>JAWNOM010000161.1:2617500-3217500 GCA_035045965.1 Drosophila aldrichi
CTTCGCAAAGATTTTATTCCCAAGCATCGACCTGCTGCCCTGAATAATATTCCATAGAAATAATATAAATTTAAAGACGTTCAGCGTATTTTATTCAAATTTCAGTCGAATGATTTCCATACAGCTCAGAGCAAAAAGCTGTTCGAGTCTGAGGTAAACATGTGGCACGGAGCACAGTTTAAAGGACGTCGTCCTTGGATGTGGATTTGGAATTTAAGATATTTTAGATATTTGGGTCACTTATGCAGGCCAAATGGGTGGCTATAATTTCAGGTGGACTCGCTCGTTTCTCATTGGAGAAGCGGAAAAATAAATAAATAAATAAATATCGTTGCGAGGCATGTGAACATGTGAACATGTGAACATGTGCGCTGCAGCCGGAATGATGGAAGCCAGAAGGATTGCAGACGAGCAACGGGCAGATAGGTAAATGGTTACCGTTTGTATCTCAAGTGGACGGAGCCACATCAAGGCGGGGCATTGGCAGCGGGCGCACACGCGATGCGAGAATGTCCTGTGAATGGCATGGCGTTGGCTAATGGGAATGGGAATGTGCCAAGAGCCAGCACAATGGACAGAGGCGACATCAGGCAGCTCGACAGCAGCAGCTGCGAAGTTTATGGAACGTTTCCCGAGTACTGCCAAAGGGGTGGCAAATGTAATTACAGCACAATGCAATTTAGTCAGCGACGCATGGAGGCGTGTCACGTCGTCGAGCGAGGAGAATGTCCTGAGCACACGGAAGCTGCAGTCGATAACGAGTGCAACCTTGATACACTTCCCGCTGTTCCGTTGACTCTCCGACTCGGACTCGACGGCTATTGGCGTGCCATTAACTTTCGCGCTTGAGAAAATTTAAAGATGTTTCTTTGTGCGACGGAGCTTCAACTTTAAGCACTTGCGACGGTCAATTGTAGCGAGGCAGCGCAAACAAAGGCCGTAATGCCAACGGGAACAAACAGAGAGCAACGAAAATAAATACACACAAAAAGAAAGAGACTCAGAAGGGACTCACCGGAACCAGAAACCGACGCACTTCCGCCAGGGCGTAGGCGATGCGAGCGTGCGCCTCGGCGGGTGCCGCAAAGGTCGAAATCTCCACGTGCAGGTCCTCAAAGAGATGGGCGTAACGGCTGTCGCCACTGGCCCGCAGCTCCTCCTCCTTCCGTCGGTCGCGCATCGATCCGCGTCCCAGCACGGCCATTTTGCACATTGTGTCCTCCTGGAGTCGCTTCATCGAATTGCCCTTCGGCCCGAGCAGCTTGCCAACGAAATTGAACTGCCAGCCAAATGCCCAATAAGTAAAATAAGTAAGCGATTACCGTTAGCATGATTAACAGTTACTCGACCCACCTTCGGGTGATCCCGCACCGGCACAGCCACCTTCACGGCCACCTTCACAGGCTTATCGCGCGTTATGTCCAGCATTTTGAGTTTCTCTATAAAACAGAAATTAGATTTAATAAGTTGAGGTAATGCCTTAATGATAATGACTTGATAAGCAAATTGTACATATATAAATAGCTAACAAGCAGCAAGAGGCCTTTTTGTCCAATACAAATACCCTGTCTTTGTTCTTGGCAACTCGGAAATTTCTACGAAATTGTGCATCTTGTGTTATTTATCATTAATCTGTACTTAGTATGTATGTCTATGTAGGTATATATGTATATTCCCAGAACTTTGATATTGTTTAAAGGCAATTAAGGCTTTTTAGCTTAAATTGAGAACTCAACTTTTATACTTAATATATCTATGTATGTCTGTGTGTACATATATCCATGTATTTATTCTTAGAATTGACTTGGCATTGTTAAGAGGTCATTTAGGGTTTTTTTTTGCTTAATGTGAAGCTTCTATTCCCATACCTCATCTGCCCGACTAAAATTATATATGTTTGTAATTTAAAATTGACTAACATTAGGCTTCTCAGAGCTTCTCTTACGAAATTTTTAGTTTAATATCTTCATTTAATTATATATATTTATTTTTCATTATTAAATAAACACATGTACATATGTGTGTATATGCATATGTACATATGTAGCTTGCAAATAACAGTTGACCGTTTCATTCCTTACGCTCTATTCGCGAAATCATTCGAATGAAATCATGCTCACTCGCTCACACACTGAGCAGAACAGAAGGCTTCGGTTCTTTGTTTGTGCGTTTGTGTTGTCTGTTGAGCGCCTTGAGTTCAACTATTCGTGGGACGCTCTTTTCACAAAGTAAGAGTAAAGTAAAGTAAGTAAGAGAGCAAATATCTTTAAAGCTCAATGCAAGCGGTCATCACATTCGCACTCGCACACAGCACACACACACACACACGCAATTGATATGTTTAGCGCACACCACTCTCGCATCAATACATGTGTGTGTGCCTACACTCACACTAAGAACGTTTTGCTGCAGGCGGTCAGCGAATAACAAGAGCGAAGCAAAACAAAACGAAAACGAAACGGTTTATAGCTGATCGCAAACGAAGCGATGCAATGTATTGCTCGCCGCATCTTTTTGATGAGTGTGAGTGAGAAACACTATTTTGCTTCACTTTCGATTGCTCGCCGCATCTTTTTGATGAGTGTGAGTGAGAAACACTCTTTTGCTTCATTTCCGATTGCTCGCTGAGTCTTTTCGCTGAGTGTGAGTAAGAAACACTCTTTTGCTTAATTTTCGATTGGTCGCCGCGTCTTTTCGCTGAGTGTGAGCTCAGTTGCAGACAACGAGACACGCTCAGCATCTAATTGTGAGCTATGTATAATGCTTTATTCACCACTCTTCATTTAAAGCCTTATAAATGCCAGCAAATTACAGCCTGAACCCAAGTTAAGCTCGTAATATCTACCTTGGCTCATCTCACTTAACTTTAACTTGTTTTTAGTTGGCAAACAAGATACACGCATATATTAATAAAGATTAAGATAAAAAGTTTTATGAAGAGGGAAATTCCGCCCAGGAGCTCCCTCTCTCGACTCTCGCAGCCAATTCAATGTGAACTGATTTCATCAGTGTTGCAAAAAGTGTGTGTAAAAGTTGAAGAAGTGTCTGGTCTGGTCTGGTCTGGTCTGGTCTGGTGAGAAGATTAACACGGTTGACTTTGACAATGTATTCGAGTGTTTATCAGATAGTTACCTGACATGCTTAATCAAACTGTCAGAGTCAGTTGTTGTTGTTGCCTTTAGTTTGGGCTGCTCAGTCCAAGTTATGTGACCCTTAAAGCGAGTCAGTGTCTGGTCTGAGGTAGATAATTCCTTTTGGATTCTTCGTTTTTAATGTTTGTAACTAATTAAGCAAAATGCTTCTGCATACAGCCGAATGAGAAAGGATAGAGAGAGAGAGAGGGGGCTCAACTGAAAGGGACAAATCTGTTGACATGCCCAAACATGAAAACATTTTTGTTTGCTCTTCAGCTCAAGTCCCGGCAAGGCTAGCGCCCGGTAAGCCAAGGCAAGAGCCTGTACACACACACATACATACAGAGAGTGAGAGCGAGAGAGAGAGACACACACATACACCTATACATTTATACCGACACTCATTAGCAGTGAAAATGGCTTTCTTAACACCTTTGTCACTGCTGCTGGTGTTGCTATCTCTGCCCCTCTGCTTCCGATGACTGACTGGCTCTGGCTCTGGCTCTGGCTCTGGCTGATTCTGAATATGTCGAGTTGTCAGTTGCCGTAACATACGTAAGTAGTTTGCAGTTGTCAGCAGAGTGAGTGCACTTTGCCGGCGCATACCCAGACACTTACACACACACACACACACCTGCACAAGCTCTGTGTATGTGTGTGTGATGTATTTCGGTACTGACAAATGCATAAACAGTCAAACGGTAAGTGCAAGAGCGAGCAGCTGAATACGCTCATTGCCTCAGCTTGTCTCTGTGTGTATGTGAGTGTGTGTCTGTGTGTGTGTGTCTGTGTGTGTGTGTCTTCGTCGTCTATTTGTGTTAATTGTTGTCATTGCCACATCAAAAGCACGCTTCATCATCATCATCATCAGCTCCACTGTCCGTGGCATTTTATACATGCGGGAAAAACTTCCAAGACGAAAACACGTCTCGCACTCTCTCTCTATACATATATTCTATATATTATATATTCATATATATATATATATATATATTTCCTTGCCATGTACAATATTTTGCATAATTTAACTGAAAAGCATTTCGGCAACGGTGCGTATGTGTCATGTAAATTTGGCATCAAAATATTTGCATACATGCATAAATTTGCGTTGCGTTTCAGAGCCTGTTGTTGATTAATTACACCCATCGCATAATTCCCTAAAAGGACTTTTGTGTTTATAATTAAGTTAATTAATTAAAATCATTAAAGCGCCAAGCATAAATGCACAAGCTTACCCATACTAGCCCCAACAATTTAACACCGAGCTTAAGTTGATAAAATATATGTATATACGTATACGTAATATTGTTGATAGCGAACGTACACACATATATTAAAGTCTGCTTGGCTGTGAGTTAACATGCTGTTAGCATATACCTTAACAATTATGAACTCAATCAGAGAATTTCACAATGAGCTGGAGTTGAGAAGCTTCAGATGTTACGTATACGTAATATTGTTGGTTACGAAAAGATATTAAAGTCTGTTTGGTTGTGAGTTAACATGCTGTTAACATATATTTTCATAATTAGCGTTTCAATCAGACAGCAGGAAAACTAAGAGAGTTTCACACTGAGCTTAAGCTTGATATATTACGTATACGTAATATTGTTGATAACGAAATAATGTAAACATATTTCTTTTCTTGACTTTAATTAAGATGTTTTCAACAAATATTTTCTTAACTATTATTCCAATAACTTTTTGCCAATATTTAAGAATTTCGTAGTCAGCTTGAGTTGAAAATATTACGTATACGTAATATACGAATGACATCATTGATACACGTACATTAGTTGTATGTGTATAATTGATTTGTTTACTTCCTATGGCTGTATTGATATAGCACAATTGCCCTGTGATATTCCCAAATGATGAATGAATCAGACTGAGAATTTATGAGGGACATAAAAGCCAAGAAAGACTTTCGATGTTTAAAAAAAAAAAAAAAAAAATAGTAGAATGATTGGAAAGCAAAATAAAAGCTGAAAAAAAAACAACTACATATGTTAAATGATGTTATGAATAGACATAAAATAATATATTATAATATAAGCACTTGTTCCTTATGCAAACAATAGTAATATTCTATAAAAATAATATTCTATAAAGTGCGCAAATTTATTCAAAATGTTAATTACATTCTCTGCTATGTTTATGTATATTAAACAAAATAATCATAATTTCCATGTTTATTTTCTTTTTGGAGACGAACTAATTACGTAATTAATTTCCGCTTTATGCATCGCATATATGCATTTAAAATCCATTTAATTGGCATTTGGCCAGGCGGCCATCTATTGATTTTGAACGAAACGCCGACCACACCGAACCGAACAACAATTATTATAATCATTATACGTTTACAGTTAACGGAGGCTGACAATAATTTTGGAGGCGAACCTAATGGGACTGCGGGAAAAGTTTTGCTACTCTGCGGGCGATGGGTGAGTGGGTGGTGAATGGGCGTGTCCATTGGCTCGGGCCAGGTCAGGTGAATGCAAATTCCGTTTTTTTTTATTTGGCACTCTAATCTTGTATAATTTATGGGCGAAAGGCCATTAAGCTAATTAGGTATGCATTTCAGGGGCCTCGATTGCGCTGCGCGAACTGCTGTTCCAACTATTTCCCCCTTACCCCTTTCCCTTGCCTATATCAGATTGCATTAAGTGCTTTTTTTTGTTTGGTTATAGGGGCAGCTGTGCGGGCTGCCAAAAGTGCCAAAAATGCTAAAAAGAAAACTATATCAGGAATGCCCGAGTCCTGCGGGGGCTGAGATAAGCGCATTGAATGCGTAATCAAACTGTATTTATAGTTCCGACAATCACTGAACTAACTGAATATGCAACAAATATACCCAGAGCTGACAGCCAGTGGGAGCGGAGCACTTCCCGTCTGAAGAGGCCTCAGGACAGATGCTAAACATTTGCTCAGTCATTGCAATTGTTTCCGTTGCCAAGTTGTTGTTGTTGTGCAGCATTTGCCTTTTGCTCGCATATTTTTCCATTCCCTCCCCCCTCCCCCTCCCTCACCCATTTTTTCCATTTCTTTTGTGTTTGCTTTCGTTTGGCTTTTCCAGGTCATTTGTTTGTCCGGAAAACAGTTCCGTGTGCCTGCCGCCTGTCCGACTCCTGCTCCCCCTGCTCGTGCCCGAGGGGCAGACACTTGTCTTAACATGAGGATTTGCCCTGACTCAACCCGTGACCCTCAACACTTCAACGAGCTCCGGCGAGCCCTCACTTCACAGTTTGCAGCATGATTTATTTGCCTTTAATAAAAAAAAGGCACACACCTGAATTTAAATAAATTACATTCGCCCATCAAAGCCCCAAATACAATTTCCCAAACATAAGTTCAGATATCCGATGCTTAATTAAGTCCACTCAGCAAAGATTGATTTACCCTCGATAATGGAGGTTAACCCTTTCGATTTGCATAAGCTCATGCTAATGTGCAGAAGCTTTTAGATAAAGCTTTGGATTAGACATGAATACAGCTCGATTTTTTATGATATGGTATGGAAGGCTGTTATATAATATAGTATGATATAGTATATTGCTGTATGATATGGTATGGTATGATTTGGTATGGTATCTTTAAGTATGGCATGATATGGTATAATATGAAATAGTATGGTTTGGTATGGAATAGTTAGTATAGTATGATATGATATGGTATAGAATGATATGTAGTATGGTATGAAATGGTATGGCTGGGATGGTATGGTATGGCATGGGCTCGAATAGTAAGATTTTATGTGATATAGTCAGGTAAGGCTGATTTGGTATAATATGGTATATTGTATGCTTAAATATTATATAATTTGGTATGATATGGTATGGTAAGATATGTAATGTTATAGTATGATAAGCCAACACACTTTATTATTATGAAATTCTATTCAAATCGTCTTTAAAATCTAGTTTGCTCGAGGTATAAATCTCCTTTATAAACAATAATTCGCAGCTTTATATTTCCCTTAACCCTTTTCCAGCTAACTGCACAATATATTACAGGGTTTTCTATGCCCTACACTCAAGTGACAAATATATTTCGAGCAATCCCAATAAATTTCCACAAATTCTAGGCAAATGTTATTCACATTACAAACTTCAGTCAAGTTCTTGCTCAGCCTCAATTCGATTGCAAATAAAATACCAAAATTTGGTGGGCCCGACTCCTCCCGCTGCTGGCAATTATAAAAACGACATATCATGGCAAATGTGGGCATTGTTAGCGAGAATTGAAAGGTATTGATTACAATCAAGCAAATGTAACCCACTGGGGTAGGTGGTGTTGGTAGTAAGTGCGTGTAAAAGGCTTTGTTGGTATTAATTCGGTTTCCCTTTGGCTGCTTATCGCAAACATGAGCGTATCAAAAAAAATAAAATAAAAATAAAAATAAAACCCCTGCGTAAAACACAAAATAAAACCCAAAGGAAACCAGACGCCTTGGGTCAAAGTCAAAGGCAGCGCCATGGTAATGCCAATGCCAATGGCAATGCCAATGGCAATGGCAATGGCCAATGGCTCATTTAATCGTTTTGCGAAAGTCTTTTTGGTGAGACGAGTCCTGATGGGTGTTGGCTTTGGCTCTGGTTTTCTGGTTTAACATTTTCATGCCAAATACCCAAGGGACGGATTACCAAAATGCGGCTCGTTAGTCAAAAAAAAAAAAAAAAAAAAAAGTGCTGCCCAAGAGCTTACATGCCGCAACGGCGACGGCGACAGCGACGAGGAGACATCAAACATTCAAAGAACATTTGGCCCCTCGTTATGTTGCGTATGTATCCTTTTTTTTCTCTACTTTGCCCTGCCTTTCTGCTTCTTCTTCTTGTTTTTTAAGGCTCTTCCTCGAGATGCTGGGGCGACGGCATTGTTATTTTAAACTTCAGTCTTGGGCAAATTGAATTTGCAGAAAAAAAAAAAACGAGCAGCCTTCTGGCTGGATTTATATACTTGCCGAGATACTTTTCTGGTTTGGTGGGCGTGGCATTGGGGCATTGCCTAATGAGCTCAAATGTGAGAATGTGGGGGGGATGTGGGGTACGACAAATAGTTTTGTTTTTCGTTGCTTATCACCGCATGACGTAATCTGCTTGTATGCTTATGATTAAATTTCGGTGTGTTCGGCTCTCGATATCGGTAACAGCCAGTGTGACGACAGTTTTTACGACATCAGGATGCCAGTCGCTTGATGTCCTTCCTTAACTTTTGCACAAACAAGTCGCAAGTCGAAAAGGTAGTTGAATGTGAGCACAGACTAAGAAAGCGAGAAAGAAAAGAAAAAAAAAACACTCGCTAAAGCTCACATCTCGCCAGCTAAGTTCGACGTTTGCTTAGCTCAGCAGCAGCAGCAGGAGCAGGAATCGGGCTCTGTGGAAATTCGTGTGGCGCCCCACACACACACACACACAGTTGACTCCCACACCCCCACACACACCCACACCCACACAAACGTTGACTTTGCTCTGTTTGAATTTCTTGTGCCACCCCAACGGGCGTTGGTTTGGCATTTGATTGTTCTTGGAGCTGTTTAAGCTGTTGGAGATTGTTGGGAGTGGGCGACAGTTTTCTTATGCTTTCTCCTTTTGTATAAAATAACATAAGTCATAATAGAAAACAATAAAAACAATGTAAATCGCAGTGACACTTTCACTCAACTAGCATTGCAAGCAATGACAGAATTTGATTGTAAACAGAGGTAGAGAGAGAGAGAGAGAGAGAGAAAGAGAGGCAGCTAAAGAAAACATTACATTAAAATTTAAGTGATATTCTACAATTTGCCGCTAAATTGAATTTAATCTATATTTAATTTTATATGGCTTTGAGCTCCCTTAAATATTTTACTTTTGACTTTAAATTATTTCTCGCTTCAGTTGATTTTGAGTTGACGGAGTTGTTTTCTCTCTTGAGCTGTTAGACTTTGCTGATATTAAATTATTCTATTACTATTATTTTGTATAATATTTATTTTTTTTTAATTCTTCTATTATTATTTTATATAATTTTTGATTTATTTAAATATTTTGTATTTTATTTTTAGACTTTTCTGATATTTAAATATTTTATTGTATTATAATTATTTAATATGATGTTTGGATTTATTTATATATTTTTTAGTTGACTTTGTTTTTAGACATTTCTGTTATTTAAATATTCTATTATTATTATAATAAATAAAATAAAATATTTTTATTTCATTTTTAGACTCTTCTGTTATTTAAATATTCTATTATTATTTGTATAATAAATAAAATAAAGTATATTTATTTTATTTTTAGACTTGTCTGTTATTTAAATATTCTATTATTATTATTTTGCATGAAGCTTTAATTTTATTTATTTTTTTTTATTTAAATATTTTTTATTTTATTTTATTTTTAGACTTTTCTGTTATTTAAATATTCTATTATTATTTTTTTTTGTATGAATTTTTATTTATGTAATTATTTTGTATTTTATTTTTATTGTTTTTTATCTTTTTATTTATTTATTTTTTAATATTTGCATATTTAATATGTAATAGGCAATATAAAATATTTTTGCTAGTTTAATATTTGTATGTTTTATTTATTTTTGACATACGATGATTTCTTTATCTTTAGTATTTTTTAATAGAGCATATTTATTTATATATATTAGTATATTATTAATACCATCAGAGATAATAACTTTCCTTTATTTTTGAAGCTTTATCAATCAAAGACATAAAAGAGACACATTTTAAATAGTCTGCTCAAATCAAAAACTAAAATAAGCAATACTTTTCAAGCAGCCCTCGTCTGCATGCCTATTGCAATCAGATAATGCTTCAGAGTTATGACTTTGTCTGCTTTTGTCAGTCTGACACTTCACACTCTGCATATGTAATATTTGTATATTCGTTCTTCTCTCTTTATCCATTTTTCATGGGCTTTAGACTTGGTCTCTATATATTTATTTATCATATTTATTGAATATATCATATCTGTATATTCCTCAGCATACATATATTCAATATTTGCTCTTTGCTGTCGTCTGTTATCCATTTTTTATTAGCCTTACAGCTCC
This sequence comes from Drosophila aldrichi, assembly GCA_035045965.1. Taxonomy (NCBI): domain Eukaryota; kingdom Metazoa; phylum Arthropoda; class Insecta; order Diptera; family Drosophilidae; genus Drosophila; species Drosophila aldrichi. The sequence continues at coordinate 2,627,688 of JAWNOM010000161.1, forward strand.
GGTCTCTATTTATTTATTTCTTATATCTATTTACTTTAACGCTTACGACTCATGTTTCAATATTTGCTTCTCTCGCTCTCCGATCATATTCGACGTAATCCTTTCGGTTTTTATAGCTTAGAAACTACTTTATTTACAAAATTAATAATGGAATTCTGTTGCTCTCCCACCCATACTTTTAGTTGAGCTCTCATATTCGATGAGCTTCAGCTGCTGTTTAGTTGGAACTGAAAAGTTTTGACTTTTATTGCATACCTGAACTTTTGAGGGCACGTTCCTCCTGGGTGCTTAAGCTGGATTTGGGTTCCATTTTATGCTTCCTGCGATTCAGCCAGGCAAACTGCAAGCAAAGAAGTCAAATAATCAATGTAAGTACATAATAATAGTTTGCTCTGGCATTTTTAAGTCCCTCGTACAGCCCAGCCGCCCAGCCGTTGTGAGCTAAGAGCTTAGGGTAAAAGTTTGCAACATTTGATTATACAAGTTGGCTAAGTAGTAGCTAAGACCATCATCAACGCAAATTCGCTTATGGGGCTTACGAGCGCCGAGACTCGAGAGTCTAAGAGTCCAGAGCTTGTGCTCTATTGTTCTATTGGTTGATTTGATGGCGAGTATTTTGTTGACAAGTCGAGGAACATATTTAAATCAAATCAAAGTTTCTACGAGCCATTTAGCAAAACAATTCATGTCAAGTGGCTTGCTTGTTCAACGCTCTGTAAACAATGCCCTTTCGTGTGAGTCCGCCTTGTATTACATCAGACAGAGGCAGACAGACACAGAGCCTGGCCCAAAGTCGCTGTGAGCTGCAAATATCAAGTATCAAGTTTTCATAGTCAGCAAATATTTCAAGCGAATTCACGCCGACATTTATATACCTACAAACATACTGGCGTGTATATGTATGTGTATATTGACGACTTGCTTAATGGAATTGATTTTGCCTCGTGGCAATTTGACTGGCAGCCAGGCAGATTGGCATTGCCTCTGGATAATTGCTGGCACGGTCCATTAATTTCTAGAGTATTGCAATATAAATTCATAACTACATATATGTATATATATTTATATATTTATATCTGTTGTCATTTTCGTAGCTATAAACCTGTGCATCATGCCACCTAATTGCCTTTTATGACAACGCGAAACATTTGTCGACGCGCCTCCAACTACCTGGCCGGGAATCGACGAAAGGATAATCGTGGGAGCAGTTCTTCAAATTAATGATAGCGTGGGCCTGACAATTCCCGACAATGTTGTTTGTCATTGTTGGGGTTTGTTTATTTTTGTTATTTTTTGTTATTTTTTATTTTACTTTTTCGCTTTTGCTTTTGTTCTTCCACTTACATAGCTGTAGTAGCTTTTCCCTATCCATCTATCACTCTCGCTCGCACATTATCCCTTGCTCACTCTCACTCTCTCTCTCGCTTGTCATCCTACTTTCTGAGTTTGACGGATTTGTGCGCATTTTCAGATTAATGCTGCGATTATTGTTTACCGTTGGAATTGTGTACAGTGGTGCGTATACGTAATTTTATATATTTGTTGCCTATGAAAGTTTTTAATCTCTGCGATTATCGCTTATGCTGAAAATTATATTTTTATTGGCATTTAAAATGCAATAATTATGAACGATAATTGTTGGCTTCTTTATCATATTTAATTATGAAATTAATTTTAATATTAATATTAAGAGAAATAATCGGATAAGTGATTGGGATTCTGCAGGCGAATGTGGTATTAAAAAATACTGAATACAAGAAATAAATACAAATTTTAATATATATACATAAATTTAAATGTAAAATTTTAATAAATATAAATAAAAAGCAATATCAAATCATGTATAACAAATTCAACAATTTTAGTATTTTGTAGTATTTTATATACATAGCAACCGCTTTAATATTTAACAAGTATTTTTGCAAATTTAAATGTAAAGTTTTAATAAAAATAAATAAATAGAAACTTAAAATACTGCTTACCAAAATAATCAATTAAGTATTTTAGTATTTTGCAGTATTTTATATTATAACAAGTATTTTTTTTTAAGAAATAAATAATAATTTAAAATACTGTATACAAAATTAATCAAATTTAGTATTTTTCGGTAGAGAAGTATTTTTTTAGTATTTTTTAGTATTTTTCGGTATTTTATATAAATAGCAACCGTTTTAATATTTTACAAGTATTTTTCAGTATATTATATAATTTTTTATGCCACAATATTGTTTAGTATTTTTTATATATTTTTAAAATCATTTATTTCAAGCCATAGTATTTTTCAGTATTTTATATATATTTTTTTTTCAACAAAAGCTTTTGATAAATAATATTAATAGCAAAGTGGAAATTGCAAAGTCTATAAATAACTATTTTCTCGCATTCCACCTTTCTCACTTTTCTCATTTTTCTCATTTTCACCTGTGGCTCAGAGAACAAAAACTATGCAGAATGAAACAATGGAACAGTTGTTTCGCTGTATTGCAATTGATCCACTGTGCAGTGGCAAAGACGACATTCGCAGGAGCGCTGTCTTTTATATGCAAAATTTAACCCAGAATAGAGAGTCCTGTGCTGGTTGGCGGCGGGCAGAGCACCGTCTCTGCTGCTTCTGCTTCTTCTTCTTCATCATCATTTTGTGCTGGAGGAGTCCCGTGCACTCTCGGCGCTCTCGCTTTGTATAGCTTCGCACGCACGATTTAAGGATAACGAGGATGGAATGCAGGAAGCGAGGCAAATATTTACACAGTTGGATGATTTAGATAAAGAAGACATGAACATGAACCATAAAACGAAGAAGCCAACAGAGCGGTGAGGCGGCGGGGCGGCGACTCTAGCGCCGGCGCCGGCGCCGGAAGGGGAAAATAAGCCCGAGACATTATAAAAGTGGGCTGGCATTATAAAGGATAAAGAAATTTGAATACAATGAAGAGGATTTGGCTACGCCGTGATTGCCGAGCGTCACTTTCCCCCAACTGCCTTTGAGGCGCAACAGGAAACCAGCACAAAACACAAATAAACCAAAAGCTATAACAAATTCCTAACAAAATTAATGCAACTATCGTGTTCGCCCGGCAGCCCAACATAATGAGCTGCTCTACTCGACACGGCTAACCTGTCAATCAGTCAGGCGGGTATCGAAGTGCTGCACCCTCCACCCCACACCCTCACCAGGTGCAGGCACGTTTCGGCTTTTGCTTTAAGCAATGCACGCATGCAAAACACGAATAATTTATGCAAGCAAACGAAGCGAAGGAATGCAAAAATAAAAGGAAAGAAACGTGAATGAAAATGAAAATGCAACCGAAATGGAAATGCAAATGAAAGAGACAGAGAGAGAGAGAGAGAGGGATCGAGTGTGTGCATATTCCATGTCCACAGGCAGATGACAGCTGCGTCCGGGTTTCGAGTTCAACTGCCACTGGCACTGGTTCTAGTTCTGGTTCTGGTTCTAGTTCTGTTTCAGTTTCTGTTTTTAGCCTGGTGCCGCTTTCTAGCCATGTCAAAGGTGAATATGTGCTCACTTGAAAGCCGTGTGGGCACACACACACACAAACACACACAGATAGAGCCGCCGCACGTGCCAATGGCCCAAATGCATACACCGCCGTATAGCGCATGCCGGAACGCATAACATATGAGCGAAATTCGTCAGCTTCGCACAGCATTTAAATTATTTGTGCTTGTGTCAACATTTGGAATTCCATAAATTTCAGCCAGTCGATGCATACGAAAACAACAACAACAACAGCAACAACAGCAACCCAGACCCAGCCCAGCTTCAGTTACAGTTTTCAGTTTTCAGTTCTAACCCAAGTTCCGCCCACTTGCACTTGTTTATTTATTTGCTCACTCGTTTGAGCATATGAAGCACATTGTATTGAAATATATGCGAGTATTCAAATGCACACACACACACACACACTCTCTCTCTCTGTCTCCGCCTCCTGCCCGCTGCATTGTCTCTGTATGCAACTAGAATTTCTGACCGGAAATTGTTTCACAAATGCTGGCCAATTAATTTGGAAAATAATCGAAAAAAAACTGCATTCCGAGTAAAAAGAAAAAATAAATAAACAAAGAGCGCAAGAGAGTGCAAAATGAATTGTGATGCACGTAAAATAATTTTTCTTTTTCTTTTCTTTTTGGCTTTAACAATGGTCGAAAGCGAAGCATAGAAATATGCTCGAATGCATTCCAGCTATAAACTAATCAATATTTAATAACTAAACAAATAAACAAACTAGCTGCTAAAACCAATAGGAAAAGCAATTATTTTTCAAAATATTTCCTTGATTCGAACTGCATCCAAATTGAACTATGACTAAAAAAAAACAAAGCCAAAAGAAATCAATGGAATGATAAATCGAAGCTTATTTTATTTGTGAATAAAATAAATATATGATTTACACAAATGTAAATTTTTATAAATTAGTTACAATTGTTTTGCAAATATTATGTGAAATTGAAATATTGAATTAATTATTTAGTTACAGCAATTATTATTGTATTAGATATAAATACTTTGGTATTTTTCATATACCATGAAATGGGAATAGAAAATAAATAAAATATAATAATAATTTGTATTATTAATTTATTTATAGAAATTTATAACAATTACTTTACTTAAATAATTTCTGGTTATAAATTTCCATTTAAATTTAAATTTTAAAATTCGAGAGGCGTGATATAAAAAATACGTTAGCAAACATTTCTAGCTTCAATAGCAGCAAAATGTTTTTTTTTTTTACGTTTATATAGACAGAGAGACAGACAGACAGATGTTTGGATAGACAGCTGCATAGAGGAATGGACAGCTGGAGAGACAGCGAAACACATGTTGTGAGATATTTTCGTTTTGTTAACTTGTATAAAAAAATATAATTAAATTTGAATTTAAAAAAAAAAGCATTTAAAAACAAACGAAAAACAAATTTGGAAACTAGTTTGAAGCAAAGTTAGATTTTGTTGCGTTTGCTGATTGCAGAATAAAATATGAAAATTGTTTAACTTTTGCAACTATTTTGAAAAATTATTTATAGTGTGAAATATATATTATTAGAAAAATATATTTAATGTAAGAGATAGATAGAGAGAGAGCAACAAAATATTGCTGTTAAGGCGAATTAAATATAATTCAGCGTAATGGGAATATGTGAAAGTAAATAAGTGATGGAGGAGGAGGAGGAGATGGAGCAGGAGGTGGAGGAGGAGGAGGAGGAGGAGGAAGAGAAGGAGGAAAAAGAGGAGGTAGTAAGAGGAGTAGGAGAAGGAGGAGGTGGTGCAGGAGGAGAAGGAGGAGAAGGAGTAGAAGGAGTAGAAGGAGGAGGAGGAGGAGGAAGAGGAGGAGGAGGAGGAGGAGGAGCAGGAGGAGGAGGAGGAGCAGGAGAAGGAGGAGGAGGTGGAGAAAGAGGAGGTGGTAAGAGGAAGAGAAGGAGGAGGAGGAGGAGAAGAAGAAGAAGGAGGAGGTGGTGCAGGAGGAGGAGGAGAAGGAGGAGGAGGAGGAGAAGGGTGAGGAGGAGGAGGAGGAGTGTCTTACAGTACTAACAAACAATTTATTATTTAACAAAAAATAATATAAAATTTATAAATAAATATACATATAAAAAATGTATATATTATTATTATAATTTTATATCTTCTCTAATATCCCAATTTCTCATCACATATCTCCGCTATTTATATAGCTACTCTATATAAATATTACCAATATCTTAGCACTTTGCTTAAATAAATCAAAAATTCAAATGCTGTTTTTTTTGTTTTGGCCAAGTTTAGCTCCCTTTTGGCCGCCTCAAATAGGGCACAAAAATAGTTGAGTGACCCGATAACCTTTTTGGGCTATTGAAATGTGGCTAGGCCCACTTACATACCTAGCTATACCTAAAGTATATGCACATACATTAAAGGCGAGCAGCTAACATACATACATAATCGCATATACATATGTACGACTTGTTGTTGTTGTTGTTGTAATACAATAATGTGCATATATAAATAGCAGCACAAAGCAAAAGTTTTGCCTTTATTGTCCGCACTGTGGTGGCTTCTGGAGAACCGCCAAAGGTTCTTTGTGCTGAATATATTATAGAACGGCGAGCAACGACCATATTTCGGGGGTTTTACCCAAAATACAGTTAAGGTATGCTTGTGGCTTTTTTAAGTACGACTTTTTGCGGTTCGCAGCTCTCTGAAGGTGAGCTCAAATATGGATGGAGGAGTTTGAGCTTTATGAAGTGGATGCGTCAAATTGACATACATACATATTGATGGGCAGCCGGCTCATAAATTATCTAAATTAGTTTTGTTCTGCCAGAGATCAACTAATAAATGACACAACAGTGGCCCACTTTGCACCTCGAGGTGGCCCAGAGGCTATCGGCCATAAGAGTGAGATAAATCAAAGCCAATTACAAACATTCATTCTCGTTTACTGTCTGCCGGCCCCTCTGGGCGAATTTCTCGCAAAAATCCATATGTATAAGTAAGCTGCCCACACACAGACAGACACACCCATATAGGTGGCTCGGGGCCATCTTCGTAGGTCGGACAGTGTAAATAATTAAGCTTATTTCCCAGCAGTAATTAAGCTGCTTCAGGTGCACAGCCGTGCTTCATTAAGTCTTTAATGCAAACTGATTACCCATCGAACGAGCAGCCCCCCCACTGCAACTCTTTGCCCAAAACTCTCAATATTCTTCGATATTAAATGCAAATAAATTTGGAGTGTTGACCAAGCGTAAGGCTCGCTAATTACACAATAATTTGGAAAGTTCTTAGGTCTTGTAAGCAAACAGCAAACAGCAAAAACTGTAGCAATACCTGTGGCAGCAGCAGGAATCGGCTAAGGTTCTGTAATTAACACTCGAAAATCGTTTGTAAATGTGTAAAGTTTCTTAATTTGAATTTGGCGCAGATTTGCGCTTGAGATTCATCATTAAATGTCTATCAGAGCTAATTGGCAGAGCTCATAAGGTTTCCTTTAATTACTGATAAATTAATATATAAATGTTTTACTAAAAAAAGGTACACCTAATTATAATTTTACTAATATGAAAAGTTACTAAATACAAATCAAGCCTGATGATAATAATTTCATGATAATTCCCACACGCTGCGATGGCTACAATAGTTTATCAGATAAATCCCATCAATCATATAGACAATTGAGTCAATTGCTTCCATTTATGCAAAATCAATTTGTAAACAAATAAAATAAATTTATTCAAGCAATATTTATAAGAATTGCTTAAAAGATTGCATCACAGTCAATTTATTATTGTGAATTGATAACAAAAACAAAATTTATTATGGAATATTCTCAGCTATTGATGAGAATGGATATTATTATTATTTTAATTTGAGCCAACTAAGCTTATCCCTAGGCTGGTCAATGTCGCTTACCCTCGAAGGCAATCAAATATTGTGGTATATTAATTGATATTGGCTCGTATAAAGTTTTGCCGCGTAAAAGTAATCCGCTGGAATAGTCGATTTAATTGCGAAACATTTATCTCAATTTTCGGTAGCGACACACTTGAATTTTCACTTTGCGTTCACAAGTGCCTGGTAGTGCTTATTTAATGCTTTATTCATTTGCTGCAAACATTTGCACATCCACCAAATTCATCAGGGCTGATTAAAGATGCATGCTCCGGGTACTCCTTAAGTCGGTTGTCGTTGTGTGGGTGTACGGGCGTGTACGGGTGTACGGGTGTACGGGCGTCGTGTTGTGCACTGCTAGCCCGAGGTGCGAAGACTTTGTTCGCTTTTAATTTAAGTCTGGTTGACAAAAAAACAACAAAGTAAACAACGCGACGGCAGCACTACAGACACATATACATATATATATGTATATACGTATGTATATCTACGTCTACATATATATCCCGCGGGCCGCAGATAATGTCATCCGATTGTGGAGCCGCGCGCGACGATATCAACAACAAAACACGTAAAACGACTACGGCGTAGACAACTACGGCACACAGGCTGCCGTAGACGTAGCAACTGTTTGGCTAAGTACTCCGCAGACGACGCCACACGGCACCCACAGCTGAAACCGGCAGCGACAACTTTCACTGCCTAGCAATTGGGGGCAGGAGCAGGATGCGAGCGGGTGGCAGGCAATCTCTCTCTGTATGTGTGTGTGTGTGTGTGTGTTCCCAGCACTTGACACAAGATAAACAATTTGTCGTCCAAATGGGCAGCTGGACTTGCCGCCAAACACCTGAACAGCAGCTGAATCCGAATCGGACTGCACTGCAGTTGAATTTTGGTGGGCCTGACTAGACTCACTAACTGGACTCACTGGACTGACTGAGTGACTGACTTGGGCGCAGCTACACTGGCGTACCAGCATTGCCACTAGCGGAGCACATCTCACTGCCGAGTTATCCCGTTTGGTGAACCGTTCCGTCAAGAGCCCAGCGCGCAACTGATACGCCAAGCACCAAGCTCTGCACTGCCATGGCCCAAACACACAAAAACCCATCTGCTGCTGCGGCTGCTGTGGATGCTGAGTTCCATTTGTCCGAGTCTGCGCAGAGAACACGAACACGCATCTCTTGTCTCTTATATACTGGGTACAGTTTGCTTTGGTGTCTTGGATGTGCATTGTAAACAAGTCACTTGACTTAGGTTGGTCATATTAAGAGCTAGCCATGTGTCTAGGCTCTGTTAGTTAATAAAATGCTGAATATTTATTTTCTGTTCATTTTTATACCCTGAAACCATTGAAAATGGGAAATCAGGTTATAATGGTTTTGTGAAAAGTATGTAACGGCCAGAAGGAATCATCGAAGACCCCATAAAATATATATTCTTGATCAAGGCGACGAGCTGGGAGTGGAAATCCCCTGGGAGTGGAAATCCCCTGGGAGCGGCAGGTTAAGATAGTTGCTTGAAATTTCGCAGCAGATTCATTCAAAACTCTATTTTTTCCGTTAGCCGATTAAGAGCTAAGCTTGGCTTAAAGTAACTTCGGAAGGGTGCCGATAGCAATATCTCTCAGCCTCACATTACTTGTGCCCCATTCATATGCCACAGCTGCCTCATCAGGAATTTTGTTTTCATTTAGCAAATGTTATTCATCAGGTCCATTCGTAAGATAATATGGCTAAATTCAAATCTTATTTTCACATTTTCAATGGCCAACAGCTGGCTCAGAGTAACGAATTTACCAGCATGGATTGCAGGATTTCTGAAAAGAAAAACGAAAAACGTAAAATTCAATTGTTTTCTTTCGTTCGTCTTTGGTGGTGCAAAAGCAGTTTAAGTTTGGCTTTATGAAACTAGCTGGACATGGCCATAGGCAAAACAAATTTGCATACACGTTTTCAATGTTTTCAATGGAACAAGTAGTATATTGGGCAAAAAAACAAAAGAGAGAGAGAGAGACTGGTCGAAAAAAAAAAACAATCAGCCGTGAAGCTGTGGCCACAACGGCTGTCCGAGTACGTACGCTTGTTCACGCTCGTTATCCTTGTGGCGTATGTGTATGTGTATTTGTATTCGTATTGGTATTGGTATACGTATTTCGGTGTTGCCAAGGTCCACATATTCAGCAGAGCGTCGAGCACAATACGCTTGGGGCCTTATTTGGTTACCGTTCAATGCACCAGGGACTCTTCTCCTATGTATGACAAACAAACATAAACATTGTGTGCCGAAATGTAGACCGTAAAGTATCGCATATTCAGCTCCTTAGCCTGAGAGGAGAGAGAGTGAGGCTGGGAAGGAGTGAAGGGTCGCTGCCATGTTTGCGTGGAGCACTCTAATTAAAATTTTTGCCCTCGGCTGCAGTGCACCCGAAATACTTTACGAGCTACGAGTCGAAAAAAAAAGAGGAAAAGGCGAATAGAGCAAAACTAAACTAAACAAGTGGCAAACAGCTTAATTTGGTCAAGTCAGGGAATGTAATAAACTCGCGCCCAAGGCGCATTATTATGACCATGTCTGTACTTTGGCTAAATGAAATTATGGCCATCTTAATGCCAGTGTAACTTGAATGATTTGCACAAAGTTGACTAAACTCACTGAGCTGAGCTGATTTATGGCTTAGTTGGCCTTAAAATGCAAACACTTTTGAATACCTGACTCTAACGAGCCGTTTGACAGGACATTAGCATACATCAACTCACACACACATAGGCCAATCATAAGAGAGTTATATAGAAGCTAAGCTATCTGTCATCTCAGTTAAATTTCAATGAAACTCTCTTGGATTTCCATTCCACCGAATTTCATTCATGACACTCAACAAACAATTTTAATGTAATCATAAAGAAGAAGAGCCATTCTTGACGGTAAACAAGAAACCAATTATGCTTAACTTGACAAAACTTTGTACCCCCTTTTATATTTATTATTTTTATTTTATTTTTTTTGTTGTGCAAAGTATTAAACAGAAAAGCGTTTGAAGACAACTTGGCTCAAATGCCACATCAATTATCTGGCGGAATGTTCACTTGTTTACATATTCTTTGATCCAGCAAACATCAACATCTCGAAAATGAAATTTAGAGAGGTTTTTTTTCCAGAAGAGATTGTGAATGAAATTTTACATTATTTTTTAAATTTTAAAATAAATTAAATAAGGAGTAGGAAATAAATAAAATTAAATTAAATATTAAATAAATGTTGATTAAATTTATTTAAAATAAATATAAAATGAAATTTAAGATGATTTAGAATAAATATAAAATTAAATTTAAAATTATTTAAAATATATACAAAATGAAATGTAATACTGATTAAATTTATTTAGAATAAATATAAAATTAAATTTCATATGATTTAGAATAAATATAAAACTAAATGTAACATTGCTTAAATTTATTTGGAATATATATAAAATTAAATTTCAAATGAGATTTATTTTTAATATTTCTTTCTCTCTCTCTCTCTTTCTCTCTCTCTCTCCAATTCAATTGCAAGCAATGTAAAGAGAACTAAATTTAATTTATAAATATAATAAAAGAGTAAATAACTATTTCAGCTAAACTTGAACCAAATGTAAATAAATAAATTGAAATGAATTCTAAATACAAATAAATGTATGATATTATTTAACAGAATGTGAATAACATTAAAATCTCTATCACAGCTATATGAGCTGTTAGCTTGATGTTAGCAGAGTAGAGGGGCGTGTCATCAATAGTGCTTTAATTACCTTTAACTGTCACTGTTGCAGCGTGTCAAACATGTCGTATGTCGGAGCATTGGAACATGATGGAGCATGACCAGGTTGCCACCATCGAGCCACCAAGGCAACTGAATTGCCACTGACAGGAGCAAAGTTTTAATTGATTTCCTGCACTGCACACAGAGGACATTACACACATGTATATAAATATATGTATGTATGTATGATATATGTGATATATCTGTGGGCGTGGCAATTTGATGGCTGCCGTAAAGTCAGAGCGAAATGCAGCGCTCGCTCCTAAGTAGAGGCCCCCAAAACTCGTAAAGTTTCGTTTAGTGCATTGCATTTCTTTGCAGCACCGTTCGCACAGCACTCAAAATAAAGGCAACAAAGTGTTTTGTGTTTTGTGTGTTGTGTGTTTGCCGCTGTGGCAAGCTAGCGACAACACACATAAAGTTGTCAAGCACTCGAGCGTTGCCAGAGCCTGACAGGCTCGTTCGTTCGCTCGGCCTCAGCGACAGACATAGACAGTCTAAAGCGACTGCACGTGTGTGTGTGTGTGTGTGTGTGTGTGAGGTCGTCGTAGAGATAGAAGCCAAATGTGCCATTTATAATTTAAGCGGGATTAAAGTTTCCTACAATGGCAAACTTGCTGCCTGAACATGCCGCGCGTCAAAAACTTTTTACGGCCTTTGGGGCGGACAACGCGAGCAGCAAAAAAAAAAAAAAAAAATACCAAGCGAACTGAAAACTGTAACTGAAAACGGCCCAAGAGTTGCCAGCAAATTTGACATCAAGGCGGCCCAAAACATACCAAAGCGGATTAGGCAGAGCAGCAGGAGTTGGAGGAGCAGCAGGAGTATCAGCAGGAGCCAGTCCGCCCAAGGCGCAGTCAAAGTGCTCTACACTTTCTGTACAGAGATTTTCCGTATCCTCAGCTCTGCTCGGCTCGGCTCTGCAGCAGCTGCAAAGCAATTGCAGTTTTGGCCTCCATTTTGTTTAGCGTCCACAAGAGCTGTCCGGACAACACGCGGAAAAGCACGTGAAAAAAAAAAACAGAAGAGGAAAACGACAGCAACAACAACAACAACAACCATGGAGCAACAAGCATCAAACACAACGGCCTGCAATTTCGCAAATTGTCTTGAAATGGCAGAAACGTTTTTCCGACCCAGCGACCCACCGAGCCACCCAACCACCGCAAAGCGCTCGGAAATGCCACCGGCAGTCGTTGGATTAATTATGAAAAATACCCACGCCCGCACAGTAGCAGGAGGCAAGGGGAAGGAGGCTGAGCCATTGTGAATCGTGCACAAAAATGCGCCCAGCTCTCGCCAGCTCACTCATCAGGCTGGCTGTCTCGCTCGCTCTCTCGGTGGGTCGGTGGGTCAGCAACTTAATTGTCTGTTAAGTGTCACAGTGCGCACGCAAAGTGAGAGCGGCTGCAATTGTGGGTGGCTCAGTGCGGCTGGTGGCTCTGCCTCCCTCTGCTCCGCTCAGTCTCTCGCGTCGGATGTGTGTCGTCAGCTATGTTTTGACACTTGGACGCACTTGTCACACTTCCGGCTTCAGCTGCAGCTGTGACAATGCACACACCTGTGCCCCCACCTGCCCTCACCTCTGCGCCTTCGCAGCTGCACGCCAAGGACGATCGTCTAATTTGACGTGTGCTATGCAATGCGGCAATAACTGAATGCAAACGACTAGATCTCTGCATAAGTCAGGCTAATTTGAAATGTACAGAGCAACGTCTTCGCAGAAAGTAGTTGAATTTTAAAGAAAATAATGTACTTTTACATATGTATACATATATTACAAAAAAATATACATGTTCATATATTGCTTTTATATTTTTCTTTTTATTAGACAAAAACTTTAATTTTGGGTTTCAATTCAGAAGAGAAACATTAATTATTAATTTTTATATAATAAATAAAATTTAAATAAATTATAATAAAAAAATAAATAAATAAATAAATAAATAAAAATAAATAAATAAAATAAAAATAAAATAAAATAAAATAAAATAAAATAAAAATAAAATAAAAATAAAATAAAATAAAATAAAATAAAATAAAATAAAATGAAAATGAAAATGAAAATAAAAATAAAATAAAATAAAATAAAATAATAAAAAAAATTTTAAAATCTTTATTATATTAAAACTTTTTCTAAATAATAAAATAAAGTTAATAATTGACTATTCAATATTAATTTCATTATTTTCTAAATTATTATTTGGCATCTGGAAACTGTGTGAAATAAAGTTTCATTATAATATTTATATATTATATATAAAAAAAAAAAAATAAAAACATTAGAATAAATTTTAGTAACAATAAATAAATAAATAAATACATACATACATAATAAAAAAAAAGAATTAACTTGAATACACTCGATAATTTGGCATATTTAAGTGCATTTAGGGCTCTTTTCTTTTCATAAGACCATAAGGAACTACCTGAAAGTTATGTTTTCTTAACTCTACACTTTTGCAGTTTTTTCCCCCCTCCCATTTTTATAGTTTTAAAAGATTAATTTGCATTGTGCCAGTGTGACAGGGCTGAAATTGACCCATTTAGGCCAGCCATGAGCTAATATTTTAGTCAAACATCAAGTACAATAGACTCCTGTGCAGTAGTGCTAAGAGTCGAAAATCGGATAGATGATTTCTTGACTGAAAAGTGCTAGTTGGCCGCATTTTACTGGCTTTGATTTTCAATTACCTTCACTTGATTCATATGCATTGAAAAGATGGCCATTGGCAAGACTGTCAGCTCAACTGGCACACACGCATGAACGCATACAAATGCATATGTGTGTGTGCGTGTGTGTGTATATATATGGATGAACGTATGGTCCGTTGTACGTGGACGTAGCTCTGGCCTTGGGTAAATATTACGGCCTGCGTTGGACATGAATGATGTGCGCTTTGAGTAGAGCATTGTAAAACACTTAACTGAGGCAGCAGACGAGCTGCAGGGTAGGGGCAGAGAGGGTGCCAGGGGTAGAGGCGGCAGCAGAAGGGCTGTAGGGATAGGCAGAGGCAGCAGCAGCGCTGAAGGGAAAGGGACGGGGAGGTGGAGGTGGTAGAGGCAGAGGCAGAGACGGTGCTAGGAGTAGAGGTAGTCCTGGGAATTGTTCGGCGTTCGTCTCTGTCTCTGCTGCCCCACATACACACACACACACACACACATGCACACATGGCCAACATCCACAGCCAAAAGATTGTGCGCAATTCATTCATTGTGGGCTAGATGAAGTGGCAAGCGAACTGCTGTGTGTACAGCGCATATAACACACTCCATTGAGTCTCGGCCAACACTTCACACTCTTGTGAAAATTACCGAAGCCTTGATTAACTCACCAGCCGCAGCCGCAACAGCAGCAGCAGCAGGAGTGACCGCAGCTTTTGGAGCACGTTAAATTGAAATGCATTCTCCAACATCCAACATCGACATGGACATCAACTGCGAAAGTGATTGTTCAATGGAGCAAGCTGAAGTGTGTTTTCATTTTCATTTTCATTTTTATTAATTAAATTCCACAAAGGTGATTTTCTATTGTGCGCAGCTGAGCTCAAAGGGCAACAGAGTTTTTTGTTTGTTTTTATTTGTAAAAGGACAACGAACGAACAAAAAACCAAATAGCTTCTCTCATTAGCTAATGGCACTGAATTGCTTTTAGCTGATATGAAACGCGGCTTTAAGTGCTTTAAGCCCGGCCTGGAACAAAGAGTTTTGGGCTTTCCGAAATGCCGCAGCACCGCAAAGCTTTGCCATTCAGCATTCGTTCGCATTGGCAGCAAAGGATTTTCAGCATTTATTGCAATTGTTTCGCTTTATGGTTCTTCTGCTCTACCCGTTGTACGGCTCTACCTAGATCGGGTAGTTTGACATGTTTGCTCGTTGGGGTATGCCAATTGAATGCTTGACCTGAAAGAGCATTCGCACTTCGGTGTTCTTCAATTCTCGTTAACCTTGTTTTTATTCCATTTATTTGGTTTTTGCTGTATTTATTTGCTTTGATAGTGTTTACGTGCATTTTTTTACGGGAATTTCTGGCTGCCACAGCAAAAGAAAACATTCGGCTTTCCACTCATATTTTTTCCTTTCATTCAGCGCGCAATGGAAGAGCACCAAAGTAAACATAAACAAAGGGGAAAACTCTACGAAAAGCCCGACCGGCAGCTATTTGCACCGATTGCCCTTTTAATCCACAGCCTGGCTTAAAACTATTAACAAACGAAGCCGTTTTTATTACCATGTAATACAACAACTGACGGGCGGACGATAGGGTCGGCATATACTCGAAAATATGGCTGATGCCCATTGAAATTTAATAGTGAAATATTTCGAATTTCCTATTTTCTGAATTGTTTAATTATATATGTATTGCCTTGGACATAATGAAATGGGGGTAGTATATACATAGGTATGGGTTTATAGATATAGATAAAGATTGAACCCGGAAAGATCAAGATAGGCATGTCTACACACATACATACATATGTATATGAATATTGAATTCTGTATGTTTTATGATTTATATATAAATTATAGAATTGATAATACATAAAGTATTAATAAAATAGTAAAATTGTAGCAGAATACTAGTAATAGTAGTAGAATAGTAGCAGTAATAGAATAATAGAAAATAGTAGTAAAATATTAGTAAAATAGTAGTAGAATAGTAGTAGAAAAGTAGTAGAATAGTAGTAGATAACTAGGGGATAACATCGCGGAATCCCCTGGGAATCCCCTGGGAATCCCCTGGGAATCCCCTGGGGAATCCCCTGGGAATCCCCTGGGAATCCCCTGGGAATCCCCTGGGAATCCCCTGGGAATTCCCCTAGTTATCTACTACTATTCTACTACTATTCTACTACTATTCTACTACTATTCTACTACTATTCTACTACTATTCTACTACTATTCTACTCCTTTTCCCCTGGAATCCCCTGGGGAATCCCCTGGGAATCCCCTGGGAATCCCCTGGGAATCCCCTGGGGAATCCCCTGGGGAATCCCCTAGTTATCTACTACTATTCTACTACTTTTCTACTACTATTCTACTACTATTCTACTACTATTCTACTACTATTCTACTACTTTTCCCCTGGGAATCCCCTGGGAATCCCCTGGGGAATCCCCTGGGAATCCCCTGGGGAATCCCCTGGGAATCCCCTGGGGAATCCCCTGGGAATCCCATGGGAATCCCCTGGGAATCCCCTGGGGAATCCCCTAGTTATCTACTACTATTCTACTACTATTCTACTACTATTCTACTACTTTTCCCCTGGGGAATCCCCTGGGAATCCCCTGGGGAATCCCCTGGGAATCCCCTGGGGAATCCCCTGGGAATCCCCTGGGAATCCCCTGGGGAATCCCCTGGGGAATCCCCTGGGGAATCCCCTGGGGAATCCCCTGGGGAATCCCCTGGGAATCCCCTGGGGAATCCCCTGGGGAATCCCCTGGGAATCCCCTGGGAATTCCCCTAGTTATTTACTACTATTCTACTACTATTCTACTACTATTCTACTACTATTCTACTACTTTTCCCCTGGGAATCCCCTGGGAATCCCCTGGGAATCCCCTGGGAATCCCCTGGGAATCCCCTGGGAATCCCCTGGGAATCCTCTGGGAATCCCCTGGGAATCCCCTGGGAATCCCCTGGGAATCCCCTGGGAATCCCCTGGGAATCCCCTGGGAATCCCCTGGGAATCCCCTGGGAATCCCCTGGGAATCCCCTGGGAATTCCCTGGGAATTCCCCTAGTTATCTACTACTATTCTACTACTATTCTACTACTTTTCCCCTGGGGAATCCCCTGGGAATCCCCTGGGAATCCCCTGGGAATCCCCTGGGGAATCCCCTGGGAATCCCCTGGGGAATCCCCTGGGGAATCCCCTGGGGAATCCCCTGGGAATCCACTGGGGAATCCCCTGGGAATCCACTGGGGAATCCCCTGGGAATCCCCTGGGGAATCCCCTGGGGAATCCCCTAGTTATCTACTACTATTCTACTACTATTCTACTACTATTCTACTACTATTCCCCTGGGAATCCCCTGGGGAATCCCCTGGGAATCCCCTGGGAATCCCCTGGGGAATCCCCTGGCAATCCCCTGGGGAATCCCCTGGGAATCCCCTGGGGAATCCCCTGGGAATCCCCTGGGGAATCCCCTGGGAATCCCCTGGGAATTCCCCTAGTTATCTACTACTATTCTACTACTATTCTACTACTATTCTACTACTTTTCCCCTGGGAATCCCCTGGGGAATCCCCTGGGAATCCCCTGGGAATTCCCCTAGTTATCTACTACTATTCTACTACTATTTTACTACTATTCTACTACTTTTCCCCTGGGAATCCCCTGGGAATCCCCTGGGGAATCCCCTAGTTATCTACTACTATTCTACTACTATTCTACTACTATTCTACTACTATTCCCCTGGGAATCCCCTGGGGAATCCCCTGGGAATCCCCTGGGAATCCCCTGGGAATCCCCTGGGGAATCCCCTGGGAATCCCCTGGGAAACCCCTGGGGAATCCCCTGGCAATCCCCTGGGGAATCCCCTGGCAATCCCCTGGGGAATCCCCTGGGAATCCCCTGGGGAATCCCCTGGGAATCCCCTGGGAATCCCCTGGGAATCCCCTGGGAATCCCCTGGGAATTCCCCTAGTTATCTACTACTATTCTACTACTATTCTACTACTTTTCCCCTGGGAATCCCCTGGGGAATCCCCTGGGAATCCCCTGGGAATTCCCCTAGTTATCTACTACTATTCTACTACTATTTTACTACTATTCTACTACTTTTCCCCTGGGAATCCCCTGGGGAATTCCCAGGGGATTCCCAGGGGATTCCCAGGGGATTCCCAGGGGATTCTTAGGGGATTCCCAGGGGATTCCCAGGGAATTCCCAGGGGATTCCCAGGGGATTCCCCAGGGGATTCGACTCAGCTCGTCGCCCTGATCAAGAATATATATACTTTATGGGGTATGCGATGATTCCTTCTGCCCGTTACAAGTTTTTCACAAAACCATTGTACCCTGACTTCCCATTTTCAATGTGTTCAGCGTATAAAAATATTGCGCATACACCGCATTGCCTCGATAAAATTTCGATTTAGCCACAACGCAAACCAATTTTTTGTTTATAAATGAGTTTTAAGCGTTGCCTGGCAGTAGTGCTGCCAGATTGGCCGATTTCAAGCTAGATCATGCATTGAAGGGCAAACAGATAGAGGAAATATGGAAGGGAAATAGCGGGCAGCACTGCCTGACTGATGTGAGACAAGTTAAGTCAGCTGAGTGAATGGACAACGGTTGATCGGAGCTGGTGGCTCATCAATTACCAATTGAATTGATGCATTTCGCTCTCGGCCAAGCCATACATACATATATATTGGAAGACTTGCACATCTCATTAAGCTCCCATTGCTGTCTGCCCGCTGAGTCGTTTATCAAATGTGTGTGTGTGTGTGTGTGTGTGTGTGTGTGTGTGTGTGAGTGATGCGAGATTCTCGGTTAAAGTCTCCTGCGATGATGATGTCGACGGTGGCACGGATACGGCAGCCGCAGGCCGCAATTGAAGCACGCCGGGCATTCAGGCATGCGGAGGCGTGCAGTCAAAGCCAAGCGGCGATGTCAATTAAAATTGTGGCAAAGTCAAGCGGTGCTCACACCCGCGCATCAGTTATGGTTCCAAATAAAAATAAAAGCCAGCCCCACATGCAGCAGCAGCAGGGACAGAGGCAGGGAGGGGCAGGGGTAGAGGCAGAGCCGCAGCTGCATGCAGCAGCCAAGTGGCATCCACATGCTCGCATGAATGTGCATATGTAATTGCGGTTATTTGACTGAGAGTCAGTCCGGATCCGGGTATCACACAGTTATACGAAATGAAGAGGGGGAAACGGGTGGGGGGTTGCATAATGATGGGATGCTTTTCAGAGCGCCTCGCCTCTTCAATAATTCAAGCATTTTCACACTTGCGGTCAGGTATTCCCACATGGACATGCCTTCGATGAGTGGGCGTTATTGGCGGTGGGTGTGGCCTGGACTGGATGGCAGCTGCATGCATGCATGCATGCTTGCATGCATATATGCAAATTATGCATTTGTTCCACAACTCTACCGAACTGAGTCGAGTCGAGTCGAGCTGCATGCATCAAAGTGGCAGTAATCAATGCATCCTTGCGTCTATTTATATTCCTGCAGGGTAATCAAAAGAATTGCAGCATTCATTCGCACTTATTTGCATATACACACTCGATGTCTAGGCATGCAGGTAAGAGCAAACAACACACCTGGCCCAAAACACTTCAATCAACGTTGAAGGACTCTCCCTCTCTCTCTCTCTGTCGCACACATCAATAAAGTCCAGCCAATTGATTGCTGAATATTGATATGAATTCAAATACAAATACGAAAATAAATGCAAATGTAATTTAAGCCTTACGGCTCTTAATTGATGATGCGGCTCCATACGCTGAATGAATGAATTTCGAATTGGAAACATTTTCATTCAATACCCCCAAAGCTCCAACAAATTAGTATTTCAATAATGTCGAACCACATGCAATAGGTGTTTATTTATATGACTCGCATATGAATTAGTAGCCAAACGAAATGAATTCAATTTCACAAAAGAGAGAGAGAGAGAAAGAGAGAGAGAGAGAGAGATAGAGGCAGACAGTGGGTAATGGATTTTTAACTATAGCAATTATAATACAACAAATAATAATTTATATTTTCAACTTTGATTTTATTCATAATTTAAAATAAATACCCAAAGGACATATGTCCTTATGCAAATAAATCATGCAAAAGGACAGCTGCCTTTTGGGTATACCTATATGTATATTCAGAGTCGATTAAAGGACTTTAAGCATTCTGGATATCTCAATATTTACCTTTAGCTTTGTGTAACTCTTATTGATGTAAAATTTCCTTTAATTAAAAACTTCATAGGACTTCCTTTGTGAGCAAAAAGTTTGAATTTCCCTGATTGGAACAAATAGGAAAACCACATCAAATGTAGCGCAATTTTCAATCAGCATTGACTTTAACGAAACCCATCAGATTCTCTGCAATTTATTAAATTTATAATTTTAATTAATAATTATAAACTCATTTAATGTAAGGCATTTCCCTAAATTTAATAAATAATATATTTACACTCAACAGCATTATTTTATCTTTTGAATAAAGTAATATGATACGATTTTTTTTTCGTATATTTCGAATTCAGTTCATTTGATTTTAGAGAACAATTTCTTAAAAATTTATCTACATTTTTAAAATAAAAATGAATTTTGAACAAGTCATAAGCATATGACAA
The DNA here is from genome assembly GCA_035045965.1 of Drosophila aldrichi. Lineage (NCBI taxonomy): Eukaryota > Metazoa > Arthropoda > Insecta > Diptera > Drosophilidae > Drosophila > Drosophila aldrichi. The sequence continues at coordinate 2,648,184 of JAWNOM010000161.1, forward strand.
GAATTGTTAAAATATAAATTGGAAACTCATGTCGCGCGTCTAAGCCACGTGGCGTGAAGCCCCATTTGTGCCACGCCCACGTTAAGGTGTCACCTTAGTCACAGCGTCTTATGTTGACAGCTTGTCTGAAAAATAAACACATGTGGGGCTTTTCTGAAAATGTTTTCCATTAAAAACCTTGACCTCAGCTCTTGCATTAATCATCAATCAACATAAATTTAATAAGTATATGCCACATATAGAAATATTGATAGAGATAGTAGTTATAAGAAGTTCTCCCCTGCTAAATGTTCAATATGCAGAGCAAATAGCAACAATTAACCAGAAAGTGACTGTCGATTGGCATTGAACACTCTGCTGCAATCGAACTGTGGCCAAGACTCACACTTAACTGTTATTGTCGAATGAGCACTTGGAGTGGGTGGGGGGGGGGGGGGGAATGCTGTATACTCGTTGTCCAGGTCGTGGTGTTAAGCATTATTGCTTGATCGCTCCACTGAAGTGACTTTGTAATGCAATTGAACTCATTTTGTAAGAGAATAACGGAAACGTGAGCTTGGCCACAGCAGGAGAGGAGAGGAGCGGAGAGTGAGGGGAGCGGGGCCATCGACTGTGAATGGAAGGGAAACACAAAGGCAAACGTCAAGTACTCGATACTTGGTCGCGCATTTAACGAAAATCAGCAGAGAGCAAAAGTCTAGGAGTGGGAGGCTAAAGCGCGAGTGCGAGCGAGAGCGAGAGAGAAAAAGTTGATTTTTCGAGCTGCTCGAGCGCCTCGAACATTCACAGATGCCAAATGGCAAAAGAGGTGCCAACTGTCGGGCAGCAATGCGACCGGAAAGGGAAAGCTGCTTTGTTCGTTTAGTTGCGTGATATTTCAATGGCTGACTGCTTAATCGTGCGGTAGCAGCAGCAAAAGCAGGAGGCGGCAGGAGCAGGAGTCGGCAGGCAGGCAGGCAACGTGTCGATGGTGTCAAAAGTTAATGCCAATGCGGCGATTTCCATTTGACCTCGTTGCACGACTTCCACTAAGCAGCCCTGGCATCAATGACAAAGCGCATTGCAAATTTCATTGTTTGATTTGGCGTTTCTTTCCTTTTTTTTTTTGGTTTTTGTGACCGCGCTGCCATTGTTCCCCAGTTTAAAAATGTTGTTCGCACTTTTTGCGTCACCTCCGGCAAATGACATCGCTGTGCCACACACACACACACCCGTACAGACATTTGTGTGCTAGCAAAAAAAGGGACGAGAGCCGTAAATCGTACGTGGCATGAATTTATGTTTGGCCCAGTTCTCGGTCACGAAATTTACGTGCATTTACCCGAAATGAACTAAATTGCATCTTTAATGCCAGCATTTTGACCAACAGTACGCTAAACGGTCTGACGAATCGACTCTGCAGTCATAAAAAATTTAACCAAAATTGTGTGAAAATGCGTTATGCACAACTGATCTACGTGTGAGATACCCTGGCAGCAGTTGTCTATTTGATAAAATGTCAAAATATGCTCAGCAGATAGATATCATACAATAAACCGTTTAACTCAGAGAGATTGCGCATTTTTGCGTTATTTTTCTCTCTGCTTCTAAAATTTGCATTTACATAAATAAACAGTTTTGCTTCATTTGCACATCATAAGAAAGACTTTGTTTAGCTTGTGAGTTAGAGAGAGCGAGAGAGAGAGAGAGAGCGATAGCATCAAGCTCTAGCATTGCCGCTGGCAGCGAAAAAGCTTCAGATTTGCTCTTGAGTCGCCTAATAGTACCGTTGCTTATTTGCAAAGCTCCAAAATACTTTATATTGCTCGCAAAGCTGCGTTGTTGCTTGATCTTAGGCTTTGTTATATTTTCAGTTACTCTTACTCTCTTAATTTCATTTGGCTTCATATAGCGCTTTGCTTAAGCTATTTATAGCTCTCATGTTCATTTGTTCTCTTAGCGCATCAGCTTGAGCTTGCTCAGTGCGGCTGCCGTAACGCGAGCATATTTACAGTTAGAATTAAACATAGAGCAGCGTATGCATGGACAGCTCTGCTTCTCTTTTATTTATGACTTGCACAGACAGCTCTTCCTTTTGCTTAGAGTCTCGCTCAACTGCATAGGTGTGTGAAGTCCTCTCTCGCCCTTCGTTACAATTGTATTTACATACATATGCATTCCAATGCTCTTTTCGAATCTTGAATTGCTTAGCAGGTAATTTACATATGTATGCAGAAAATGTATGCGTAGCTAAATATACAAATAAATTTACTTTACATATATAGAAAATTACATTATACTGCATATATGTATATATAGAAACTATAATATTTATGCAGCCCTAAGCAATTTCAGCATATAGAAACAACATTTCAAAAACAATAATATAAGCACTTTCCCTATTTCCCTATTTGACAGCTGCAAGAGCTATTTCCCAATTGTTGCTGAATATGCCACTCATTAGGGGTACACAGGCACTCTGATAAATTTATATGCATATATTGTCAGCCCTAGGTAAAGAGACAGACAGACAGATCAAGTGACATGTGAGTGGTGTGAGTGTGTGTGTGTGTGTGAGAGTGCTTATGCTTATGTTTCAAGTCAGCGCACAGAGCGAAACTCATACGCCCCGTTGCACAAATCACAAATCAGCTCTCGAATTGACGAAGCATCCGAAATTGCGCAACAAAGCCACCACGATTTACATGCCAGCTTGAGTGTGTGTGTGTGCACATACATATACATATTTAAATTTACAATTGCCAAGAGAGATGGGTGAGAGGTTTGATGAGCTGGCTTATGCACGAGTGTGGCTGGGAAATTAAATACTTATTGTGATTACAGAGGGGCCGCAGTTCGACAGACACAAACGAGGCCAGAAATTAATAGGAGCATTGTTTTTGGACGATTTGATGGCTTTATAAGTAATTCGGGGCGACAGCTGCTCCTGCTGCCGGCGGGCACAATTTCACGTTTCGTTCATAAATTGCTGCTCAAATTGGCTGTGCTCCACATTACCTGACGCATCATTCAAATTATTGAAGAAGTTGCGTCTCTTAAGTTGCCATCAAACTGAAATTTATCTCGTTAGCCCACTCTGGCAGCGCCCGGTCCAGACAGCTGTCACTGCAGTGCCTTAGCAGGAGGCGGCAGCCTCCGTCGACAGGAGTCGGCAGGAAACGATGAGTTGTTGCGACACCCGGCGACAATTTTGAACGAACTCAAATTATGAGCCGGAGACAGCAATCGATACGAGTCTGGCTATAATACATATACATATGTATGTGTGTGTGTGTGTGTGTGTGTGTGTGTATAAGTAGATGATGTCATCGACAGATGCTTCGCTGGCCCGTTTAATGAAATCAATTTAATTATTTATTTCCCTCGTGTCTCGTTTGCATATTTATTAAATGTTATTCCTGCAGCACAAATATTTTTGCCGAACAATCAGCTAGCTTCGTTCTTCGTTCGATTTTATGGATTTTCTCATTGCGCTGCGATCATAAAAGTTTAACGCGATTTTCCCAATAACATTTGATGGCCATAATTTCACATTTTCAATAAAGTTAAGCACATTTTCAAAGTGGAAAGAGGAAGATTATTAAAAGATGGTGACACTATCTATATGACTGCCTGAATATGCATTAATGATGGGATAAACGAACTTATTTACTTCGCTTAACTTGAATCAAATAAATTTTCAAAATTCCCCCATGAGATCTGTGGCTCTGTTTGATATTGCAGTTGCATGTTCAAACATGTACATTTATTAAAGGCAAAGATCCGATAGAGTGCGCGTTATCTTACTGGTAAGTAATAAGAATATATTGAATGCAGGTATTGAGAGTGTAAAATGTGAGCCCAGAGAATACTTAGGGTTAAATGCATTTGAATTATTGCATTGCATGGGAGGGAGAGGGGGAGAGAGAGAGGGAGAGAGAGAGAGAGAGAGAGATAGGAGAGAGTGATGAAGTAGTTAGAGTCCTGATAACATGACATCAATTTCAATCTCGCGCTCTCTTCGTGTGTGGGAATAAAATGATATGGAATTCTAGGCAATGGAAATTGGCTAAAAGGAATGGAATAGAACTGAGACACATAATTGACTGACACACATGATAACTCTTTAACTGCGAATGATGAAAACTTACCTAAGATTTTTCATTAATGTTCAAAGATTCTCATACATAGCATATCGAGCTATTCATATTGAAATTTTAATTTGAAAATAATAAGAAAATACTACATAGATATACTACCATACCATACACTACATTACATATTAATATATAATAATATATGTAATGCACATTTAAAATTCAATTCTAAAATAATTCACAATTGTTTTGCCTCAACATTTACAGTAAAACAAATAATTTGTATTAAAAATCCATTGTAACATACTGACTTACCACGCCCCCTGCTCTGCACAGCTGTCCAGCCGACTGTAAGAAAGAAAGAAAGGAAAATTCAATTTAAGCTAAAGGTCCATCCAGTAAATGGAATTCGGTTTGGTATTCCCATCCGTTTATGACCACAAATTCATAAACATTTTTGCAGCCAGCTGAAATTATTAACTCTTACTTGTGCTGAGCTGAGCTCTTTGGCTTTCATTGTGTGGGCGTGTGCACGTGTGTGTGCGTGTGTGTGTGTGAAGCCGTAAATAAAAGAGGGAAATCCTCGCTTGGCTGCCCTGGCCCTGTCCAGGCACAAAAGGAATTTCATATGAAATTCCAGTAAGCGAATTTGTGACTTTTTTAATGAAGCTAAACAACAATTATTACAACAAATCCAGCGGGAGGGGCAAGCAGGTGGGGCAGGTGGGGCAGGTGAGGCACCCTGTGGCGCCGTTGAATAGCAACAGAATGTTTTATTTCTTTTCTTTCTTTGGCAGTTTTGCTGCCCCTGCCCCATTGCACGTAGCCGGAGTGTGCTGAGTGGGCGTGCTGTCATCCTAAATTTTAGGTGACAAGTTGCCGACACTCACGTGTGTGTGTGTGTGTGTGTGTGTGTGGGTGGATGTGAATGCGTGTGTGTGGCACAGCCAAACGTTGTTGGTGTTAGTATCTATGTGTGTGTGTGTGTGTTTGTGTATTATCACTGTCTGTTAGCATCTATGTATGCTTGTGTGTGTGTGTCTGCGCGTAAAATATATTTTCGAAAATTAAATTTTAATTATTCATGTCTGTGCTGGTAAATTTTAATTAAACGCTTTTATTGTCGCCTCTACTACCCAGATGGGGATTCACATCTGGTTTGCTTATTGTATTTTGTAAAACACAAAAACTCCACACACTCTCTCTCTCTCTCTCTCGCTCTCTCTTTCTCTCTCCATGGCTTTTTTTGGAGCTTCGCTGTAATTACATGCATTCAAATATTTATTTATATTTTTAGCACTTTGAGCACATAATTGATTCTAGAGCTCAACAATAAATCAAGTCAATTTCTGGATAATGCATTGTATTTGCTTTCTTTTTTTATAGGTTTTACATATTTGCTTATAGAGGCTTCTTCTATATTACTCAATTTGTGTTCATTATTCTTTAAATTGTTTGTGTAATATTTATGTTCTTTTGCAATTATGTGTGGTTCGATTTTGGGCTTCAGTTAAACGAGTTTAGACTTTAGTGTAAGAATAGCTCTTTCTACTTTTGCAGTCCTCAAGATTATTGTCTATCTGAAACCCCTACTTCTTTGAGTAAAGACATTAATCTCGAGATTTAATAAATCTTCGGTAGTGGCCGCAGTTGCACTTTCATCCATAAGTAATACTAGTTCGTTTGAACATTAACAAACTCTGAACAAATGCAACTGAACTGTTTGTCATTCCGAAATTCAGAATTCCTGGCAATTAGAGAATAAGTGTAGTATTTCATATGTCCACAGCACGTTAGGGATATTCTTAAATTCCTCAAGTCTCTTTCTAGTCTAGGTTCCATTATGTTTCTGCTCGAAGAACTAGTTCATGCTGCTTTCAATATCTCTCAATTACAGCTAGTTTTTAGCAGCTACCTCTCTATATAAGGATTCTCAACTTCCATTCGTTTTAGACTAAGCACAGTTAATGTAAATTACATTTATTAATTATCATTCCACTTAGTTACTTTTCATATTTCCATTGGATTATTATATATGTATGTATGTATGTATATACGAATTGGATGGTTAAGCTCGCCAAGCTGTCGTCGCCCATTCAGCCATTCTTTTGAATGGGGGGGGCAAGCAATTAAAAGCAGGAAAGATAATTAACCCAATGCCATGTTATCGGAGTGTGCTGGTAAAGCTGCACCGTTTGCAGCTGCCGCAGGTTGTTGTCCAGCGACAGCTGCAGTTTCAGCACCGTCTCCGTCTCCGTCTCCGGCAACAGTTCCATTTCCATTTGCCGTTTTAGATTGGGTCTGTGCCACAGAATGGGCAACGGGCACAATGCGCCTGCATGTTCATTCGTGTTCGTGTTCGTGTGTGTTTTTGTAGTTTTTGTCGCTTTTGTCCCGAGGATAGTAAATGATTCCTAAATTTTGCTGGTAGAGTCGCTTTTGTTGCGCTGTGTTTCGCGCTTCGTATGCAATTTCAATTTTCCGCCAGCGCTTTTCGCCATTTTCCATTTCCTCAGGCCGCCTTTTGTAGAGACACAAAGACAGAGAGAGAGAGAGAGAGAGAGAGAGAGAGAGGGGGGGAGGAGAGAGGGGGGAGTGCGTGTGCCTGCGGGCGCTTGAACAACATAATCTGATTCAACTAGTTAAATTCTTTCAGCTGCCTTCGTGACTCTACCGTAAACGGTTCACACGAAATGCTCAATGAGCCCGCACGCGCCCCTCAAAATGCAGCCGAAAAACTCAGAAAAAAAAAAAAAGTCGTTGGGCTCTGCCCATTAAATCTCAATTATGTTAACTGAAAAGGGGCCAAACGCTGATGCCATTATAATGAATTGGACGCCGACTTCGACTTTGAACCTTTTTTATGCGCAAATAATTTAAGCTTTGTACTGCATGCTGAACCGAATTCACGCATGATTTCCCACCCACAATGCCAGTCAGCCAAGCAGCCAGGCAGCCAGCCAGTCGGCTCCTGCTCCCATTTGAATTGGCTGGCTTGGCTGGGCGAGGATTCGTAATCGAAGCTACCAAGACGTGGGTGCTAGTTCCTCTAAAATAACAGACTCTCCGCCCGGCCTCTGGCGCTACAGGCAGCAACACCCACGTCGAACAGCTAATAATAGAGCAGCCAGAGCTCGACTTGAAGATAGGCTGGAATATGAGTAATTACGTGAGACTGGAAATGGAATAAAACTTGCTGAGATGCTGTCTATATTAGTCTTTTATCTTCTTAAACCGAAACAGTATATTTTAAATACTAAATAATATTTTATTTATATATTAAATTTGAATTGCAATAAATGTTAAATATGTTTACATTATTAAAAAAAAAAAAAAAAATTATATATGTAAATTTTTAATTACTATATACAACTACAATATAAAATATATATTTTTTTACTATTATATATTTTTAAAAAATATTTTACTGTATTATTTTATTTATTATTTTTTTATTTACTATTATGTATATACAACTACAATATTAATTTTTTTTTTTTTTTTTTTGTACTATTATTATATTAAAAATATTTTATATTATTAAAAAAAAATATTTTATATTATTATTTAGTGTTATTTACACTTATTGTATATTTTTTAGTCTATTATATATATTTTGTTAGTATATTTTATAGCCAATAAAAAAAAAATGTTAATATTTATTGATTTAATTATTTTTAATTTTGAAGCCAATTTTATGTTTGTTCGCTAACTTTTGCTTAAATGCTTAAATGCTTTTTTATGCATATCTTATTTATCTTAAAAGAAATAAAAATATATGTATATGAATTTAATTTGAAGTATATTTATATTTATTTATTATTTTTTGTAGCACATTGGCTTACAAATTCAAGAAATAAATTTAATTTTAATTCAATTAGCTATTAAATATATTTAAAATAAAATATAAAATAAATAAACATTGCAATATTTTATTTTCATATACTTTTTTTTAACATATTTAAAAATTATCTAAAATTCATGTTTTTCATTTATTTATTTTCTTTCAATTCCCACTCTCCTTTCAAATAATTGTATTCTTATAATTATTTTATGGCTTTTCACTTTACTTTTCTCTTACAATTTCTCCCCTTCTCTAGAACTAGAGAAAGGCGGTATACCCATACAGAGCTAGCATACCCATTGATAGGGATAGGGTTTGTATTTTTTGGCGCTCCCAAGTTGCTGTAAAAGAAAACTTTCCTTTTGTGTAACTTTTGCGCTGTGTTGTGTTTTAATAGGAGCAAACTTGCTTCGGCTCCTGCTGCTGCTGCCAATTTATTTGTTCCTTTTGTTTTGCCAATTTCTGCCTCGCTCCGCTCTGCAAATACAGTCGTACACCTCTTCCATGGACATCGTGCATAACATCTATGCGCTCATGTGTAAGCAAGGTTAGAATGTGGCTAAAAGAGGGGGAGGCGGGTGTGGCAGGCTAAACCAGCACGTTTGTAATCCGTGGCCGTGCCATAAATTTCAAATTGTTTTATTGCGCCTAATTTGCGTCGAACAAAAGGGTTTGCCATTCGTCGTCTATTATTGATTGTCGAATCGACAATCGTATTATTCATGTTTTTCGCCCCGTTAATGCATCCACGGGCTTAACGCCTGAGCAAATCGGATTTGGTTTGAGTGCTCTGGCCCTTCATCTTAAATGTGCGGAATTTGCGCTTTGCGTAACTTTTCTTTCCATTTTTTTTCTTGTTTTTTTTTCTGCTCTTTATTTTTGAAGAAAAACACATCCATAAATAAAAAAAACTTTGCTGCACTTGCACAGACGATTCAAGTCGAGTAACTCTTCGTGTTCTAGTTCTAGCGAAACTTTTCGAGAACCTTGAAAATGTCTAAAGTGCAAGCAATTCAAGATTATATATTAAATACTATATATACATTTATGTTTATATATATATGTATATAAAAATTCTTGCCTTTCGCTATCAACTGCAACTGCACTTCTCTACCTTTTTTCTCCCTCTCTTTATCTCTCTCTCTCTGTTTTATTTGAGTTTCTAGTTTTTGTCGCACCGGCAACAATTCTGAGCGCAAATTCTGAGTGGCTGCCAGCTGGGAACTGGAAACTGGGAACTGGCAGACCACTTTCTTATTCGTATTCCTGCTTCACAACTGACGATATTAACTTGGCTATCTCAGCAATTGCTTTGCACTCGCTACTTTGTCTCTGAGACATTTCTCCACTGCAGTCAGCAAGAAAGTATGCTCAAATCTGGACGGGTATGAACGACCAGCAAATGCTCACTTTACTCAGCTTTATTTATAATATTCACTAAGTGGTTGCATATTAATAAATAAATTGTTGCATAATAGTAATTTTTTCATATTAACAATTCAGAAATTAAAAAAATATTTGTATTATTTATATATAAATATTATTATTATTCGTCTGTCTATTTCTTCTAAGTATTCCCTTACGTGTTTCTTCCAAGTATTTCCACTAAGTAATTCCTCTACATATTTCCTTACGTAGTTCCTCTACGTTTTTAAAGCTTAGCCGATCGACCGCACACTCCGCTTCACTTTATTGCGTTGACCCTCACCAGGCCTGGACGACTGAAGAAATGCTGCAGCTGCTGCCTTTTATATACGTAAAGCCACTTTTACACAAGCAGTGCTTGTCAAGCACTGTCTCTCTCTCTCTCTCTCAAATGTGAAGCCCGACGGCAGGTGGCGTTCATTGCAGTTGACCTTCCAGTGAGCAATGGGAACGCTCTCTGCTGCTGCGAGCATTCTAGCTTCGTTTTACACATACACATACTAAAAGAGAGCTGCTGCCTACACATAGACAGCTCTAATGATCTTTTGCTCTTTTTCTCTCCTTGCTTTGACTTTTACTCAAGCACTGTCTCTCTTAAATTTTGAGTCGGACAGCAGGTAGCTGGTTGCATTCGAGCTTCAAATGACCACTGGGAACGCTCTCTGCTGCTGTGAGCATTCTAGCTTCGTTTTACCTAAATACAAATACCAAATGGGAGCTGCTGCTACATACACATAGACAACTTTAATGATCTTCTGCGCTTCTTCTCTCCTTGCTTTTACTTTTACTCAAGCACTGGCTCTCTTAACTGTTGAGTCCGACTGCAGGTAGTGACCAATGGAAACGCTCTCTGCTGCTGTGCACTGCAGCCCATGCGTGCGTGCCTATGTGTGCCTATGTATGTGTGTTCTCTTGTGCATGTGTGTGTGTGTGTGTGTGCTTCTTTTGTAAGCAGAAAGACGCAAAGAATTATTGAAATATCAGTTCTTCGAAGTATCATTATCGACTAGAGCTTCTTACTTGTTATTATTGTAAATTTTTAAACATAGATTTTTTTACATTACAAGATTTTTTTTATCTATATGCTCGTTTTATTTTCATTATTATAACTTAAATACTTCTTTAATAATTCTTTTAAGTTTACAAATGTTTTTAATTTTTTTTATTTATTTTTATTTTTTTATTTATTTTTTAAACATATTTATTTAATTGAAAAATAACCAAACACATTCAATAATAATTTCTATACAATAATTATTCAATAAAGCAACAATTGGGTTTCTCGTTTGATAAGTTTCATTTCAATAGAATCTAAATATTAATCAGAAAATGCCCAGAGCCTCAGCGAACGTAATTCAATCGAAATATATTATCTGTCTAGCTCGAGTCCTGGGAGAAAAATAAATAAAGACTGAGTGAGTGAGATGCATAGAGCGAGTGAGCGAGGCAGAGCGTATATGAAATGAGATGAGAATGGACATCAAGCTGTCCAAGGCACACACAGATAGAAAGAGTAAGAGAGATAGAACAAGCGAGCGAGAGAGCTGAAAGAAAAATGTTTCATGCCACTTGGATATTTAATGGCGTTCAGTACAAACACAAATATAAAATGTGCTCGAGTACAAATACAAAGCCATAAGTCTACGTGAGAAATCAAAAATGTTGCGATAAGCGCAAGGACTAGAGCCATGTCCTTTGGCACTCCGGCTCCAGTTGGATGCCGTAAGCCAAGCGCCCGGCATTCACGAGTGCGAGTGCAATGCCGGATTATCGAGCACGTACGACAAAAAATCGAATCGACTCGAATCGAAACGAATTGAGTGGAGCTGCGTTGCGTTGAGTCGAGTTGAGTCAAGCCGAAAAACTTCAAATTTAGATTGAAGTGGCTGCCGCGCGACCAATCCACGGCCGGCATACAAAATAGAAAAAAAAAGAAAGAAAAAGGAAAACTGACGCAAGCTGGCTAAGCCTCACCTTGTTAGCGGCTTGTTTACTTTTCAATTTTCGGTCTGAAGCCGAAAACGGCAATAAATCCAGTCCCAAGTGTGCGCCCAAAGTACCCCTAGCATCCTTCACTGGCGCCTCGACTGCAAGTGGAATCCAAGAGCACTCACCACACAACTCTCTCCCTCTCTCTCCCTCTCTCTCTCTCTCTCTCTCCGTCAGCTGCATAAATTAAAATGTGCCACATGGCATCGACGCCCAACGTCTTGTTGCTCCCAAGATGGATGAATGGTCCACAACTCAGAGCAGTCTCTCCAGCCTCCTGCCGGCCGCCTCCTGCCTGCCTGCTCGACGTTCAAGCACCTGCATGCGCTCTCGCATTCAACTCGTTTCACTTTTTTTCGCCCAACTTAAGCCTCAGCTGCACTTCTTACAATATTTAAAAGTTGCAGCAGTTTTATTTGCACGATTATACCTCTATAGAACGGACTAACAAATACAATTGCAAGCGCAACACTCGACTGAGACGACCTTAAAGTATGCTTCAAGTGTATTCATGGGCGACTAAGACTTTGCCTTAAGCTGCAGTTGGCCAGAAACAAAGCAAACATTAGCCGCCTTTATAAGCCTATAAATTGTTAATATTTAATCGTTACTTTATGATTTTGGTATTTTTTTTATTTATTGCTTCAATATATATATACATATTTTTTAATATATTTTTTTTCTTTAACGTTTCCTTATATGGTATTACGTTTAAATTTTCTGCTGAAAAACCTTTGACCTTTCCTTTTTCTGAGAACGTGAACTTGACGCAACTTTCTGACACATTTCATGTCACTTTTTGCTCACATCTAAGAAATTGAAGAAGAGCTATATAGATGTATATATACATATGTTATATATGGTTTATATAGTATATGCAGTATATACATATTTATATTTATATATACATATTTCTATATTGCCCTCTCCAGTCTTCATTCAATCAGTCAGTTTTTCTTTCTCATTTAACTATAAAACATATATATATCTCTTTAGCTACTCCTATATCATAAATATGCCATGTTTATGGTATGAGCATTATATAGAGGTCATTCATAGTCTTAAAAGAAAATCTAGTTGAAAGCGTGCGCTGCATATAAAATGGCAAATGAAAATGAAAACATGATCAATTATGCAAAGGAATATTTATGTGCGAGCATATATAGCTAAACATACATATATGTACACATATATTTATATAAACTTGCTCTAGTCGAATGAAATTGAATTTGCGGCATCAGAAAGGCTCTGCTGGCCATAAACTATTGGCTAGTGAGCTCGTAATTTAAAGTTAACATATCAAAGGCGTTGCCATGAAATCGAGTTAATAAAATAAAATAAGAAAAAAGGCCAAAGAGCTGCCATCGGCTTTCGCTGCATTCAAATAAACACTATTTAAGAGTCGCTCGGACGTTGGTCTAGTGTAATAAATATTGCAGCAGTTCATTTGTATGCCAAGCCACGTGTTTTTGTCTATCAGCAAGAGAGAGGGAGAGTGAGCTGGCCCAGCGGTCCAGACACGAAATAATGTGATGCAAATTTCGTGTAATCATATGCAAAGTCGCCTGCCTCCAGAGCGCTGTCAGTGTGCTTGAGTTTCATTTGGACACGCAGGAGGAGCAGGTGCTAGGAGAGGGAGCGGGAGCGGGAGTCCCATCAACGTCGAGGGCAACGAAAGTTTTTGCTCTCGACAACTGGGTGATGAGCTGCTGCAGCAGGAGTCAGCCGCTGCCGCAGCAGCCGCCGCAGCAGGAGGCGTGTCAAGGGTTTATGAGGTCAGTGAGATGTCGAGAGGTCGGTTGGCATGTTCAACACCATCACACACACAAGTGCAAGCCACACAAATATAATGAACTTACGTGCCCACATAAATATTCATTAATTTGCATCAGACTCGACTTCCTTTTCGTTTCATTTCTTTTTTTTTTATAGTCGCTGCAGCAAGTCGAGCTCATAGATCTACTTGTCGGCACGTGTAATCCGAGAGCAGAGCTGACTGCAAGAGCACAGCGAAATCCTTTTACAAAATGGGCTAATGAATGGCCAAGTGGAGTGAGGGAATGTGGCTTAAATCGTCTATTTGAAACTCGCTGAAATTGTTGCGCGCCCAACCGAAATTTACAGCGCGCGTCTCATTAAAATGTAATTTCTCAACTTGTTACTGAAAAACTTTGATAATGTGGGTCAGGGCCGTCACATCATCATCATCAGCAGCAGCAGCATCCATTTTCGGCTCCTGCTCAGCAGTCCTGCCCCAGCCCACCTCCCCCACATTTGCTAAATCAAGCCCAGCTGTTGAGCTACTCAGGCAGATGCCACACCTTGAGCAGCAGCCAGGTGCCGCAATTTGTGGCATCTACGCCCCGCTGATTAGCTGTACACGCAATCGGCCTAAATTTGTGATTTCAATTAGCCGCAAAGTGGAAGCGTTAAGTTTTGATTAAATGAATGGCGTCAACACAATTAGGTCGTCCCTTGCAGTTAATTGACATACAGCTGAACAAACATGACCAATGCACCAGCGGCACCTGCACACTTGCACCCACAACAACAACAACAACAACAACAACAACAACAACAACAACAACAACAACAACAACAACAACAACAACAACAACAACAACAACAACAACAACAACTGAAACAACAACAACAGAACTGGCAACGTGCAACACGAATCGCTGCGGCATCGCCTGAAACCCGCAACACAAATCTTTAATGGCGAGTCGACCGCACATACGATTGTGGCTACAGCGGCACAGTGGGTCAAAGGTAATGAAATTTTAGTGAAATGAACAGATATTTAGAAATGGAGCTAAAGCGAAAATTTACTTAAAATATATAAATATTGATATAGTGATATATTCTAATACTGAAGTTTACAAATTTAAAAATATTGTAAAATAAAAAATAAATAAAAATAAAATATAGATACATTGAAAAATATAATAATATATAATATAATATAAAATATATAATATAATAAATAAAATATAATAAAAAAAATATAATATATTTATAAAATTAAAAAAAATAAATAAAAATTAAAGTATACAAATATTTATAAATAGAGGAAGGTGAAATCTATACTCATATGTATATAAATATAGATATAAAAATATGAATATAATAATATAGATATATACAAATATTGGAAAGTATTTTTTTATATATAATAAAATAGATAAACTTCAATAAAAATAGAGAAAAGTATTTTCTTATTATTATTTTTTTTTTTTTATAATATACTCATTTATTCTGGATTTCATTTTGAAAAAAACAAGTTTTATATTTAAATATTAAATATAAATATCTGTATATAAATATAATTTAGAATATATTATAATATGAAAATATTAAATATTAAAAAATATAATAAAAAAAATAAATAAATAATAAAAAATAATAAATAAAGAAAATAAAAGTAAATAAATAAATAATAAAAAAAATAAAAAAAAAATAAGCAAATATCAAATTATAAATTTAGAAAATTAAAAAAAAGTAAAGTTAAATGCACAAATGAAAATATTTAAATATTAAATTCATTTTTTGATATTTAGTTATTTATTTTATTTTTTATTTTTTTATTTTTATTTATTTTTTTTTTATTTTATTTATTTATTTATTTTTTTGTATATAATAAAACAGCTAAAAAATATTCCATTTATATTTATTCACCAAGTACACTACTCATTTTAAGCATTATCACAGAGATTCGTACCACTGTGCCATGCTGGCTCGATACGGGGAGGGCAGTCAATTGAGCGCTGGCCGCAAAACTGTATTGAAATTTGCGGTCAATGCAAAACAAATTCCAACTCCATTGAACGGCTGGGTAAACAGGACTTTGGTGCCAAGAAGGGACGACTGGAGGAGTGGCAAAGAGAACGATTGGTAGAGGCGGGGCCCATGAGTAGCCTGTGAATCGTCGTTGAGTGAGTGAAAGCCAATTGCGAATTGTGTTTTCAATTGATTTGCTTGAAATTGCATTTGCTTGCCTCTGCATTGGCAATGGCATTAGCAAATAGGCCGCAATGGAGGAGCCAGGAGCCAGGTCAGTTGATCCCTACTCTGCGGTCGTCTCTTAATCAAAGAGTCCGAACAGTGAGTGAATCAACAAGGCGAGTGGCAGGCCCCTGGCCAAATGCAAAAAGACAGGCATTTCTAATTTATAGGCAACATGGCATTAAGTTAATTATTAATGCTCCCTTCACCCATCCAACCATCCAACCATTCGGGTCTTGAAGCATGTCCATCTTGTCGTCTGGCTCGCATATAAAAAGGTGGAGTCAAGTAAAGTTAGTGGGGGGACAACACTCCACTCCCAAGTGTTGTTCTTTAATTTCAAAGTGATAAAAAATTAACACGACAGCGAAAGCAGCTCGACCCGCCCCAAGGGCTGTCCAAAATACACACACACACACACACACACACACACTAGCACACAATGAGAAATGGTCTCGGCGACTGCCATTAGTGCGTCCGCCTTGCTCGGCTGGGAGCACCAAATGTCCCGCATCCGGATCCGCACACTTGAGGTGAGAACGCAGCCCAAGTGGCGGCGCATGGGGCGTGGGCGTGCTTTGGCTGTCAGCTCTGGAAATGATTTATATTTGTTATTAAATTTGCAGCAGCATTTGAATACTGTAGCCCTGGCATTTGATTGCTATTATTTGCCGACAGAATGGGGCCAATGGCGCCAGCCGTGGGATTTGCCAGAGGTCGTAAAGTAGCCTCAGGAACCCGAAGTCAGCGTCCACATTGAAAAGTTGCAATCGTAACCGTGCGCCTGTCCAATTGACAAATGGAAATTCGCACAAATTTTCACGATGCTTTAAGATTTCTCCCCAACTTAAAGCGCCTCCAGTCTGGGAATATTGCAAAGCAATCTTGAGCAGGAGGCGCTACCGAGTGTGTTGCGGCCAAATATCAATCAGGCTAACAAGCAGCACACACAGCTGCCAGCTGCTCACCACGGAGTCGGAGCTGTCATCTATCACTTGCCCTAGGGTCTGGCTATGAAAATCATGTTTATTCAGTGGATTTGCTCAGTTCTCCAGTTCTCCAGTTCTCCAGGCGACCCGAATAGAATAGATTGACCGGCTGTAAATATGTGTGCACCCATTTAAGAACCAAATCAATTTCAATTATGCATAATAATATAAATAATTGAGGATTTATATGGAAATGTCATAGTTGCACAAATTGCTACGAGCGAAGCTCTATGGGCGTGGCGGGGCGAGCTTCACGTTTCCATTCAACATTTGCATACAAACGATAGACCTAAATATATACATATTTTTTTTTTTTTTTTTGCTTTTGCTTTTGCTACTGTATATATTATATTTCTTCTTATTTTTGGTCCTGTCTCTAATCTCTACCTCTCTCGCTCTCTCTCACTCTCTCTCTCGTTCTCTCTTTCCATCTCATATGCACATTTGATGCCTTTATTGCCCAGAGTATTTCACACGAACGCTCTCGTTATTGCTCCCTAGGCACAGTGTCTCAAAGTAGGCCAAAAATTGCTAGTAAATATATTTGCAGTCTCCTAAGAGCGCTTTCATGCAAATATACGTGTTTTGGTATGTAATCTATATAAGTACAACGGAATATCTCATGGTTTGAGCAGCTGCTAAGGTTGAGTGAAGCGGAAGTAAATGGCGGCAAATTGGAGAAAATATTTGAGAGAATTATTTATTTATTTTCTATATTTATACAATATTTGAGAGATTTATTATGTTACATTCGGTGTAAGTTGAAGAATTATTTATTTATTATATATGTATAAAATTATAAATTAATTCTTTATTCATATCTAAATGCTGTAGAGCTTCAAGAATTATTATTAATTTTTTTATATTACATTTAAATTTTTAATATTTTTTTTTTTTTATAATTTTAATTGCATTTTATAATTTTCATAATCTTTTCATCATATTTGTCTCGTACATGCATTACAATATTATTAATAATAATAATTTCTGCCGGAATGATTCCAATACTTTATAGAAACTCGTTCGCTTCTTCTAGAAATTAAGCTAACAAGCCATTCATAAATATTTTAGAGCATTCCGTAGAACACCTGCTCAAGGTGCTCCATCTCACAGGCCCGCTCTTACCACTCGTCTATCCCTAATTGAACACACCTCGTTAAATAGCTGAAAATGGTTTTTATTGCTCTTGTTGATTTCCCTTAGCCCAGTTTCTAATTCAATAAGGCGCCACTCGCACCACTGTGCCGAAATTGCCAATCGCCTTAACACGGCGTATCGTAAAAAAGAACGGCTTGCTTGAGGTGCAAAAGAAATAAGAGTAAACCAAAAATAAAAGGGGCAAAAACTGAAAAGCAAATCATAATCGTCTAACAAATCAAACTTATGTGCGTCGGGCAAAGCCAGCGTTTATGGCATGGCTGCAGATCCGGGCAATAACAGCAATAACACAACTGAGCTGCCCCTAATCCCGGAGCAGACATCAGCCCGCAGCAGCAGCAGCAGCACGGCCGCAGCGACGCACAGCTTATGGCCATTATTTGATTTGGCTACAAAAGGACACTGGGGAAATACTCTAAAGAAAGCGCAGCGCCAAATGGCCGGGCACAAAGGGCTCCTTGGCAAACTTATAGTTGATAAGTCTTTTAGCGCTTCACACATACACACACACACACATACACAGATGATTGACTGACTCTGACTGACTGACTGAATGATTGATGATCAAGGCTGAGCATTGTCAGAGCCACAAAAGCTTAAGGTTTTGCTGCATTTGATTTATGTGATGCAGATGCGTGGACAACAAAGCGAATTTTAGTTATTATTTTATATATTATTTAAATACATTTTATTTAAATATACATATTTTTAAAATTTTTATATACATTTCATTTTTATATATTTATATAGAATTCATATACATTTTATTTATATATATATTTTTAAATTATTTATATACATTTTGTTTATAGATTTTTAAAAATATTATTTATATACATTTTATTTATATATTTTAATATAGAATTTATTTACATTTTCTTTATTTACATATATATAATTTATATTTATTTATATACATTTTATTTATATATTTTTTGAATATATTATTTATTTAGAGAGAATGGAGTGAAAGATTTATGAATTAGTTACTATTAAATATTTTTAAAAACATTAAAAATATATATTATATATGTTAGTGAATATGTAAAGTTGTTAAGTCTTCATAATTCTTAACGTAGCATTTTTTTTTTTTTAATTATCTCAATTCTGATTTAATTTAATGTTTCTCCCTTCACACAGATGAATAAAAAGTTGTTTAATTTAATATATGTAGCTACCCAACTCAAATATACTCTATACTCACTTCTTGACCAATTATGAAAACTGTCTAAAATTAAAGTCATAAACCGTTTAATATTCCTTTTTTTTTTTTTTTGCTCGCTAAATTAAATTTACCGCTAATCGCTATTAAATTGATGCATGTAATGCGCATATCAGCGTGTTTGTACATCAATCCTGGGCAATATCAGCACATCAATATTAATAATCGCATTCATTGGGGCTCTACACATGTTTACTTAGCCAGCTGTCGACAGAGCCGCGAGCTGCCTCACGGGAGCTGAAAAAAAAGGCTAAGAAAAAACGGAAAATAAAAGCTAAAGTAAAGCGCAAAAAAGTTGCTCCACGCAGCACGTGATGTCGCTGGCAAAAGTTTGTGATATCCATTTTGTTATTTATTTTATTTTTTATCTACCATTTGTAGCTGCAGGCAGCAGCAGAAAAAAAAAATGGCATCAATATGATGCCAATGTCTCAAGTTAAGGCAATTTCCGAGCGACATCAATAGCAGCCGCAAACCGCGAATGAGAGGAGCAACAGGAGGGAGAGGGCATGTATAGAATAGATATATATATATGCAATATATATAATTAAGCATCAAATTACATTATATATTTATCAATATTTTCTATTTCATTACAGGGTATTCCTTCATCACTCCAAATCTAGCCTGCAAGTGTTTCGATACATTTTTGATTGCACTAATACTAACATGCGCATGGAAAGTTAGGTCAAATGTGACAGAGAAAGAGTGAGAGAGAGAGAGAGACAAGTGCTTGTTCAGCCGCTGGATATTGTGCAGCGATGCCATTCTCGTAATTACCCAGCCAAGAGAAACACTTCAGCAATTCATTGTTGCCAAACTGTCGTTTCACAGATTTTTGCATAGTTTCACGGTTGGAAGTGTGTAAGCCAGGCCAACAGCTCAGCTCAGCATAGGAATCGGTGCCCATTTGCCATATGCCGACAGAAAAAGAGAAAGAGAGAAAGAGAGAAAGAGAGAGAATGAGAGGAAACGAGGCCTGGCATTTACACAGTCGGATGATTTAGATAAACAAGACATGAGCTGTCACAGAAAACAAAAAACAAGAGGCAGAGCGAGAGCGAGAGGGAAAGTAAGCCAGCTAAGTGTGCGCAGTGATGGACTAATAGATACCCTATAACTGCTTACACACAAATTAGATTATCTATGTAGATTGTTTATATATTAATATAAGGAGTATGCAAGTTGAGCAGAGAGTAGCTAAAGTTGCTAAAGTTAAGTAAACTAAGTCACTAATATAGCCTAATATAGTCTATACTCTAATCTCTCTCTCTCCCTCTCTCTCAATTGATGGCCACATTAATCTACTTGTCACTTCGAATCTTGTATGCCCCACTCTACAAACTTGGCCACAGGGCATACAAAATGGAAAAGGAAGCTGCAGCTAAGCTGTGAGAGAGACAGATAGACAGAGAGAGAGAGAGAGAGAGAGAGAGACATTCGCAAGCAAAAGTAGTAGTTATTATTACGCAGGATAAAGCAAAGAGATTAGAACAAATCTGTAAGTCAGTCGGCAGTCGGCAGTTGGCAGCTGGAATTCGGTTTTTGGGTCTTCTCTTGGAGGCCAGTCGAATGGAGTCGGCAAAAACCGAAATTCGAATGATTTAATTACAGTTAATTGTGCGTTTCATTTAATTGACTTTCGCATTGGCGAGATTTACAAATTAATGCAGCACAACTGGCTAAATCAATGACCAAGCTGCAATGTGGCCAAAACTAAAATCAGCTTCAATTGTTCAACAATGATTTGTGTTCAGGCTTGACTATGAAAATCTATCAAACGAAACACAATAGAAATTCGGCTTTGTTATTATTTAATAAATTTATCCATTCAATTTATTATTTAATAAATCTAGGCCAGATTTATGTGGCCAAGCAGCATAATTGGCTTTATAAATTAATTACAGTAAAATAAGTGTTAAATACCAGTAGATTTTTATGTGTGATTAAACATTAAACGCATTATTATATTGTAAATAATATTTATTAAATGCATTATTATATTATAATCAAGAAAAGTTATAATCAAATAATTTATTAAAGATTTAGAGCGCCTAAAACTAATTCTATAACCAAAAATGAGTTATAGGCTAATATATGCTATCCTTTAGCTATAAAACTAGCTGTAAAAAGGCTAACTATATACAACTTTTCATTTGTTTTATGCACTTAACTTCTTTTTTATACAAAAAAAAAAAAAAAAAAATGCATTAAATAATTTAAATTTGAGTTAAGCATTTTTATGCTGTGTATATAAATTTTATATTAATTTTTAACTATAACTTGCCAAATTCAAATCAATTATATTCCCATTTGAATTCTTATTAGCATTCCCTCTGAAGACTGAATCAAAGCTGAAAACAGCAAAGCTCAAGTGGTATGAGTATAGAGCTAGCTCTATCTGAGCCGAACAAACTTTATACTTTCATACATAATATATAAGTTTGGCGAGGAGTTCGAAGTGTTTCGAGACAAGCAGCATAATTTTTTAATGCATAAGTTTTGCTTCAGCTTAATTAAAATCTTAACTAAGACCAACAAATTTAGCAAAATTGTGTTCATAATTATTTAAAGGTTTTCAATTTGTTATGCATAGTGCAAAAATTACATTAAAGTTGTTCCATATTAAAAACAAAAATATTGATGCGAAAGGTGAGGTAACTAGCTTAGGAAATTTGATAAAAATAAAAAAAAAAAAATATAAAAAGAAATAAAGAAATAAATAAAATAAAAATAAAGAGCGAATTTAAATTTTAATTAAAATACAATTAATTAATTAAAATACAATTCTAACATTATTTTAATGTTTGGAACCGTTTATATACCTTTAAAAAAATTATAGAATGCATTTATATTGTATAATATAATTCTAAAAAGCAGAAAACTTATCTTAAAAATAAAAAAAGATATATTACTTAAATGCGTATTATTTTTAATTTTATAAAGAAGATTTTTTTTTTTTTTTTTAAATTAAGAAGTATGTATAAATATATATAAAATAAAATATAAAAATAAAAAAAATATATATTACTTAAATGCGTATTATTTTTAATTTCATAAAGCAGATTATTATTATTTTTTTTTTTTAATTAGGAAGTATGTATAAATATATATATTTAAAATTAAGAAGTATATATAAATATATTTAAAAATATATATTTAAATGTCTATAATTAATCTGAACATTTTTTTCTAATTTCTTTCAAGTTGTTTATGTTGAATAAGAATAAAAGAAAAGCTAAGATTCTCATAGGTATAGCTAAAAATATATAAATATATATATATAACTATATTACAAAATATATTTATTGATCAGTTAAAAATAGTAAAGAATTTGTCAGAGTCAAGCTAAGTAAATAATTTGTAATATAAATCTTAAATAAATATATATATAAATATAAGACTTTCGACATTCTTTCAAGTGCCTTCAGCCTTCAGCTTCAGTTTTCTTTAATTTTTACGCACATTTCACAGCTCTGCAACCTGTTGGGGCGAGTGGCAGACGTGGCTTGTGCTTGGCTTTGATGGCCGTGCAACACTGACTTGCCAAGACAGTTATGTGGCAGCACTCGAGTGCGAGTGGCAGCGTTCAAGTGCGGATGTGTGGATGTGGATGTGGATGTGTGGATGCTGTGCTCCTTGCTGCAGCTAAATTGCGAGTCTGCGCTTGGCCTGAAGCAGGCAAGAGAATAGTGGGAACAGTTTCGATTGTCCGCTGGTTAGCATGTGCTTTGCTTAGCCACATGCACTTGAGATAATTCGTCTGATAATTAACAGAGTCGGGTGATCAATCTTGTCCCAGCTTCAGTTCACAATGGCAACGATTTTAAATACTTAAACCCCATTAGAGTGCATACCAAAAGTCAGCTCGTAATAATCAAAAATTATTAAGCGCATGGAAAATTGTGCTTGTTGGGTCTTTAGCCCTTTGCTTGTGCACCAGTCCGTCCGTCTGTCCGTCTGTCCGTCTGTCCATCTGTGCGTCCGTGCGCAATTGTGGGATTAGCCTAATGAGGTGTGCTGGGCGCCCAGCAGTCAGTGGCTGTCTGATTGATGGTCATGATTATTCAGCCTGACAGGCTTACCAGTTGTCCCTCAATTCCGCAATCCCTACAGATGCCAACCCCTAACACCCACACACACATGTCCAGCCAAGCGGTGAAACCAACTACAAACTTGCTCCGCATATACGGCGTATGAATTATCTGGCCGTAACCGAAATACATTTCTAACGGGGGCCAAATGACGCGTCGCCCACGGCGTTGTTTGCATGTGTAAAATTACCCAATTCCAAATGCATTTTGCTGCATTAGGCGGCAGCCAAGGGGCGTGGCTGTGGCGACAAATTTCCATATTTGCAACGTATTTTCGTTAGCTGCCGCGGGCGTCTGTGCGACGCATTCTTCGAACCCTTTTTGGCTTACCTGCGCAGGTGAGTGGGCAGGTGACGGGTGGCGAGGTGTGCGACTTGTTATTACTGTCAGCCATTTTATGGGCGGCAAAAGCCCGCTTGAAGGTTCCATTAGCCAAGCGCCGCCTAGCTAGATACGAGCATTTGGCAGCCGAATATTGCGCCCTAAGTGGCTGCCATTAAATTCAATGCCGTGATCCACATCTTTTGTGCCAAACAAGTTTATTCACTTAACCACAACGGCAAAAAAAGTTGCATAAACGAGCAACTTTAAGTGTCCCTTCAAAATGAAAAGAGCTCTCAACAAAAATATCAGCAATTGCAACAGAATGATTACAAGGTAGAGCGAGGTAGAGCAAATAGACAGCAGAGAATGATTCTCTTCGTTTATGGGTCATAGAAACGGGCAATAGTTGCGAGTGGTCAAAGCAGGGATAATGGAGAGAGAGAGAGAGAGAGAGAGAGAGAGAGAGAGAGTAAGAGTGAGAAGGAGAGAGGGAGAGAGAGAGAGAGAGTGGGAGAGAGAGGGAGACAAGAAGTGAGGCTGCTGCTCTATAGAGAGAGCTGCTTGAGAGGGCTCTTCTGATTGAGTCAAGTAAACAATAGTCTGATATTTGTTTGCTAAATATATATAATAATTAATTATATATATAATAAATAAAATATATGAGATATAAAACATATATAAGTTATTTAAATTAGCAGGCAATAAATTTTTTAGTGAATCTACATCTGTCCGTCTGTCTGTCTGTCCATCTGTCTGTCCGTCTGTCTGTCCATCTGTCCTTCTATCCATCTGTCCATCTGTCCATCCGTCTGTCTATCTGTCTATCTGTCCGTCTGTCTGTCCGTCCGTCTGTCCATCTGTCCGTCTGTCCATCTGTCCTTCTGTCCGTCTGTCAGTCCGTCCGTCTGTCCGTCCGTCCGTCCATCTGTCCATTTGTCCATCTGTCCGTCCATCTGTCTGTCCATCTGTCCGTCCATCTGTCTGTCCATCTGTCCATCTGTCCGCCTGTCTGTCTGTCTGTCTGTCTGCCTGTCCGTCTGTCCGTCTGTCTGTCTGTCTGTCCATCTGTCCATCTGTCTGTCTGTCCGTCTGTCCGTCTGTCCGTGCGTCTGTCCGTCTGTCCATCTGTCCATCTGTCCGTCTGCCCATCTGTCCATCCGTCTGTCCGTCTGTCTGTCTGTCCGTCTGTCCATCTGTCCGTCCGTCTGTCAATTTGTCCATCCGTCTGTCCATCTGTCCATCTGTCCATTTGTCCATCCGTCTGTCTGTCCATCTGTCCATCTGTCCATCTGTTTGTCTGCTGTCTGCAGCAAAGAGCATCAATATTTATGTAGCTATGTATATAGATCTAAGAGAAACACTAGAAAGTGCTCTCACCTCTCTGATCGTGTGTGCTCAATCAAACTCACACCAAATTCACAGAGTACAGCTCGTGAGCTGAGTTCGAGTTCGAGTTCGAATTGGAGTGGAGCTGCAGTTGCCGTATATAAAAGCAAGCCGGCTGCAGCGTTCAGTTCAGTCGAATTTCAAATTTCTTGGTGATCAGTTCTACAGTGCGGTCGGTGCTCCTCTTCTTCTTCTTCTTCTTCTTCTGCGTTTGTCTGGTAAATATATATTTATATATTGATTTCATATTTCATTTCATATTTATATAAGATTTCTATAAAAACAAATTTATATATATGTACATATATCTATGTTTATGTACATATGTATATACCAATATGTTTACCCAAAAAATTGCATTGCAAGCTGCACTTAAAATTATTTAGTTGACTTGTGAGTTTTGCGACATTTTTATCCACATCTGACTATATACATACATACATATATGCATGCATGCATGTGTGCCTTGTATATGTGCATGTTTGCCTGCATGTTAACATGCTTCTATGTGTGTGTGTGCATGTTTGTGCTTTTGCACTATCATTATTGAGGAAAACACATCATAAAATATGAACGAACATTTCCGAAGCTCTCAAGAAGTTTTAATTGCTTTTCCGCATGCAACTTATGGGCATATGCAGCACCCACATGAATGTACATCCTTATAAGTAGAATTTGAACAAGCCTTCAGCATCCGCACCACCCTCAGACCCCTTCTATGCTGAGACACGTGCCACGATTCCTGTGCATTGCTCCTCCTGCACATTAACGAACGAACCAACGAAGACATTCTCGCCCACAACAGCAGCTGCACAACAACAACTTTGGGACTTTGTGCATAACGTAGCCATAAAGGCGCACACTAGCTCAACGAGAATGTCATAAAGTTGACAATGCTGAGGGCTGTCAAGGTGCGCCAAATACCTCTGGATATGTATGTGTGTATATAACAAGCTGTCATCAATTATTTATATCTTAATCAAACCCGACCCACATACAGCCTCCCATGGCCACAACTTCACAGTCAACTTGATAACTTTAGCAACAACAAATTGTATGTTAATTACTTGAACTCAGGTGCATCTAGCCCTTCAGCCCTCCCCCCATCAAACTTGCAAATTATATTGTCTGCCCATTCATATGAAATGGCATATTAAATAAATGCTTCAATCTGCTTCTTGAGTTCAGTTTCCATTTCCATTTCCGTCTCTCTCTTTTTGTTTCTTTTTCTTCTTTTGCTGGTTTCCGTTTCATTTTGCACTTTTCCACAAATAGTAATAGCATAATTTTTCATTGAAGGGCCAAAGCTCTGTGCGAGGACTCGTTAAAGCAGAGCAGCAACTGCCATTGGCTCTGTAACAGCATCATAAAGAATTGAATTCAGTTTTGTTTCTGACATTTATGGAGCTGTGGCTGTTGCTTGTATAGAATTCCATGAACACGTCGTAATCATTTGCGCCAGTTGTCTTATCGTTGAGCTGGCTTCGTTTTACTTTAGCTAAACCACTCACCCACCTCCTGCTCCGGCTCCTGCTGCTGCTCCTCTAGCTCAGTTTGCCCTGGTTTCTGTTACAGTTTTAGTTTTTGTTAGTCTCCTTTTTGGCCACATTGTTGACTTGCCATAAAAACACGAAGCAAAAACATCAACGAAAAAGAAACAAAAAAAAATCCCCAGATGCATTGCACGTGGAAGCATCAAGCGCTGCAATTTCACAAATTGTCTTGAAATGCAAGAATGCATTTCATTCCTTTCACAAAATCCAGCAACCCTGCCTAGCCACGCCCACTTACCGCTTATCCGCCCACTTATCAACACGCACTGCAGCTGCTGGCCGGAATTATGAGAGTGGGCCGCCGAGCCACGCTTAGCACTCACCCACACTGAATTTGTTGCTGAAATTCACACAGAAAGAGACACAAATCAAGCAGCTTCGAGGGTGGCTTAAAGAGTTTGGAATGTAATTTACTATCAAATATTAGCAAGACTTTTAATTTACTATACTTCATTATATTGTTAAAATACTTAATGTAAAAACTCTACAAAAATTAATAAAATACTAAATGTACAAAATACTGAGTTTAAATAGCAAGAGAAAAATAAATATGTAACATAAAATTACATATTAAAAAGCATATATATTGTAAAATAAATATTAATAAAAAAGTATATGTATTAAAAATATATATATATATATATATTTATTATAAATATATATATATTTATTTTAAATATATGTATATGTATATGTATTTGCAAAGAAACATTAACAAAAGCAAATTATTTATAGAAATATTGAAAATAAAAATAAAAACAAAATGAAAATATAAATATTATTCTATAAATTATATATACACATATATTTGTCATTATATTTATATTTATATTTAAAATAAAAACAAAATGTGAATATAAATATTATTCTATAAATTATGTATACATGCATAATTTTGTAAACATTTTTTAAAAAATTTTCTTTTGTGAATATTTTTAATTTTTGTACTATATACATATGTATATTCATCTACATTTATGAAAAAATCATAATTTTGAAATTTTAAATGTTAATCTAAATAATTTTTTATTTTATATTAAAATTAGTAAATCGATTGGGATTTTAGATTTTTTTAATTAGAATATTGTTGAATTTTTCGTCTCCAGAGATATATTCATAAATGTTTGTTTTTTTATATAATACCAAAAATATAGTATTAAAGAAAAATGTAATTAAATTGCCTTACACAATTTCATATTAGCTAATACGTAAACAGCAGCTGAGTTATAGCTACCCAAAATAGTATCACTCTTGCTTGATCAATCTTTTATTTTGGTATATTTCCATCAAACTTTCACTACTCATCGAGCAGCCCTCAAATTAAATGTATATTTTTCTGTATGCACTTATGTGTGTCTGAACAAAATTAGTCACTTTGTGTGTGGGTCAGCAATTACCGTTGAGGCACAAGTATGCCAGGTCTTCTAGAGCCCCTGGTCTAGGGAAGAGCCGTCCGTACTCGAGCGTTAGCCCAGTTTCTCGACTCTGACAGAGTGCCGGTGCTGCCTGCTGGCACAATGGCAAGCCATAAGAATGCTTCTGCGCTCGAGTGTTGTGCAGCGCAGGACAGGACAGGACAGGACAAGACAAGACACAACACAACTCCAAGGGCAAGTTAAAGAGCCACACAGATAGGTACATACGCGTACTGTTGGCGGCCACTATGCCCGCATCTAGTAAAAGCAATTACGCAAAATGCGCTTATATTGGCATAAAATATAATAAAATAATAATAGCCACAGCAGCACAACGACGAGCCACTACTACTACCGTACATTACATTTGGCCAAAGGACCAAGGACTTGCTGCTATTGCCACACTTCTTTTTAATAAGGAAACTCTTAATTGCGTACAGCATTCGTGCTGCGAACATCTGCTGCCAAACCCATAATTTACAAACTGACTTAGTATTACTTAGTCTAGAATTTAAGTATCCGTACTTTGTATAACTTCACATAATTATTATTTGCATATTTAACCATTTCGATTACATTAGAAGGAACCCCCAGCATGACATTCAAGTCTTTGTTGTTCCCTTGACGTGTAATTGTTGTGCATTATTTAACATTAAATAGATGAATGACCAAGCGCATGTTGCTCGGCTTGGACTCTACTTTATATACATATAACATTCAGGCCTTTATCAAATATGTGCATAAGGTAAAGACTTACAGCAGGCACTGTAGGGCACTGTAGTTGACTTTTGCACATTTCTAGTTAAATTTAATACTTTAAACTTGTAGACTCAATTGTAGATCTTTTAGTACTTATTTTTATCTTTAACTAAAAGTATTTTTGCATTTTTGCTACGTGGCTGCATTTTTCTTGAAGAAATGCCCTTGGGATAGAGTTCCTTTGTATGCCATACTAGATTATCTTGTTTTAGCTGATCTTTTGAGGGAGCTTTTTCAATTTTGCGTAGCTGCTTGCTGCCGTATTTCCAAGCTATAAACTCCGAAATGGGCTTCAGTACCAAAAAGTAAAGCATTTCTGCTATAGAGATAACGCTGAAGCCCATAAAGAGGCCCATGACACCGCCAATGTTAGCTACCAACAATGGGAAATATTGTCATTAATATATAAAGAGAGATAGAGAGAGGTATATATGTATGTACTACTCACACAAGAACTCCGTGAAGCCAATGTAGACATTTTTCATGCTGCCATAGTAGGCCGATTCGCGATAGTATAAATTCATGACGGCAATATTATCGAGTAGATAGCTTTTGTTCATGCTGGCCACAACCTTATTGGCTAGCTTGAAATCCCGTCGGGCCAGTGGAAAATATAGCGAATCCGCCGTATAGGTCAAATCGAAACAACTGGGCAGACACTCCTTACGGCACCGTTCCGATCCCTGTTCATTCTCTGGCTGCTTGGCCAGGTAAATGCACTCAGAATCCTTGACGCCGCAGACACTCGCATTCTTATAGATGAGCGGGTAGTTGTGGGGAATACAGTTGCAGGCCTGGTACAGGTATTGGGCAATGCACTCCCTTTCGCAGTAATTGTGCGTGTAGACTCTGTGGTAGAGCAGCTGCTTCTCGTCATTGAACACACACTGACGGTCCTCCCGGGATATGCTGCGAAGCGCTGGCACCGCCTCCGACAGGCTGACGGCGAGCCGAAAGTTCGTCTCATAGCCAATACCCAGCACAAGGCCCTCCTCCTTGACATTGGGCGTTGTTATGGGATTATGGAAGAGGACCTGAAAAGTGAGTGAGAAGCTTGTAATATATCTATGTTATTTCCATGTAAATAAAGTTTAGAGAGCTCTTGACGACGTATATTATAAATAATTAATTTAAATGTATTTCCTATACAATTTGTAGGAATTATGTTCGGAAATCAATTATATATTTATAAGAAACAATTCTAATTAAAATTTGTAGAATATATATATGAATTGTAAAAGAATTTTAAGAAATATGTGTAAGCAAAACTTTTGCTTAAGTTTCAGTTGTATAAAAATAAAACTGATTAATCCAATAAAGTAGTATATTATGTATTTGTAAACAAACCTTGAAACCAGGTCCATTCGTCGACGAGCAGTAATATTCGCTCACCTGCGCATCTAGAACCAGAGTAAAGCCCATCGTAATGCCCGTGCCTGGTAATGAATAAATAATATAATTCTGATTTATATTTATGTATTTCTAGCATTTACCAGCTCCCGGCAGTGGATAGTGATGTTTGGGCAGGTTGGCGGGATAGCCCGCTTCGGGATTCCAGGGCACAGGCTGATATCCAACTGCATCAATATCGCTCATTGACTCCACTTCTCTAAGATAAACGATTAGTGCTAAAATGGAGAATCCCAACTCCCCGCACTTACTGCGATTTGTATATAAACTGAGCGGGCAGAAAGTTAAAGACACAGCAGAGGCCCTCATCTGTGATGATCAGACGGAATATTTTGCCGCAGGGTGCTACATGTCCATTGAAACGGCAGTACCGCAACATTTGGTGGCAGGGCTGGGAATGATTCTTGACAAAGTCGGTGATCTTTAGGGTGTTGCTGCTGTTGATAGTCGTGCCCCAGGCGCTGTTGTCCGGCTCAATGCTGTGGAATATCCGCTCCGAGCGTGGATTGCAAAGCACCTTCATGGCGTCGTACTCCGGCGAGCCCCTGTTGCAGTTGCCAATCAGCTAAATCTCAGGTATATATCTCTTTATATAGACTTACTCTTTGTATTGCAAGACTTTGCTGCGCTGAAACTGATTCATGTTGCAGACGGTGACAGCTGGAAAGGGCACCTTCCGTATGGACGTGGCATGTGGACTGATGCCGATGATCACGGGCGTGCTCTCCCACTTGGCATAGATGTTCGATATCAGCTGGCAGGTCATGGCGAGGGCAGCCACAAAGGCGATCAGGAAAAAGGATCTGCAAATGGATCTTTAGCAATAATATCAGAGCTAAACTAACTATCGATGCTTGCCTCTCCCAGATGTTCAGCTCTGTGTCGCCTACGAATTTCAGTCCATGCAATCCGGTTTCCTTCAGAAACGCTTTCAAACTTCTCTTAAAACTATGCTGCAAGAACACGCAACTTTTTTGACTCCCCCGCTTGGTCTCCATTGCGGCCAGTGTGGACTACATACAGTCTGTTCTCAGTCGGTTCTCGGCTACTTATAGCCAGTCACTCGCTGGACATTGAGCGATTAAGCCAAGTAATTACTTAAAGGTATCTCCGTGCATAATAATTAAAGCCTTTTATTGATTGCATCATTTGAGGCAATTGCCTTGATTGGTTTCTGTGGTTTCAGTTACGCTCGCTTAAGCCGCTAATAAAATATTCAATACGCATTTCACTCAAATCACTTATGTATTAATTACTGCAAATTTCATGTACTGCATTTGTGTTGCTCGAAATAGTAAATGGGTGTATCGAATAAGTAATATTTAAATAAATCATACTGATATGGCTTTTAAACATTTACCAACTCTGAAATGTTTCATTTCTGACTGTCTTTAATGAAAAATAACTTGGTATAAATTATGCCAAAATAATATATACTTCCAATTGACCAATAAAAAAATCTTTGCTGCTGCCCCTTCTATGCGCTTCTCATGAATTGATAAATTATTTATATTGAAGTGTTCGCAAGACAATAATACCTTTATTTCCTCGCTTGCCATTTCTCCTCTGGTATCTCTCTTTCTCTCTCTATCTCGGACTCTCTCTCTCTCTCTTTTCATCTTATTTCCATGCCTTTGAATAGCTTGATTAAACTCTTTGAGCATTCATTCTTATCAGAAACATTTTACTTTTTGGATAATTTATCAATTCATTTGCGTTCTTTACGAATCCAAATTTGTTGTCATATTTGTAGCTTAGATTTCAGAAAGATCTGACAATTAGCTCCAGCAGAGAGAAATACATAGCAAATTGCAAAGTTCCAGTTACAGGGTATATAATAGTCTAACTTATGCACCATACACAAAAATAGATGTTTAAGCAATTCAGAGCTGTGCATATAAACACATATCAAACTTGTTAATATGAGCATGAGTAGGTTTACTTATTTATATGCACCTGCATATAGTTCGATAAGATAAAGAATTGTAATCAATATTCTCTCACTCTCTCACTCTCACTCCCTCTCAAGCAACTAAAACTTTAGCTCTTCCAATAAACTAAACTCTATCTCTGAACTTACTAATGACGTAACAAATATCTAGTCACTCATAAAGTGTGTAATTGTCGCACATATTCACACACCTATTGTTGTGGGCAAGTCTATTGTTATGGCTCGTTGATAAGAAAGCTTTGCGCGCAAAGCTAAAAAGCTTCCGCACGTGATCGCCAACCGGTTGGGAGAAGAAGCTTCGCTCTACGCACAGCACTCGTCGATCAGTTGTTCCATGTGAGTTTAGTCGTAATGAGAGTGAGACGCAATCCGCTGCCCCGGCGGCTGGTGGATATATTGTGTTACCTGGTGATCGGAGTATTTCTGCCCATTGTTTTCATATTTGAGATCATCGTTGTGCTGCCGGCCATACACGAGCCCGGCGGATTTCTGCACACGTTCACATTTCTCATGGCCATGTTTCTGCTCTTCAATATAAAGGGCAACATGCTGGCTTGCATGATGATCGACACGAGCGTTGATCGTGAGTAGTTTGTTCTTTTTATTTTTAATTACAAACAATAGCTAGCTCTCACTCTCTCTCTCTCTCTCTCTCCGTCTCTCTTCTAGATGAGCGGGTCAAGGCGCCACCAGAAGGCGACGCAGCTCGTTTGGAGTGGCGGCATTGCACGATCTGCGATCGTTTAGCACCTCCTAGATCGTGGCACTGCAAGGTGTGCGGGGTGTGCATACTGAAACGTGATCACCACTGCCTCTTTACGGGCTGCTGCATCGGGCACGAGAATCATCGCTACTTTATGCTCTTCACCATGTATTTGTTTATCGGCTCGGTCTATGCACTGTCCTACAACTCGGTGTTCATGTGGATACTCAATGCAGATGTCTACTGCAATTGGCTGACTGCCCTCAAGGTGGCCTGCCCCATGTTCATGCTGGTCATTGGCAGCTTCTGGACCAACCTGCAGCTACTCTTCTATAGCCTCAACATCCTGGCGCTGCTCTATTCGGTGGTGATCCTCGTCTATCATGTGCCCATCGTGCTGCGCGGCGAGGTCTGTGCGGAGAGTGGCAAGCAGCACAAATACAATAATGGACTCTACTCCAATCTGCGCAGTGTCTTTGGCCAGCGCATGCACCTTGCCTGGCTATCGCCCTTGATAAGGAGCGAGTTGCCCAACGATGGCTATACTTGGAGCACTAATTCTAGGGAGACCAAAAAGGGAAGATAATTAAGTTGAGAGGATTAAGAGTTATTGAGTGGGAGTCAAATTCTTTTTGTTTATGACATTATCTAAGAGTAGACTTTGGCTAAGGGCAGTCTGTCTTTAAATGGGAAGTACTCATAGCAGAATCACGAGAAATGAACAACATCCAATATATCATCATCAAAGGAATGTTATTAAGTCTTAACTATTAGATTTAGTAATTAATTATATTTAAAATAAATCTATTTTATATGTTGTTATTGTTATAATTATTTGTTTATATTTTATTTGATTTTTTGTCTAATGGGGAATTCGAATTCTAAGAAATGGGAATTCAGGGTACAACCAATTTTCTTTATCAAAATTTATTACTTTTTTTTTAAGACAATGAGAAAAATTATTGCCATATGAAAGATATGTAAAAATCCACACCAAAAAATTAGTTCTTAATTTTTGTTAAAAAAAATTAAATAAATAAATAAAAAAAAAGCGAGAAACTGTAAATATTAAATATGTATTAAAAAAAATATATAAAAAAAAATAGAGAGCAAAATCCGTTTTCAGCTAAAATAAAAAATTAAATATATATAAAATAATGTAATATCTTTTATATTAAAATAGCTTTTGTTTCAGCTAAAAAAAAAAAAAAGAAAAATTAAATATATATAAAGTATTGACATATCTCTTATATTAAAATACCCTATTTTTCCTCAGAACTTAGCAAAAGCAAACAAATTAAAAACAATCACTAAACTCACACACATATGTATATATCTATTTTGTCAACAAATATGTTTCGAGTAGTCCGATGACTATCAGAATTTATAATTTTATTCCATTTTGACGTTCAACTTGTTTATACATAGACTTTAGTTTTTAATATTGTGGATCACAAATATGAAATTTCGTAGTAAGCCATATCCGAAAACGTGGTTCGAGATTCTGCTTTCCCTGTTTATAATTATACTCGTGCCCGTAACAGTCGTATTTGATATATTCCTTATGCTGCCAGCTCTACACGAGCCATATTCCTTTTGGTACTACTTCAACATCGTGTTGGCCGTATTCCTGAGCTTCAACATCGAGGCCAACATGTTGGCCTGTTTGTTGATCGACACAGGCGTTGATTGTGAGTGAGACAGCTGTGAGTGCCCAAGCAACTCTTCTCCATTTATGTATATCTCATTTACTAGATGAGCAGTGCCAGCCGCCGCCAGAAGGCGACCCAGCTCGTTTGGAGTGGAGGCATTGCGAGATCTGTGATCGCTTGGCGCCGCCCAGATCGTGGCACTGCAAGCTCTGCGGCGTCTGCATACTGAAACGCGATCACCACTGCAACATGGTGGGCAGCTGCGTGGGGCATCACACTTTGCGGTATTTTGTGTGCTTCGTGGTACAATTGACCTTCGGTTCGGTCTACTCCACGATCTATCAATTATACTTTATGCTGGACTACAATTATATCTTGCTGAGCATTCAATTGATTTCCGGTCCTTTTCCACTTTTCGAGTTGATCGCCATCAATGTCCTCAGCTGGAAGTTGATTGCCGTGTACTTAGCTTGTGCTTCATTTCGCTATTATCTGTTGCTTGTGGTGCGCGGGACGATGCGCTTTGAAAGCGGACGGAAGTACGACTGCGGACTCGCCTACAGTCTTCGAAGTGTCCTTGGCGAACGGATGTTTCTGGTTCTCCTATTGCCTTTCATCAGCAGCAAATTGCCCACTGATGGCTATTCCTTTCAAATTAATCCAAATCACATCACGGCGAAAAGTGAGATGGTAGTGTAACTGATGTAATAAAGAACGGAAGATAAATATTTTAAGTATAACATAAGACTAGTTTATTCAATATCACGCATGCGAATCTCTTTTCATGTGTGTGCGTTTGTGTTCTATTTTTTCTTAGAATTTTGTAACTTTAACTAAAACTTTTTAAGAATTGCTGCGCTTATTAATCCATTTGCACTCCATATATGAGAATATTTACTTTGGCACTCCGTGTCTCAGACTCGCCCAATGCACAGCAGCTCAAGCGCAATGTCGTGTGATTGCAGCCGATCCCGCCTTGAAGGATCTCTGTTGTGGCAATCGAATCCGATGGGGTTTCATCGAAAACCAAAATCAGATTTATTGTAAATTTCAAGTTGCCCTTGAATACATGAATGCCGAATGTTTGTTTTTAAGTTAATTAATGCACACATCTCAAGCTATTCACCTCACTTATTATCTTGTCATCGTATTCTACATAACGTTCGCCACAATTCCAACTTATTTCGTCCTCATGTATGGGCACGGCAGCTGGATGCATTTGGCCATATAGAAATGAATATCCGAAAATTGTATTTGTGAAGGTAATTAAGTAAAGAGCACAAACTGACAGCAGCAACGGTGGAGACATGATTTGATTTTATACCAAATGTGAGGAAATGGAAAGCAATTCACTTTTTTCGTACGCTCTTATCAGGTACTAAATTATCTAAGTTTGTTTGATTAGATTTCAATGTAATTGATTTTATATATATATATATCAGGCGCGTATACAGGGGGGGGTTTCGGGGGTTCAAACCCCCCCCGAAATAGTCGGAAGCTCAACATCCACTCTAAAATATAAGTCACTCCAGAGGATATTTTGAACGAAATGGCGAAAACAAGTCGGAAAATAGACATTCTTTTATAGAAAAAAAAAATTTGAAATAAAGGTCATCCATTATATTATTAAGTACGAATATGTGTATTTAATATTTGCTGAAAACCCCCCCCGAAAAAATTTTCTGGCTACGCGCCTGATATATATATATATATATATATATATATATATATATATATATATATATATATATATATATATATATATGTATATATATATATATATATATATGCGCTCTTATCAGGTACTAAATTATCTAAGTTTGTCTGATTAGCTTTCAATGTAATTGATTTTATAACAGAATATATTGGTTATTGCTATTCACCATAAGTAATATTTCAAATGCTATAACGGCCTCTCACGTTTACACGTTACTGGCAATTGACAGAAATACGACTATCGCATGCAAGTGTCTGACTATCGCATACAAGTGTTATCGCAATCGATAATTTCCAGCTGATTTGTAGCTCTTATTTAATATACACGCTCTTGCACTCCAATTCGACTTGGATGTCAAATTGTTAATAAAAATGTTTCGCAAACAATTTGGTAACTTGTCGCGTGTCTCCACACACCTGTCTCGCAGTGTGCTAACGGCTCGTGTGGCCAGCCAGGAGGCTGAAATGTCTACAAATGCGGCGCCGGCAGAAGCTGTTACCGCACCGCCTGTCGTCAATGAGTTTCGAACTGGTGTGGCAAATCCTGGTGAGCACTCGGATGTACAAATAGGCAAATTCTACACTATTCCCATGGAAGAGAAGAAGCAAATTTTCTCTGGCGGCGGCCTGCCAAGGCAGTACGAGCAACAGATCAAAACATTCACCGAGGCCTGCCTAATGGTGCGTTCTCCCGCCCTCGAGCTGCTGAGTTACATTAAAAAGGCGGATCTGTCGAAGCCGGTGGTACGTTATGTGCTGTATGGCGACAATGGTGTTGGGAAAACACTGTCCATGGCACATGTCTTGCATTATGGCATGCTGAACGACTTTCTGCTGGTGCACGTGCCCTGGGCGCCCAACTGGATGAAACGGCCCAAGGAGTCAGCGAACTCAGCCAGCCAGGAGGGCTTCATCGATCTGCCATTTGATGCCGCCGCCTGGCTGGTACACTTCAAGACGCAGAACTCGAAGCTGCTCGAACGCTTGCAACTAAAGACCAGCAAGGAGTATGTGTGGAGCAAGCGTGAGAGCACACCAGCAGGCTCGTCCCTGATAGAATTAGTGGAGCATGGCATTGCGAGAATCAAGTATGCATCGGAGACAACGGCGGCTCTGATCTCTGAGCTGAAGCAACTGGCCACTGCTGGCCAGTGCAAGGTAATGGTGGCCATCGATGGCTACAATGCCTTCTTCCATCCCATCACGCGCATCTTCTCCGACAACAAGCAGCTTGTGTCTCCAGATCGCATAACGCTCACCCAGCCATTTCTGGATATAACCAACTACGACTGGACGAACGGCGTGTGCATTCTAACCGTGGACAAAATAGCCATGACCGAAGGCTACATGGAATCCTATTTGCCACGCTATCTGCTTGGCAAGGAGGGCTTCGAGCATTTGGATCCATTTGTGCCCGTGCACGTCGGCAATTACACGGAGAAAGAGTTCACCAGCTATATCAATTACTATTTGGATCGTCATTGGATCTCGAAGACGCAGCCCGGCTTTGAGGAGCAGCTCAAATTCATGAGCAACATGAATCCCTATACACTAATGCAGCTGGTCAGAGGCCTCTAGTTTTGCTGTTTAACTGATTAACTTTTTGTTAGTTTCTAAATGTTATTAAAAATAAAAAATAAATCAATTTCGAACGAAATAAAATATGCAATTAAATAATAAATTAAATTGAGTGTTTCATAGAAATATAATAAATAATTGAAATTATAATATGAACTATAAAGATTTTCTACCATTTAGAAGTTTCTACGGGAATATATATCTATCAATCTATAATATATATTCAAATATATATATATAGTAAATAATATGAATATATTCATATTTTTCATTTTCAGCTTCTCTTCTAAATAAAGTAAAATATTATTTTTGGATTCAAGTTTATTCAACATATTCAATTCAAATTGTGAATTTATTTAACGATAATCAGCAATATATAATAATGCACTGTAAAATAATTATAATGTGGTGTGGTGTGTGTGTGTGTTTGTTTGCTTGTTTGGTTTCTGTATGTGTGTATTGAAATTATGTTTAGTCGCTTCATAAGCTCCCCTCTCACACACCTGCTGCACATGCATAACAGTAGATCGATTGATTTCGTCTTCAGATCATTTCGATTCGGTTCGATTTTTGGCTTTCGCAAGAATAATGCATAAACAATAAATTGAAAAACCAATTGAACTAACATACTGTATTATTATGCATATGGTTCATATATATATATATATATCTTATGTTTTATTTTTGTTTGTTTTTTTCTGTTTTTTGGCGTGCGGAATCAAGAAAGTTGAAAATGTTTCTCGAATCACAAATAATAACTAAGCAGCTGTAATTTAACATTGTCACCATATTATTTGTATGTATATTTGTATAATTCTATTACAATTTTAGTTGCGTTTAACAACAATAACAATTATGTGTGTGTGTATAAGGTGTGTGTTGTGTGTGGGTTTTTGGATTCATCATTAAATGTATATTTCTTTATCATCTTCTTTTTTTTCTGACGTGTTAATGCTAAGCTATGTAATGTTTTTTTTATTATTATTATTATTTTTATCATAATCGCGCTCTGGTCGATTTATGTTTAGATTCATGTTTGCATTATTAATTGTTGATTCTTAATATTTTTTTTTCCTTTTTTTCTTTTTTGGTTTTTGTTTATACGTTTATATGTATTGTATGCTTGATTATATGTGGGTATTATGTATTTATGTATTTCTGTGTATGTGAAATGTCAACGTAAAAAGTACAAAAATGAAATAAACTACATTCCTGTTCTCCTCGACACTTGTTCCGAATTCATAGGTTACAAATAATAAGAAGCCTCCTAATCGTTGTAAAATGCATTACGATAGCATTTGGAGATAAAGTTAAATAATAGTTGTTTAATTCGTATGTATGTATATATATATATTTGTTTGTATATATATGTATAGAGATATATAAATATGAAATGATGTTAAACGAACAAATGAGTCAATTATAATGAATACAAAATTAAACAAAACAAAATAAAATCAAAGACACCTTGGGGTCTGTTCAGAACGACAGATTCACACAGTTTAAAATTCCAATAAACAAAAGAAAAAAGAAAACGGAAAGCTTAGAAAATGGCATCTAACGAGTTCCCTTCAATCCACTCCTCCTACAATCAATCGAAAGCCCAATTAACGTTCGTCACTATGTGTGTGTGTGTGTGTTCTTGTTGTACGTGTGTGCGAGTGTGTTATGTCTGTGTGTGTGTGTGTTCGTTTGGAGCATTCGTCTACTTAGGCTAATTTCTTAAACGTACATTTTACTCATTTCATTTCATTTCATTTCGTTTTGTTTGGTTTTGGTTAGGTTTTCCACTCTCGAAATCTTGTTAAACTCAATGTGTGAAAATTATATATGTATGTGTGGTGTTTGTATGCGTATGTGTGTGTGTGTATCTATAATTATTACATCTACCTTTGGAGCAGTGTGTATTATGATCCGGCTCAGGCCACAAAACGACCAAAGCCCAATCATCTAATGGCGGCGGCGCATGCACATGCATCAGTTACATACATCTATGCACGTTGCTAGGCGGGGCATGCATTTGGATGAGATGATGATGGACATGATGACAAAATGGTGAACAAACAGCGAGCGGCAGGTGACGCATTGCTTCTGTATTATTTCTTAACAAACTGATAGGGGGCGGCGGGACGGTAATGCCGTATAGGCTGCACAGTGTTCCCAATTCCACCGCCTGTGGCAGTCACAATGGTATTGGCCATTATCCCACCGCCGGCATTGCCCATGCCAGCGTTGCGCCCATTGAAATTGGCCGAGCTAACCACCATGCAAGGTGATTCGCGTACAATGGCCTGCGGCGGCAAGGTTGTATGCATCGCATTGCCACGCTGGGCAGCTGAAAGAAGAGCCGAGATTTAGCAACGAGGGAGCACAACTGGAAAACTGCATCACACACACTCACCTGGCACATAGGGCTTTGGCTGGTGGTAGGCATTGTTGTGTGAACGATAGTAGACAGTCTCGTCGTTGTGATGATAGTGCGGTTGCTGCTGATACTTTTGTCTGAAATGGAACAAGCAATGGCTGTAAGTGGCGAAGCATTTGGAGGGCGAATTTTATCTTGGTTCGATTGCAATTCACCTGTAGCTGCCACCAGAGCGATTGTTGCCATTGCCGTTGCCACCAGCAGAAGCTGATTGTTGTTGCTGCTGCTGCTGTTGCTGTTGTTGTTGTTGCTGCTGCTGCTGCAACTGGCGCAGGGTCAGCTTTTTGGCAGCTTCCGGATCCTCCATCAGCTCCCTGTACTGCTCCTGACGTATATCGTCATGCTTATCGGGTATTAGATACCGCCTAATTTCGGCCAGCGCATAGGCAACTCGAGCGTAAGCCTCAGCTGGTGGTGCTATGGTGGACACCTCGACATGGAGCGGAAGATTCAGGTGGGCATATTTAGCGTCCGCAGAATTGCGTAGCTCCTCCTCACGTGCACGATCCTTCATTGAGAACCGGCCCAATATGACGATTTTACACTGCGTCTCCTCCTGCAGCCGACGCAGCGAGTTGCCCTTGGGGCCAAGCAGTTTGCCAACATAGTTGAATTTCTTATCCTTGATCGGCACGTGCACCTTCTGCGACAATTTAATCGTCCGCTGCTGATACACATCGGCGTACTGGTCTCTCGTCGGAATGCGACCATTCAACTGCACCCGCTCCAAAGCTGCAAGATCGTTTCATATACATACATCACATCAACATACACACATACCCAGATATGCATTTGAATACATGCGTGTGTGTGTGTTTGTGTGATGCATATGTATGTATGCATTAGTATTTACCAATCAGTGTGTACATAAGGTAAATGGTTGAACTTATTTCATTACCTTCATCAATTAGTTTTAATGCCAATGGAAATTGACTCTCCATGCGCGACCGTTCGCTCATCAGTTCTTGCATGTATTTTTGGGCCGATTCATTTAGACGCACCGGCTGCACCTTCTC
Source organism: Drosophila aldrichi (assembly GCA_035045965.1). Classification (NCBI taxonomy): domain Eukaryota; kingdom Metazoa; phylum Arthropoda; class Insecta; order Diptera; family Drosophilidae; genus Drosophila; species Drosophila aldrichi. The sequence continues at coordinate 2,688,874 of JAWNOM010000161.1, forward strand.
GTTGTCCACAGCATTGTGTTCGTTCTCGTGCTCCCCGTTGCTGGTGCCAGCATTTGCATTGGCAGCCGCCGCCGCTGCTGCCGCCGATGACCCTGGGCCGACACGCATTCCGTTTTCCGCCATTTGTCCTGCTTTCCGTAACGGCGCCCGTAGTCAATTGATGTGGCGAATATTACCAAAACGAATCGGCACAATGCGTGGCGCGTTTTATTTTAATGGCCCCGTCGCCGAGCAGTCGATTTAATTTGAATTTATCAAATATGTTTGCAACCTCTTTGTGGCCCTAATTTTTTCTCTCTTTTTCCATCAAAGTGTGTACACATTTAGTGAATATAGAAAAAAGCGCTTTCCATCCCACACTGTCCAGCCCTGACAAGCCCAAGTGCCAGATTGACCAGCACTCGCATACTTTTGTTCATTGCGATAGTATCGATAGAATATTGTTCTTAATATTGTCTGTAGTGTTACCATTGTGTGTGAATAAAAAACCCTACTTAGTAAATTTATGAAAATCTTTCATTTTTTATTGACAGATTAAGTAAACAGTGAATTAAAACGCGAGTTATGACTGTACAATATTTTTCTTACGCGCTTCAGCAGTAATTGCTTTAATTCCATTAGAATATATTGATAGTTTCTTACACTATTGACTGATATATGCTGTATAATAACTGCGTTTCGATCTATCCCGCATAAATTTATACTAATAAATCATGTTCTTAGTTGAATAAACAATTTTCGCTGGTAAACACCAAAAAACATAAACGGTGTAATTTAGAAAACTACTGTTTTCAATTACCATTAGACGCGAAAGATACCAAATCCTTTAAAATATGTAATACGGCAACACTGATTACCCCATACATAAAAGAAAATTTTTTCAGGCACATCAATTTTGCAATTGAACTTTGAATTTCGCTCTGGTCAAATTAGTTTGCACAAACTTGTAATTAGTGGCCAAGATATATACACTTAAAGTGTTTTTATTCAAACAAAATGCCGCGAGACTACGACAGAGACTATAATGAGGACACCGCCGCTGATTACAAGCGGAAGCGACGTGATGATGAGGCAGCCGGCGCCGGCAGCGCTGCAGACGCTCCCGAAGTGGATGGCAGCCACACAACTAGTCACGCCCCATTGCATGACACGCCACAGCTGAATGAAAAAACAAACGCGTACCTGCAAGAGTGCCTGATGGAAAAGAAGTCACTAGAGAAGAAACATATTATAACAAAGCGTCTACTGGACGATGGTGCGTATAGAACACGTAAGAGATACTAGGTGCACGACGTAATCGATATGATTGTTTGCAGAGGTGGAAAAGATTTTGGTCAGCGGTCGCATTCCAAAGCCAGAGATATACGCCAATGTGTATAGCGAAAAACCAATTAGGGTGGCCCAAAAAGTGCTGTTTCCCATCAAAGAGTATCCGAAATTCAATTTTGTGGGGAAGATACTTGGTCCAAAAGGCAACACATTGCGCCAGCTGCAAGAGGAAACGATGTGCAAGATGGTCGTCATGGGGCGCAATTCGATGCGCGACCATGGCAAAGAGGAGGAGCTGCGCAGCTCTGGCAATCCAAAGTATGCCCATCTCAGCAGAGATCTGCACGTAGAGATATCGACAGTAGCGCCTCCAGCCGAGGCATATCATCGCCTGGGATATGCCCTGTGCGAAATACGCAAGTTTATGATACCTGACGCCAACGATGACATTCGTCTCGAACAGTTGCGAGAAATGGACGGCAAGGAGCGCATGTATAAGAAATCTCATCACTATTCCAAGTCCTATGGAGAACATGGCGGCTATAGCACCCGGTAAGTTCAATCCACTCACACAATACACTGCATAGTTTGAGAAGCATATTCAAATCCTAACGATGCACTTAAGATTGCAAATATGTAGATAGTTTTTCGGTTTATATCAATTTATAGGAAAGATATTTGAGACCGTTTTAAAGTACAGTTCGCCAATCAAACTCGAATTTCAGTTGTTTCCAGTAGGGTTCTTTCAGTAGACTTTCACGTCTTGTTTTTCAATCTTGGGCCAATATTAATAGAACTAGAGAGCTATAGCAGATATTATATATATAAATAGATAGATATTTCTTTTGGATTGCTAAAAAAGGAAAAAGAAAAGTGCATTGAAACATTTTTATATTATCATTTAGCACACCACCGCCAGCCACATCTAAGCCGAAGGTGTATTCAATTCTCGAAAAGGCCCGCTATGTAATGGACGATCCCAATTACGGAATTGTCAAGGCTCATAGGTAGGTGACTAGGTGAACCTGACTGAGAATATTTGCCATTAATTTGTATCAAATGCATTTGGTATTCATTTATGCAGATCACGGGATCATGAACTATACGATCACCATGGGGAGTATGATCGATATGCGACGCCGCCTCCGCCCCAGTCGTCCAAGCATTCGAGTCATCATGCCCAATATGCAGACAGCAGCTCGTATGAGCGGGACTATAGACGTGAGTATCATCCGCACTCGTCTTCCTCATCCTACGCGGCGGCCTACACAGGTAAGAACAGTCGAAATAAGATAATTAATGTCTTTTCCGCAGCTGGACTGTTTACAAATGAAAAACATATAAACAAGAAAACAAAAGAACAAGAACAAGAAAAAAATTACAAATCGCGCGCAAAAAAATACCAAGAGAAGCAAATGAAAATACCAAAAAAAAACGCGAATCGAAATTATGAAAAAGAAAAAACGGAAGTTCCATCCACATATATATCTATATATATTTAACAAGATTTTAAATGCACTACGCCTGACAGGCGATCGATCGAATATAACTCTTCAATCTCACAATTACGACAATCCAAAATCAGAAGCTCAAGACAAACTACTCTCTACTAACAGCAATTCGTACAAAAGCATTTCAAACACAAAAAAACATTTAAAGCAATTTAATTCAATTCTCATACATTAAAAAAATCCAATACTTATCTGTGATAAAGTAAAGCAAAAAGATGAAGAAAAAAATCAAAAAAATAAAGCAAAAATAATATGTTTTAATTTACTGGGGCTAGTGCATTCAAAACCGGTTAAACTCCTTTATAAATATATTTTTTTTTTTTGTTTGTTACCTATTTTAAGATCAATTAAAACAGAAAAAAATAATAATAAATGCAGAAGAGAAGAAAAAAAAAAAGCACAGAGACAAAAACAATTGAAATCTAAACAAAAAATAAAATTCTTTCCAAAATAGCAAAACCAAGCAACGGTCGTTCCTCATCGTCATATAGACCCACAACATCGAACTCGGGATCACATTCATCGGCTCACTATGAAACTGGATCACGTTCTCGTGAAAGCGTGCGTTATCGCTCGGCTCCATATCCAAAAATGCGCTAATTTATCTCTCACAATAAATCAACCAACCAACCAACCAACCAACCCAACCAACAAATCAACCAACCAACAAAGTTAAGTAGTTTATATGCAGCTATAAGAGCGGCAAAAATCCCAAGCTAAAAATAAAATTTAAAAAAAAAAAAAAAAAAAAAAAAAATACAACCAACAATAATACCAAAATGTTTAAAGTCCAATAATCCAACCAATAATACATCAAATCTATTCATACACTATTTATAAATAAAAACAAAAAGAAAACCAAACAAAATTCAAATGCAAAACCTATTTTATAGTAATTGTTGTTTAAAATATTTGATTTGTGTTAAACCAAACAAACAAGATCAGAAAAACAAAATAAATATTAATAATGCAACAAAAAAAAAAAAGAGAAATGAAAGTAAACACAGCTATATCCAACTTGAACAAAATATTGTAAAAATCGTAAAATTCACAAATAAGTTAAACTATAAGAAGAAAGAAGCAAAAACAACAACATTATACACACACCTATATGCAATCGTAATTAAAAAAGATAAACCCCCAATTATTCTAAACAAAATGTTAGCGTAAGTTTTGAAATAATTTTTCAAATAAGTTTATGAAGAGATAAACAACAATAAAAGTTAATTAAATAAAATACAAATAACAGAAACGCCCAACGACAAAGTAAGTATGCAAACGGCTTCAATAAAAAAACTTAAAAAAAAGCAATGAAAATAATACAAAAAATTTGCCCGGTTACGTTCAAATTCAGAGCTTTCCACGTTATATATAAAAATGAGTTAAAACTTAAAGAGAGAACTAAAAACATACATAATGTCTAATATACTTGATTATTATTTATAATTTTTAACGATGATGTGCGCATTGAAAACATAGTATGAATAAAATCTAATATTTTTAATCTATTTCTTTGTGTTCGTCGAACACTATCCCCAAATAAACACAACATTATAATAGAACTAAATAAAAAGCATTTTCCTTTTCAAATAATTATAATATCACAATGGACTCTTTTTATTGGGGATCCTTTAAAAATTCAGTGCACCATCCAAGAACATAAGACTATCCACAGCGGATATTGCGAGATCTACGTCCCGCTTTTGTATGGTCTTCTTCTTGGCCTGCGCCGTGTAGGTGTAGGCCTCGCGAGCCAACGATTCGATAAATAACTCAACGGCTTTTGTCACTGCAAAGACGGCCTCATTCGAGGCGATTTGAAGATCTGGATCCAGTTTCATAATGTTCCGAATGCGACCCATTGGCAGCTGCGTAAGCTTGCCATCGTGCTCGTGCTCCGAGGGCTTGTTGCCATTCACTGCTGCGGATACATTTAAAATGAAATAATTTCAGTACTTGCTAATTGTTTATAGCGGCAGTAGGTTTACTTGTTTTTGTTTGCTCTGGACTTTTGGCAGCCGGCTGATTCACATTAGGCGAGCTGTTTGTCCCGTTTTGCCCGATGGATTGTTGAACATCTTCCGTGTCATGTTCAGCCTCATTTCTCTCGCTCATTTCTTCGTCTTTTTGAAAGTCCTGTCCCAGATCTGGCTCCTCGGAGTAATCATTACGAAACAAATCTTCACTTGCCATAGCAATTCTATTTTATTTTTCAGATTTAGTGGTAAATGCTGTTTATTTTGTGCAACACAGTATGTCGCCGGCAAAAAAGTATCGATATAAAGTAGGCATCGTTGACATCAGGGCATTCATATTGCCGGCATCGATAACGTCTCGCCATTTCTATCGTTTTCGTTGCTGGCACTGAAAATTTCACATATTTAATCGAAGAGGAAGATAAAAAGCGTACAAACTATTATACACAATTTTCACGTGAATTTAATTGAAAAAAAAGGAAAAAATGGATAGTGCCAGTAGCGATTTTAATGAAAAGCCAGCTCCACATGAGCACCAGCCGCGTTTGAACGAAGTTGCTCAAAAATTCTTGGCAGATTTAGACGAGGAGCGCCAGCGTCTGTCTGCCGACTTCCCATTATGCGCGCTGTTAATTGACGAAGGTAATGGCATGAAAAGAAAAAATGTCCGGCATGTATTATGATTAATGTGTGTGTATATATATTACATTTCAGCTGTGGATCGCGTCTATTGCACTGGCCGCATACCTGGCCGCGAGTTTTATGCCGATGTGTACAAACAGAAGCCAATGAAAATCACACAAAAGGTTTTCGTGCCCGTCAAGCAATATCCAAAGGTAAGAAGAAGCGGAAAACTAAGAAATGGGGTAATTCAATTTGCACCGTTCTTTCTAGTTCAACTTCACTGGTAAGATTCTGGGGCCCAAAGGCAATTCACTGCGTCGTCTGCAAGACGAAACCCAATGCAAGATTGCGATCAAAGGGCGCAGCTCAATACGCGATCGCGGCAAGGAGGAGCAGCTGCGCAGCTCTGGAGATCCACGCTATGCCCATCTGCAGAAGGATCTGTTTCTCGAAGTGAGCACTGTGGCCACGCCAGCTGAGTGCTATGCTCGTATTGCCTATGCGTTGGCCGAGATCCGTAAGTATCTAATTCCAGACAAAAACGACGAAGTCTCCCACGAACAGTTGCGCGAGCTAATGGAAATGGATCCAGAGTCTGCCAAGAACATACACGGACCTAATTTAGAAGCGTACAGGTATGTAACAATAGTAAAAAAACATATATATTACAATTATAAATAAATTGTGCATTGCAGATCTGTTTTTGACAAGAAATTTGGTGGCAGCAGCGGTGCACCGAAATACTTGAATCTTATCAAGCGAGCAGCGGAAAATCCGCCCGAGTAAGTTACTTGTAAAGTATAATTTTAAATCAATTCTCTGTAAGCGTCAAATAATGAGTGGAAAACGATCTGAACGAGGCAGCGTATACCAGAACTGAACTGAATATATTTGAGCTTTAATCATTGTTTACTGTTATAATAATATTGTCATTTTTTTAGAGTCGAAGAGGCTGAAGAGGTGGCCTACGAGTATGATCATCGCATGGCCAAGCGTGGCGCACCATCTGGATATGAATATACCAAACGTAAGTTAAGCCAACGATTCGTAGCGAGTATACCTTAGAAATCCCAACTATAAACAACAACTTAACAATGGGGGAGGGGTTCTTCTCTTTGTGCGGGTCGATACGAAATCTAAATCGTAATAAATCAAATCGATTGCATTGTGTATGCAAATGTCTAAATATTAAAATGCAGTTGAGCTAACTGTTGATGACTAATTCTTATGCAATAACAAACTATCTCTGTACATATAATAACTCTATACCTATTTCAATTTATATAAATGTATAACATATTTAAAATGCATAACATTTTATAGCACGCCCATCAATAATACCAACAAGCGCAGCTGCATATAAACGGCCACAGCCATACCAAACTGACATGAAACGAATGCGCGAACCACCCATCAAGTCTTATAAACCGAATACGTACACCATTCTCAAAAAGTATAAATAAAAGAAAGCACAGCAAATGCTCTTAAAAATATAAGGTCAACCTACAAATATACAAAACTATCTAAATATAATGGAACCACAAGCAAAGACGATGTAATAGTAATATAAAAACAAAAAAAAAAAAAAAAAAGGAACTCATTTCAAACAAAATAAAATCAAGAGAAAGTTTCAATTTGTTTCGGCCTTGGGTGAAACACACACATATTTTTAATGCAAAAGCCCAATGCTAAACAAATATGAAAAATAATACATTAATTATAATATTAAAAGGTTTTTCAATCACGCTCCTTTCTATAAGTATTCATTTATAATTCGGCACATTTGAAGGTTGTGAACAACCCGACTTATTTTTATGTTTTCAAAATTATATTTTAAATTAGTATGGAGTAAAGAATAAAGTATAAATGAAATGATCAATTTTAATAAGTAAATAAAAGCAGCTTATAATATACTTTGATTATAAATAGATACTAAAATAACGCCCTAGCAATAGAATTAATAAATTAAATAAGATTCCATTTCAACTCGGAATCATATACTGTTTATAAACAAATAAATTTGGATCAATTTATATATATACATATATATTTAAAAATCTATAAACAGCTAAAGTTTATAACAAAATATGCGCATATTACAATAAGAACAAATGAAACTATATAAAAATTTATAAATTTTTAACAATTTTAACAAATAAATAAAACTATGCTCAGCACAATAATAAAAAGAACAAAAAAATGAATGTAAATTATGAACAATAAATTAGCTTTACAGCAGACCGAGATGTTTCCTAAGATTAATCTCTTGGAATGAGCCGAAACCAAGATATTATTGTGTTTTTAGCACCTAGTTCTTTTTGGCATTTCCACGGGGTTTCGAGCTAAGTCAATGTCTAAGGTATGTACATATATAATAAAATTGAGAAATATATGTTTGAAAACAAATTATGAAATTGCAATAAATAAAATATGAACAAATACATAAGTTGTATATATTTTAATTTAAAATTTTCAAATTTGGCAAATGTGAAGGTTAGTATAACTATGTAAATAAAATATAAATATAAATACAAAATTTATATATATAAAATATAAAAACAAAGATCAGGGATTATCTTTAAGAGAATGTTTAGTTTTAAGTTTATTTATTTATTGTTATCAAGAATTAATTCTAAATAACAATTTTCTTTAAGCCAGAGCGACAAAGGCTTTCAGGAATTTTTAAGTATTTTTATTTTTTTTATACCCTGAACCCATTAAAAATGAGAAATGTTTTTGTTATTTAATGAGATATTGTTTTTTGATCAACTTTCCTTTCAAATAATATATTAAATATATAATACATTAAAAACATTAATAATTTAAAATGCGTTCAATCTAAAACGAGAAATGAAAAAGTTTAGATCATCATTTATCTTTCAAAACAACATTTGATTTGATTTCATAAATTATATTTATAAATTCTAAATTTAATTAATATGTTTCTATATACAGCAATACTGTTCTATAATTAAACTTAAGTCTATAGACTCCATGAACTAGGTTTCTTTACAAACTCTTGCTATGCTCTATAGTATATGTTGTGGCCCGTAAAAGTCGCAATCCAAATTTGTTTGAGGACTTCTTCGTATGCACTGTCGTTGTTGTTGTCCTGGCAGCCAGTTTCCCGCTGCATGCGCTCCAAAATGCGACGATAGACCTCTGCGGCTGTTTGCAGCTGATTGCAGTGGCTCTGCTCGCTCCAGACTTCCATATTGCCGGGAGACTCGAGGCCAGCCTGAGCTGTCTCAATGCATTCTGTGCTGGGAATCATTTGAAGTGGGCGAATCGTAGTTTATCTCTGTGCTGTGCTGCTCAGATTTCTTTCGATCTGACTAGGCTGTGTGCTGGTCGCCGTGCCGCTGTCGACTGCCGCAGGAAGTTTCGTGTTTCTTGAGCCGCGCTTGGCTTGCGTCGGTTCCACCACCCTGGCTGGCTCTGCCTGGCCCATTGTGCTTGCTTGCCTGCCTGCCAGCCAGGCCATATGGCCTGCATGTCCTGCGCACATTGCGGAATTCCTACCCACAAACTGCAGCTGCTTGTGTGACAGAGTGCAAGAGAGAGAGAGAGAGAGGGAGATAGTCTATCTCTGCCTCTGTTTAGCGCGGCGGGTGTTTACTTCTGCAGTCGCCCCTATTCGCTCCACTATGCGCTCTATGGAACTCGGAGTGTGTTCGCTCTAAGGGTGGGTTTTCTTTTATGAAAGGCTGAAATTGAAGTTTTTATTTGTATTTTTATTTATTTGTTGTTAACGGCTTCTGCATTGATTGCACTGCTGCTAAATGTTAAGAGCTTCAATTCGATTTTCAAAATATTTTTATTTGTATTTTGCATCGGTTTAAGACACTTGGAAATATTACATTTTATGCATTTGTTACATTAGAGTTTTAACAAAAATAATATATATATATATTGTATTTAAAATAAAGATCTATTGAAATTATCAACTATTTGTTACTGCTGGAATCTTATGTTACTTAATTTAAATTTCTTTGTTCAGAGAAGTTCAAGTAAAACATATTTCTAAAAATTTTGTTAAAGAAACAACAAACTCTTAGCTAAGGCAACTCAATTTGAACAATAATAACATAGTTAATTGTAAATTCTATATAATTTTTGTGGTTCTTCGTCTAGCAGCTATTGATCCTATATTTGATAAGCATTTTCACATACATATATGTATATATAGATAATAAAGCAGATTCGTTCAACATTTGTATATAGGCGCATATATACATACTCTATATATATATAATTTCTTATGGCTAATCTAGATTAATAAAGCAACACCTAATTAGAGAAGCAATCCATTCAAGCTCCACCTGAAGTGGGAGTGGGGCAGGAGAGGGAATGGAGCCAAGGCTAATGCGAGAGATTTGCTCAGATTGAACTCTTTTTTTTTTTTGGATACAAGCTCGTCCTTGATTGTGCGCTGTTCTGTAAGTCCTTTTGCCAGTGGAAGGTGGTGCCGGTGGTGCATTCTTTAGTTGGAGATATATTTTTAGTGGCTTAGAAATGTGCTTGGATAAGTATACTGAGAATGAGGCATTTTAGAGCTGTTGGCCAGCTGAGCGCTGGAGGCGCCGAGCTGTGGCCAGCCGGCGTCGCGTTTGGCTGCGGCGGACTTGGTGGCGTTGGTGCCAGCTTGACGGTGATGTCGCGCCGCACACCCGACGGCAGCACCTCGCAGTGGAAGCTGTGACCCGTTGCATTGGCCAGTGGGGCAACGAGCACGAAGGGGCTGTCCAGCTTGAAGATGTCGATCACCGACTGATTGCCGTTCACGACCAGCGTCTCCTCGCGATACCAGAGAATCACATGGTGTTTGGCTGCAATGGAGTGGAGCATGAGAACCCAAATGCCTACCAAGTGACCTGCAATCCGCAATCATACCATCATAGTTCTTCACTGGGCAGTCGATCTTCACATTGCTCGCACTCGCATCGGCATGGACGACTCCCGCCTTCTGGTTGAAGAAGGGCACCAGTGGAGCTGCCGTTGACTTGGCCAAGTTGCCCGGCGAGCGCGCTGAATCATCTTCCCCATAGTCGTTATCGTTCTCATTCTCATAGTCGTTCGACATCTCCTCAGCGTGTGCTGAAATACATATACATATAGATAGATTAGTGAATATGGGCGAGGCAAGGTCAACAGCACACCTGGACGTAATTAAGCTCCAATTATGCATTGAAAACCACTCTAAACACCGCCCCCTTCCCCCTCTCACACGAACTCTTTCAGATTGTCGAGCTTAGCCAGGCCTAAGCTTAGATTCCCAAAACTCCCAGCTACACCCACTCGACGGCAACAACATAAAACCATTAGGAAATGGGCGCAGCTCGGGCCACTCACTGCCAGCGTGTCAACGCCCATTTCACAGCTCATAGTCCCCATAGTTTCCCGACTCTTTCTACACATGCCATGCCCAGCCGTGCCATGCCATGTCAGCGCTTCGAGGTCATTATATGTTTCAGCGGGAATTGTCTATCCATCCGTCCGTCCATCCGTTCGTCCGTCAGTCATTCCGGACAGACATTTTTCGGGATTTCAAACACGGGTATGCTTTGTATATTGATTTATGTCAAGGCTTCCACAATACGATTCGCTTGCGTCATTTGCACTTTTAGTTCGTCGCTCAAATTGGCAAATACCCGCTACAAGCCACAGCCACAGCGTGTGCTAATTTATTTATCCTGTTTATCGAACGCTTAGCCACCACAACTTGTGGAAGTCTACGGAAATTGGGTCATAGCTATAGGAAAGCTGAAGAGCTTTGTGCGAAACTTCAGTTTAAGATGCATGAATACTTGTCGTAACTATTAAGTATGTGAAGTACTTGGTAATTGCTGTAATTAGATAAGTAAAACTATCGCAATTGTTGAACAATTGAAATTAGAAACTTCAATTTAATTACAGAATTTCATTAAAACTCAGAGAGCCGTCAACTAGCTGCACTTTTAGCTATAAATACTTAATAATAGTAATTGACATTTTAGCTAGTTGCAAACCAGTTTAAATATCATCGAAATGTCAATTATAAACCAAGCTGACATCAACAAATGTTTCTAGCTCTGTGATATATTATAGATATTGTAAGGTATTTTTCTAGCTCTGTGATGTATTTTTTAATAGTCTTGAATTATCTTTATAAAGATATACATTGGACATATAGAGAATTATCCAATACATAGATATAGATATAAGACATATAGAGACGAATGAACTTCTCTTGATCTACTCGTTTCTTTAGAGTCTTATCTTTATCTATTCGTTTCTTGGCAGCCATGCTCAACTAGAGCTATAATAATTGTTCATATCTTTTTACTATTCCTCATCTCAGATGTTTATCATACAACTTTTTGTATCTTGATCCTTTATCAAGGTCAAAGCTGCAATATCTAAATTCTCAAGCCTTCATTAGCAGCTCAACTATCAATTATGTTTACATATTAATAATAATTAAACAAGAACACAATTCATTCACCCATTCATGCACTCATTTCCCCGTATTCATTTAGCCGCTTGATTATTCAAAGTCACTTTAATCATGTTGATATTTTTATCCAATGTGCTCATTGTCCCCTCTATGGATGAGTGTGTGCTGTGACACTAATTTGTCCATTTGTGGTTAGCCACACAAGTGCGTACAGCTCATCAGCAAGGCGGTGCCGAGTCAGTGGTGCTCGGTGGTTCGGTGGTGCGCACCGTCTTCCGAATTTCATCAATTTGTCATCGTTTGGTCAGCCACAAGACGCGTTTCCCATAGATGATTTGCGCGGTTTACAAGGAAATTCTCTATTGCTAAATATACGTCTAGACGTGACTCTATTGTCGATAAGTTCGATTCGCTTATGGCTACTTCTATTGCCATATTGTGAATAGTTAACTAGAATGAATAACTTGACATTTGCATTCATTAATATGCGAATAGTTTAGAGCTTGTAAACAGACTCGGCGAAATATTCCATTCAATATTCTATGTATTATTATGACACATACATATGTATAAATACATATTTATACACATATACAAATATAATTTTGCTGCTGAATACGTTTCCAAGAATTGCAGTAAAAGAATCTAATAAAAATTTTAAAATTAAGAGAGCTTTTGGCTCTGGCTTGAAACTTTTGATTCTCTTAAATTTGCTCTCTTAAACTTTGCATGACTCAAAAGCTCTTTTACTGTAAATGTTTTCTAGGCAATCTTAATTATGTTATGTTATTGTGTTTACATTTTATTCTAAATCAGCTAAATTTGCAAATTTTAAGCTAAACAAAAAAGAAAAAATAAATAAAATAATAATAATAAAAAATAAAAGAAAGAACTAAAAGTAAACTAAATGCATTCTTGAAAAACTTAGTCTGCTTAGAGTTTCAGTTAAATTCAAATTAATTTGTAAGAATTCATAGACAAAACTTAAAGAAATTAGGAGGAAAAAAATAAATAGAAATTATTCCATTTCCATGATGTATTTTACAATATTAAAGCATAAACATAGTTAAAATTCAAGTTTACAAATGCATTTAATAAATTTCGAGACTTTGTAAAGATTTAAAACCTATTCTTATCTTATGTACTCGGTTGCTCTATATGACAGATAAGTAAGTTAAGTATTACGTGTCTTGTGAGACATTTAGAAACTTCTGATCCTATTACTTTAACAGATAAGCATACATAGAAATACTTGTAAGAAAACTCTAGCTCTATTGGCATTCACATAAAGCCCATATTCCCTTTTCACTCCAAGTATATTAAATACTAAATTCTTAACTCAAATGCTACACAAGATATGAAAAATGTACTTAAAGCTCGCTGTGCTTCTTGCTAACATTTTATAGCATATTTTAGGGTCTAGCGCGATTTAAATAGTTGCAAAGTAATCAGCGTATGCAAATTAGCGTAGGCCGTTAAATGCTGCCACTAAAATATAAGTTAGCAGGACGCAGAGGCAGGCCAATGCACCAGAGGGGAGGGCTGAGTTGGGTTGGGTTGGGCTAATCCATCGATTTCTTGAGCGTTGCCTCCTCGCGCATTTTCACATTTTCGCATTTTGCACTTTGTATTATGCATCCAGTTTTGGATAGACTGCAGGCACTTTGCCTAATCACGCCATAATCTATGTGCTTATACAACTTGAAGGATTGTTTACCCAGCAACAATTTATAGCACAAAGTGCCAGATGCCATATGGCAACAATGAATCGAGCTAGGCAACCTTGGCTCATAATATCTATTCTTTGAATAGTTTATAAAAGTGGAAAATCTTATAAGTATATATACAAATCATACATATGTATCTATATAATTGGCAGATCTGTCAACATGACGTATGATTGATAAACTTAGTATGCTTTCGGCTAGAATGCTCAATTGGCTAAGATGGCTAGAGACAAGGCTAATGGATCAGAAAGTCGTCTGCATGAATACATATTCCATGCAAACAGATGCCATAGATTTTAGCACAAATTGCAAATGTATGTGTGTGTGTGTGTGCGTCGTTATGAATGCCAAGTGTGCTATAAATAACTGTCTGTGCGTGAAGTGAATGGACTGAATATCTTATATTTGAAAACATTGAACAGATTCCAATTGGAGTCCAACTGGATAATGTAATGGGGCAGGATTTGTACCTGACATCCACAGAGATCCAATGCTGAATGCCAGCAGCAGGAGATGCGTCATTCGCCACATTTTATTATTATTATTATTATTTTCTTATTGTAGCTCGACTGCAGTTGGTAATCCTTATCACTTTACACTAATATATATTTCTTTTCTCTTATTTGTTTTTATTTGGCTTTAACCAGACCCGGAGAAACCCGTTCACACTGAACGACACTGAGAAACTGAACTTTTGCGTGGGTTGCTTTGGTTGTTTGGTCGCTTTGCTCGTCGCGCCGTTTCGCATCGCTTCTCGCAGAGAATAAGAAGAGCACACCACGAATCGTGTAGGACGACTGCAGCATAAAAAACAAAAAGGAAATAAAAACGAAAACTATGCGAATACGAATGCGAATGCGAACGCGAACATGAACGCGAATGATGATGGCCGATGACTCACTCACAGCAGTGGCAAACTTGCTGCCCAATTGGAAATTTACACAGGACTCAATGGCATATATTGGAGCTGTCGTTCAAGTGGAGTTTGGCATTTGGTATGCATCGTATGCCCATGCGCGAATGCGACCACAAAATGTAACTTCACAGAATAAAAGCCAGCCCATGGCCTAAATGCCGTAAAGCTGTTGACTTATCGAGGGTGTTCACATGACAATACGTATGTGTATGGGTATGCATATGTGTGTGTGTGCACAATATGCATACTGTGTGCAGGAACGTCATGATGCCTAGGTCAGTGCAATATGGAATACACTGGGAAGGAAGCAGGAGTTAAAGTTTTTTAAATGAATTTTAAAATGTTAATAATAATAACAAAAATATATTTTTTAGTAATATTAAATTTCAAACAAAGTAATAAATAAATGAATATGAAAATAAAATCATATTGTAAAGTTTTTACTTTATTTATATTAATATATTATATTTTTCACAATCTTTTATTCCTTCATCTGATTATTATCTTATTATTTTTGTATTCATTAGAATATAACAAAATTAACACAACTATTATTTTTATATTTTTAATATTTGCCTTTTACATGTACATTATTTATTTTAATTTATTGTTAGCTCTTACAATACTCCATAAATTGCTTTAAATTTGTTCTCTCTTCCCATTTCTTGTCAGTGTATGTTTACATATGTGGAGTGAGTATATTGCTCAGTGGAAGATTGAAATTCTTTCGCACATTTGCTGACACTTCCAATTCCAAACAATTACTTCAGTTGCTTTTTTTGCTGAGGCCGTGGGTCCTGTTTCATCCATCATGAACTGCTGCTCTTTTGCACAAACACCAGCAAAACAACCCCCGACACACACTCCCACACACACCAATACACACACACACACAAACACTCACTCAGTCACACCATAGTTGCTCGCTCGACTGTACGTGTGACTCGCGTTGCCAACTATACATAATTTCTAATGCTCTCTTTGCTGTCGTCCACTGCGGCTTCTCTCTTAGCCGGCGGCTGTGGAGTCTGCGCAGCGACTGAGATAAGAGGCAGCTAGAAGCTAGAAAGATCTTGTTTGATTGTTGCTTTATGCAGACATTGCACAGCTTTTAACCAACACACACACACATATACATATATATGAATTGTCGCTGTTGTTTATTTGATTAATTTGTTTTCAAAGTTGTAAAGAAATTCTGAGAAATTTTGGTGAATGCCGCCGCCGCCGTTGCTGCCCCAGCCTCCGCCTCTCTGCCTACCAGCAACAATGTGTGCGCGTTGTCTACGTGTAAATATAAATATTTGATTAATATCCTCGCATTGCTTTGCTCAGCTTAGCTGCAGGCGCGAACATGTGCATGTTGGAGATGGAAAATAAAAAAAAATCTCAGATGCTGCTGCCCCCAAATCTGGAGATTTTGCGGATGTTTACAAAACTTGGCAACCAGGCAGCCCAACAACAGTCCCCAACATAAGGCAATACAAACAACAAGATGAATGTGCACACACACACACACACACATAGATAGTGATGCATCCGCGAGATACTCTCGCACAATACGCACTTTGTTTTATGTTCGTAGATTAATTTTAATTGTTTGTTTGTCTCGCTTCAACTCGACAAGATATCAGCAAATGTTGCATTGCATATTACATGTGTCTTCTCATACAGTTATTGCAGACACTGTCTGCCCACACGAGCAATCATATATGTATGTATGTATCTGTATCTGCTCCCCTAGTCAGCCTCTTGGAGTAAATCACAGCAACGTTTGCCCATGCAAAACATTTTGCTGGGAACGTTGCAATTTCATTAAGCAAACTGCAACTGGAGACGGCAACATCAGTGCGTCTCTTCTGAGAAACTGCAGCATGTAGAACATATTTAAATGGAAAACAGCAAGCAGCAAATTTGCAATGCCCAATAAATGCGAAAGTATTTGGCACAGGAATGCCTTAAGCAGATAAACATGATATAATTACATTTCCTTTTGCATGCCATTTTTGCGAGCCGAATACCAAATTAATTGCCAACCGATTGCCTTTCAGTTAACCTACATAGAGTGTATATATATGTATATGTGTGTGTGTTCATACTATATATGTCAGCATATTTGTATGTATATATGTTAACATATTTGTTTAAATGTGTCAGATATGTGTATGTTTTACATATGTTTAGCCCGTACTCTGCGCAAGGAATTCCTTTCCGCTAAATATTAAATTTAAGATCTATAAATGAGACTTACGTTAATTAACATAACTTGGTAATGCTTGAATCTCCAATCTGAGTTAAATAAATCAAGATCAAGCAAAATAGACGATTAGAGATAGATAGTATGGATAGTAAGTAGAATAGTCAAAATCCGTATAAATATATATACATTTATATATTGAATTCAATTTATAGAAAACATATTATTATGTTATTACATATAAACGGATATATCATAACACTAATATACTCCTTTTACTTTCTGAAGGAGTAAAAATCTTAAGTTTATTAAAGCTAATCCAAGTACAGTTTTTCTTTTCGTCTTCCAAGCAAGCTATTAATAGTAAAATCTAAAATCAATCAGGAAGCCAGCTAGAAACACTTGTAAATTAGATTTTCACATGATTATTATTTTGAAAACGTTTTCCATATATTGTAGACACATTCCATTAGCTGATTACTTAAGGTATTTTTGCCTGGCATTTCCGCAATTGAGCAAACCAGAAGCTAATATATGCTGAAAACAACTGCCTGGTTCGCTTGGCAAAATAATCATCTGTAGGTGAATAATTTTTAATGACTTGAAACGATTAACGATGCATCGAATGAATAATTTAGATTTTAGATTAACAAACACGTCAATCACATGCTCCAGGAAACTTGGAAGCTTGCCTTTGCGATTTTCAGACATGGTTCATAAGTTCAGACATCATATTAGGAAAACGTCAAAAATCATGATAATATTTAAAAAGATTTTCCACACAGAATTTATAATAATAATTTAATATATACACTAAAATATAGGAAAAATAAATTTAAATAATATAATATTATTTATTTTATATTCCAAATTATTTAAAACATAAATAATTTAAACATAATTCGATTTTGAAAATGAGAAATGTTGTATTTAATTTTAATTTATATTTTACAAATTTTGTTTGAATACAAATTAGTTAAATAATAAGAATTTAAAAAATCCTAAATATAATTCTGCTTTATTAATTGCTATTTGAATTTGTAATGGAATAACAGCCTTTAGCGCCAATGGAAGCCAGTGCACGTTTCTCTTTAAATATAGTTTCGGCTCTCTTCAGTCAAACTCTCTGACATTGCCTTTGCACTGCCTCTGCTTCGCTCTCTCTCTTCAACCACTAACACTACGCTGGCCGGCCAACAACTATGCAACGAACGGCATTCGTTCCAGCGCTCTTGCGACAAACAGTGCAGTGAATCCCAGTGAGCCGAACAGACAAGAGCCGAACAGTGGAAAGCCGAAAGTAGCCGAACGAATTGAAAAAGTTAAATTCATAAATTCGCGCCTCGCCGACAATCCAACAGAGGCGAGTTCGTGCAGTCAACTTTTGTGCGTAGACGCAGATCGGAACGTTATCGGCTGGAACTCTTTCCCTGGATTAACTGTGAACACAGAAAGTTTTTTGGTGACGCTCGTTTATTTGTGCCGGATTGAGTGAAGTGTGAACGAAGCCAGAAATCAAAATACTAAAATAACAAAAAAAATAAAAAAAAAGAAAGAAAAAAAGAAAAGAATAAATAAATAAATACAAAGCAAAGTAATTACGCTTCTCTTGTGGAAAAGTGCTGAATATGTAGGCTGAAAACTGGGACATTGAACGGCAACGAAATCAACTTCAATAATTAATTACTCGGCAATAATTTGTGTGATTTTGTGGGAAATCACAAGAATAATAAACAAGCGACAGTCAAGACGAAGACGCAGACGAAAACGTGTGACACAGTTTAAGAACGTTACCAGAATATATTCCCCAATCAACATTATCATATTACTTTCGAGTGTCGAGCAGTTAAGAGAGACCTACGAAAATGGTGTCGGGAACAGTCCGAAAGAATCAAATGCTGCTGCTGGCAGTGCTACTGATCGTCCGATCTGCCCTGGGTAAGTCTTTTGGTAGACCCAACTAAATACAAGCTATATAAATATATAGAATCCAAGTTTTAGTGCAACGGAAATCTGTTGCAATTGTAAGCGCATCTAATCTAATCTCTGTGTGTGGAGACCCTTTGAACTGACTTGATCAGATTCAACTAAATACAAATGATTGTCTCTGTGTGTGTGTGTTAGTCTTTTGGAATTTATTGAACAATTTTTGACCTATATAAAGAGTATTCTACAAGTCAAATGCGCTGAACTTTGCGCGGCATTAAAAGATTGACGAAATACTTTGAGAACAATTTGCTGTGATTCACACTCGTGCCCAGAGGATTAGAGGGCGGTGCTTAAAATAGATGTATCTATATGAGAAATTTAAAATGTTCTATTTATATATTCTTCAATCACATTCTTTGGCGGTGATGACAACTGATTCACTCTGGGGAATGCCCAAAAAAAAGATCTATGCCACATCAGAGATTTCCCAATAAACTTTATCATTTATCATGTTTGTGTTGAAAACTCTTGGCAAGCGAAACTCGTTTCAGCTATTGCTCAATCATAATGCACATTAAGTAAATAGTTAAATATTACCTGTTTTTTTTTTTGCTAGTTGAATGCAAACTGTAAAATCTATAATTTATAGGCGAAAGCTGTCACATTAATGCAGTTATTTATCACGATCAATAAACCGAATGCAGCGCCAGCACTCCCTCGATTATATATACTATATATATATATAGATGCAGGCACTCATTCAATCGGAAGTGAGTATGCCAATTTTGAATGGCAGCGCCACGGGGTGTGTGTGAGTGTGTGTGTGTGAGTGTGTGTGCCATTCATTCGCATATCGGTTACGCTGTTAATTATTCCATAGATGCCTAATAGGCGACAACACAACAAAAACAAAAACAACAACAACAGCAGGAAGCACAATGAATGAGGATGTTAGCAACAGTAACCAGGTAAACAGGGTAGGGCAGAGGGCGATATACCGCAGCTCCTTGTTTCGATTCATTTTCTTCTTTTTTTTTTTAGTTAGGCAAGCGTGTCGCAGCAGCGTGAGAATGTGTGTTTTTCTTGAACAAAGAGAGAGAGGGAGAGATCCTCTGCTCTTCCCTAGGCTAACCCCTTTGGCCATAAACAATGCGATTGCTATCAGTTTGATTGGATTGCCGAGGGTGCGAAGCCTTTGCGAATCTCCCAAAAAGTATTTCAGCCAACGAAATGGCCATCAATATCGGCGCATTATTATATTGGACTCAAATTCCATCGCCCTGTGACACGGGTAAATAAGGCAAAGACTCGCTCTGGTTTGTCTTGTCTGCGTTTACCTTTATCTGCTTTCTCATTCTTTTTGCTCTTTGCTCTTTTTCTCGCATAACATTGAATTTCACGTCTGCGAATCTGAGAATCGCTCGACAGTCGCCTCTCGCTCGATCACGACAAGGGGCTCGGTCTGTCTTTTGCATAATTCCTCTGGCATTATTTGCATACATATTTATTTTGGAATCTCTGACTCATGCCCGAGACAGCCATAGACAGCCATATGCCTATGGAGTAGATGCAGGAGATACGAGTGCTTCATGTGAGCCGCTCGATTCATGCGCATTGCTTATTCTCTGTTGGCTGTCATGTCTCAGATGGGGGCACTGTGGTAGGAGGAGGAGGTGGTGGTGGAGGGGCCGCAAAGCGAGTTAAACAAACTCGTAACCAATTCTCGACAATTAAAGAATCAATTTACTGAACTGAGCTGGCGAATTGGCGGCTCATGCTGCCACTGTTGCATGCCACCCGCCCCCGCCCCTGCTCACGCTGCTGCTGCTGCGGGTGCGGATCGGTTTGAGATAGAGGCAGGGTTCGACTAGTATGTGTGTGTGTGTGTGTGTGTGCACTCAACTGGGGCAACAGCAGTCAGAGGCGGGTATTATTATTATGATTTGTGTGTGTGTGTGCGTGTGTGTGTGCTTGTGGCATGCTGCATTCAATGAGTGCTGCTTGAGTATATATAAGCACTCATACAATAACTCTTACTCTTATGTATATACTCTCTCAGCCTTCCATATAGATGTATAAATTGTGCCACATTAAAACATAAAAATTAATCGGTTTGATCACACAATGATGATGATCAACATGATGATGATGATGATGTTGATGATTCAGCTGCTGTAACAAAAACCAAAAGAGTTTAGCTTTGTCTACAGACAAATTTCTTGTTCTATTGTATTCTAATAGAAACCTTGTTTGATTGATCTTCCTTTCCTTTACTTTTTATCTACATTTTGCGCTGAGCTTTCGTTTTTCATTAATATGCCTTAATTGAATCAAACAAACATTTATGAATCGTTCAAAGTTCCTTAGACCAGCATTTTGGCAGAATTTGTTATTGAGAATAAAAGTGGAATATTTTAAATACTAGATTATTTGTTTTATAAATGAAAATAATTAAAAAAGATACTAAAATGATAATTAATACATATATAAAAAATATAATAATTTAAAAATATAATAAAATAATAATTAAAATATATATAAAAAATATGTTAAAATAATAATTAAAAAATATATAAAAATGAAATACTTTTAAACATATACTAAAATGATAATTAAAATATATATGAAAATGAATTACTTTTAAAAATGTACTAAAATAATAATTAAAATATATATAAAAATAAAATAATTTAAAAATATACTAAAATGATATTTAAAATATTTATAAAAATAAAAAATTAAAAAAAATATATATAAAAATAAAATAATTTAAAAAAATATATAAAAATGCAAATTTAAATATATATAAAAAATATATATATAAATGTAAAATTAGAATCAACATAATTATTATTATTTTGTAATATATTTATTATAATATTTTTGATATATATATTTTAATAATTTTTATTTTTTCAATAATCATTTCTAGTACATATTTTAATTATTTTTATATTATATATATTTTTTTTAATATACAAATTTTTAATTTAATGAAAGATAGTGTAATATATAATCATCAAGTATCATACATATGTACATAATAATATTTTAATATTAATATTTAAATATTTAATTTTAATATTTAATATTTATTACCTTTATAATTTATATAACAATTTTTTAAAAGCAAACAACGAAGCATATTTAATAAAAATTTCAGCAACTCAAATAAATTATATACTTTATCAGATCTCTATAAATACATAAATATATATTATACATATATCATTTCTTTTCAATTTCCAATTAAGTATTTCAATGAAATACAAATTGTGCAAAATAAATGAATATTTGATGGTTTGAAAATCATTTTCATAAATTATGATTTGAGCTGCATTGGAATTCGATATCGCGAGGCTGGATTATGGATGGCTGTGGGGATATCGCGCCATTAGGTGGCACACACATGAAAGGGAATGGCCGAGGCGAAGCAATAAATAATACAAGAAAGAGGCGCAATGAATTAAAATGAAAAAGACAGAGAGAGAGAAAGAGTAGAGTAAAGAAGCGAAGCAAAGAAATAGAATTGCTGTTGCCTTTTGCGCTAAATAGTTGGCGGTGCTGGAAAAGGAGTGCCGCATATTAATTACATACATGCCACAGCCGCAGCCACTTGAATGGAACACGAGCCCTAGGCCAAGCCAAGCCAAGCCCCGGCCCGTCCCCCGCCCCTCCCCAGCTGGCGCTTTTTAGTATGCGGCGGGCGTAGCTTGGACTTGGTCTTGGATTGTGGTGCTAGCTTCTATTGTTGACCTATTGGATTTTAAAGTACATGCATGATCTATGTATGTATATGCACATGGACATACATATATGTACATACATATATACATAAATAACATGTGTATATATATAGACATGGTTCTTTTATTTTATTTTTTTGGCTATGTGCCCGCATCTGAGCACTTGGCGAGACCGCAGCTCGCCCCGCCTCATAAGTGCCAACACGTGCACTTTGAGCAACGGGAAACGCTGTTCATGTTCACCCCCCCGCTCTCGCTTCTGATAATAACTCTGGCGAGGCACGCACAAGCGCCTATCAAATGTAACTCTGCTCGGCTCGGCTAAGTGAAATCAATGTACTTCGTCTATATTTGGCCTCAACTCCCAATTGTAAGTGCATTCGGTTTTCGTATCGTACTTTCGTTTGGCCACTTGATCCCATGCAATTGAATATCGATTATGGGACAACACGCTCAGTCATGTCCCATAAATTTTTGGTAGCATTACAGATTGATTTGCATTTTCGATTCGAACAGCTTTCAATAATTGCGCTCGACAAACATCTGTCGACTCAATCCCCTTGACTGGGCACACGACACGCGGCCTTTTAACTCGAATTGTAAATTGTGAATGCGAATTGTGAATGCGAATTTCGTTTGCAACTGTGTGGGTTATTTGTCAATGGGTGTTTGTTCTGTGAATTTGCTGCACATCTGCCTCCGAGTTGGGCCAGTGCGTAGGTAGAGCTGCTCTGTCTCTCTGTTTGTCTGTTTGTCTGACTGTCCCTTGGGCCGTAACCTGATCGCTTTCATAGAACCAGAATGCCATTATCATTATCCGCTTCGCTTCATGTCTCTATCTGCCACCATCCATCCATCCGCCACACAAACAGCATAATTTTCGGCTCGTATAACGCGCTCGTCAGTTGGCCAACCTGGACCCGAGACCAGGGTCAGTCACGTAGGGGCTGACTGTTGGAAAACCTGAAACAACAGTACGAGACAGACAGACACACAGACAGACAGACAGAAGATCAAAGATCAGCGAACGCTTTTAGGCCTCTGCCTCTGCCTCTGCCTCAGAGTCGGCCACAAATGAGGCACTCGGGCGGCTTATCAGGTAGTAAAAACTGCTGCACTTGGATGATTCCAGTGACTGGCAGAATCCAGAGGCAAAGGCAAAGGCAAAGGCAAAGGCTTTGCCCGCCAGGCTTATGGCTACCCACTGGTCAGCGTCATTCGGGTCAGCTCTAGGGGTTATTAGCCGAACATTTTTCGAGAATCATTCAGCCTATGATAAATTGTTTCTGGCCTAATTCTGAGTACCAATTAAAGCCAGGAAAAACAAAAATAAAAACATAAATAGATACAGGAAAAAAAAAAAACAAGATCAACTCACAATTGTTATCTTAAACACCAAGAGCATGAACAACAAAATAAAAAATAAAAAAAGATAAATAAATCAAAAATATGCAGTCATTCCCATGGGAATAGAAAACTGGAACATAAAAAGAGTTTGCTTTTTCATGCAAGACTTTGATTTAAAAATAATAAAAAAAATTGTAAAATATAAAAATTTAAAAAAATAAAAATAATAATATTATATCTTTTATACATATATGTATTTAAAATGTTGTAATATTTTTTAACCTCTTCTACATTTTTTCACTAATTTCATATATTGAGCAGTCGAAAAGGTCTTTTCGTATTTTGCCAATAATTTCATATATAATATCTAAGATTTTTATTAAAAATTCCTCATATAAATGCAACACAATTTTCTTAAATTTTAATGTAGCAATCATCTTCAATATACAGTAGAATCCGGTTATAGCGACATTCAAGGGACCGTCGATTTTACGTCGCTATACCCGGAGGACGCTTTAACCAGACGGAGCAAAAAAAATTTTTTTTTATATTTTTTACGGTTGCCATGTTCATAATAGCTTTTAACATTAAACAATTTAAATGTTTAATCAAAACTAAGATTTTTTATAAATTTATTTCATTAACATGGCTTAGAAACATTTTTGTGACGTCAGCATTGTACTTTGTCTCTCTCCCTCTCTCTGTCTTGGCAGCATTTGGGGTGTTGCTACACACACAAGCAAGGGTACTGATCACTGATCAACACATACATGTTAACAGAGTCTAACAGAGTCTTTTTATGCTGAAATTTGTTGTCATTATTTCGCGATTTTTTGTTTGTCACGTCGTAATAACCGGTAAATGACTCAAAAATATGAAAAAATAACGTCGGCATAAGCGGATTGTCGTTAAAAGCGGAGTCGTTCTAAACGGAAGGTCTTTCATATAAGTTTGTATGGGGACCAACCAAGACATCGAAATTTCGTCGATATAGCCGGTTGGACGCTTTAAGCGGAGTCGTTATAAGCGGATTCTACTGTATTTGAAATTTTTGTAGTCTTTTTTAATGCGATTTTTAATGTTCTACATTTTTAAAGAATTTGATTGACATGAGCAAAGATTTATTTATAAATTTTTAATAGAGAAGCAACAACAATTTCTTATACTTTCTTAACATGAAAATGTATACAAAATATTTAAAATGTTTGTATATTTTTTTTCTTTCTAAATTTTTCTAAAATTTGATTGATATAGTCTGAATTGCCGCTAAATATATTCAGTTCTTCCAATTGAATGGCAAAAGAGATTCACTTTGAACTTCTTTTTTTTACATAAATAAATAATATATATTCAGTGCTGCATTTTACTATAAATGGCACATGTTTCAGCGCCTGCCGAAAGAGTAAATGCCCTCGGTCTTGGACATAATTCAACTGCAGCGTCCATTGTGTTCCCGGTTCATTGGCGTTTTTCTGGGAAGCGAGAAGAATTTCTTCTTATTATTGTTACTTGGGTTGTTAATGGCACAAATTTACGACAGAGCAAAGTCGATGGGGTCAATGCGTATGCTCCCGCTCTCTCTCTGTTTATTATATAGAGGAAATTACCGTCCAAGTGAAATGTAGCTTCAAAATTTTCAATTCATTTCCAAGTTGGGGGCGGACGCCAAACTCAAGCAAGTTCAGTCAACTGCAAGTTCGGGCACATGACTGTCGGCATATCCGCTATGAATTAAGTTACCCAAGTCCATAAGCGTGCAAATACCCTGTAAAGGGTTTAGATTGGGCATGATGTGCTTAAGCTAACTGTTTTACTAAAAATATTTGATTATATTATATTTTTTATTTATGTTTTCACTTAGTCAAATCATTTTTATAGGGTATTCTGCTAGTTGTGCCTTTCTTCAACAACTTTATCAGTTGTTTGTTATTATGCGAGTGTCCGATCTATATGACAACTAACAATTTCAACACGCAACGCTGAGCAGCAGCAGCGACGGCGACAAAACTGGCTATAATAAAGTGTGTGTGCGTGTGTGTGTGGCAAAGAATAATACAATAAAGAAAACAATAAAAGAAAAACCAACAGCCATGATGCAGTCAGTAGCTGAAACAGAAAGAGAGAGAGAGAGAGAGAGAGGGAATGTAAATTTAAACTTTTTCACAATCCTCCAAATGTTTCCCTCTTCCAATTCGACTACCGACACTTTGTCTGCCACGAGGAGCGAGGGTGTGATATATATATGTGTGTGTGTGTGCATGTGTGTGTGCGACCATGCACTGCAGTTGTCAGCGTGAAAATGGACATTGTTGTGAAATGCTATTCGATTTTGTGTCCACTGTCGACACCACTAAAACAAAGTAGCACAAACTGACGCCAACGTCAACGGCGACGTCGACTGCGACGCCAGACAGACAGACAGACAGCCAGCCAGCCAGCCAGCAGTGACAGTGGCAGCAGCTACAGCTACTGTCCGCATAAGCCATGCCACCAATGTGTTGGCCGCATGCACACATGTGGGTGCGGCGATCGGCCGACCGACACGGCCTATGCTCGCTTTGGGGTGGGGATGGAGGTTGGGGTTGGGGTTGCTGTTGTTGTTGTTGTTGTTGTTGTTGTTGTGCGCCAGGCACTGTTTTCTCTTTCCATTCGCTTATTTTAATTTTTTGTGTGCGAGCACCCGAGTTTCAGTTGACCCCATTTCCGTGAAATGTTTTTCCATTCGACTTTGACAAAATACACACACACACACACACACACAAACACACAGACAGTATGCGATATTAAGGAAGCAATGAATATCTGAAAATGTGAAACGCGAGCAAAAATATGCGAATTGGCTTAACTCGAACGTGCGCAGCTGCGCTGGGATCCGCAACTGCATCTGCGGCTAAATATGTACTAGTGTGTGTGTGTGTAAATGTATGTGTCGCTGAATATGTCTGTAATTGTATTAGTATCTGTATTGCAGCCACATCTGTGCGGTTGCAGTTGCATCTGCTTCTTCACTTATGTATCTATTTATATATCTGCATATATCTGAATATATTCAAATGTATCTATATCTATATTTATATATAAATATGTATCTGTATCTGTATCTGTATCTGTATCTGTATCTGTATCTGTATCTGTATCTGTATCTGTATCTGTATCTGTATCTGTATCTGTATCTGTATCTGTATCTGTATCTGTATCTGTATCTGTATCTGTATCTGTATCTGTATCTGTATCTGTATCTGTATCTGTATCTGTATCTGTATCTGTATCTGTATCTGTATCTGTATCTGTATCTGTATCTGTATCTGTATCTGTATCTGTATCTGTATCTGTATCTGTATCTGTATCTGTATCTGTATCTGTATCTGTATCTGTATCTGTATCTGTATCTGTATCTGTATCTGTATCTGTATCTGTATCTGTATCTGTATCTGTATCTGTATCTGTATCTGTATCTGTATCTGTATCTGTATCTGTATCTGTATCTGTATCTGTATCTGTATCTGTATCTGTATCTGTATCTGTATCTGTATCTGTATCTGTATCTGTATCTGTATCTGTATCTGTATCTGTATCTGTATCTGTATCTGTATCTGTATCTGTATCTGTATCTGTATCTGTATCTGTATCTGTATCTGTATCTGTATCTGTATCTGTATCTGTATCTGTATCTGTATCTGTATCTGTATCTGTATCTGTATCTGTATCTGTATCTGTATCTGTATCTGTATCTGTATCTGTATCTGTATCTGTATCTGTATCTGTATCTGTATCTGTATCTGTATCTGTATCTGTATCTGTATCTGTATCTGTATCTGTATCTGTATCTGTATCTGTATCTGTATCTGTATCTGTATCTGTATCTGTATCTGTATCTGTATCTGTATCTGTATCTGTATCTGTATCTGTATCTGTATCTGTATCTGTATCTGTATCTGTATCTGTATCTGTATCTGTATCTGTATCTGTATCTGTATCTGTATCTGTATCTGTATCTGTATCTGTATCTGTATCTGTATCTGTATCTGTATCTGTATCTGTATCTGTATCTGTATCTGTATCTGTATCTGTATCTGTATCTGTATCTGTATCTGTATCTGTATCTGTATCTGTATCTGTATCTGTATCTGTATCTGTATCTGTATCTGTATCTGTATCTGTATCTGTATCTGTATCTGTATCTGTATCTGTATCTGTATCTGTATCTGTATCTGTATCTGTATCTGTATCTGTATCTGTATCTGTATCTGTATCTGTATCTGTATCTGTATCTGTATCTGTATCTGTATCTGTATCTGTATCTGTATCTGTATCTGTATCTGTATCTGTATCTGTATCTGTATCTGTATCTGTATCTGTATCTGTATCTGTATCTGTATCTGTATCTGTATCTGTATCTGTATCTGTATCTGTATCTGTATCTGTATCTGTATCTGTATCTGTATCTGTATCTGTATCTGTATCTGTATCTGTATCTGTATCTGTATCTGTATCTGTATCTGTATCTGTATCTGTATCTGTATCTGTATCTGTATCTGTATCTGTATCGGTATCTGTATCTGTATCTGTATCTGTATCTGTATCTGTATCTGTATCTGTATCTGTATCTGTATCTAACTAGTTTCAGTATAAACATATCTCTGTCTCTCATCACATATCCGCTTCCGTATCTGTATATTTACCTATTTCCCATCTCCATCTCCATCTCTATCTACATCCACATCGCATATTGGTCTATTGAAAACTGTATATAAGCTATAAAACAAACATCAGCATCAGCACCGCCTGATGAGTGCCCCTAATGCATTCGCAAAACAAAAACTTCCCGGT
The DNA here is from genome assembly GCA_035045965.1 of Drosophila aldrichi. Taxonomy (NCBI): domain Eukaryota; kingdom Metazoa; phylum Arthropoda; class Insecta; order Diptera; family Drosophilidae; genus Drosophila; species Drosophila aldrichi. The sequence goes on from JAWNOM010000161.1 coordinate 2,717,382, forward strand.
TTGAATTTCAATTTAATTGAAATGTTCAAGTGATTGGCCGCCACCAGGAAATGTGGGTCATTATGGACCAGGTCCAGTTATAGCTGCGGCCAACGCGAGTTTTGTTTTGCTTTTGTTTCTGTTCATTTCATGGCTGTTTTTATGGCCCTATTGTTTTACCAAATAGTAATAATTTTTGTTATTTTGAATATTCCCCATAGTTTCGAGATGCGCTCGTAAAACTTCAGATAATCAGATCGTAAAAGAATTCGAAATTCAAGGTTGAGCCACCCACGCTTTTGTGTGTGATGTCGGCTGCGGTCTGGCTATAAAGTCAAATCTTTAGTGTTCAGATTTTTAATGACAGCAACGCATTTGAATGCGATATTTTATGAAGCTTTTTCCAATAATAATTAAAGTCTCAATAATTGTCTTTTGCACTTCCAGCCTACCCCTCAAATGCGGACACGGATGATATGATGCTGAATGACGAATACGATTACGATACGGACGAGCTGAGTGCGCCCAGTCCACAGACGAAGCCCACAGGTGTTGTCAAGACCAGCGTAACAGGATACCGCAACAGGACTCTCACCCAGCAGGGCACACTGGGCGAGGATGTTGTGCTGAAGTGTGATGAGAACATTACAAAGGGTAAGTGAATGCAAGCGAATCGATTGAAATTGAAGCTAATTGAAATATGCATTGCAGAGAACGTCATACTCTGGTACCAGGACTCCAAGATCATCACGAGCGGCAGCAGTGTAGTGCTGCCCAACTTCAGTCTGAATCCGCGAAACTACGACCTGACCATACTGAAGGCGAGTCCGCAAAATGCTGGCACCTACTACTGCCAGATTCTGCCCCAGAATATATTCGTGGCCACCAAGGTCGTGCTGGGCGATCATTCGATGGACGTCATTACGCCGGAGAGCTCCACGTCCGGCCAGAGCAGTTTGCACCGGTTCGCGCTGTTATGGCTGCTGTCCGTGGTACTCGCTCTGGGCCATCAGCTCAAGCATTAGGTTTAGGTTTAGTATTAAGCTGCGCTTTTTCTATTAAATATCAAATCAAACAAACAAAAACAACAAAAAGTGTCCAAGGATAAGCTGAAATTGCATTTCTGTCTCCCATCTGTCTCCAATATGAATAAGTAATTGTTAATCGTGCATTTTGCTTCTCTGTAAAGACAAACGATTTATTTATTAAAAACCAAAGTATACAGAAATTATATTTCGAATTTGTTTTGATTTATGATGGGAGAATAATATTTGAATAGTTTGATATATTTATATAACATCATTTGGAACTTTAAGCTGAAATCGCAAATCAACTAGTTTTAGTCAAGAGTTGAACTGATTTATTTTTGTGGTTTGATAGATCTTAATGGATTGGATCGAGTAGATAGATATTGCTCATATTCATTAGTATACTTACTTAGAAGCAGAAAAGTTCTCTTAAGCTGAAATGAGATATAGAAGTTATAAGTTCTTAGCTTATATACTCCCTATAAATAAAATTAATTTACCAAAAGTTTAAATACTTAATATAGATTCTAGATAGGGCCTAAAAATGTAAATAAAAACTGCTTTAGTGCACGTAACTCCCTTGTCTAGTCTCTTCCAGCTGAAAGACAAAGAATTGTCTGAATTTGATGCAAAGGTGATATTAAGATTTGTCTCAGCGTATATATACTATAGCAAACTATGCATATTTTGAGATTGATAACATCAGCTAGGAGACAAACATATTGCTTAACTAGAAATAAAACATTTAAGTTCTCAAGCTGATTTGAATTTAATCTGAATTTCAATTCGGAAAACCTTTCAAAGTTAAGCTCTCATATAAATTATTCATTCTTAATGCAAATATTTTTGCTTTCTCCATTTCACAAAATCCTTAAAAAGATGTGAATCCAATTATTCGAGAGTTTTCTTTTTTCTTTTTTTTTTTTTTTTTTGCTTTATTCATATCGGTATGTATATATATATATATATTTTTTTTTTTTATTAATAATTTTATTCTTAATCGTCGCATTAACTAAATTAAAGAAGACAAAATTACAATATTTGTTTAAGACACTGGCTTTTAAATATGTATTCATGTATGTATGTGTATAACAACAGGTCGGCTCTCGAAATCAACTTTTGCACTTGGCAAAATGTCGTATGGAACTTTTGGCGTTTAACAATCGTTACTGCTTCTTCTTCTTCGTATTCTTCGTCTTCTTCATTTCTGCACTTAACATTTCAATTGGCACATTTATTCTTGATTTCTTTTCGTTACTAATATTATGATTTCTTAAATAAAATATAAGTATACAAAATATATATATATCTGTTTACTTTTTTGATTGTATGTGAATATATATATATACACACATATATATATGTAAATAAATATATATATGCATATACATATATATATGTCAACGATCTGTGTGGTCAGCGTTTGCATGGCAATTTTTTCAGGTATTGTAGCGAACAAAATTTCAATCGAAGCCCAAACGAATAAGCGACTAAATTCTCCCTCCCTCCTTCCTCCTCTCTTCGTCTATCTTCTCACCTGATTACATAGATATTCGTAGTTATTACATAAGTACTCATCTCTTAACTATAAGTAAGTATCATTCGGGTTCTTTACCTCCCTCCCTCCCGACTCTCGCCTTCCGCCTTACGCCTCCTGTTCCCTCTTTATCCATATGTATGTATGTATGTGGGTAGGTACACATGTATATCTTAAGCTTTGGTCTAGTTATCGTTTAATATTTCAAATGTTTACATTATTCGACAAAATTATGATTAAATAAAAAGTTCGTTTTTTTTTTTTCATTAGTATTATTATTATTCCCTTAGCGTAGCGCTCGGCTATATCGAAACATCCTTACTAGATCCTCATTTAACCTCATTGTATTTACATTCATACATTCTGCTATTTGCTGTTTCAGGTAATTTCAGGATACTACTACGCCATACTCCCCCTGCTCCGTCTGGCTTCTCAGTGTTAACTATCCGTACATACAACAAACAAATAAATATTACATGCTAAGTTTTGGGCGGTTTTCAACCGATCGTCGTAGTTAATTTCATCTTAACATTTAATTAAACTAAGCTACTGCTGCTCCTCCTACTCCTCCTCCTGCTGCTCCTGCTTTTTCTCTAGTTGGCACAAATGTTTTTCATTTTTCAGTGAATTATGCCTATGCTTGATTGAATTTAGTTTAACATTAACATTGAACCCCACGCACGGGGCCTTTGAGGCGCATTAGCATTTGCATATTTAATTAGAATACTTGGGTATTTTCTTTCATTCCTTTCTTTAGTTATGTGTTTTTTTTTTTTCTCTTCTATCTTTTATGGATAAGCTGCTACTGCCAGGTTCAGGCCGGGTTCAAGGCACAGCGCAAGCAAAACATCTAACTTCAAATACGTATGTATGTACAGTCGCCACGGCCCTGTTATTTTTTCGCATATTTGGATCGTTCACTTAGAGTCGTAGCATTGATATACTAAGTCCGGCTAGCATTACAATGGGCAACAGTTGCTGCGTGCATGCCGCATTCGTCTTTGAGCCAGCTCCAACTCCAAAGCCCGCACGCACCAGATCCTCCGGTGGCACTGCGCCCTCATCGATTTCCGTGGATTCTGCGTGGCACAAAGATCGATAAATCGATATTATCTAAACTATATTAGCTTACCCTCTTGTTCCTTGATCAGTATATCGTGCTCGGGCGAGAAATGGGACCAGCCCGCCGTATTCTTGGTCTTGATGCGCGCATGCCACAGTCCGGGCGTCAGTTCCATCTGGTGCGTGATCTTCCAGATGCCCTTGTCCTTGTCGTGACGCTGTGTGTGTATGATCGAGACGGTGCTCCACGTATAAGACTGCAAGTGAATGTGATTAATGAGGATCTATGGAATAATATATAGTGCATAATATCCATCAGACTTCCTTTAGTCCGTTGAGGCAGGCATAGACGAATAATTTAGGATTATTGAAAATCAATTTCACATAGTCTCATTGAAGACCAAATTGCGTAAGCTTCATGAAACTTTGCGAAATTGACAGAGTTTTCATATACAATATTTCATTTAATAGACTGAAGACCCACCATGGAGAGCTTGTAGTCCAGCATGGCCTCGGACAGGGGCTGCAGGCTGCGGACGAGCCAGTGCATGGTGACCTCGTTGCCATTGATGGAGCTGTTCTCGAACTGTGGCGTCTCGGGGCTGTAGCTCAGCTGGATGCGCACCTCATTGGAGCCAATGGCGTTCTCAACGTGGCAAAGATACTCGCCCAGATCGCTGGCCTCCACGTGCTTGATGATCAGCGTGGTGCGATTGTGTTCCTTGTGCAGCGAGTTCTTGATCGAGTACTTCTCGGACAGGGACAGCGTCTTGCCGTCCTTGATGAAGAAGCTGATGGCAATGGGACTGGCGCGATAGTCGCAGTAGAGCTCCGCGGTGTCGCCCTCAATGGTGTTGATGTGATGGCGATGCGTGGACACCTTGGGGCTGTACTGCACATCGATGGTGACCATGCCGTGTGGTGGATCGGCGCTGCCATCGTCGCCGAGGCACTGATAGACGCCGGCGTTCTCCTCGTCCACATTGTCCAGCACGACGACGCCCTCGGCTGCCTCCTTCTCCGAGGTATGCAGTCGCTGGCCCTGCAGAGAGAGAGTGGGAGAGTGAATAAGAGAGAGAGAGAGAGATAGAGTTTAGACTATGGCTTCGCTGCACTCATTCGTTCATACATTGAAGGACCACTTGATCTCCGTCTTGGTGGGCAGGAACGTTTGGCAGACGAGCTTGTGGTGGTCGCCTTGCTTGAACGTCTGCGATCGATCCGTGATATCGCGACCGTCGCAGAGGATCGACAGCTTGGCGCCCACACTCAGAGCTGTGTGCTGCCTCACGCCCTGCGGCAACACCTCGCAGTAGTAGTCGTCCGCATCCTCCCGCGTCACGCCCGCAATGCGCAGCGAGTTGTTCTTCATCACTTCCACCCGATTGTTGATCGCACTCTGTCCGGTGGCCAGGAGCGTGGTGTTCTTGTACCACAGCGCAATGTTCTTGACTGAAAGAGAACTCTGAGTTGAGTCACTGCCAACATAGCTCGCATAGCTCACACATACTTTGAAAGTTGCGCACATCGCAGTTGATGGTCACATCGTCGCCCGGCCTGGCCTCAATGCTGACGTCTGACTGATCGAAGTAGGGCGGTAGGCTCTGCACATCCTCCACTATCTCAGCCGGCGGCCCCTCCGGACTCGTTGCATCGTCCTCGCCATCATAGTCGTAGTCGTCGTCCTGGTACTCCGGCACAGTGCTCTCCTCTTCGCCAATCGGTGACGCACGGCACAGCTCTGCAAGTAAAAACAAGAGCAAAAGTCAGTTTAAGTGGAGAACCAACCAGCCAACCAAGCGAGTCTGCTTTATATCTAGGTGAGTCGTTGTGAGTCATGTTCGAGTTGTTAACTCTCGAGTGTACAACATATTTACATTACTTGTTGACATGGGGTGGCTCTTAATTGGAATTGATAAAAACTCACACTCCCAACCAAGAACCAACAACAAGTTCGGGTCATATGATCTACAGTTCTACAGAGGAAAACGACTTGCGAAATATCGACGGCCACAAGCAGAGCGGAACCAATTGCTGAGCAAATAACACTTACAGAGCTATCTACAATTGGGCAGGAAATGCAGGCATTACGCCATAAGCTCTTTCGTGACTTGGTCACGAATAACCTAGACTCTAGGTGAACTTAATTTCCTGTAAGTATTTCCTACATTTGTCATACAATTGCTTAATTACATTCTACGTTTCTAATATAATTGGACACAATAATCCTAGCCACATGTATCCTGCTATTTTTATTCCTGCTCAACTTTAGTAATTAATTTCCTTTAAGCTTGTCTCATTCTTGATGATTAATGCTTTATGAGGCTGACGACATTGTCTCGGAGACAACAAATTACTCACTGAGATGAGTTCGTCTACTTTCCATAAAATCGATAAATATCTATAAAAACTAATCTCACTCACTCAAGCATATAGACATCGATAAACGACATCAATCAATTGAGCGTATATCTCTAAATATTTATCATATACATACATTCAAGTGAAACTCATTTGGAATTTGCCAAGTTGGCTATAAAGCTGTAACTTGGCTGTAAATAAATTAGCGTTAAATACAAAATGGGTTAAAAACACAATAACAATAAAGACAACGCTAATGCCTGATTGCACAGACACAGAATTTGATTGGCTCCCAACTCAATTGTCTACAATAGAGAAGTTGGGCATAAGCAAGGCTAATATTGGTCTCTGAATTACCTGCACGTTGCGAGCGACGATTGAAATATGCAAATCGAATGACGAATTTATCGCTGCAATTCAGAAATCACCATTAGCGCTAGCTATGGAGCATTGTCAGGCCCCTTATATGGGCAAGGCTACAGTGTGAAGTGACATCTAACGGCAATTCCGATCTCACGACTCATGGCGGCCCACGTCAATGAGTCATGGGCATAGCGTCATCCACGTAGTCTAATTTGGCTATGGAATGAAGCGATGCAAGGTAAAGGGATTACGCAAGCGTCGGGTTATCAGAGCTCGATATATAAACAGTTGCCAATTGATAGCGATGGGCAGTTATCTTATCCAAAAGTCACACACAGAGAGAGAGAGAGACGGCGAAGGGATGGGCGAGAGAGAGAGAGGAAGTGAGGATGCCTCTGTGGCCAAGACCTTTAAATGAGATTGCGAAATTTCGGTGCCTGAGTCAAGGCCATGCCCAGGAGGCAGCAGTCAATTGGCTCTTGCGTAAGTGGGTCAACGCGAGGGGTGACCCTGACGTTTGCCACATGCGTCAACTGCCGCTGCTGCTCTCTTTTGGGGCGCATTGTCCTTGGATCGATGACAGCCACTCAACAGTCTGCCATATGCCGCCCCATGCTGTCAGCTGCAATTCGACTGCTCAAGGCAAGGCGACAGGACGTCGCGGCGCCAGCCTCCTGCCCCCTGCCCCTGCTCCCGCAAGCTATTACAGCTTTGTCCTTTGGCCATAACTTGTGCGCGAGCTCACGCATTTGGGTCTAGACGCGCTCCGCCCCGGGCCCAGGCCTGGCGTCACTCAATTGCCATTTACAGACTCGATTGCTCTTGAATTCCTTGCACTCAACTGTGTCAAGGGATGCAATTCGTCATGCCCGATTCATTTCATCAGCGACCAAGGATTTGGGCGTCTTATCTTTTATGACCTTGTAAATAGAATTGTCTAAACTTTTTTCTTTTTTATACTTATACGCACTGTTTTCCCTTCACAAACATGTGAGCAGCTCGAGCATTTGAGCCACATTTGGCTTATTTATGGCTTTCATTACGTTAAACATGCTTTGGGCCAAGATAACTTCTAAGAGTCCACCAAACATGGCACAATTCTGACACTTGCCCATAAATAGTTGATGCATCATCGCACATAAATTTGAAGTTCTCTCTCGCAGATGCGAATACCTCAGATGTGATTAGATGGTACCTCTATATACATACACGCTATAAAGACGGCGTCTTACCTATCAGTAAGGTCGGTGCGCAGAGATAAGCTGAACGACATTCAATTCATTCAATTTAGTTCAAGACGATGCTCGATGAACACGTATTTGTTATTATTGTTATTATTTCATTATCAACGTGGATGATGAGTGGTGCAGTGGTGCAGCGGTGCTGCAATCGATATGTTATTTCGTGTCCTACATATGTTGGACATACATACGTATATATAAATGTATTTCTATATGCATGTTTATACAGTTACCATTCGGTTATGGGGTCAGATCGTAAACAAATAAAACGCCATGTCTGTTGTCTCAATGAAATATGCTTATAAATAAATATGAACTGCTTCGCTCGATGCTTGCCAATTTCATCTACAAATTTGGATCTGTCTGTTGTTGTATGGATAAATCGCACACAGATCTCTCACTATATATAGAGTGTCAGAGAGAGAGAGAGAGACAAACGATTTGGGCTGCTGGGGTCATAAAAGTGCCGCGGGCCACAGACGGGTTAAACGCGCTTCGTAATGGGAGCATGTCCGGCGCGTGTCAAAGCAAATATTTCGATGAGAATTATATATCAAATATACATATAGCTAATCGAGATGCGATGCTTAAGCTGAGATCTATAAATGATTGTCTGCGCTTAGTGGAGCAGAACAAAAAAAACCAGCTGAAAATCAATTATAATTCTGCCACAATTTAGCTTTTGTTGAAGCGTGAAACAGCTTATGCGATACATATCGTGGTCGTGTCACGCGCCCTGCTCTAGGCTACAGGCGGTACATTGTATGTCCCATGTACATAATGCGATTCCACGAATTTGCATAACGTCTGAATTTAAACAAAACAAAATGATATAAAAAAAGTAAAACGAAGAAAAACGAAATTAAATTGAAATCAATTGATTTGGCGGTGGCAAAGGCAATGAGAAACAACACATCTATATATCCATATGACTATATATAAACATATACATGTATATAGATAGATATATAGATAGATATATGTACATACGTAAGACCCATGACAGTGAACTGGGAAATGTGATTTGCACACGGATTAGGAAAAGGGCGTGCCGCTGACATCTGTTTGATCAAATGCCGGCAAATGAATCAAATCAAGTCAAAATGAATCATTTTGCATGCGCACATGAATATTTCATAAATATTCGAGAAATCAATTGCAAACCAAAACTGGGAATCAATATATATTTAATTATTATATTATATACATATATTTAATTGAAGCAGTTTTATGCTTCAAGTATTTCAAATGCTAAAAATTTATAATTATCTAAATCTATGTATATATATTTTTATATAACCCGCATAATCTATCAGCTAACAATTTTTGTTTCCATATTATGGAGCCTCATTATAATCAATTTATGCAATGTTTGAAATGTCAGCTTCCCATTTCAGATTTAATTCGCAAATTTTTTTATTATTTACTGCCAAACCTTATCAGGAATATTCCTATATAGAAATACATGCACATTTCTTAATTATGTATATGCATATGATATTTATGCTACTCTTCTAGGAAATTTAAAATTTCTAAAATATATGCTTTGGCTGTTAGAAATGTTTGCAATATAAAACCCAAATTATTACTCTGATATTACGTAGAAAATCTTTAGATATTTTAACAAATAGTAAGTTTTTGAACGATGAAGTAATCAAGATGAAAAGTTTTATTTGCATGCTAATAACACTGTGCAATAAAATATATGTTTAACTTCTTTACTGCTCCCTGGAGATATGTATGTGCTGTATGGCTATACGAATTTTTATGATAAATTGCGAAACACATTGAGGAACTTGATATAGCCGCATAGTTATGATTTCTATATAGAACCATTATTGAAAATTTGTATTCTTAAATTTTTTTTTATTATTATGTTTAACATATTTTGTTTAGTTTTATATTATACGTATTGTGCATATATTTTTATATTGTACATATCCTAGCATATGAAGAGATACCCTATATTACAGATAATCTAGATAACGGCAGTCTAAACACAGATAACACAGATAGAGATATTCTAGGGACAGCTACCCTACAATCAGTCACCTTATATACAAATACTATCTAGAATACAGTCTCTGCAAACTGTAAATGTACAATCGAGCGAATTGCTTAAGGCTTGCGCCATTAATAAATGTTGTAATCATGAGTTAACAAAACATAATTTTCGTACAGCTGTCTATTAAATCAACATCCATCAAATTCTTTTAAATTTTTGATGCAACAACTAAATTTCCAAATATTTACAGAGCCAACCATAAATATGCTTTGAACTTGCATAGAAAATGAGACTATTTTGATATATTGGTGTGTATCTACATATGTGTGTATGTGGGGTGTGCAAAGTTTTTTTTTTTTTATTTTAGCTGGAAATCATTTATATAGTAGGAAATGCTGTGTATATATGCTTGGGGTTGTCAGATTTCGACATGCCTTATGCCTTCTGGCTTCTGGCTTCTGCCTTATCGCATGCCTAAAATTGGAAAAGCGCACATTTAATTAAAAAAAAAAAATTTGTTCATTCTTGGTGGGCCGTTTGGCCAAATGGCAACCAATGGGTTGGGGTCCGGCCCCACAGCGTGTCTAACCGCGGAAACCAGAGAACTGGATGAAAACAGAGATCGTTTGAATAGAGAGAGAGAGAGAGAGAGATGGAGGGGTGGGGGAAATGGGGCGTTCGTTGTCTTCGCATCCATTGCCAGGCACTGGCTGCGTGTCTGGCATTAGCAAATATCTGACATCAAAACTGACAGCAAATATTTGCTCTTCTTGTAGAAGTATAAGCAGAGTAAATGACTAAATAATAATGCAGAGCGCTCGCTATTTACCGTTATCAATGTTTTATGAAACTTAACTTTCAGGCTAGATAAGCATTCCGACGATAAGATATGCTGCTTGGCATTCCGTTTAGCGGCTTAGCTTTTCGTATATTCAGGTAAAACCCACGTGCTGTACACACACGCACACACACACACACACTCACGCTGCTATAAATTAATCAGAATGATATGTACGCATTGCTCATTGCTATTAATATGGCATACGCAATGCTGGTAATTCATAATTTTAACGCACACGTAAAGCCCATTGACAACGTCTCGAGCTGAACAACATCTGAAATACCTGTGTAAATTAATCAATGTAAACTTTTTTACTTATATTTTATGGCCATAAACAGTTAGCGATACTTTCCCCAAAAGTATTCAGATGTCATAGGCCAATCATTAATGAATTCTAATGTAATTAGCTTTAGGCTAAGGAGAGACTAAAATTTCCTTTACTCAACAAATCACATTATTAACAAATTCCAACTCTATTCTCTTTAAGCTTAAGTTTAGTTAAAGTTTTTCCTATACAGAATTTATTACTTAACAAATCACACTTTATATGGCCTATAAATCGATCTATTTAAGGGGCGTTACTTGCATTGACGTTCTCTAGGGTTTAAGTGTTAATTAAATAAATCCAATTCATATCTTTGGTACATATCATTCGACATGGCAATGCCGTAGAGACTTACCGCCATAAAATTGTCCAATTAGCAGACAAATGAGTAACATCCACGTCGCAGCTCCTCTCATTGTTATCACTTTCAGCTTTTTGTTTTTCTTTTGTTTTTCTGTTTTCTGTTTTACGGTTTTGGCAGCTCACGCACAATTAAAATTTGTATTTGCTTTCGAGTTTGGTGCGCTATCGGAGGTAGATTGTTAACTGCAATTAATATGTTTATTGGAAGTCGATTTAATTAATTTGCCACTAAATTGCTGCAACAATCAATTGTCGGCTAAATCGGGCACCGCAAAGCCAACGAAATTCTTCTATTTGTTTTCGTATGCGTATCGCGTCGTGTTCACCGGAAATTCAAAAATTGGCCAAAGCCAAAATCAAAGAAAAACGCGCGCGCGCGCTTGCTCAATTATTGCAGTCAAAAAATTAACCAGAATGAAGAATGAAAAAATAAAACGAAAACAAAAACCTTAACCTATAGACCGAGTTGCTTAAGCTGGAATTCGCAGCTGTACGCTAGAAATCGCAGCTTCCAGTGGAAGCTGATTGACAGCTGAACGGTAAACATGGCTTTTAATATTCGCCTTGGCGATTATGCAAGCGCTGCAGAGCGGCAAGCGGCGAGACTCACCGATATTATGATCTCAGTGCGAAAATTAGAATTCGCTCTGCTCACTAATTCGCCGCAGCGCCTGGCTGCCTGCCTGCCTGCCTCTCTCGCTCTATCTCTCTCTCACTCCCTCTCTCCTGTGGCGCGCTCAATGCCAAAGCGCTGCAAAAGTGGGTCGTGTCGGGTCGATGTGGTGTTTGGGCTGGGCGTGGCAGGGGGGGTACGACAAGTTGAAAAGCATGCAAATATGTATGCATATAAATAAATTAATGTGCAAATGCGAAAAGCTCAAAAACGAAAAATAACAAGGAAAAAACCCGATTGTGAGCATAACGAAGCCTCGACACCCTTTCCAACAGCAGAAACACTTCCAAATGAACAAAACTAATTGACAAATAATTACAATATTAGTCATAATATTTGATACTAATCAAAATAAGCAATTATTTATTTTGTGCAGCATTATAATTATCTGATTGTATCTCATCTGCACTGACAATGGCAATGGATTCTCTCTGTTAGCGTATGCTGATGCAAACATCCAAATAAACAGTTGAATATACAGACACAAACACATATGCAGCAGCATGTTTGCATATGGTATACATAAATATAGATATATGTATGTATGTATTTGCAACACTTCGCAATCAGCTTTCAGTTTGTTGCATTTGCTAAAAGCAGCTAACGAATACCAAATATTCATTTTTCTATTCACATATTTACCCTTCGCATAGACGAACAATTGGCGGATGAGTATTATCTATTGGCTAACGCCATACGAACGTTAGCTTCGAGTTTCTATGAGTGCTATTTACTTAAGTGCTTTTTTGTTATATTCAGGGAAAAATTTGAAAGTATTGAGAGGCTTACTGTTTAGAATCTGAACAAAACCACCGTAAAATAATTTCGAGCGCTTGCAGCCCTGCCATCATGTGATACATAGTCTGCATTTAAAAAGCATGGTTATCAAGAATGACTCTTTTCATTTATTTTTATCAAAGGTGAACGTGCACGGAGTCTTAAGACAGTTGGACTTTCGATTCTTGCGAGGGTCGATAAGTGCATACGACATTTTAAATGTAACCGAATTGAAAAACTCAAGGAAAATCAATATGATTATAAGCCCTTTTTGATATGCTACTAAATTATGTTTTAGATCTTGAACCAGGCATCATAAATTGTATGATAAATCGAAATTATGTTTTTCATTTAAAGTAACGTTCAGTGTAAATTATATTTTAATTATGGCAATCTAAAATCTTGCATTGAAGGCACGTAAGACAAATGGGAAAAAGTTTGGCATTCGTTAAGCTTTGGCACTTAGAATGTCTAACTCAAGTACTCGCCGAGCAGCTCTCGTTCCCTCGCTCCTTCACTCACTTACTCAATCACTCATTCACTCACACTCGCGCTCCCTCTCTCTATTTCTCTCTCTCTGTCGTACTTCTGCGTCTTAAGGCGAGGCCTTACCAATCTTGCTTGCTTGTCTTGTTTTTGGTCTTTTTGGCGTTTGTTTATTTACATTGCGCTCCAAGTTTACACACACACACACAGCAGCAGCAGCAGAAATGCACTTGTATGCGTGCGTGCGTCTGTGTACGTTTGTGTAGCAGCTGCAGCTGTGCTCCGTTTGCTATTACAACGATTTTTTGGAATGGGAATCAAAACTGAAAACGGGAAACTGAAAACAGAAATGCGCGCCTTGCAAATGGAATTGAAAACTTTTTGTTGTACTGTAAATAAAAGCAATCGATGTTTTCTGTTCGCTTTTTGTACTCCTTTACTCCATCTTTCACTCTCTCACACTCTCTCCATCTCTTTCCCCCATCTGTGGCAGCTGCTCCTGGTGCCCTACAGCAGCCGCCATTCCCCTTTCCATTCGCCCATATTCCAATTTCCATTTCCTTTCTCGAACAACTTTCGGTGCCTTCATTTCGCTTTCGTTTGCCTCTCGCCGCATTCGGCTGGGTTTGCCGGCAAACAGCGGCGACAGACGACATCACGACATCGGCTGCAGCGGCTGCATCGAGTATTTTTTACATTTTTCACATATTTATAGAATGCGCGGCCAATGCATTTGCATTTGCATTTGCATTAGTATTTGCATATTGCACAAGCCTCAGCTCGACGTGTTGTTGATTTTGTTTTTGCTAATGTTGTTGTTTTTGTTGTTGTGTTGATAATTGCGAGAGCCAAATTGCAAAGGGGGTTACAATTCGTATGTGCTTTGGTAATGCCGCAGTTGCTTGAAGGCTTTCTGTGGCAACATTTTTTGTCATTATGAATCACAGCGTCCATAGAGTAACTCTTTGACTTTGGAGCAGCTGCAACTGCCGCCGTCGCCGTTGTGGTCGCCGTCGCCGCGGCGGCCAGGGCCAGGTAAAGAATGGATAAAGTGAAGTGCCTGTGCCTATGCCTGTGCCTATGCCTGTGCAAGAGAAACAGGTTTTGCGTTCGCCTGCGACTGGTCGTGGAGATGCGAACAACGCGAGCAGTGCCAAGAGAGTGAGAGAATTGGAGAGATGAAGAAGGCGCAACAACACAAACACAAACAACAACAACAAATATTCGGCTAAAGCGTTACAAAAGGCAACCAACTGGCAGCGACGACATATTGTACGAGCAATTTTGATTTACGACCAGGTAATGCCCGTGCTCAGATGCTCTTTCAGTTGGTAACACTTGCACTTGCAACGCTTTCGCTCAACTTCGTGACAAACTTGTGCCCCTTTTTTCATCGTTTAATTTGGTTTAATTTGTTTCAGATATCTGACGTAAAAAAGCTTTGGCTCTGGCCCACGTTAAATACGACTATAAACACACACACACATTCCATACATACATGTATATGAGTGAGTGTGTATGTGCTCGCGCACAAAACAAATTGAAGTTTTCAAGTACTTAATGGTAGTATTGATAGGAGTAAATAGTTTTTTTTTTGTCAGTTGTGCGCTACGCGCTCTTTGCGTACCCGTCGCGATGCTTTTCGAGCGAGAACTGACAGACATATACTTTTCAGCGCGTGCTTGGATGCCGTTTTGGGAGCCACAAGCAAGCTGGTACAAATGGAATGGAACGGCTCTCACACAACGCTCTGCCTGATTGGGGCTGCTTGCGGCTGCTGCTGCTGCCGCTGAGGCAGGTAAACAAAAATTTTATCTTTTCCGCGTTCCTCGTATGGCGCCAAATATATCTGAGCGAGAGAGATAATCGAACTGAGTGAGCGTGGGTCCAGAGAAGATGCTGACAATGTCAGTGTCAACTGTTGTTGGTTTTGCACTGATTGGAAGCCCTACACTGAATAAATACCCTCTATCTGAGCGTGAGGGAATATTCACTTTAGCATTATACATACAACTTTTTGGAGCTCATGGCGTATACTTTATTTATTAATAATACTTTATATAAAAGTTCAGGCCTAAACAAATAAACTAAATAAGTCTATATGACTAAGTATTTGTTTTCCTGTATGATCATATCTTATTTTTGTTTATAAAGATTGTGGCTATTATATGAGCTGGCATTATTAAGACGACTAGTCAGTTTTTTATTTTACCTTATCATAATTTATTAAATGCAGTCATAGCGCAAGAATACGTTTATTTCATCAACATTATGACTAAATAAAATGTAGTCTACACTTTTTATTCATAAAATGACTTCACTGCAAATTTAATATGAAATTATTCGATTGGTAAATAATTTATTTAAATTAATTATTTATTTTTATAAATATGCAGATATTTTAATTAGCTTAAAAAAGTTTTAAAAGTTGTATTAAAATAATAACAATAATTGTAAATATGTAATTGATAATAAGTATTGCACAATACACAAATCAAAAGCTCGGTTTGCAAAGGCCGTTATTGGTCATATTTAAATTAAACGATACTTTTCTCTGCTCATTTCAATATTCAGCATATCGATATATTGATAATTGGCATAAATTTGCAACACTGGCAGTTTTTGCAGTATTTTCAGCACTGAACTTGCACTGCGCGATTGTTTGTTTACATCTTGAATCATGGAAGTGCCTTTAAGCGAGTTCAGCTCGCTGGATCTGGAACGTGAATTGTACGCTCGAGCACAAAATACGGATGGATTAAAGCAGGAGCGCTTTGGCCGCCTGTTGGCTGCGCGGCAGCATGACAGCCAGTCGTCGATTCGAGCAAGAAGATCGTCTATTGCAAAGTTTGGAGCTCGTGTGCAAATGGACGACTTTGCCGAAATAAAAATGTTCGGCCCGACAGAGTTTGAGTTCTTGTCCAATAAAGTTGGATGGCGACTGGAGCGTGTGCGACGAACAGAAGATGGCGAGGGACTGGAATACTTCCATCCAGATGTGCTCAGTCGCATCGACCGCAGCAAGACTTATATGCTGAATATGGATGAGTTTCTGGTGCGACAAGAGCCATATATTCATAAGGTAAGCTCAATGCGTTAATGTTGATTGCAAGCATATAAAAGACTCAATTTCTTACAGATCTTTGTTATTTTCATATCTCGGACTTGTGGACAAGAGCATAAGCTGTGCTATGCAAGAAGTCTGGCCAAATTGCGCAGCTGGGATGAGCAGACGGAGGAGTTTGAATGGCCCGTGAGCTAAGCATAAACTGCTCAAGCGTACTTTATTTAATTGTATTTATTAATTAGCTCATCACGACTGAGAGCATAACCAGCTTGAGTGCGGATAATGCTGAGCTGCAGACGACAGTAAGTTCACGTTTGTTTAATTAATTTCTTTAACAACTTATTCCTTTTCAGCTCATTACCCCAGAGAACATTGCCAAAGCGCTGAGCTACGTATTGGGCACTGTTAAAGATAATAATCTAGAAAACATTGTGGCCATTGCCTGTGATACGAATCGACTGGGAGTGCCAGCCATAACGCAGCTGCTGGAGGCCAGTGGCCATGTGATGCCAGCGACGCTCTACGACATTTATGACCTGCAGAGCACCTTGCAGAACATGTTCTGCTCTGCCTGTGTGCGGATCCTAATGCGCGTGGAGCACGAGATATACACGAAGGCCACGTACGGGGATCAGCTCTGCAGGCTGTGCTCTGGCAATCGAACAAAGAATATGAATGCCGTTCTGCTGCTGATGGAGTATGTAAATAAGTTGCCCCAGATCCTAAATGCAATGTGGAGCTTCGAGGAGCATCTGGACAAGCCAATTTCCCTAATTGGCCTGAACAACAGATTGCTGAAGATCTACGGCTCGCACATCAAACGCGAGCTACCGCCTATAACATTCGAAGACTGCGCCGCGGGCTCGGGACTTTTGCAATTGATCATCTTTGATGCGCTGTGGTGCATCTCAACAGAAGCTGAGCCTGAAGAGCAAAATCTGGAAGCCATAGTCTATCCGCCAAACAGCCAAGAATGAGCTGCTTACGAATAAGTTAGATATATTTATTATTTATTTTAATGGAACATGGAATTCAGTACAATTATATTTTGATATACTTAATTTATGTATAGCGCATAGCGAGACAAATTTGTATAAATATCGTTATATATAGCAGTTCACTGTAGCCACCACCTGTGGCCGCATTATGCACCATGCTGGCTGTGAAGATCTGTGATCTCTGCGTAATCTCGTTCTCAAAGCTCTCCTCGGTTGCATCGTACTGCAGCTCCGATTCCGTTGAATAGTTGGGCAGCTCAACTTTAAATGAGAATAAGAAAGTTATTGGGATATACATATATAATACTGTAGTGTTAAGGAAGTAACTACCTTCGCCGCCCGTTGCAAAACGCACCGTCTTGCTGTTATCGCTCCAGCCAAAGCTATTCCGCGCCAGCACTGAGACCTCGTACAGACTGGCCGGCTGCAGTCCATGCAAGGTGTAAGAGGTTATGTAAATGGGACCTATATGGAGATAGTGAAGAGAGCACTATGACTAGAAATATCAGATCAGCCTTACCAATTGTCATTTGTGCTGGGATCGTAAGTTCGGTCCAGTTTGTGCGAATGGGTCTTGTTATATTTGCTGTTGGAATGAAACGAGAGTTATAAATAGACTGAAGAACACTTCGTTGGGAAATTCACTCACCTGATGGAATCTGTCGGAACTTGAGCTTGAACTCCATAATGGGCAACAAGCTCTCCGTCTGCCAGACCAGCACATGCGACGTGGAGCTCTGCGTGCCGGGATTGATTTTGAAGACGCAGGGCATGGGTCGTCCGGTCAGCTCGACGGTGGTGCTCTTGAAGCCAATCGAGTTGCTTGCACGGCACTCGTACTGGCCCATGTCGGCGTCGCGCACCTTCTTGATGATTAGCACGTGCTTGACCAGACTCACGTAGCTGTCCAGGGCATGGCTGCTGGACGCCAGCTCCGTCTCATGGCTGCTGATGTGGGAGCCGGTTTGAACGGGCACGCCGTAGTGGAACCACTGCAACTTTGCCACCGGCGCCGCCTCCACAATGCACTCCAGCTGCGCCCGATCGCCGACCTTGGTATAGACCACCGACTGAGGCAGCGTCAGCTCTGGAGCAACTAGAAGTAGACGAATGGCTCTTACTAATGTCTCTCTCCTTCGTGTTTCCTCTCTCGGCAACACCTACACAAGACTCGCAGCTGCACGCCCGCCACCGCCGGCTGACCCACTCCGTTGGCGGCCAGACACTCGATCAGGCCCGACATCTCCCTCGACTTGATCTCAAAGATGTGGCTCTGTCGGTTGCCCGTGTTGCTGTACTGGTCCAGCGTGTTGCCATTCAGTCGCCAGCTGATCGCCGGCTGCGGCACACCGTTGGCCAAGCACACCACCTCAAAGGTGGTGCCAATGGGCAGCTCCAGCACTCCGCTTGGCTCCATGGCCACGCTGGGCTCGTACTGCACCTCGATGGCATGCGCCTGGACTGCATGATTGCTGTTCGACATGATCTCGCAGTAGTAGTTGCCCGTGTCCTCCGACTTCAGATTGGACACCTGCAAACTGCCATTGGACCAGAGCACAATCCGTTCCGGTGGCGGAATCTCCGGGTGCCGCGAGTCAACCAACGGCACATCGTCCCTATGCCAGCGTACGTAGTGAAATGGTGCTGGAGGGGAAAGTTTTTATTATAATTAAATATATATTATGATAAAAATAAGTATTATAATTAGATATATATTTTGTTAAATGTAAATAAATCATTCTTATTTTATTTTTTTCTCTTTTCTTTTCTCTCTCTTTCTGGTGTAAGAGTATTCTGTGTTCCATTTGTTTTTCGCTTTATGCATTCGCACTCTTCTAAGGTATATTTGTAATCTAAACTGACCTGGGTTATTCCAGTTTTAACTTTCGATTCTGCAAATCAAAAACCCTGAGAAATTCTTGTTTTTGTTTACTAATTTCAATTCATCTGATATAACACTATATATTATATTATATCATATCATATTATTTTATATTCTATTATTATATGTATTTTCAGATTCATTTGCTATATAATATGTATTTACATATGTATATAATTCTAATTTTTTTAAATGCGCCTTGGTTCTACTGAAAATATTGCAATTTCTTTATATTTTCATTTATCAAATGAGCGCTACATTTAATGTTATATCATTTTCTTCTACTAAATATAATTAGGTCAATTTCTTCTTAGATGTATTCAGCTCATATTCTGAACGTAATCAGTCTTCATGAAAACCAATTTCAGTTCGTTAATACTTCAATGCTTAACGGATCTTTACTGGACATTCAAGATTATTTTTTATTTATAAAAATTACTTTTAAATGTCCTCAGCTATGCACATATAAACATACATATATTTATATTGCCTCTGGAATATATTTTTTTTTATAGCTTCTATAAACATTTCTAAATTGACATTTAAAATATGAAATTGTCACAGGAATTTGTAAACAACTCTTCAAGCATATGCAAAATTAATCAAAGTCTATTATAGAAAAAGAGATGTAGAAAATCCATTGTGATGAACGAATTTCCTTTGCTGTCTTTTGTGAATTCATTCACAATGCTTAAGAAACTCAATTTAGAGAGCGACAAATTAAATGTTATTGTTGTCGCCAATTGCCTGCACAAAGGAGCACTCTCAAGGCCCATTATTATTGGCTAACTAATACACGTATAATTATGCTATATATATGCATATATTTCTGATTGATTACTATTATTAAATTGGCTTACTATCCAAATAGCAGGGCAATAGCACAGTTTCGTTCTCGTAGCTCTTGATGGTAGTTGGAACGCTTTTAAATTTCTGATTATTCTCAAGATCATTGTTAAAGTTGAGCTCGCACTGGCCGAGGAGGGGCAACAGCAGCAGCATCATCATCATCTTGATCATCTTTATGGGAACACACATGTTGCACACACACTGAACTGAGCTGAGCTGAGATTTGTAATTGAATTAGACGTAGCAAGCTCAAATCTCTCAACGGATAATCGAAGCGAATTCCACTTGGACGCGTGTCACGAGATCTGCTGTTCCGATGCGTATGAATTCCCGAGCTCAACTGAACGCTTGAGCAACCGATGGGAGTCTGACGAACACTTGGCTTAGGCGACGACGACTGAGGCAGAGGCTGAGGCAGCGGCAGAGGCAGCGACAGTGACAGTGACAGAGGCGACGATGAAGACAGCTCAGAAAGTCACTTGCTCTTTCTTTTTTTGGGATGCCGGTTGATTAGCTGTCTTCCAATGTTCAGCAACGCATTGTGTGCCAGTTTGGAGCACATTTAACAGTACATATAAAGTAAAAAATATATAATATGTATATATATATGTACATATATATAGCATATAAAATGCAACGGAGCGTTCTGCACGCCCTCGCCAAAGCATGTCCATTTGCATGTGCCATGCATCGCTAGTTTGTTCAGCGCTCTGAATCGGATTTTGATTCTGTTTCAGATGCTGCTGCTGCTGCTGATCTATTACGTTTGCCGCTTGAAAGAACGTGCTCCTGTTGCATATTATGAGATAAAATGTCATTGTGCCACAATATACAATATATACATATATACATATGTATATGTAGTCGCCGCCGGTCACATCCACATTGTCATCGGATCAGACACACATACATGCATATTCACATTCACATTCACATTCACATTCACGGCACTTAAGCCCCCTCGAGAAGCTCCCCCTTCGTTAGAACTGTGCACCAAATGCAAAGAATTCAATTATAATAACAAACTTTTACCGGAAGTGCAGCCATAAAAATACATTCATTTACGAACGTATCTATAGCACAATTGCATCATAGTAAATAAATCTCTCAAATAAATCTTCATGCAACCCCCTTTAGATTTACAAGAAGACTGTGTTATCTAAGTTAAACAAAACTCTTTATGTGTATAGAACTTTTAAATATTTATCTGTGAATATGTTTTTAAAGTGTTTAAGATGACTAAGTAAAGCATATTTAATTATGTTATGGAATTATTTTCAAGAACTTCATAACTCTGAAATGGAAAATTAAAAACTATATTATTTATATTTAACAAAATTTATTTATTTTCATATAATTTATCTACAAAACTAAAAATAATTAAATATATTGATTATATTGTATATTATTACATGTACATATATAAATATATTTTTATATATATTTGTATATATAATTATATGTATATAAATATTTATATGTATACAAATTAAATTCATTTATTAATTAATAATATAAATATTTATTTAATAATAAATACTATTAAAAATATTTTTATTATTTTTGTTTTTATTTATTTTTATTTTTTTGTTATGATATAATTTATCTACCAAATTAAAAATTATTAAATATATTTATTATAATATATTATATTATATAACAAATTAAATATATTTATAAATATACAATCTACAATTAAAATCTGCAGCGGCTACAGTCTTAAGTTAAGACGAAAAGGCCAGGCCAGCCATTATTAATGCTGATTCAAGGTATCGAAGAATTTTTCCTCATCATATTCGCAACAACAGCCCACCCCACATGCGATAAGACTTGGCCAAATTTCAATTATGGTTTATGTTTGTTGAAATAAATAAACAAAATTCTAAAATATTTGAGAGCGATTCGTGCTGATTAAGGAGTAAATATTTTCATAAAGATTCCGCACTCTATATGTACGAGTATATCTACCAAATTTGTGGAGTCCATTCAGGCCACATGTATGTATGTACATGCACATGATGATGACTCTCGATACGACTCGAGCGTGACCTTTAACAACTTGATGTAGCTCAGTCGAACTCCCGCAAAACATCTGAAATGCGATCGCGTTCAATTAAAAGACAATTTGATCGAATTAATTAAATTAGACGTGGACATGCTGGGGCTCCAAACAGCTGCGCAAACAAACTGCAAACCAATTAAAAAGCGAAAAGAGGCGTCCACAAGACTTAACCCGCTGCGATGCGATGAGGCGCTATATAGAGGTCCATTTACGAACTTCCCCTTCCCTTTCACTCTGGTACAGTTGGGTAATTACATTTTTATGTAGTTTTTGGTATCGATGTAGAAATGTTTGTTGAGTATGGTTGGTATTTTATTTGTAAACTCGACTACAATAACTGATTTCAATTAAAATAAGTACAGTGCTAAGTGCTTACAACCGACGCATTAGCCGTGTGCGGAGCATGGTCAAACATGTATCGGAATCAGGCGAAATTTAAAAGTACTTAATTTACTAAACATATGGGATTTTGGGCCATAAATACAATGTCGAACTTATCATATAAATATATATTTAAATGGGGGGCGATATACAAATCAGATACTATGACTTAATCGTAATCATACAATAAATATAACTGTTAAATGAGCTTCGTTTACGTTTTACTTTAGCTAATTGTTGTTCACAAACTATATTTATTCACACAGACAGAGGCAAACAGCCAAAGACAACAATTGCTATCGTTAATAAATAATAAAATAAACAAATGTCGTTACACAGATCCGACGCAGAACTCACAACTGGGGACGGGTGGCTTCACTTCCAACTTCGACTTGGACTTTCATTTTGGAATGCAAACGCATTTGAGCTCTGTGCGATTTCGTGTAATATACAATAAAGAACCCTGAATGAAAAAGTTTATAAATGTTGCTCTCTATATATCAGTACATAGTGATATACATATATTCGTAAACATACAATACAATTTGTAAACTATGCCTATAGGTGATTCAGTTGCGCACTGCCGCTGGGGGTAGAGGGGGTAGAGCGTTAACAAAACTTTCCTCCTCAATCAATCGTCACAATAATCGATTACGTTTAATTAGTCGTAACAGCACTAACCTAAGTAAAGAACGTCATTAATTGAACGGTGCAGCTAGATGAGGCCGCGCTTCTTTTTGTAATCTTCCAGGTTCAATGAACGCTTGGACACCGTCTCGGTTGGCTTGCTCGCCGGCTTGGGCAGAGCATTCGTGCTATTCACTGCAATTGGAAGGCGAATTATTTATCGAGAGTCAAGATAATTAAATGGATTGTGTTTGCTTACCTGGCAGCGGTACATCTAGGTCTATGTCAAAGTCGTGTAGCGAGTATAAACTGTAGTCCTTGCCATCGCCTGGCTTCGCAGTGGATGTGCTCGTCTCATTGGGTTTCTTTTTGCCTGGCGGCGGCGGTGGCAGCGGTGCGGGCAGCACCTCGTCCTCATCCTTTTTGGCACCCTTGAAGCCCATGCGCGGCTGAGTGATGCGCCGCGTGAATGGATCTGATATCTTCATGCCCTTGTTGGCACGCGCCTCCTCCATGATGGCCTTCTCGGCATCCTCCACATTCCGCTTGCGATTGCGATCGTTGATGTACGAAATCAAATTGAGACTGTGCGAGCGACGTTTGTCTAGCTCGGAGGCGCGGCTCTCCAGCTGATCGATCTGCTGGCCCAGCTCGTTGGCAATGTCGTAGTCGCCGCGCAGCATAGCCGCGTCGCGCTCTTTCATCAGGCAGGTCTTCTTCATGGCATAGTTGGTGGGTCGATTCCGGAATCGATTCTTCTCCTCGACGATCTTGTCCACATCCTCGTCCTTGAACTCGTAGTTGAGCGCCTTCTTAATATCGTTTTGCTTAATCTCGATCAGATCCATCGTCGGCATGGGCACATGATACTGCTGGCAGACCTCGTACCATTTGTTGAACTCGGCTTCAGTGAACTCCTGATTTGATATAAACTCCAAGCGGAAAACTCTCTCCTGAGTGCCGTGCTTGAGACGCAGTCCACGATTGGTGCGCGTCGTTCCAAGTGTGTATATTTTGCCCGTCTCCACGACGCCAACGATCTCCGCTACTCGATAGACGGGCTTCTGGCCATTGTTGCCGATGCTGATGCGCACAAAGCAATTGACGACGGTGCACTCGAATATGGGCAGATTGACGAAGCGCTCCATTTTGAATCGAGACAAGCGCAGCTTATTCAGATCCTCTCTGGTCGTTATAAACACGGGACTCTTTGTGGCCTTTTCGTCGTCTTCCGAGTCGCTGGACGCTTTGCTGCTGTTGGAACGAGAACGCTTGCCCGCCGGTTTCTCTTCGTCATCCCAGTCGCTGCTGCCCGAGTCATCGGAATAGATCTCAGACGCTTTCAGTTTGACTGCCGATTTGCAGCCAGAAACACTCTCCAGTTCCTCTTTGTCCTCATCTCTGTCACGTTCGGCCAGTCGCTTCGCTTCCTCCTCCTCTGCAAATTCGAATGAATCCATATTATATACTCATTTCGTTATACGATTTTGTGCTCACCTCTCTTAGCTTTTCCCTCTCGTTTGGCTTTGAGCATGGCCATTGCATTGCTGCGCTTGTCGTCAGTTTTGTTTGCCTCCACGTTCTTCTTGCGCTCCTTGGACCGCTCTTTGTGGTCGAAATAGTCAGACACACTGTTGGTATTTTGCTCTTCGGAGCTCTTCTCGGCGCTGCTGCTGGTGGCACCCGACACAGAGCCCGACGTCGAGGGGCCCTCGCGAGCCGAGGGCATGGGTGATGGACTCTTGGCCGAAGCACGCGCCTCTGTTGCACTAATCTTGCTGGCATCCAGGTCTGCGGCAGTTGATGCGGGCACGGGTGGCGCCAAATCCTTTGCCTTCTTGTTGCGCTTGTCCTTCTTTGACTTCTTTTTGGCACGATCCCCTTTTGTTTTTGATTTCTCGTTCTCGCTTCGACGAGCGAGCTTCAGCTTTCTCTCGATCTCCCACCGGGTGCGCATAAGATCGCGCTGCTCGATACGCTTGAAGATCTCTGTTTCACGCTCTTTTTCAGACAAACCATTGAGGCGCTTGCGGTCCTCCTCATCACCCATTAAATCATCGTCGTAGCCGTCATCAAACTCTGAATCGGAGCTCGACGACGATGAACTAGATGAGTCGGATCCACTGGCAGATCCTGACGATGACGTTGATTTGGATTTGGATTTGTCATTCTCTGAGTCACTGTCAGAGACCTCCCCCTCCTCCTGCTCACTTTGAACGTCGGGCTTTCTTTGTTCGGGTTCTATACGTTTCTCTGCTGGCGCTGGGGCCTCATCGTGACTGTCGTCGTCCCAATTCTCCTCGGACGAGCTCGAGTCCCGGCTGGTCTTCTTTGAGCGCTTCTTTTTCGAGGCTGGGGCGCTCGATTTATTGTTTGCCCAGTCCGAATCTGAATCGGACTTTGAGTTTGAGGCTTTTGTGGCATTGCTTGGCTTCTTTCTCTTTCTGGCTAGGGACAACAAGTCCTACGTGCAAAATAAATATAGATTTTTACAATATAATCTGCGCATTGATTTGTTACATGGTGCAAATTTGACTTGGGCGTCGTTTGTCATTTTATGCGCATTACTTACCGATTCTAAGTTGGTATCCGCGTCGCTATCGCTATCACTCGAATTGGAGTCGATTAGAGACTGAGTGCGGCGTTTTCCCATTGTAATTAAGTAAAATTTGTGCCAAACAACAAAGTTAACCTGCAAACAGTGTGAAAATAAATAACTAACATACATATATACAGCGACAAGGCCCTAACAGTTCCGCGACTGTTAATAACAGCAAGCATTTATTTTTTCTCAGAAACGGTGCTGTTAATAACGCAATAAATTATTGTATTATGCAATTTAATACGTTTTTGAACGACACGCACCTATGATATTAAAACCATATGAATTGTCACTAATTCCTTAAACAAATTTCAACTGAAAACCAGCTTAACTCTAAATTCAGCATTTGACAACTTACTCCGATTCCTAGTCCCTAAATTATGATGTACTTTTCAACACTGCCTAGCATAGAGCGGGTACTTATCGATAATAGTTTATTTCACTGACCAACACTTGATGCAGCAATCAAAAGTCGACGTCTGCGAAAAAGCTAACTGCTATGAAACTACGCGGGGTTTTTGAATTTATCGCATTTAGCATTTTGTCTTTTTCAGATTTTTATATGTCATAATTTGCTTAGACATATTAATTTTCTGCTAAAGCAACTAGATAACTTGTTATTCTTAATAAACGACGGTTTGTAAGACCAAGCCAAATCGACAATGGAACACGTTATAAATATATGTATATAATAATTCTATTTTCTTCCTGGTGCACCCGTTTTCGCAAATTCTGTTTGTAATGGGATAAATGCAGGGTATGCAAATAATAGCACTGCTCATCTGTACGCAAAATTACTGTTAACATTATTGTTATAAATTATACAACGGTAATTGAGTTACATTACAATATACACACGCACACACATGCACATTGATCACGCATTGCCGTTGACTGTAAAGAGACACCTAAAAATATGTGTTAGTCCAGGAAGGTGGTGATATAAATTACTAAACACGTCGACTGGAGAGAAAGAGAGTGAAAGATAGAGAAGGAGAGAGTGAGAGAGAGTGAGGGGGGAGAGCGAACATCAAACAGGTGTACATTCAACATCGTACATTGACCGCTTCCGAAAAGTCTTGCACTCTCTCTCTCGCTCTCTCTCTTAAGTCTTGCTGGTTGGTCAGGTAGAACCCAAACACGTTTGAGTTGCACGGTGGAGAGATTTCGTTCGAACAAGACGCGAGCCGTGGAGGGTTTGGGTTGGTAAACAATTTCTTCGGCCATCCAGATCACACACTTTCTGCACCAAGAAGTGCTCTTAGGTGCTCTCTCAGAAAATTCTCTTATATTCAGGCGCTACGCGATTGCAGATGTTGTGGGCCCAGCTCCCACAGCTCTCTTGGGGAGCACCAGCAGCAGCAGTAGCAGCAGCTCGGCTCAAGTTGCGTCTGCAGAATTTCTTTCTTGTTGGTCTTTTATCTAACTTTTATAACAAGCGAGTCGAGGGCAGGAAAATCTTTAGTTCTGCGTTAGCCATCGAGCGGATAAGGTCGGCTCTCAAGCGAGTGGAAGAAGTGTTGAAAAAATTAATTGTGATCCCGGTTGTAAAAGTTTTGCCAAGTTCATCAAGTTGCAATAAGAGGATTATGAGATCTATGATATAATAAACTAAGAATAACTGAAAAAGGAAACAGAAAATAGAAAATAGAAAACAATTTCCATACATAAGGTAAGTGGTGCAATGTTTAATTAATGATAATAGTTGAAGCAAGGAAACGATCATTAATATAGTTAATAATTAACTTAATGACTTTTATTTCATATCAAAGTAAAACAATAAAAGCTTTAATACACCTTTTGTCGGCCTATCAGACATGCGTGTATACATTCATATTTCTATGTAAATTAAGAGCTTCCACAAAACATAAAACATGAAAGCAGAAAAAAAAAAAAAAACACAAAAACCATTACCCTTACTGGCCCAGCTTAAGAATAAGAAGAAAAAAAAAAACCATTACACTTTACTGAGGAATGACTAAGAAAAATCACAAAAAACATGTTAACCGGTTTATTCGAACAGCCGCGACAAACGGAGGAGGGCGTCGATCGTCGTACCTCATAGGAGCAGACGGACCAGACCCGTGTGCAAAGAAAGATTCTGTAAGACTGCAATGGGAAATAAAAAGCGGCATTTCGAGCTGCGCGTCTGAGATCGCAACACATAAAAAAAAAAAAAACACACATTGCAGCAAGCAATGCGATTTTCAAACAACATCCAACATCCGTCAAAAACATAATGAACGGTAGCGCTATCCAGTTATACTTAGTAGACGATTCGATTTTGTAACAGTTGCTTTGGCCCTCGCTGACGCCGATGAACAGCTAGTTAGATAACCAGCAATTAGCTCTACCCAGCAATGTGAGAAAAAGAATCTATAATCTATAATTTTGTTTGTCCATTAAAGTTCTACACATATTTATGTTTAATACGAGAAGTTGTTGGAAAAACTATTTATATTATTGTGTAACTTGTTAGAAAATCATTTATTTTATTGACGGTTTTTTTTAGAAATGTTTTATTTATTGTTAACGATTATTTTCGTAGTGCGAGAATTGGTTAGATTTTAATTATTTCTGACAGTTTTCTTTAATTTTAATTTTAGAAATTTGTAAATTTATTGTTAGCAATTATTATTTGTTGATTGTTTTCTTTTTTTTTTCTTTATAGAAAGTTATAGTGAATAAAATTTGTATCTCAGATGTCATTTGAGTGTTAATTTCAGTTCATTAAATATTGATGATGGAAGGTATAAGAAAAAGCAAATGCTTTCTATGCGTTAATTTTGATATATGTATATTAGGAGAATTCTTTATTAATTTATGGTAGATGAAGATGTCGATAAATGTAGATGCAATTTTACAAATATGTGTATAACATAATTAACTAAAATTTCTATTATTTATTTTATTTTTTAAATATAAATTTCTAATTAATTTTGTTGCTTAATTTTGCACATCTTACACTATTTCTTCTTTTCAATTAATTCCAATCGAAATTAACGGTATGTTTTTCGCAATTCTCTTTTTTTTGCATTCGCATCCAAATAAAATCATGAACATCTGTTTACCTCTCGAACGGAGCAAAATACCGTTTCATTTGATATAAATTTGCGAAATGCAACAATACTATTCTAATGAACGCAACTGTAACTGTATATATTTATGGAAACATTTAGTATATATATAGACCTTTGTTTTTTTAACCTCTTTATGTCATCTCTGTTCTCTGTAATCTTTGCCCCAGAAAACTTAACTAACTACTCATATTTATGCATCTTGAGTCATCTCTTCAGCATTATAATTTCCATAACTTCTTTCTATTGACATAATCATTCTAAACGAATTGAAATTTCGTTAGAAGGTAAACAAATCTAGGTAAACTTAACGGTGTTTTAGGCTGGCCAATTTCTTGGCACACAATTCGATCATAAATTAGCTATATAATTGACTGCTAACACCTAGGGAAACAGACCAGCTAATAAGTGTGTCAAATACACCTATGACAGAAGCACACACACACACGCACTCACACACATATACATATACACTCACGCATGCAGTCAACATCCAGTTAGATGTTGTTAAGAAGCTTTAGATTATCAAATCGGCAGATGGAGTCAAATGCCTTACATGTATTTCTATGTATATACAAAGCGTATGAGTGGTATATGCACCGTTACGAATCCAAGATTCGCTGTGATAAACGCCTATTGAAAATTTCGACTACTGCATGACACAAATAATCGAGTCGAGTCGGGCCAGGCCGAGTCGCTTGTTGAATCAATGAAATTGGCCGACCTCGCAGCATGCAGAATAGAGAGAAAGTTCTTTCAACGGGTTTTTTTTTTCTTTTTCTTTTCTTTTCTTGTTGTTTTCGTCGTTTTTGGCTATATTGATTTTGGATTGTGGCTTGAACTGTTAAATGACATCACGCACCTTACTAAACATTCCGCAAAAGTCTATTTGTTAGCGCATTGAAGTGGGTAAATAGGCTAAATTATAAAATTGTGCAAATATTTAGTTAGTTTTGGTTAGATGGGGAATTTAGTGCGGGGTGTTTGAGTATATATTATATACCATAGATATATAGGATAAAAGATTAAAGATATTATTTCTGGCATACATGCACATGATTTTTTTCTTATAGCCAAGTTTCTTTCGAGGGTATCTCACAGTCAAAATCTTCTATTATTGACAACAATACCCTGCACTCATTAAATATAATTTTCGCTCGACTTCAAAAGAAAACTTCTGATAATATATTATTAAATCTATCTAAGGAAACCTGTAGGGCATATTACCGTTAAGTATGTTACATACATCCAATTAGCTTAGCATTCTCTAATTCGATTTCTCGCAGTTATACAGTATTATGCGATGTGTCATAAGAAACGTGTGCGAAACTTAATGTTTGGAAATTTAATAACTTCTAATTAGTAAAATTTTAATGTGGGAAATTTGGGAAAGCAGAAAAACAGTTTGTTTATGAATATGGGATAACAGTAAAATGGATTATAGACAGGAAGTCGTAATAGAAGTAATAATAGAGTGAGATAGTAATAAATTCTGTAACAAATAATGCTAATAAAATATGAGCTTAGCTCTATAAACATCGAGCAGAGATGTATACCCCTTCTTCCACACATCACGACTGTCCATAGGGTATACAAATTGACCTCATTACTGTGTGGGTTTTCTAAGCATTCGAAATGAAGAAGAAGAAGAAGAAGACGCAACGCCAGAGACAGATGACCACGTATTTAAGTGTTGGTGAAATTGAACAAGTGAATCTCAGCATACCAATTCGTAGCTGTCTCTCTCACTCTCACACACACTCTCTCACTCTCTCGCTCCTCGAGTGAAGTTTAATGTGTGCAATAAAAGGCTATTTGCATATCTATTCAGACTTCACTCGGCGATACAGTTCAGTTTATATGGTTTGTTTTTATTGTTCCCAATTATAATGTTTGGATATCAAAAGTGGGACTTTCAAATAGAAAAAGAAAGAATGGAGAATAAACTAACTAAGCAAACGCATTGAATTAAATTTAACTGCAGAGGAAATGGGATTTTAAAGAAGAAAGCCGGTTTAGATTTTTGGTGAAAATTGTTATTGGTGTAGGCAGGTAGCTAGCCAGCCAGGTAGGTATGTAGGTGTCTGTGTGTGTGTGTGTGTATCAAATACCGTTGCTTCCAGTTGCGTCGACATTGTTGCCAATGAAGATTAGGGTGCACGGCTTTCTGGCCATGGGGCTGATGGAGCTTTTGTTGCAGCAATAGCAACAGCAACAGACGCAGCAGCATGCAATTTTCATGTTTGGCTTTGCAACAAGCACGCCATACCTCTGTATGTGTATGTGTGTACGCACACACATGATCAACCCAGTAAAATTCACTGTTAGAATAACAAGTTTTTCGACCCGCAAGTTCAATTTTTTAGTGGTTGAATCGTATACGAGATGAAGAACATTGCCATAGCCGTTGCTAACTAGACGCTGGCCAGTCGTTGCGCTTGGAAAACTCTGCTAATTGGAAATGAGACGCCTAAGAGCAGCCAAAAGGAAAACTCACCAAATGCATACATATGTATACACACACACACACACATACATCTTTATATACTTATGTATATAAGTCTGTTTGTTTAGTGGCTTATTTCTCTATGCGATTATTCCCGGCACGCAGTCGCGTTTCACGAGATCTTATTTGTGGTCTGGTATGCAGCATTATCGAAAATCAAAGCGTCTTTCAAATTTGTTATGCCTTGGGGCGACTTTCGGGAAAGTGAAATTGGGCGAAAAGCCGCCAGACTTCAACTTGGACTTGTTGCTGTCTTTTGTCTTGCTCTTAACTAAATGCGCTCTAATACAAAACCAACGCAGGTCGTGGCGAGCGAAGTTGGCCCAGAAATGTGTGAGATAACGTTGCATAGATCGATTTCCAAAATGTCAGCATCAGCCTAAGCCCTTTGCTTATATATGATTTGTAAATTAACATACCATTTTCAGTAGATCTCAGTAGATCTCTTGGTTGTAGAGTTCTGTAGAGTTCACAACCTTTTTATTATCTGGCGTCTCGTGTTCGCAACTATGAAAGCATAAATGTTCTTGTTGTTGGCCATTAAGTCGGCAACTGTGAAGCCAGCGAGCCCAGCCAGCCAGCCGGCTTAAAGTCAGCTTAACTCAAGCGAACCAGAACAGGCAGAAAAGGTCACTCACTCCCCAAAGAGGTAATTGACTTTCCTCGTACTCAATGGTCCATGGGGTCACTACGTGCGCCATTGTTATGAAATACTTTCAGCCAGACGCCATGGGCCGGACTAGGGTCTATCTCATATTAATTATATGGGCTCGCTGCGCGTTCGCAAATAAATTGATGTGCATCAGAAACGATTGCAAGTGCTTATAATCTTTCAATTATAGGCGAAGCCAATTTAACTGAAAGAGCATTGTTCTGACTTGTTAGGAAATCGTTAAATGATGAAAACCTTTGGAAACTTTGGAGTGAGGCAATACGATCAACACACACTCTCTATAGAAAGTAATTTGAAAAACTTTCAAGCGAACTTTTTGGATAGAGCGGGCGTTCGCTAATGGAGGTCAGCTTTTGCTCTAGTTTAGCTAGTGGGCGTGGCATGGCATTTAACATATACATATAGATGAAGCCATAGACAATGATTGATAATCACATTTAGCATTTTTAGCTGTCATTCAGTGGGCAGAAGGTAATTAACGGCTCAATGGATGGATAATTTATTCAGAAAATCGACTTTCCAAATGCAGTTCTCATGAGAGAATTTTCCCAAGTGTTGAAGTTACTCAATCAATGCCATAATGCATAAAAGACATTCACTAATTGCATTCAAATTGAAAAGCTCTGCATGCATTGCTCGAACTATAAATGAGTTTTCTTTACGCGGTATTTGCTAGTCGAGCAATCGCTTAATAATTAAGTATATTTCTTATATATTTTATATATATATTTATATCTTTTATATATATTATTCATTGACTTACACTCACTAATTCATGAATAAACATTCTAAAACTCTACATTCAATTCTTCTTTGCGCGGTATTTGCTAGTCGAGCACTCACTACATATCTCTTACAATACTCGTTTATTTCTGCTATATATTGATATATATTTTAATTTATTTTTTTCTTTTTACTCATTGACTGACATTCACGTTTTATTTATTTATGCTTTCAGCCCTCCATTTGAATAGTCATAATGGCTTATGGGGTATTTAGCCACAGTTTTTTGCAATTCGTTGCGCTGGCCCTCTTAATGCTGTGCATGACTCAAGCGCAGGAGACGCAGGAGACGGCGACCACAGACAGCGCTGATCAGCTAAGCGATCTCAGCGAGCAGACGACTTTGCTGGTTACAGATCCGTCGCTGGGCGAGACAACCACAGAGATTCCAGCCACAGTCGATGTGGTGCCGGCCATCGAGACGGAGAATCGTAATGCTCAGTTTGATCTATCAGCTGCGGCAGATTTGGATACGAAGGACTCGAATGAGATCTACTTGGATAATGTGAGCTGCGAATCGGATGCAATTGGCTTTGAAATTGTCACCGGGTAGGTTGAAGAGGAAGAGAAAGCTAACACCTGTGATTATTTTTTGATATTTTAATTAAGCGCTGTCATAAGTCGACGATTTACTATTTATAACTGTGTAATCTTTTTCTCTCTTCCTCTTTTCTTCCCTTCTTTTAGCTATGTATTTTCAGCACCTGGCAGGCTCTTGGACTCGCTGCCCGGCACTCTAATGCTGACGGATTGTCTGGCCACCTGCCTGAAGAATGCCACCTGTCAGTCCGTTAACTACGAGACGGGCCTCTGCGTGCTATTTTCAGCACACGCCGATCAGTTGCCAGGTAGGAAAACATTTTAAATACTAAATATTTGCAGAAAAATAAACATCAAAATTGGCTTATTAAATTTATTTCCCCACTCTTCTTCTTCTTCTTCGTTCGTTGCAGGCGCCTTAACCAAATCACAGTTTCCGGTTTTCACAATCTACGCTCAGAAGTCTTGCCTCGCCGCGAAGCCCTGCTCGCGCGCCTGGTTCGTGGACCGCGTTCAAAACTACAAACTGAAGTCGGAAGTTAAGCGCAGCCTCTCGGTGGGATCGCGACGGGAGTGCTTCGAGGTCTGCCTGAGCGAAACGGAATTTACATGCAGGTAATAATACTATAAAGTTAAGGGAATTGACTTCTCGCTGATTGGGTTCACTTGGTCGTAAGGTGCGCTAATTATGGGTATTACATAAATGTGAATAGGAGTATGTGGATTAATATGAATATGAATATGAATCTATATATAAATAAATGAACCCCCGAAACCCCCCCCCCCCCCACTGTATACGCGCCAGGCAACATTCATTGGAAGAATTGAGCACACATTCATAGTCAATTATAAGGCTAGGACGTCTATTTAGCGAGCAAATAAGATAAATACTTCCAGCAGTTTCAAAGATGTCTTTGGCATAGATGTTCCTTACATCGAGTCTTGTAGCAGTCAGCTTTTGTCAGGCAGCTGCCTTAACTCAAGTTTCAAGTTTTATTTTTGCGACATTCATTGGAAGAATTGAGCTCACATTCATAGTCAATTATAAGGCTAGGACGTCTATTTAGCGAGCAAATAAGATAAATACTTCCAGCAGTTTCAAAGATGTCTTTGGCATAGATGTTCCTTACATCGAGTCTTGTAGCAGTCAGCTTTTGTCAGGCAGCTGCCTTAACTCAAGTTTCAAGTTTTATTTTTGCGACATTCATTGGAAGAATTGAGCTCACATTCATAGTCAATTATAAGGCTAGGACGTCTATTTAGCGAGCAAATAAGATAAATACTTCCAGCAGTTTCAAAGATGTCTTTGGCATAGATGTTCCTTATATCGAGTCTTGTAGCAGTCAGCTTTTGTCAGGCAGCTGCCTTAACTCAAGTTTCAAGTTTTATTTTTGCGACATTCATTGGAAGAATTGAGCTCACATTCATAGTCAATTATAAGGCTAGGACGTCTATTTAGCGAGCAAATAAGATAAATACTTCCAGCAGTTTCAAAGATGTCTTTGGCATAGATGTTCCTTACATCGAGTCTTGTAGCAGTCAGCTTTTGTCAGGCAGCTGCCTTAACTCAAGTTTCAAGTTTTATTTTTGCAACATTCATTGGAAGAATTGAGCACACATTCATAGTCAATTATAAGGCTAGGACGTCTATTTAGCGAGCAAATAAGATAAATACTTCCAGCAGTTTTAAAGATGTCTTTGGCATAGATGTTCCTTACATCGAGTCTTGTAGCAGTCAGCTTTTGTCAGGCAGCTGCCTTAACTCAAGTTTCAAGTTTTATTTTTGCAACATTCATTGGAAGAATTGAGCACACATTCATAGTCAATTATAAGGCTAGGACGTCTATTTAGCGAGCAAATAAGATAAATACTTCCAGCAGTTTCAAAGATGTCTTTGGCATAGATGTTCCTTACATCGAGTCTTGTAGCAGTCAGCTTTTGTCAGGCAGCTGCCTTAACTCAAGTTTCAAGTTTTATTTTTGCGACATTCATTGGAAGAATTGAGCGCACATTCATAGTCAATTATAAGGCTAGGACGTCTATTTAGCGAGCAAATAAGATAAATACTTCCAGCAGTTTCAAAGATGTCTTTGGCATAGATGTTCCTTACATCGAGTCTTGTAGCAGTCAGCTTTTGTCAGGCAGCTGCCTTAACTCAAGTTTCAAGTTTTATTTTTGCGACATTCATTGGAAGAATTGAGCTCACATTCATAGTCAATTATAAGGCTAGGACGTCTATTTAGCGAGCAAATAAGATAAATACTTCCAGCAGTTTCAAAGATGTCTTTGGCATAGATGTTCCTTATATCGAGTCTTGTAGCAGTCAGCTTTTGTCAGGCAGCTGCCTTAACTCAAGTTTCAAGTTTTATTTTTGCGACATTCATTGGAAGAATTGAGCACACATTCATAGTCAATTATAAGGCTAGGACGTCTATTTAGCGAGCAAATAAGATAAATACTTCCAGCAGTTTCAAAGATGTCTTTGGCATAGATGTTCCTTATATCGAGTCTTGTAGCAGTCAGCTTTTGTCAGGCAGCTGCCTTAACTCAAGTTTCAAGTTTTATTTTTGCAACATTCATTGGAAGAATTGAGCACACATTCATAGTCAATTATAAGGCTAGGACGTCTATTTAGCGAGCAAATAAGATAAATACTTCCAGCAGTTTCAAAGATGTCTTTGGCATAGATGTTCCTTACATCGAGTCTTGTAGCAGTCAGCTTTTGTCAGGCAGCTGCCTTAACTCAAGTTTCAAGTTTTATTTTTGCGACATTCATTGGAAGAATTGAGCACACATTCATAGTCAATTATAAGGCTAGGACGTCTATTTAGCGAGCAAATAAGATAAATACTTCCAGCAGTTTCAAAGATGTCTTTGGCATAGATGTTCCTTATATCGAGTCTTGTAGCAGTCAGCTTTTGTCAGGCAGCTGCCTTAACTCAAGTTTCAAATTTTATTTTTGCAACATTCATTGGAAGAATTGAGCACACATTCATAGTCAATTATAAGGCTAGGACGTCTATTTAGCGAGCAAATAAGATAAATACTTCCAGCAGTTTCAAAGATGTCTTTGGCATAGATGTTCCTTACATCGAGTCTTGTAGCAGTCAGCTTTTGTCAGGCAGCTGCCTTAACTCAAGTTTCAAGTTTTATTTTTGCAACATTCATTGGAAGAATTGAGCACACATTCATAATCAATTATTAGGCTAGGACGTCTATTTAGCGAGCAAATAAGATAAATACTTCCAGCAGTTTCAAAGATGTCTTTGGCATAGATGTTCCTTACATCGAGTCTTGTAGCAGTCAGCTTTTGTCAGGCAGCTGCCTTAACTCAAGTTTCAAGTTTTATTTTTGCGACATTCATTGGAAGAATTGAGCACACATTCATAGTCAATTATAAGGCTAGGACGTCTATTTAGCGAGCAAATAAGATAAATACTTCCAGCAGTTTCAAAGATGTCTTTGGCATAGATCTTCCTTACATCGAGTCTTGTAGCAGTCAGCTTTTGTCAGGCAGCTGCCTTAACTCAAGTTTCAAGTTTTATTTTTGCGACATTCATTGGAAGATTTGAGCACACATTCATAGTCAATTATAAGGCTAGGACGTCTATTTAGCGAGCAAATAAGATAAATACTTCCAGCAGTTTCAAAGATGTCTTTGGCATAGATGTTCCTTATATCGAGTCTTGTAGCAGTCAGCTTTTGTCAGGCAGCTGCCTTAACTCAAGTTTCAAGTTTTATTTTTGCAACATTCATTGGAAGAATTGAGCACACATTCATAGTCAATTATAAGGCTAGGACGTCTATTTAGCGAGCAAATAAGATAAATACTTCCAGCAGTTTCAAAGATGTCTTTGGCATAGATGTTCCTTACATCGAGTCTTGTAGCAGTCAGCTTTTGTCAGGCAGCTGCCTTAACTCAAGTTTCAAGTTTTATTTTTGCGACATTCATTGGAAGAATTGAGCTCACATTCATAGTCAATTATAAGGCTAGGACGTCTATTTAGCGAGCAAATAAGATAAATACTTCCAGCAGTTTCAAAGATGTCTTTGGCATAGATGTTCCTTATATCGAGTCTTGTAGCAGTCAGCTTTTGTCAGGCAGCTGCCTTAACTCAAGTTTCAAGTTTTATTTTTGCAACATTCATTGGAAGATTTGAGCACACATTCATAGTCAATTATAAGGCTAGGACGTCTATTTAGCGAGCAAATAAGATAAATACTTCCAGCAGTTTCAAAGATGTCTTTGGCATAGATGTTCCTTACATCGAGTCTTGTAGCAGTCAGCTTTTGTCAGGCAGCTGCCTTAACTCAAGTTTCAAGTTTTATTTTTGCAACATTCATTGGAAGAATTGAGCACACATTCATTGTCAATTATAAGGCTAGGACGTCTATTTAGCGAGCAAATAAGATAAATACTTCCAGCAGTTTCAAAGATGTCTTTGGCATAGATGTTCCTTACATCGAGTCTTGTAGCAGTCAGCTTTTGTCAGGCAGCTGCCTTAACTCAAGTTTCAAGTTTTATAATGAATATAGAATAACATAGTAATGAATATGAATATGGCAATGAATATCTGAATAATATGAATATGAATAATCACATTCCGTAAATATATTCATATTCATTTTTATTAATTTTCATATTCATCTACATAAATATGAACTAAATTATGAATATAGAATAGAATAGTAATGAATATGAATATAACAATGAAAATCTGAATAATATGAATATGAATATTCACATATTCCGCAACTCTCTGCAGATCAGCAAACTACAAGAGAGCAACTGGCGTCTGCGAGCTGAGCGAAATGGATCGCTCGACATTGGCTGGCACGAATGCCTTCCAGGTCATGGACGGCACTGACTATCTGGAGAACCATTGCGTCGAGGAGCCGAACAAGCTGTGCGAGTTCAAGCGACTGCCTGGACGCATTCTGAAGACGGTTGACTCGGTCTACCAGGAGGTGAGCAGCGTGGATGAGTGCCGTGAGCTGTGTCTCAATTCGCCCTACAGGTAGGCACACATATCATACTGTATATATATGTATATATATATATATATTCATTCATTTCTACCCGCCACCTGTAGATGCCACTCGTACGACTACAATGACACGGGCGATATGGTCTGTCGTTTGTCGCACCACAGCCGCGCCACGCTGACGGACGTGCAGGATCCCTACCTGGAGGTGCCTGAGGCGGCGACCTATGAGCTCGCCTCCTGCTACAATGTGACGATCGAGTGCGGAGGAGGCGATATGCTGGCCAAGATACGCACCTCGAAGCTGTTTAGCGGCAAGGTCTATGCCAAGGGCTCGCCCAGATCGTGCGCCGTGGACGTGAGGAGCGCCCTGGACTTTGAGCTGCGCATGAACTACCATGATCTGGAGTGCAATGTGCGCCAGAGCCAGAGTGGGCGCTATGTCAATGACATTATCATCCAGCATCATGACATGATCGTCACATCCTCCGATCTGGGCCTGGCCTTGGCCTGCCAATACGATCTGACCAACAAGTCGGTGACCAATGGAGTCAATCTGGATGTGCGCGGCGACCTGACGCCCGCTCTGTCGGAGGAGGTGATCGTCGATTCGCCCAATGTGATCATGCGCATTACCTCGCGCGACGGCTCCGATATGATGCGCTCCGCCGAGGTGGGTGATCCGCTGGCACTCAAATTCCAAATCATGGACGAGCAGAGTCCCTATGAGATCTTCGTGCGCGAACTGGTTGCCCTGGATGGCGTTGACAACTCGGAGATCACGCTGATCGACTCGAATGGCTGTCCCACCGATCACTTCATCATGGGCCCCATATACAAGAGTCCCGGCTCCAGCAAGATTCTGTTATCCAACTTCGACGCCTTCAAGTTCCCCTCCAGCGAGGTTGTCCAATTCCGTGCCCTGGTCACGCCCTGCATGCCCAGCTGTGAGCCGGTTCAGTGCGATCAGGAGGACACCAGCGGCGAGTACAGATCTCTGCTCTCCTATGGCCGCAAGCGTCGTTCTCTAAACGAAACAGGTGAGTCTATCAGACTATATGATATGAGAGAGAAGTTTTCTGAGTTTTTCTTTTCTATATATATTTCTAGCCACTTTCGAACTGCGCCAGAAACGCGAGGTTAAGACACCTTCCGATATGCTATTGGTTCAGTCCATTCAAATTACTGATAAGTTCGGCTTCGAGGAGCAACAGAGCCGTAAGTCGAATATTGGCGTATATTCGGACAACAATGAAACGGAATTCACAACTACAAATCCGGGACGCGGCTTCTGTGTGAATGCATTTGGTAAGTTGATTGAAGCTCGTTATAATAACTAAAATAGTTTGGATTTATTTTGGATTTATTAGTGAAAAAACTAATTTAGTTTCATAATATCAGTTTGAATTTGTTAATATATATATCAGATTTTTGAGGGATTAGATTAATGATATAATGTACTTAGGAAAATATTTAATTTTTGTTTTTAAGAAAAGTTAAAATGAGTGTTTAACATGATTCTTTATCTAAACCCATTTTTGACAGATAAATGTATGTAGGATAGCTTTTATTTATGAGAATTTATAGATCTGGCATAGCTTGATTCTAAAAAATATAATACATAAATTAGTTAATTCTTAAAATATATATGATTTTTAAAAATTTTTAATCATAATTTCTTAAACTATAAGAATCTCATTTTTCACTTCTTTACTTCTTTCTTCTTCATCTTCAGGACTCATCACAGCTGCCACATTCTTCCTGCTCACCCAGTTGGCTATAATTGGCATTTGGACCTTTTGCTATCAGCGCCGGCAGAAGCTGCAGGCCTACCAGCACTCGTATTAGGTTAAATACTTTTTCTAAGCTTCGAACTCAGATCGAACAAGTTAATTTCAGCAGGTGCGCACGACGAGAGCGGGTTACATACATACATATATAAATCTCTATATAGATATATATTCATATATGTATGTATCTTTGATACTTGGCAGCCTTGGAAATTGGTCTTGTCTAGTCATTGCTCGATTTGGGTGTAGAATATAAATAGAAATGTCGCGGATTGTTTGTTGGTTAATGGATACTTAAATATTTCTGTTCTACTACTATTTATATGTTTTGAGCCCACTTTATGTACTATGTACTCTAAATCATGTTTTCCCAACTTGTGAAGGTAGTTCAAGAACTCCATTGAACTACCCTCGTGACTTTGGAAAAGAGGAAAAAGAAAAAAAAAAAAAATCATAAACAAATTTAAACTAACTTTATTTAATTTATTTACTAACTTAGACAAATGCAGAACATTCTTAAACATCACACATTATTTATTTATATATACATTATATATTTATTTGTATTTTCTGATATAATTATATATACATATATATTTTATATATAGAACATGTATTATTGCCGATAAATGCATTTAATTTAATTTAAATAAAAACTGCCTTAAAAATAAATAAAAGTAAAAACTATTTATTGAATTCTATTTGTCATCGGATTATTTATACTGCAAATAATAGAAACGATTTCTTGATTTAATTGGAATGACGAGCGACAAAAGATGTAAGAAAGAATCGAATTTTGCACAGTTTCGATTGTAACAAGGCAATATTTGTATAGGTCTCTTTATAGACACCTGCGCTAATTGAAGCTTTCTAATGCTGCGAGCATAAAATCTCATTATGCCCAGACTTTCGATCAGAATCAACATCCGACTTACGACTTGTTCTTGATTTCGTGACCTACAGCGATGACAAAGCAACTTTGAACAGCCAGACTGAATGGAGTGAATGAATGAATAATGGACCTTAACTAAATCAAAACAGAAGACAAAATGAAGACTGCCTTGAGATCTTAAAGATGATATGGAACGATTGGCTAGACAGCTTAAAAAAAAATTGCAAAAATTTTGGGAGACGATTAACTGCGGCCATTAAGCCTAACCTTGGGTTGAGTCTATTGAGATCTGAAACGGAGATACGGATAGCGAAAAGATAAATACGAGTAAAAGGTAGATACGACTGCTTAAAAGCGAAATTAATTCACAATCCGAAAGAGAATAAAGATCATGTAGAGTTGTGTAGAGAAAATTTGTAGTTAGCTCAGTTCAAAAATAGTCAACTCCAAAGTTTGGAATACCAAATTTGGAATAATACAAATTAGATGATCAACTTTTTCCTTTCTTGAGGCATTTTATCACTTCCGCATATCAAGCTGTCCATATGCAAATTATTTTGTCGTTAATCAAGCCAACGAAATTTTATTTACAAGCTCGCGTGACAGCTGCTCTTAAAGATTTCTGGGCCACGCCCACTGGGGGCACGGCAAACTGGGAATTATTATGAGTTTCACAACATAGAGAATTATAATTCGAAATATACATATTGATATTGAGCATTGACCCAAGAGAAAACAAGTGCTCTCTATTTGGAAATGACCGACTAGGAGATGCCCTAAGGCAGCTCATATTTTGTGGTATTCGAGTTGAGTTTAAGAGACTAAGTTAAATTTTTTATTATGAATGGAAAGATGAAGAGGTGGACAGTTGGTTAGACGAACAGTCAGCCAGAGAGCAGACGCATAGATAGGTCAGATTAGCACATATATTATTTTTATGTGTATTATTATCATCATATTATTCTCTCTCATATACTTTATGGCATTTATCGCACCTTTTACTGCCTACAAATATATTTTTATGATACCATTATAAACTAAAATCCCATTTTCAGTCGATTCAGCATATCAATAGCTTGGTTAAACCTAACTGAATGGGATGAAAACGCTTTCGAAGCTAAGATTAGCAAGATTTTCCGTATTTCACTGCTAGATGAAGATTTCTTAGCTAAACCAAATTACAGATGTGAGCTGCGAGTGAAATCTGCGTAAATATTCAAAGACAACTTTAAAGTAATTGCCCTGAGCGCGACTTACAGTTAAGCAGAGAATGAACAAGAAGAAGCTGAAGTAAAAGCGTGTTTCCCAGCTCTTTCGGTTGCACCATAATGCTGGGAACACTGAGTGGAAAGACTGTAATGACTGCTAAATTGTCACCTATTAAGCTCGTTTGCTTGTTTGGCATTTTATCTCTCGATATTTTCATAATGATGCGTGTCAATCTGCATTGTTTGTCAAAGAAAGAGATGGAGAGAGGGAGATGGAGAGAGAACGCCCAAATCTGAAGAGCCCATCTGAAGTACATTCTTTTGCAATGCTGCTTGCATGTTGGGCCTAATTAAAAACTTTCCTAATTTTCTAATTTGAAAGACACTGAACGACGACGACGACGACGACAATGAAGATGATGACGACCTTTCAGGCTTGGAGTGCTTGGTCGCTGCGGAATTCTTGAGAGGCCTCAACTATATAGCTATATAGAATCAGTTGCTGTTGCTGTTGCTGCTGCCGTTGTTTTTGCTGTGTAAGTGAATTAATTGAGATGAATGCACCTAACTGTGTGCGAGGGAGCGAGGACACAGAGCCAGACAGCAGTTACCTGCTTGAATGTGTGCTGGCTGCTCCACCAGCAGATAAAGATACAAATCTGCACGAAGCCTGTTTCCTGTTGGCTCCGAGGGTGCATTAATTTGCATGATGCACACCATCGGCTGCAGCTCCACACAAACTATATACATATATATACCTATATGTATATATGTATATATATCGTGCTTGAAGCAGGTGCGCATCTGAATGCTGGACGCTGGATAATGGCCAACAGCATCGCCATGGCAATGAGTGGAACGTCCAACCCACATCTTAAAGTGAATCGCGGCTGCAGCAGCAACTGCCTTGCATCGCCTCGCCTTGCCTGGCCACATGGTGTCGCCAATAATGATAATGTTGCCACAGAGTGCACATTATTTTGGCTAAATTCAAGTGGGCGTTCGCGTTCCAAGAACCTCTTCAATTTTCATTTACAGTTGTTGCTGCTGCGGCTGCTGCGCCTGCTGCGTGCTTCGTTATTTTAGAAAAGTAAATAGTTCTTAATTGCGCATGCGCTACGTACGTAGCACCGATGGCTAGCTATATAAGAATCACATTTAGAACTTTCTATAGTTTTGCCTGATGGCAGCTGAAGGAAGCCAGCAGTGGAAGAAGCCCTGGGAGCTGTACTCTCTTGAATTTCCATGGGTCGGATCGATTTTCCATATTTTAACTGACTTGTTAATTAAATTAATTATTTAATAATATATATATTTATATTATCTAAAATTAAATAATCATAGCATTTTAAAATTTAGTAATATTAATCTATTGCAAATTAATTATTTAATAATATATTATTATATTATTTATTCAAGAAATATATATTTTTAATAACATTAAAGTATTGTAAAGTGTAAAAAATAAATAAGTCAATTAAAATTAATGAAATAAAAAATTATGTAAATAAAATAGTATCATTTATTTTAAATATGATTAAAAAATATAT
Organism: Drosophila aldrichi; assembly: GCA_035045965.1. Lineage (NCBI taxonomy): Eukaryota > Metazoa > Arthropoda > Insecta > Diptera > Drosophilidae > Drosophila > Drosophila aldrichi. The sequence continues at coordinate 2,760,895 of JAWNOM010000161.1, forward strand.
TCAATAATTTTTAGTTATTATAAAAATAATTAATAAATATATAGAATAAATTTAAATAAATAAAAAAAAGTTGTAGAAATAAAAATAAATCAGTAAAAATATAATACCTAATATATAATAAATGCAACCAATAATTAAATAAAATTTATATCTTACCTGCCTAAAGATCCCACATCATATAATAATAATAATGTCAAATTCTAGAGTAATTCACAGTGTACCTCCTTATATATACTTCTAATTTCTCTGAGTGTAATGATTTCTTTGTTTTATTGCAGCAAACAATTAAAATAGCTTCAACAGGCTGCTGTTTGCTCTTTTAGATGGCATTTAAATCTTTAACTACAAGCACAAGAAAGACATCATTACACTGAGCGAAAATGCGAGAGCATGCACTAGTTAGCATTTGCTCTTTGTCAGAAGAGGATGCAGGCATTGATGAACGAGTGTTTGATATAGTCCATGGTGGGCTGCTCGCAATGATCTCATGAGATTGGAGCGCAATGTGGCCGCAACTGTCGTGCCAAGTTGAATACATTTTTCAATAAAAGGGCTGCACGAATGTGTTCCTCCCAACACCCGACTCCCGACTCTTGGCTCTCGTCTCTCGACTGGCTGGCTGTACCAACAAAGCAATTAGATTTCTGCACCTCATTATCCACACGAAAAGCATTCGTGCCATTAAAAAATTACTTTTCCAAGTGTACCAAGGTAAACGATCTTGGGCAACTAGTTACATACGATACTGAGCGCTGCTGCCCATAAACTGACTCAGTGGCTGCTTCCATTTAATGCCTAATGTTTGCACTATAAACTGCTTAAAACATGTTCGCCTCTCGTAGTTAATCTCAGCCTAGTTGCCACAGTGGCCCTTCAATGTCACCAGCGACAGAGATAGAGGCAGAGCTAGAGACAGAGGCGGAGAGAGCATTGACTCTGCATATCCATCCAGTCAACAGTTGAATGACATCGCAAAACCCAAGTAGTTCAATTACTTACATCATCTCATCTGAATAATCCTCAAATATAAATTCTCAATAATTAACAGGCTTTGTAGTAAATGTGACAAAGTCATTAAATGAAGTGACATGCATAATAAATTATGAACTCTTTATGGGCAAAGTGTGTGAGTGGAATAAGGAATACCCTTACATATAGACTGAATGATATATAGATAATTCTTGCAGACTTTATAATCTATTATAGAAGTTTCCCATTCATAAGAACTGGATTTAGTTAAGATTAAAGAGTGTGAAATGGAAACTTTAGTAGAGGAATTAGATATATGACTATGATATGATGCTGCAAATATTTTGTTATAGCATGTAAGTCTCGCTTAAGTTAAGATCTTAAGCTTAATCTCTCTGTAGATAAGTTCTCTGCCTTCACCTTCACATAAATACTTTAATAACTGCTCAATTGATTGCACATTCTTCTATAATTTCTTCGTACGCTCCATTTGTCTTCGCCACAACTTCTTAATACACTTTAGTTGCCTCAGAATTGATCAGCTTATTTAATCCAGCAAATATATGAAATGATAGAAAGCAAAACTATTTGAAAAATGCTTTAATGACTCGGCATTCTTACATCATTTTAAGTGCTATTGCATGCCAAAGGCAGATGATCTAAATTGGTTTTTATTACAATTGCAAAGTCAAGGCAGAACGAAAGACGATGAGGCACAGTCGATGTGTGCAAATGCTTAAATGTGCTAAGCTTTCGCTTGATTTAAATATATATAAATATATACAATATATAAAATAGTATGTATTCGTGTTTAAAAATACGCAAAACATGTTTTTATATATATATCAAATTATTTGTGTGGCTAGTACACATTTTATATAAATATCTTCAGCCAGATTTCATTTCAGATCTTACTATAGAATGTCTGTTTATTTATAAAAAGTTGCCAGATTCAGCTTTAATACAATTATAGACTATCGGCAAATGACTTTAATTATAACTCTTTTAATTGCTTCACATATAAATAATTAATTCAGTGAATAACTAAAATCGTATGCATAATTATATATTTTCATATTTACATATTACAAAAATCTTGATTTCTTTACATTAGTTATTTTGGTAAAAAATAAATGTTAATAAATATTTTGCTTGGACATATATTAGTTAAATAGCTAAATTCGTTCAAACCTAAATATGTATGCGAAAAGAGTCCAAATCAAATATTTAACTGATAGATTTACGTACACAAAATACACGTAAAAGTAATAATAATAATAATAATAATATTAATTAGGTAACCAGCTAGAGTTAACTTTAAAAGAATTTCATACAAAATATGTCGTAAAAAAGTTGGTTACACTGAAATGTCAATCGGCTCAGTAGACCGATTCAGTATACATATACATATATATATATTGCATATACTATATAATATATAACATCCAAATACATATTATAAGGAGGACACACGGCTGACTTGCTGACTCGATGATTCCATAATAGACATCCGAACTGTGCGCCTGTTTAACGTAGATGCGATCGCTGGGTCAAGCATAGACACTTATATGATAATTATTACATCAGCCCGACTTTGGGCTACGAGTCCGAATAGATGATGCATCTTTTGCTCTTCCCCACGGATGCTAGCGAATTGCTGTTGGGGCTCCAGCTGACTGCATTGACGGCCGTGCTGTGAAAGAACGGAACGGAACCAGAACTTTACGCATTAGGGTTGCCAGTAAAACAAGAACAGGAACAGGAAAGAGAAAGAGGAGAACAGTGCAAATAGGTGTGTGCCAGTGTGTGTGTGTGTGTGTAGGTGTAACTTGACGAAATCGATTACTACGCCTACCTGTGCCCTTTGAGCGTCGTCTCCAGAAAGCCATTCACATTCCATATATATATTGCACCATCTGCCGATCCACAGGCGATCTTCGAGGCGCCCGAGTTGAACGAGGCACGAGCAAAATCGCAGCTGATCTTGAAGTGCTCATTTCTGTGAACATGGGAATGGGTATAATTAGCTACAGTTCTTTAATTATTTTCAGTTAATTCGAACTTACGAAAACGTGGATATAACTTGATTCTTGCGTAAGTCTAATAGTTTTATTGTATCATCCCTCACCGAACATATCAGGTAATTGCAATCTGTTGATCGAGAAATTGAATAATGAATACAAATTGAGATTTTCTCCTTTCAGTTTCGATTCACTCACCCTTCGATAGATCTAATGAGGTAATTTTGGCAGGCATTAGCACATCGTCCGCTTGCTTCTCCGTTCGTATGTCCCAGAAGCGTATCTTCTTATCATAATGGCCACTGATGATCGTCGAGCCGAGGCTGTCCGTTGTGCACAGATCGTTGCAACTGGAGCCGGCAAACTTTGTCTCAATGCACGCGATGCTGCGTAGGTCCCAGATCTTCAAGGTGCGGTCGTGACTTCCGGTCACCACTTTAATTGGCTCTTGGACATATTTGGCGGCCATCACCTTGCCACTGTGACCCGTTAGTGTGTGCTTAAAGTGAAAGAAGAGGCCAGATGTAAAGCCGTTAAACAACAACTACAAATTTGGGCGCCATAAAAAATGTCACACTGGGCACAGTTGACAAAGTATATATATACATTTATTTTATATATGTGTGAGCTATGAATCTGTGTACGTCGCGACGTCGCGTCGTATATTAAGAGCAATTACGCATCCCGAACAGCAGTCACTTAGCCAGGTTTTCCCGGGAACAAAGTGTCATTAAAGTTGTCGTAAACCCAAACCGAACAACAGCTTCAACTGCTCTTGAAACAAATTATTGAATAATATGCTGTGCGCCGTTCAACAACTGGCTGTGGCTGGTCCAGAAGGGTTAGCTGTATGTAGTCTCAGAAGTTTCAGTTGTACTCGCAGTCAACTACAGTTAGGATCATGAGTCAGAGTTTGGTTATCATTGCCAAAAAGTCATTTACCTGTGAGAGCAGCAGAGGAATCTTTGACTTGGTTTAATGTATGCTCAAGTTATATATCAAAATAAACTTTATATGGAATCAGGCTTACGGAGAGAATTGCAAATTCTAACTGAATTTGCTGTTGTTTAATGAGAATATAAAATAGTTAATAATATAATTTATAATATGCAATAACTTGCTTGATTTAATTCCCTTTAACTAACTCTCATTGATTCATTTTACATATCAGAGTTTAAAATTTATTTACTATTTTATCTTCTATACCAACTGCAGATCATATTTGATCTATGTGCTTCTGATTTACATTCATTGGGTTCCCATATTCGAATTTATATTTCTAAAGTATTTAATATTTTAATATTTAATCTTAAATTTGCTTTAACAATTCAGGATGGCATTCCGATCATAATCCTAATTTTCATGCTTTGCAACATTTCCTCATTTAAAACTGAGTTCCTTAAGCTGACTCTCTATATTATATATTTTTCATATATTTATTTACATATTCTCATTCACTTCAGTTTTAATTTCGATTTCTACTAAAATTTGCTTACTTTATAAAACTAAAGCCCAACTTCTTCGCTCATATCACACTATAATTTATAATCAAATATTTTGATTTGCATACTTCAACTCGCAGCCATGCATACAATAGGAATATCAGGAGTTTCTTTTTGCATCATGTGTGTGTGTGCGTGTTTGTGTGTATTGGCAACCAGAATAGCCTGTTCATGTCCCTGACCAAGTTTTTCTAAGCCATAGCAAGTGAAGCGCAGCTCCTGCTCTTAGCCAAGTTCCGAAAGAGCACAGGGGAATGTTATCAACCCGGCAACTGAAGCTGAACGGTCAATGCACGTTCTGGAGACTTGGAGCATGGCCACAACACTAAGCAACAGGTTTCTCCACTCACTCACTCTCTCTCTGTGTTACTGCTCTCTGCCTCTCTCACTCTCTTTAGAGTGAGGGTTTTTCTGCTTAGAATAATAGCACTTTCGACGACAGTGCCACCGGTTGACGTATTGTCAGAATTCGAGGTAGACTCTCTTACGTTTCTCGCATTCAAACTAAGGTTAATGCGTATGCTGCAGAGCTTCGGCTTCGGCTTCGGCTGCGGCTCAATCTTGAATGGAATGCTGAATAGAGCATGGGCAACGGCAGCAGTTGCTCCTCTAAGTGCAGTCGGAAGAGGCATCTTAACTTATAAATATAAGAACATAACTTTGGTCAAATGACTTCAGTTCTGCGGCAACCTTACTCAAGTAATCAAGTACGTCTCAAAGGTGGATACTAAGCCACATGCTAAAACTAATATGTTCTGAAGTGTGCAAATGTGTTCAAGTGTTCGTTCGTTCGTTGCTTCGTTCGTTTTGCGGCATTTAATTCGAAAATTCAATTAGGTTTTATTTAGCTTAATATAATTGGAATTACAGTAAATATTTTGGGCCTCAGAGTTGAGTTATAAAACTTTAGGCTCATAAATATTTCCTTGTTAGTTGGAATCAATGATGTGTTAAAAGGTTTATTTTAATAATAGCTAGGTATAATTGCCTAAAATGATATTTTAATTAATGGAGGTAGTAATCAGATGCTATTCAATAAGCGACTGAATTTGATTTTATTTGGTAAATAATAAATTTGTGAAGCATGATAATTTGGCATATATTTTTATCAAAACTAAGCACTGAATGTTTTTTTTTAATTGCTTTCAAATATATATTGTATAGTGTAACATATTCATATGACTGTTTTATATATTTAATTTAAAATATATATATTTTATATATTTTATTTAATTCAGCGGCGTTCGTGAAAATAGTTGCGTTAATTTGCATTTGTATCACAAAGTGATAAGCCAAATATTTTGAAACGAATATTGCTTTTAAATTGCTTTTATACATATGTTTTGGAAATCAATTTGGTTAAAAAGAGACAGTGAAATGGATTTATATGTCATATATGATTTATAATGATCATATTTAATATATGCTATATGTATGTATGCAAATAGAGTGTGTAATATAAATGTTGTAGAAAAGATGCAGTAAAAATTAATAACTACAACGCAAAATATTCTAACTGCACTCAATTAATAATAATACAAAAAATAATAATAATAATAATAATATATTAATAATAATTATAATAATACTAATAAATTATTAATTAATAATAAAAAAACAAATAATAATAAATTATTAATTATTAATAAAAAAACAAATAATTATAATAAATTATTAATTAACAATAAAAAACAAAATAATATATTAATAATAATAAATTATTAATTAATAATAATAAAATATAATTATATATAGTGTATAATATATATTCTATATAGATATCTCTGCATAAAAATAAATAAATAAAAAAAATACATATTTTCATAATCATATATGTTTATAGTAAACATATGTATGCAAGTCAACAAAATCAATAATAAAAAAAAAAACAACATAATAAAAAATAATAATAATAAATAGTAATAATAATAATAATAAATTTTTAATTAATAATAATAAAACATAATCATATTATGTTTTTATATTTTATATTCTATATTCTATATAGATATCTCTGCCAAAAAAAAGCCTACTTCCATAATTCAAGTATTAGTAAACATATTTCTGTGAGAGTATTCTAAAAAAAATACCATATTTACTACAATCAATATAGATAAATGAATATTCATATTTTCTTGCAATGTACGCACAATTTAAAAAAAAATAATTACAAACTCAAAGCAGAAACAATATAAAATGTCGATTCATATTCGTTTTGTTGCGAATAATTTGCTCTTGTTTGGTAACTTTGTATTGCAATATTCCCATTCCCATTAAAATCTGTTCGACAAGCAATTTAAATACTTAGACTACAGTCCGACACAATTTCACACTTGACATGATTTTTCCAATATGTCAACTAATTAAAAAAATAGATTTATTTTAAATACTTAGACTAGAAACAATTGCACACTTGACTGAACTTTACAAATATTTCAAGTAATCAAAAAAGAAATATTTAATTAGCTGCATGTGCAATCCTAGTTCAAGCAGCTCCCACTTGCCTTGCTTATGGGAACAAGGTCGTTCCGAAAATTGGCCCACTTTGGAAGCCAGCTGACAATTAAGAGTCGACAGAGTTATACGCTCGAAATGGGGTCGAAACGCAATCGAGCATATTTTTGGGCAATTAGATAGGCAGCTGGAAAAATTGTGCATGTGTGTGCATGTGTGTGTGTGTATTGGAAACCGTTTCGTGTTTCGAGTGATCGCCGCCGTGGCTGTCATTAATTCAATGGCAAATAATTCAGGTAAGAAGTGCAGGGGCGCAAAGCTGGCGCGGCGTGATAAGGAGGCAGCTTAAGTCAATGTGCTCATTTCAATGGCCGCGGACAGCGGGACTCTATATCTTGAGATGTGCGCAAAAAGAACCGTTTAAATGTCAATCCAGAAATACCAGTTAGAAAAGGTGGTGCAACAGCAGCAGCAACGACGGCAGCGGCAGCGGCAGCGGCTGCAACTGCAACTGCATAAGTGCATAGAAAGACGAGGAAGAAATCGCACTTATATGTTTAGTCACATGCCGCAATGTGTAGCACCAAATGCTGCCACAGCCGCTGCCACTGCCACTGCTGCTGCTGCTGTTGCCTTCCTGCTATTTAGGCCAAGTCAATGCGGGTTCTCAGCCTGTTGTCATATTTAACAATTTATTTGATTTCTCGCAATGCGCACATGCAACGCAATAGAAGGACGTCGGCATTCGGTTGAGCTATGCAGCAGCTGCATTCGTTTGCTGGCCAACTGCAATTAGCCAAGACAGTGCAAAGTTGAGCTAACTTAAAGTTGGGCTAGTCAATTTCACTTTCACTTGAACTCTTTGATAACAATAATTCTCTATCTCAAGCATAGCTCTGTTAAATTCCTAAACGGTTTCCACACTTCTTCTGCTTCTTCTGGCTTCTTCTGCTTCTGCATAGCATCAGATATCAGCAGAGCCGATGAATACTTAGGCATCGAAGCATGCTTTGTGGTTTCTCTGGTTAGTGCAGCGCCTGAAAATGGGTTATAATGCAAAATATCTGTCTATCTGTCTGTCTGTCTATCTGTTTGTCTGCTGCCTTTGTTTACAATCTGTTACTCATTTACATAGGGTCATGTGTAGGAGCGAGCAAATGAATTAAAATGCTAATATCTTTCATGAGAAGAAGTACATTCAAAGCAGGCACAACAACAACAACAACAACAACAAAAGCCCACTAACATATTAAGTTAGTCTGCTTTCATCTCATGTTTTTATAATTCTTAAAGTCAAATAAAAAGGCTCAGCGTATGATTAAGGCCGTTGCTTATAAAAATGTATCTAGTTAATTGCACTAAATAGATAAAGTCATATAAGATGAGGAGATGAGAAATGAGAGCTAGAACTGAGATTTCGAACTGCTAAACTCAAGCAGCTCTAGAGATTAAAGTGAGCAAATCAAGAGCTGCTGCTGCGGCAATATCTGCTTATAAGAGAAACGATATTTATCGATATTTTGCGAAATAAATACTGAATGCAAGCTATATGAAGTAAAGGCTGGCATTTATTTTGGAAACTATTTTCCTAAATTCGCTTTAAATATCAAAGTGAACAAGAGCTTCTTATCAGAGAAACGATATATGTATATCGATATTTTGCGAAATAGAACATGTAAGCTAGTTATATGAAGCAAAGGCTGGTAACTAAGGCATTTATAAAGTCGAACAAGAGCTTCTTATAAGAGCGATATATATCTGCATAGATATCTATTCCAGGTTAGCATTTAGCTGCACTTTAATAAAATTCCCTCGCACACAGTAAATTACTTCCAAATGCTGTCCAAGATCATTTCTATATATAAACATGTGTATTTATATAGATATTTTTTCCTCATCCCTTTTCTTCGGCCTATTAAAAAGTTCGACTGCACGTCACATATTAAAAACTTATCCCATATAACCCTCAACAACTTGGTCTACGTCGATAACTGTCAATCAGCAGATGTCACTCGTCAATGTTGCATTCGAGTTTCGAGTTGCTCGTGTCATTCCATAGATGTCAGCGAGAGAGTTCGTTCAGTTGACTCGTCGTTAGTTGATTTTGTATAACTGAACTGTAGTCAGGCAAACAATGGACACAACGTGAACTTATATTGAAGACTAAAAATAAGAATTACGAATTTTAGCTAAAGATTAGACAAGAACTGATTGAAGCAATAGTAGTTCTTCTTCTTGAACAGTAAGTTATAAATGAGTCGGGTTAGGTATTTTATAGTAATAAGAATTCTGCTCTAATTAATTAATTTTAAAAATATATTATAAATTTTTACTATACAACTATCTATATTATATATCTTAGAAATTTAACTTTTCTTTGTCTTAGCTTTATCATATTGAAGATAAGTTTCTAATATCTATACCATCTCGAAATTTCTTTTAAGTAAGCAAATATAGATGATATTTCCCCTTACATAAGTAACTACAGCTATTCAAAGACTTCATCTTAATCACTTTCTATAGACAGCAGCAAGTGTGAAGTGTACATAGTAGAGCAATATATTCTACTCTACTTCAATTTCCATGTAATTCCAAATCAAGAAACACCTGTTTAGAGAATTATGGAGTGAAGCGCACATAGCAAAGCTCTTGGAACTCTAATTGAAAACAAATAAAAATAGTTGGTTCTATAGATCTAAGAGCTGTGCAGGGCTGAACAATTGTCGATAGATGCGGAAAGGTCATTATACTATAATAAGCCTATTAAGGCTTATTAACAAGAACAACAACAATAACAACAACTAACATACAATAATGGGTAATGGTGGTCCCCTGGCTGGGCGCCAGAGCAATTGAACGGACTAAACGACACCTCAGACACCAGACACCAGAGCTGGCATGAAAAGATAATTAAATTAATACCTCTGCTATTGTTTTTCTTAACGTTGTTGTTTAGCCTGCCGTGTGGAGTGCGAGAGGAGCACACAAATCGTACAAATCGAGAGAACGTGCCGCAGTCCGAAGTCCGCACTCTCTACGCATATTGAGGAAAATATTTCCAATGAAAAACAGCATACGGCCATTACGCAGCATGAGGCCAACGCACTTGCAGCTACTGCTGATGCGGCTGATGCTGATGTTGATGCTGTGCTCTTCGGGAGATGCACGCCGCTCGCGCATTGGGCCGGAGGCAGCTGCAAGGGACAATTTGGCGGAGCCAGAGATGGTGCCCGTCGCCATTCAGCTGGCACCGGCATCAATGCCTGAAAGTGACAAAACAAAGAGCACCGACAGCAGCCCAGCCGATCCCAGCCAGAAGAATGATCAATCATTGTACGTGGCCAATGCCAATGCCAATGCCAACGCCAATGCCCATGGAGATGCAAGCGGTCAGCGCGGGGCAGCAACAATAAAGACCAAATTGGCTGGCGGTAAATACCTCAACAAACAGTAGCCGGCAACGTGAACCCGCTACCTGTTACCTGTTAATGCGACGATTAACCATGAATGCCATCATTTTCATTTCACTTATAGATGCCAGCCACGCAGACCCTGATGCTCACGCTGACTTTGACTCTGACTCTGACGCACCGATGCCCTTTTTCAGAGATGAGCACTGGCAGGAGGATGAGCAGGGGGAAAACAGCTCACTGGCTGGCCAGCCAGATTATCATAATTACAATTGGACCGAAGAATGTGACCCAGATTTGCTGGGCTTCGAAATTATAACAGGGTAAGAAGATATGCAATAGGGAATGAAACTGGAGAGAGAGAGAGAGAGTGAGAGAGAGAGAGAGAGGGAGAGAGAGAGAGAGAGGGAGAGAGAGAGAGAGAAAGACAGAAACAGAGAGAGAGTGAGTGAAAAAGAGGGAGAGAGAGAGTGAATGAAAGACAGAGATCAAACGAGAGAGTGAAAAGCAAAAAGAGAGAGGGGGAGTGAGTGAGAGAGAGAGAGAGTGTGAAAGACAAAAAGAGAGAGGGAGAATGAGTGAGAGAGAGAGAGCGAGAGAGAGAGAGAGAGAGAGTGAAAGATAGGGAGAGAGAGAGTGGATGAAAGACAGATCGAACGAGGGAGAGAAAGAGTGGATGAAAGACAGATCGAACGAGAGAGTGAGTGAGTGAAAAACAAAAAGAGAGAGGGAGAATGAGAGAGAGAGAGGGATTGATAGAGAAGAAAAGAAAGACCTATGTGTATATGTTTATATATAAACAAACTGAAGTAAATTAAGCAGGGAGTTAGATCAGGATATGTATTGAATAATATATCAGTATATATACTGTATAAATATTAAATATTTAAATAAATAAATAAATATTTAATATTAGATTCATATATATGTTATTTATATACATATACATATATATAATATACTATATGTCATTGAACTTTAATCATATTGAATATTAAAATACCACCTACAAACCTATTTCACATCTAATTAATATATTCTTCATGATCACTAAAATTCAAAATTTCTGTTTATCTCATTTACAGCTATGTTTTCTCCGCACCTGGCCGACTGCTGGACTCGCTGCCGGGCACACTGATGCTCACCGATTGCCTGGAATCGTGTCAGACTAACGAAACTTGTCAATCCGTTAACTATGAAACTGGATTATGCGTTCTATTTTCATCGAATGCTGATATTCTGCCCGGTAAGTGGAACGAGTAGTCGCTTAAGATAATAATATTGGATAAAGGAATTTAGTTTTAAGCTAAGTTTCTAATGAATTGATTTCTACAATATTCCCCTCTTAATTTAATTGACCAGGTGCCCTCACTAAATCACAGTTTCCTGTTTTCACAATTTACGCGCAAAAAACCTGCTTGGGCGTGCGTCCATGCTCCCGAGCCTGGTGCATCGATCGAGTCCAAAACTACCGACTGGATGGACATGCAAAACGAGTCGTATCAGTGACATCGCGTCGTGATTGCCTCGAGTTGTGTCTTGGCGAAACGGAATTCATATGCAGGTGATTGAATCAAATATTATTGTGTGTGAGCTGAATTGAAATCATTTGTGCTACTGGACTATAAAAATCTCTAAGCAAATAACAATAATCAGTTTATATTATAGAGTAAAAATGCTAATGATGTTCTCTAAAAACAACGATCAGAGCTAGACGATAGAGCTAGAGTTACTAGTTATAGCTGCTATAATTATAGATCTATCTTGCATTATTATTAAATAATATTTCATTTTCCTCTTCCAGATCTGCGAATTATCATCGTGGCTCGAAAAGCTGTACGCTGGCCGAAATGGATCGTTTTACGTTGGCCGGCTCGAACGCTTTTCAGGCACACCCGGGCACAGATTACTTGGAGAACAATTGTGCCGAGGAGCCGAACAAGTTGTGTGAGTTCAAGCGTCTGCCAGGTCGCATACTGAAAACGGTGGACTCGGTCTATCAGGATATTGGCAGCGTGGACGAGTGCCGAGAGCTGTGTCTAAATTCGCCATACAGGTGAGGAATATATAAGACTCATCTCGCTCTAAGACTCATCTCTCTCTCTCTCTATTTGTCTCTCGCAGATGCCACTCCTACGACTATGGAGACACCGGCGACATGGTTTGCCGCCTCTCGCATCACAGTCGCGCCACGCTCTCCGACGTGCAGGATCCGTATTTAGAGGTGCCAGAGGCGGCCACCTATGAGCTGTCATCGTGCTACAACGTGACCATCGAGTGTGGAGCCGGCGACATGGTCGCACGCATACGCACCTCGAAGCTCTTCGATGGCAAGGTCTATGCCAAGGGGGCGCCCAAGTCGTGTGCTGTGGACGTGAAAAGTGCGCTGGACTTTGAGATTCGCATGGGCTACCAGAATCTGGAGTGCAATGTGCGTCAAAGCGGCGCGGGTCGCTACATGAATGATGTGGTCATTCAGCACCACGACACGATAGTCACCTCATCCGATCTGGGCCTGGCCGTCACCTGCCAGTACGATCTGACCAACAAGTCGGTGACCAACGATCTGGATCTGGGCGTCAAGGGGGAGGTGGAGACGGCACTCTCTGAGGAGGTTATTGTGGACTCGCCCAATGTTTTGATGCGCATCTCTGCCAGAAATGGCTCCGATATGATGCGCTCCGCCGAGGTGGGCGATCCCCTGGCCCTGCATTTCGAAATAGCCGATCAGCAGAGTCCGTATGAAATATTCGTGCGCGAACTGGTTGCCATGGATGGCGCTGATAATGCGGAGATAACGCTGATCGACGCACAGGGCTGTCCCACGGATCACCTGATCATGGGACCTATTCTCAAGAGCGAGCAGTCTGGCAAAACTCTATTCACCAACTTCGATGCCTTCAAATTCCCCTCAAGCGATGTGGTGCAGTTCCGTGCCCTCGTCACGCCCTGCATGCCCAGCTGCGAGCCCGTAAACTGCGAACAGGATGATATTACGGCGGAGTTCAGAACACAAACATCCTATGGACGCCGACGCAGGCGTGAGGCCTATGAGCAGAGTAAGTTTACCTAGATATAGCTAGAGTTTAGGCTTTGATTCAACCCAATCTCTCTCTCTTCATTCTCAACCTTCTGGCAGATCATCAGCGCCAGAGTCGTGAGCTCAGACAGGTGCAAAACAAAACAAATCAAGAGGATTTGCTGCTCGTACAATCGATACAGATAACCGATAAATTTGGCTTCGTCAAGAAGCAGCAAGAACAACAGCAACAACAGCAGACAAATAAGCTGAAGGACTACGATTCGTATGACAGTGTGCTATTTTTGAATGAGGGCGTGTCCGGCCTGTGTTTCGATGGTATCGGTAAGTAAATACAATATATATATACATGCATATATCAAATATCTAGCTAATCTACCTCTGATAAACCATACTGGGAAAACCCTCCACATCGAGTAGTCGAATAGTCTAAAACAAGCTTCTGTTTCAGGTTTCATTGTGGCTGTCGCTGTGTTTTTTGTGGCGCAATTCATTGTTATCGCCCTTTGGTCGTATTTGTATAGGCGACGACAAGTCCATCAGCCATATGTTAATCAATTTCTGAATGGCGCCACGGACTACAGAGCCAACGGCAGCAACAATATCGCATTCGGCAAATAATCTGATAAGCAGGGCCCAGGGCAGCTGTGCAACCTGTGCAAGGTGTGAGCGAAAATGATGTTAGTTCGTATATAATTCAATCATTATATACGGCTGGGGTTTTTTCTTTTTGCTTCGATTGCGGTAAATGACGGAGGAATCGGTGCAAAATAATGCAATATTCTAGATATATAGATTTAAAATTTAAGACTAATCCAATTCATAAAATATATTATAAATAGCAGTGATATGTCGAAATTCTTTAGCATAAAATTTTGCATTAGATAAATTTATAGTAATTTTAACACTGATAATAATATAATACTTATAAGAATTTCTTTAATTTGGAAGAAAAGATGACTGAATACACTTGTCTTTTTTCCCAATATTTTTAATGAATAAAATTAAAAGCAAAGCAAATTAAACAATTTTTAAATACTCATTTAGAGAAATGAATATGTTTTAAACATACAAAATTAAAAAATATATATATATTTATAAGCATATTTAATAAAAACAAATAAAAGTTGTCATAAAGCAGATGAATTTAGCGATAATAACAATTGATTAATATATTCTAACTATATTTCTTGCTGCTGTGTATTCAATTTTTGGGCAGGGTATACGTGAGTCGAGCAGACTGGCGCACTCACTATCATTTGATTTCGATTATGGAATTATTGTACAGCGTATATGTCTAGCATTTTGTTGTGACATGATTTAATAAATATATAAATATATATATACATATATTATAGTCTTTGTTTGGCAAGATATAATATATTTATATACATTTATTTAAATAGAATGATATCTACATAGGTAAACGTTCTTACTCTCATATCTCTGCCTGCCTTTGCTTTGCTACTTACAAAGATAACATAGAGAACTGTCTAAATATTCTATTTTGAATGTCCCTCCGTTCTACTCACCCTCAGCCGATTATCCATTACTGTCCACACTCGGGCGCCATAGTCATTAGATGTGCCCAGTATGTAGGCTCCAGTTGAGTCAAAGTCCACTGAGTTAATCCCAGCGCTGCTTCCGCTCAGCACAGCACGCGGCTCCGTCGAACCTAACGAGCATTGATTGCAGTTAATAAAGTTAATCTTTCAATTAATCTATAGAGACTTACCTTTGCCAACATCCCAGAGTTTGACTTTCCTATCGGCACCGCCCGTCGCTACCATGCGCTCCACCGGACTCCAGCGTACCGCATGCGATTCGTTCTCATGCGCCTCGAATTTCATGAAGATCTTCGTCGGATTCGGCTGGCCCAGATAGCCAGCAGCTTTGAGAGTCTCAATGGAGGTATTTGTGTTGGGGCGCACCACATCGTGGACAGCTTCGCCGGCCATAAATCTAGCACTGATATATTCCTCGTCGTTCAGACCCAAGGCTTCCATGGCGCCGTTTATTGAGGCGTCATCAATTTCGTCGTCGCTACCAGCGGGGCCACCAAATTGGGCTGGACTCGAGTTGCGATGCAGTGGCGTAGTGCCAGTACACGGCGCAGGAACCGTCGGATTTACCGCCGAATTGGGTTCGCGTACGGCGTCCTCCAAATCACGTTTCAGTTTAGCCGAACGTTTTCTGAAAAGTGACGGCAGTCTTTTTCTAGATATTTTCGAAATCGGTTACATATGTTTATGTTGAACCATATAAAAGCAAAACAAGAAAACAAAAAACATATTAAATTCGAAAAAGCCCGTCTAGATAGATAGATACGAATCAGGATTATTTACCTTTAACAAAAGCAATTTAGTTGCATAACAATGTGATTTTTATTAATTTTAATGACCCAAATGAACAAGCTTGCGAGTTATGTAAATAGCGAGCGAAGTTATTGCAATCAGCCACAAGAATTCAAAATTTAATAATAATAATAATAATAATAAAAAAAAATCAAATCAAAACTCTATGAATACAAGTGTTCAAAAATATTTTGCTGAAAATCTAGAATTTCTTGTCAATGTACATACTTAGAAGAGATCTCTTGTTAAAGTTTTTTTTCGTAATACTTAAAAATTGATAACACAAACTGAGTTTTACTTTCATATTATTAATATTTTACACACAATTTTTGTAAATTAAATAATATCTGATTCATGCAATTTTTTCAATTCTACTGTGAAAACGATTTTGTTTTTTCTTATGTTTTTTTAATATATATTTTTAGCAAGTTTTAGCCAATACTTATCAACATTTCTATAAATATTATATGTATATATAGATATATATACAATATCATTATATGAACCGATAACTTATAAATGAATGCAGTGCATGTTTAACAACAAAAAAGTAAAATAAAATAAAAACATTCTTCTTTCTTTTCTTTTCACTTTTTTTTTTTTGTTTTGTTGTCTTTGTGTTTGTTACCTTATTAAACTTTCGTTTTCTTCATTCAGTTTATCGGCATCTTTTGCCCGATAGCGCATCAAACGTTCCAGCAAGTAGCGATTCTCATCCTGTAAGTCAAAAGAAATATTTCAAATTAATATAATTAATAATGTATGGGTGATACATTCATTAATATGCTAATTAATTTGAGTTGACCCATAAAAACTTTTACGCCACAACAAAGAAACAAGTTTGGCAGTAGACAGATAAAACAAGACAAATTCACGTCTGCTCGATTCGTAGCTGATTATATATTCAGTTCCGAGATGAGTCTGACTGAGAGTCGGACCAACAATTTCAGAAGATCGTCTAGCTATAAACTGGCGAATGGATTTTAAACTACACAACTTTCCTTATACTCTTCTCAATTCACTCATATATACCCTATAGATCAACGACTTACCGCGTTCCTTTGATAACGACTATGCTATTTAATATTCACATGCATTTATAATATAAACAATATAATTTAAAAAGATATAACAAAAACCAAAATAAGAAAAAAAAAAACCTGACAATGTTTAGAAATTGTAAAGCAGTGCTACAATGATTAGGCAGAACTGAGTAATCAGCACAACTGACCTGCACATTGCGCAATTTCTCCTCCAGGGAACTGAAGGCCAACTGCAGTGCCGTGTGCTCATCCAGCAAGGTTGTGTTCAGCTTCTTGAGTTCCTCCAGGCTGGAGTGTAGCAGCTGCACCTCAGCCCTTAAGCGATTGTTGGCAGTTTGTTGTTCGTAAAGACTGAAACGAGAGAGACGGAGAGAGAGGGAGAGAGCAGCATCAATTGAGTCGGAATTGAGCGATAGTTCACTCTGGCACATACCTGTGCTCCTTTTCGGAAAGTAGCTCCTTTTGCTGCTCCACTTTGAGATTTAGATCGACAATCATTTGGGAGTGCTCGCCTTTTCTTTTGTGCAGGTCCGTCAGCTCCTCCTGTTGCGCCAGCAGCTTCTTTTCCAGCGTGGCAATGGCCACATTGGGACCGGTGCCACCTGTTGACACGGCATTGCGCAGTTGCTCGTTCTCCACGGACAATTTCAGATTGTCTGACTTTAATTGCGCAACATGATCTATGAGACGGTTGTCTATAATGGTGCTCATTGGAATAGAACAAGTTTTAGTTAGTACGCACTCAATCGAAATGAGTCGCCGTCAGGCTTTGTCTACAGTCTATATATAAATATATGTGTATGTGTGTGCAGGCGTGTGCACATGCTACTCACTTTGCACAATAATCTCCTTGAAGTTCTCACACTCCTTGCGGTCACGTTCGCGTAATCTTTGGACAACGTGCTCGCGCCACAGGCACTCCTCTGTGGTCATTGTGGGATCCGAATGAGTTTTGGCTTGCTCTAAATGAATATATTGCGCCTCGCTGCTGTTGCTGTCGTCACAATGCGTATACAGACATATTCATAATGGCAAGGCTATTCTAATTAATTTCCAAACTCGCTGCGTTACGATGCTCGAGCGTAATTGCTTTTCGTTTAAGCTAATGTTTTCTTTCTTGTTAAAATGAATTTGTTGTGACCGGACGATTATTGTTTTACGCTATGTAGCAGAACAGCTGTTTATCGCTGTGGCGGCCAGACGATAAGTGGTCAATCGGGAGACGCCGTGTTAAATGAAAAATACCAAGAATGACGTAAGCCATAATAAGTTACGTAGTAATATTTGTTAGTTGATTAACGATGCAATGTGCATTCAATAATGAATGACTGTTTAATACAATTTTCAATCTTTAACAAAACGTTACGTTTGATTATGTTTTTAATATATTTAAACAATAAAAGTATTATTTTTTTGGCAGCGTATTTTTACCAATTTTACATACATAAGTTCTGTTTGAATATATTCAACGGTATAGTTTTAGTATTTTCTTCAGAGCCGTTAAAAATATAGTTCTCTGTTGCTTGAAATTATCAATACTACAATTATCTATAATGAATGTTTATACTATGAAGTAAATAAGTCCTGTTCATTAAGGGCTTGTATATAAACTCCATTTCAACACTATTAAACGGAAATGTCCATAGCATTTCAGATATGTCCATATTTATACAAACAAGGTGTAAAAAAAAATTCTTAATGCAGTTATGAATTTGCGCTTAAAATTTGATAAGCCATGAAAGTTTTTTGTTTGTTAATAAAATAAACACAATTAAATTAAGGCACACCTGCACGGCTCAATATGTTCAATCAATATTAATTAAAATACAGGTATTCTCCCTTAGGCGCATTCGCATTCCCATTCCTGGCGTTTTGCATGGGTGCTTCGCTTCTGTTGTCGGCGTGTGCGAAGGGCGGGCAACGGCAACGGCAGCGGCAGCAGCAGCAGCAGCAGCAGCAGTGGCTGCCTGCACCGAGTTTCATAATTCGACTTAAATGCTACGAGGCAATTTGCAGTAGCAAACAACAACAACAACAACAAGAGAAACAGCAACAGCAACAGCAACAAAGCACAAACAACATGAACAAAGTGCACATTCCTGCCGCTAAAACGCCGCCTGCTGCTGCTGCTGCTGCTGGCGCTGCCACTTCCACTGCCACTGCTGTTGCTGCTGCTGCATTATTACAACTACAACAACAATAATAACAATAATAACGTGCGGTAGAGAAAAACCATCCACCCACACTTGGACACAACTCAAACAGACCGCAACCCCACGCTGGGCAACCACCACCCACACGTAACGTAACGAGAGCGAGCGAGTAGAAGAGATTAAGAGAGAGAGTGCGCCAGAGCGTAAGCATTGAGTGAGAGCTTTGAGCGCGACTTTTGAACTATGTTGACGCATGCGCTCAGCTAACGGGGTGTTTGCAGCTTTTCAACTAGTCGCCGAATCGCCAAGTCGTTTGGCCATTTTCGGGTGGTTGTCGTTCAAAGCTCAACGCGCTGTTGCGTCGCATTTACTGTGCAAAGACACAGCCGCCTTCGACTGCCCAAGCGAGGCAAAGTGAATGTGTGTGTGTACGAGTGAGAGTGAGAGAGGGAGAGCGAGAGAGTGATTGCAATTGAGCGTATGCTCTTTGCAAAGCTTTCAACTGCCATTCTACTTTCCAAAGTTCAATTGAGAAATTCTGCTCGATGAGTGTGTGCGACTTTTTTGGCCAGTTTGACGAAAGACGTTCGCGTGTGCGGTAACGGTAAATCCAATCAAGCAATTGGTAAACAAAAACAAATGTCGCTTAAGTGAAGTGTGACAGCGAGAGAGGCGCGGGGGTTGAAAGTTGAACATTGCAGCAGCAAAAGGCGCAATTAAAACGGTGCTAAACAAATAATTCAGATATACTTAATTTACAAAATATAAAAGTAAATAATAATATAAAGTTAAAGCAAATAATAATAATAAATATAACTAACTGCCAACAAAGCGAACACAGCAACAACGAAATTAACGTGGGCTTTACTGTGCCGCGGCGGGCTAACTGTAAATTGTACACGCCGTGTTGCGCCTTCACCCAAGGGTGCACGGAACAGTGCCACCCTGCTTGAATAAACTTTCCATCCCAATCGTGCGCTGTGTGAAAATCACACAGAAAAACAAGCGCAGAGTTTTAGTTTTTATTCGCAACAGCCATTTGCTTAGTGCCACAGCAAAGCCGCGGGCGTGGCGTCCACGGACACGGACACGGACACGGACACGGCCAGGGACACAGAGACAGCCAGCAGCCGTAGCAGCAGCTGCCGTTGCAACGGGACTATTTCACATTTTGCTCTGCCAGCTCTGTTAATTTGTCGTGCATTTGCAGCAACTGGGAAAAACAACTGCGAAAACTTCAGCTTGCAAAAAAATGGAAAATATTTTTTGTTTAGGTGAGTGTGAATACAGTTGATGGCAGATCATATATTTCTCAATTTTTTGTATGTTTCGGATTTATTGCTGCGCCATAAACCAACCATCTATTATTAGAGTTATGTTGTAGCGCCAGAGAGCTACCAAATATTAATTATACGCCACTCTTTTTTCATATATATGAAATATTTATATCAAATTTGTTGTTTTATAATGAAACTACATTGTTATTTATTTTTTATACATATACCATTTTTTTGTAATGTATAAAAATATATAAAAAATGTTTTTATATAAAGTAATCTATACATCACAGGGTGGCACATATTTTTATCATTATACAGGGTGACTACAAACTCTTTTAAAATTAAATAGCAATATGTTTAAAATGTGCTGTAATTTCTTAAATTATTTAAATTTTACAAGTGCTACCCATTTTCGCTCAGTGTATTTTGCTAAAAAATGCGCAACTGATGCACTGAAGTGATTTAGTCAACAGCCAATACAATAAGGTAGTTAAGGGCTTACGCAAACAAAAGTGGCCAAAGTCAATTCATATTAAGGGTCAGGCAGCTGCTGGCCCATGTCCCCGACGAAACCAGTTCGCCAAAACAAATTCAAATCCAAAATCGAAAGCCCAGGCGCAGCCAGCCGAATCCACATATGTATGCACAGTGGGCAGTCAACTAACTAAACAAAAGAATCAGGCAATGCTGAAGAGCTTAAAATGCGTTTTGTCAACATTAGACAAAAGCCCAGTTGACTCTCTCTCTCTCTCTCTCTCTATCTCTCACTCTGTGTGTAGGGATGTGTGGGGGTGTTGGGTGTGTGTGTGTGTGATGTGTGGATAAGGGGAATGATTAATGCTGGTAAAATTGCTTTCGAATTGCCGCCAACACAACAGCTAGAGCTATATGTAGCTAGATGCCGTATGGGCTTTGCGAATGCGAGCTGGAAACTGGAAAATGCACAAAGTGTTGCCGCATCACGCCGCCTGTTGCCGCCAACCCTCAAGGACGACAAACAACCCTCGTCTTCAAGCAGCAGCTACAGCCAGCGGCTGCAGCACGACTGCAACTGCAGCAATGATGAATAATTCAAATTCAGACGCATCTCGTATGCATGTGCATACAAAAGCGGTGAAGACCAGCTGAGTAACGGTAGCTTGCACAATCCGTAGCAGGTAACCGTGGCTTAAGTGCATTATCCTTGAGCCCGTTCGCCGCTCAGCGCCCTCCACAAATAATTGCTCAAATCTTGCACCCAAAACCAAGTTCCCTTAACGCTCTTCGAGGCCTCGCCGGGTCCTTGACTCGCATGAATATGTTTTTTCACCAATTCCACCCACCCCTCCACCCTAAAGCCCCAACCAGCAAGTCACTTACTCTTACTCCATCTCTCTCGCTGTGGCCCAGCTCTCTCTTATACACCTGCTGTGATCAATCATCAAGGGATGCCCGCCGCCTGAGCTGTTTGTTTTGCTTCCTCATGAACTCGCACGGCATTTCATATATTTCGCTTTTAATTTAAAGAAAACATAACGAAAGCAATTTACTTGAAATCATTGTGAGGTTTATTTACTTAAGCAACAATAACATAATTTTTATACCCTGAACCCATTGGATGGGAAATCCCCTGGAAACGGAATGTTCTGAGACTGCCTGACAGAAGCTGAATGATATGGCACTCCATGAATGGTACATCTATTAAACTTGTGCAAATCTTGATCATATTTGCTCGGTAAATTGAAGGCTTAGCATTATAAATGATTATGAAACTATGTTCAACTCTTCTAGTGAATGTAACAAACTTAAAACTTGAAAGTTGAGTTTGCCCAGCTGCATGACAAAAGCTGACTGCTACGAGACTCGATGGATGGTATATTCATGAAACTTGTGGAAATATTGATCATAATTGCTCGCTAACTCTTTTAGCCACGTGAATGTTTCTTCTAGTGAATTAGTTATAAAAATCTTACTCATAACATTTTTAATAAACGAATTCAAAATCCAATTTAATTGAATATTTCTCATACTCTCAATAGAGTATGCATCGGCTGTGCATGCCCGTCTGCAGCTGTTGCTGACTTGCCTTAAGCAGGGAGTGCTGCACTTTTGGCTCTGACTTTGCGCTGTCTAATGAGAAGCATTGAAGCCGTAGTTCAATATAGAGATATCACACTCAGTTTGTGCGCCGCATCCTGGGCTCCTTAACGATATTAGCGAGGTGAGGTGAGGTCCTTGCGCCGTTGACTCGAGTTTGGCTTTGGCTATTTCCACGCCGGGCACGTTTCGCTTTTTCCAGCTAAATTAGATTGCGTGCAGAATGTGGGCGAAGTGCTCGACAGGTGCAAACGGCGCTCGGTGGCTCACTGGCTGACTGGCTGACTGACAGCGCACCACACAGTGGGGCATTGCGTGTGCAGCTATTGACAAGGCACAGTGGGCAGTGTGGGCAGTTATTGTTGTTGCTATTGCCGCTGTTATTCGTACTATGCAGGTCAAACTAATCTCCTTAGTGCTATTAATTATGTGCCGACGCCATTTTGTTAACCACGGCAACCCGCAACCAAAGGCTGAATATGCGTTTCCTCTCTCTCTCTCCATCTCTCAGTTATGCTTAGCCATTGTTTAGCTGTTCCGTTAAACTTTATCCTTCTAGCTGCCCTGATAAGCCAGCCAACGCGCCAGTCAGCCACAAAGGCGAACGCTTCACGCAACTTCAGCATGCTTGGAGATTATTCAACGCCTCGCACCGACCCAGTGGAGCGTTTCCAGGAAGAACTTTGTGCCTGGCTCAGCTGTTTGTATTAGCACTTTGATCCGAACAAAATAAAAATCTACATACATACTATATATATGTATGTATGTATGTGTGTGTGTACTTCACTAGCATAAGCATTAGCGTAGGCGACGTACACTGTAAGAAATTCAGATTTATTTCTTGAACGAATTTCCATAACTTTTGCCTGAATTGAGTGATAACTGACTCTTATACTTGTTAACAAATTGACAAAGGAATATTGGTTTTCTTCAGCTGACTTTTATACTTGCTAACAAATTGACAAAGGAATATTAGTTTTCTTCAGCTGACTTTTATACTTGTTAACAAATTGAGAAGGGAATATTAGTTTTCTTCAATGCCCGTCTGGCAACTTAAGAAGATTATTTTTGCTTCATTTAAATGCAACTTTAGTAATAGAATAAAAAAATAAAATAATAAAAAATAATAAATAATAAAATAAAATATTTAAAAAAAATATATATATTTTACATATAATATATAAGTGTTGCCTTTTGCTATAAAAACTGAGATACTAAACTCAGCTGAAACTAACAGACTAAACTTAATATTGCACAAGTTGCAGCCAGAAAGAAGATAAGTAGAAAGTTTTCGCTGATGAAAAAGCTTAAGGGGATTTATGCAGATGCCACAAAAAAATAAAAAAAAAACTTTATTTACATTACATATATTTGATTTGGAACTATAATTATATATCATGGAAATACATCAACTTAAGCTCAACGAATTGGGCAAACAAGCTTTAAGAATTATCATAATTACAGAGCGATTATTATACAAATATATAGACACTATATATACATAAACTATGGCATGACATTATTATTTATTACGTATACGACACGTTTGACCCACACAAACACGAAATAGATGAGGCGCACAGCTGATGTGTGGGATGCGTAATTGCACAGCTTGTTTCTGGCCAATTAAGTGCAAATTATATTATAGAAAAAAATGAGAAAAAAAATAAAATAAAATAATAATGATAGAGAAAGAAAATATATGCTGCGTACGCCCACGAAGTTTTCACAATTCAATTTCAATGCCAGCTTCAGTCCAACTGTCTGTCTGGCTGTCCGTCTGTCTGTCAGCTGCGCCGCTTGACAATGCCGACAAAACAAATCAGAGGCAGCAGCTGAAGCTGAAGCAGTCCAAGTCAAGCCACCCATTTGACTATGTAAGTGAGTGTCATGTGCATGTGTGTGTGTGTGTGTGTGTGTGTGTTTCTTGTGGCCGCAGCCACAGCGCGTAAGTGAATGAATGGAAATGAAAAAGTGCTGGTGGCACAGAAACTACGTGATCCGCATGCCAAACAGCAACAACTGACATTAAATGACTCGGACAACGGGCGTGAGACTGACAAGTGCCGACTGGGCGGGAGTGGGCGGCGGTGGGCGGCGGTGGGTGGTGAATGGTCGCTGGCTGCCCAAGCGTAACAGCAACTGGTCAATGCCTCAGCCTCAATACAATACCAAGCTGAGCACACACTCACACACACACACACACACACAGAGCGTAAATTAAATAATTTGTATTTCTGCAATTGTTCGCATTTTGAGCTTGGAATTCTCGGCCATGCGGTCGCTCGAGCATGTTTGTTGTCTTCAAATTAATTAAATTGTCTCCAAAATGCCATTTAGACAAATAACAACAGCCCAAAAATAGCAGCAAATTAAATTTCAAAACAATTCGTAAATATTAAATCAGATTTGATTGCTACGATTCGCTGAGCACTGCGAGATTTTTTTTTTTATTTTCTTTATTTTCTGTTTTTCTTTTGCTTTCTCTCTCGAGTGGCTGTAATAGGCTCGCCAGCTGACTTTGCTCTCTTGAGGCGCTGCCAGCTGGAAAAGGTCAGAGCCACAGTTGACCGGAAAAATGTGTAATTAAACTTTTAATTAAAATCATAACAGCCATTGCCAAGCTTTTGGCCAATGAATTTGGCTATTTCACATAATTTACGTAGCGCTTCTGCAAATAATTTACTGCAAATTCTAATTACAAAGCCAGGTTCGAAATGTGCCTAACTCAGGCCGGATAAAACATATTCGCTTGTTGTAGAAAAATATACCAAATGGGAGAGGAGCTCTATACATATAAGAAATAAGAGGAAATAGGACAGAGATGGAAAAATTGAATTACAGAGGAAGGTAAACAGAGATAGAGAGTCATAGAGAGAGGAACTCTTATTTATTAGTAATATGGAAAAATGTGAATGAGAAGAAGAAGAAAGAAAAGAAAGATGGAGCTTACAGTCACTGTAGGAGTAAGAGAATAAAAGAAAGAATGAATGAAAGTAAGGACTGGATGAGACAAAGAGAGAGACAGAGAGGAGATCAGAGAGAGAGAGAGAGATTGACAAAAAGGGAAAGGGAGATAGAAAGATAGATAGATAGATAGAGAGAAATAGAATGAGAGATAGAAAGATAGACTAATAGATAGATATAGAGAGAAAGATAGAGGGAGAAAGAAAGATAGACAGAGAGAGAGAGAGAGAGAGAGATTGAAGGAAAGAGGCAGGGAGATAGATAAAGAGAGAGAGGGAGATTGAAATAGATATTAAGAGAAAGAGTGATGCAGAGGGAGAGATAAAGACAGAAATATGGAAATGAAAGATGTTGAGAGAAATGTAGAGAGTTATATAGAAATACAGCCAGGCTGCACAAAAGAAAACAGAAATGGTTTACAGCTTAATCAAAGTATTTGAAATATTAAAGAAAACAATTTATGGATCAATTACCGCTTAAATGGAACACAATCAGCTCTTGCCAATTACATGGCCTGAATAATAAATGAAATCAACTATAAATCAGAAAAGGGTATACCAATTTATAGTAGAGCAAATACATACATATACAGTGTATATACATATATATATTTAAATACATTTATATGTTAAACATTTATACACATATTTGTCGAGTTAATGTTGGATATCCATATAGATCTTGTCGCAATAACAGGTGAATTGGTCAATTAGTGCGGGTTTTCAGCTTGATGTATTGCTGGAATGAATCATTGCGGTTGGCCATAGGTCCAAGACAATGACATATTCCATGGGTAGTACAAAGTGTATTTAATACTGGCAATAAATTATGGCCAAGCAATGCCAGCAATTCATCCAGGAAGCTCTGCATTGGCAGCGGGGCATGCGAGACCATTATTTTTGAGCACCTGCAGTTGTTCCAAATAACACACACACACACACACACATACGCAGACACGTGCAAGTCACACACACACACGACTCATTTATTAGATTGCATGCAGAAACGATGTCAATATAGAGGGAACCCAAGGTTTAAAGGTAAAAGCAGAAAATGTGTAACCATAAACCAGCTGCTAACCACAAAAACAATTTGATGGTCGAGAGAGCGACAGAGAGAGGGCAAGTATGGGCATGGGTTAAGGGTGGGGGGGTGTGCATGTTAATGGTCGTACGCCGGGTGGGTGTCAGGGAAACAATTGTGTGTCATGCACTTTCAACCCCAGCGTCGTCATGTCTGGAGTTCTGAAGCAGGAGGCGGAGGAGTTGGGGCGTGAGCTGGCCATGAGCAATTGTCTAGCAACGGGGAAACTACAGCCAATGGACTCAATTGAGCAACAACAACAACAACAGCAACAAAGAAGCAACAGTCTGTTGGCGCAAGCTTTGGCCTTTCTAGCTTTCCGTTTGGCGCTGAGTGACATCGCATCCGTAACCCCGCGGCGCCGACACGTGGACCGTGTCTGTCTGTCTGTGCCAGCCCTCTCTGGCAGCTACATCATTATTTTCGCCAATGGCAAATGTTTAGCCAACCCTTCAGGCCTTTCCAGCTGCCGCGGTGCGTTTTCATTTTGTTTGATGTATTACCCAAAAAGTCCGACACCCAAGTGAACAATCTATCAATGGGGTAGCTTGGTTCCAGCAGATCGGGCGACATTACTATGCAGATTTTTTCAGCATTTTCATTTGGTATTACGCACAGAGCAAACAGCAATTTCCGCACGCAAATTCAATAAACCAGCTCATTGTCAGGGGCCTCAATGAAAATCCTAAGACCCCAAGTCTAAAGAAAAGCCATAAAAAGGGAGGGACAGCCGCCGAAATTGTGTTCGAGTGTGCAGCGGCTGAGCTCTTGAAAGGAGCCAGCCACAGCTAGGAGTAAAACGAAGCGGGAATACCCTTAACAGAGACTGTTATATACATAGATATATACATATATATTATTAAAGATATCGTGTCGTGTCTTGCTCTCATTAAATTCCAACTTAGATATTTTTTTTTTTATTATCTTCTTCATTTGGTATCAAATTTGATGACTTAGTGCTGTGCGCCATCAACATCAATGCAATTCCATTAGCACGAAATGATTTGATGCGCTCCGTTATCTCTGTAGTGTCAAGCGTCCAAAGGGACATCGACTGGGCAAACAACACGAAGCAATCGCAATTGGAAAGCCATAAACGCGCATTGAACTGTGCTGCCTCGCCCGTTGTTAGCTTTAGCCTCTGCTTCTGCTTCTTTTTTTTACTTTAGCTGCCAGACAGACTTTTTTTTTTACTTTTTTTATGTGCGCGCTGAGCGCTGAACCACTCAGAGCTTAGAGCAGTCGATGCCAGACGAAAGCCAGCTGAAGCGCACCTAGCATAAAAAGCGAGCTTTAAGGCACTTTCTTTTTTTGTTGTTGCTCTTAAAATCTTCAGTTGCTGTACATTTACTTAGTGTATCGTAGAAAAACTCTTAAGTATCAGCTTAGGCTAAAAGTGAAGAATAAATTAATAGTTTACTAATGGTTAGCAGCATAGTTAGCTAAAAAAAAAATAAAATAAAATAAATTTATAATTATCATTATTATTATTATTATTAGTATTAGTATATTATTATTTGTATTTTTATTTATTTAAGAATATTTTGTATATTTTATTCTCATTAACATTTTGCACTATTATTGTACTTATTATTATTTTAATTTGTATAAACACTGTTTTAATTATTATTAATATTACTGCTATTGTTATTAGTGTGATAATAATTATAATATTTTAGTTAAAAAATGTTTTTTTTTATCATCAACATTTTTATTACAATTATTGGTTTATTATTCTTATTATTAAAAACTAAAAACCTTTTATTATTCAAAACTATAAATATTATTATTAAAACTAAAAACCTTAAACTATTAAAAATTCGAAATTAGAGTTATTATTAACACTATTATCACTTTCAGCATTATTATTCAGCTTTAATCTTGTTCTCATTATAATTTTTGTTATCATAATATTTATCTATTATTATTGTTAACTTTGTCATCATTATTGTCTCCAAAAAAAAAATCAAAGTATTATCATAACTATTTTTGATAGATATCTATATTTATAGCTTAATATTAACTTCTATAATTATCACTTAAAATTAATATTAATAATAGTATATATATTAATATTATTTGAAATATTTTCATTTATTTATTTATTTATATTTTTTTAATATATTTATTTAAAATCGATATTTTTATTGCTTTCAATTTTACTAACATTATTATTATCATTATATTATTATAATTATCATAATTACTATTACTGTTCCCATTCTCATTATTATTATTATTATTACTATTAATATTATTATTAATAGTCTTAGCACAAATTGTATAATTCTTTGTTTGGTTAGTGCTAATAGGTCTTGTGTCAGTCCCATATTGAATAGAATGCAATACAGAGTCTAATAATAGCACAGCTTCAGCCAAATTATAATTATGAATAGTGTTCGGGGGCTTCGAGCTTGGAGCTGGGGACTTTGAGGCTGCATAATTCATTTAAGTCAGATTCATTTGCGCTGCTAATGGAGCTGCTTTGTTATTATTTACCTCAATGGGACAAATCACACGCTGAAATTCAAATGGAACTCTCCACTCCCCACTCTCCACTCTCCATTCTCCATTCTCCACTCTCCACACGCACACAAATTAAATGATGGCAGGCCTGTCCCTCGACATGTTTCCACTAATTGAAATGGACTGCGAGTGACCCGAAAATCCTATTTACCCACAACCGAGCAGCGGGCGCATCTGGCCAGAATTTTCAACTAGAAACCGTGAGGGGGGCCCGGAAATCTAACTGAGTGACTCACTAGCTCCTCTATTTATATTAACTCGAGCAGTTAGTTTAGTTTGGTGATTCAATTGAAATGCATCTTTAATTGGTTGCCAAGCAGCTGCTTCGACTTGGGCTTCGCTTTAACTGCTCGGAGGCGCTGCCATGGAATGCTGTATGTAATGCACACCTGCCACACAAATGGCTGCCAGGCAAATGGGCGACAGCTGCCCCCGGTGAGGCATTAATTCCGGCTGACGCGACTGCAGAGATGCTGATGCAGCAGCTGGAATGTGGCGGGCGAGAATGGGAATGGGCTGGAATGGAACGCGCGAGCCATACATGAAATGCCAAAGGAGCTGAGGAAGTAATGGGAATTCTGAGCGGAGGCACAGCAGAAGTGAAGTCTGGTGTCGATTCCGGATGGAGTTAGTTTCGGCGTGAGTGAGTATGTGTGTGTGTGTGTGTGTGTGTGGCAGGAAAATGGAATAGGAAATTGAGTGTGTCTAATGCGTGCTTATGGCGCACATTTTAATAGAATTTTTCAGAGTCGTGTGTGGCACAGCAACAGGTGAGCAGGCGGGCAGGTGAGCAGGTGAACAACTGTAGTCGATGCTCGCTTTTCTTTTTATTAAAATCGTGCTGGCTGTCAAAGTAACTCGATTTCCGTTGGCATTTGCATATTGTCGTCCAAAAACTGGAACTTGGCAAATTTCTATCATTTTTCATATGTTGCACGTTGCGACGTGGCATGCTACAATATTAAAGAAGTTGTGTGTGTGTGTGTGTGTGTATCTGTGTGTGTGTGGCATCTGTATCTGCACTCAAGTCGCGTTTGCTGCTGCCGTTGCAAATAAATTTGTCAAATTGCATTCGCAATTCGCTGTTTTTCTTTGCTCTCGCTTATGAAACTGTGCGGTCTTCAGTGGGTGGTGCGGTGGTGCTGTGGTGGCTGCATGTTGCAATTGCAGCTGTAGCTGAAGCTGTAGCTGAAGCAGCCGCAAACAAGCGACACAGCAATGTGTCGCTTCTCATGTCGCATTGGTCTGTCTCTCTCTCCACCTCTCTCTCTCTCTCTGGCTCATGCTCACGTCCTCACGTGCTCCACTCTGCTCCACTCGGTAGCACTCTGTGCCACCCAGCCAGCTCGCCACTGACAGCTCTTACACATTTCATTTTATTGTCACGTACGCGTTCATTCCGTAGTTTCTCTTTATGGTAGGTCGGCGCTGGTTTTCCACCAAAAATTATTTCTATTGCCCGCCCGCCATGTAAGGCCATGCCCAGCTGTTGTATTTCACTTTGCTATTTCACTCGTTCGTAAGTCGTAATTCTTCCATTTCAAATTTCATTTACATACAGGGTGTGTCAAGTGTAGCCAATTAATAAGCCATAATAATCGGCTTGTCTCCCATAAGTACATCATTTCAATGGAGCATCTATTGACCCTATATATATTTCTGCAAAAACTCTTAACTAAAAACTTGTGCAATTGCAGTTAAGTAGTAGAGCAATTGGAAAACTCTTTTATGTCAAACTAAAAAAGTTCAGTTATTTTGTAACTTTTCATAGAAATGCTGAGCGTATACCCAAGGGAAAATTGTCAAATGGGGTATGATGTGCTTACTTCTAGATTCCTAGAGTAGATGTGAAGCTTAGTTGAGGCAGAAAAATATTATATTTATAATATATTACGTTTCATTTATATGTCTTTCTTTTTAGCTAGAATGCTGGGTATATTCTAGTCAAGCATTTCCTAGAGCAATCTTACTTATTCTCTACTATAACTGTAAAGCGCTTTAAGTTTAATATTTACAAGTTTTTTTTACAAGTTTCAATGTGAATTGCAGATAGTTTATATTTGATATACAAATACATATATACATACATAGATAGTATAGATAGTGTATGTATGTATGCATTTCAACTACTTCTGCAATTTAATAATATTCCATAATAAAAGTAAATAAATGTGAAATAAATTTAATAAATGTCATTTTATATTTGGCAAACAATTCAATAAAATATTTATTTAGCTCAAAATGATTGATAATTCATTTTCATTTTCCTTCGCTTATTTTATTGATTGTTAAAAGCTTGCATTTAATGGCAAAAATTACCAACAAGAAAAAAAAAACGGAGTTTTCATAAATTTTGTATTACATTACATTAATTAATGCTCACGGTTTTTTATACCCTGAACCCATTGAAAATGGGAAATCAGGGTATAATGGTTTTGTTTAAATGTATGTAACAGGTAAAAGGTGGCGTAGCAGATCCCACAAAGTATATACATATATTCTTGATGATTTGATTTATTTTATTTCCTCTACGTATTTACTCTACGTATTTCCCTTACGTAATTCCTCCACGTCGTTCCTCTACTCACTTTAATGCGCTGACCCCCAGCAGGCCTGGACGACTGAAGAAATGCTGCAGCTGCTGCCCTTTATATACATTGGGCCACTATTGCTCAAGCACTGTCTCTCTCAAATGTGAAGCCCGACGGCAGGTGGCGCTCATTGCAGTCGAGCTTCCAGTGAGCAATGGGAACGCTCTCTGCTGCTGCGAGCATTCTAGCTTCGTTTTACACATACACATACTAAAAGAGAGCTGCTGCCTACACATAGACAGCTCTAATGATCTTTTGCTCTTTTTCTCTCCTTGCTTTGACTTTTACTCAAGCACTGCAGTGCACAGTCTCTCTCAAATGTGAAGCCCGACGGCAGGTGGCGCTCATTGCAGTCGAGCTTCCAGTGAGCAATGGGAACGCTCTCTGCTGCTGCGAGCATTCTAGCTTCGTTTTACCTAAACACAAATACCAAATGAGAGCTGATGCACACACGCTTTTTGAACTACGGCCTTATAATATACTACAACTATAAGTCTTACTACTATAACTATAAGTCCTACTACTATAACTTTAAGTCTTTCTACTATAACTTTAAGTCTTACTACTATAACAATAAGTCCTACTACTATAACCATTACTTCTACTACTACAACTATAAGTCCTACTACTATTACTATAAGTCCTACTACTATAACCATTACTTCTACTACTACAACTATAAGTCTGCTGCGCTTTATATATGCCCACTATTACTCAAGCACTGTCTCTCTCTCTCTTAAATGTGAGGCCCGACGGCAGGTAGCGCTCATTGCAGTCGAGCTTCCAGTGAGCAATGGGAACGCTCTCTACTGCTGCGAGCACTCTAGCTTCGTTTTACACATACACATACCAAAAGAGAGCTGCTGCCTACACATAGACAACGCTAATGATCTTTTGCTCTTTTTCTCTCCTTGCTTTTACTTTTACTCAAGTACTGTCTCTCTCGTTGCAGTCGAGTTTAAGAGACCAATGGGCACGCTCTGTGCTGCTGTGAGCATTCTCGCTGCGCTTTACCTAAATATAAATACCAAATGAATACAGCTACACACACATAGACTTTTACTTTTACTCAAGGCCTGTTCTCTGCTGCTTCAATAATTTGTTCAGGGGATTTGCTAGTCGAGCGAACTCGACTTGAGCTTTCATACTTGTTTCTACACATTTTTTTAAATTTTGGTTTATAGTAATTTATTTACATATGTATATTTATATTTAAATCATAAATCGATACGGGTTTAGTGCGGCTGAAATAAATATTTGCAAATATATGATTTATTACTATAAATTATTAAATAATTCTATACGATGCGAGCGCTCAAGAGCTCATTTATGAGTTAGGCAGAAATAAATATGAATAAAAATAATATATAGAAATACTTATGAAAAGAAAATAAATAATGTAAATATATATTATTATTATTAAAATTTATTTTTAGAGACACTCTCAGTTATATTTTCAAATATTTTCTTTTATATCACAAACCACATTTGCGGTTTACACTTGGACCACAAAAGTTAAGCAAGTGATTTAAAAATTAAATCAGTCATCAGTCCATCAGTCAGTCACTCCGTCAATCGCTGTGTTTGTAATTCGTAAATTGACATCTGTAACTCTCGATTTGTCAGCATCTGGCTACTGCTGGAAGCTGCATCTGTATCTACATAGCTCAGCAAATTTGCAGTTACGATGCAATTAAATCCGACAGTGGGGCAGGCAGACAGCCAGACGATGAGCTGGGAGCGAGCTAAGAAAAACGTTGATAAATGTCAAACGGAAAGAAGAAATGCTGATGATAAAAAGTCAGCAGGACGAAGAAGATGCGACCGCAGTCAATGCAGAACGTAATAGCAAAAAGAAAAAAAAAAAGAGTAATTCATACTCATGACTGAAGGAGGAAATTACTCGAGCTGAAAGCTGGAGGAGCAGCTGCACTTAGTTAATTGAGCATTAGAAACACTTTGCTGTGCGCCGTTCGCGTGCTGCATTAACTTTAACTTTGGTAATCTGCTCAGCGTAAGTTTTACAAAATGAATTAAAATTCCTAGCAATGAATTAAAGCTGTAGACATTCTCATGCCAGCCAGGCAGAAGGAAAGCCAAGGCAGCCCAGGCAGTTAGCCATCTATCCTATCCTTGGAGAGGAAGGACACATTCGTAGAGCGCTAATTCAGTTTGCCGTATCAACTCTCAGTTCGTGTGCCGCACCAGAAGTTCTTCCTCCTTTTTTTTTTTTTTTTTGGCACTCTCTGGACTCGAATGGCCGTGGATTACACGCAGTTGCAGCTGAAGCTGCAGACGGCAGGAAATATGAAAACTAACAGACTTATTGCATTACTTACGCTAAATAACCCACTTACAAAAGCGGCGCACACGAAAAACGAGCAGGATGCCTGGATGACAAAATGAGCAGCAGCTGGAGTAGAAGAAGAAGATGCTGCTGCTTACTATGACGGTAGCTAGCTGGCAAATGCGTACGGCAAACCGTAAACCCGTAAACGGTAAACGGTAAACGTAATGCTGATGGTGATAATGATAATGATGATGCGGGCAACTTATTAAATTCTCCAACGGATGCTCACAAGCAGAGTTACAACCGCTGACAGTTAGCAGAGCAAAAGGATGCCCAAAAAAAAAAGAGCATGACAATTGCACAGAGCAACTTGACAGCCACACTGACAGCATCCCAGCAGAGAGCGCTGTGATGATGAAGTTTTTCCTTTTGCCTGAATGCTGAATGCAGGAAAAATCTCAGATACGTGCTCCATGCCACACGAATGTGCATAGGTAGATGTGTGAGTGGGACTGTGTGGCTGTGAGTGTGAATACAGGTAACAGTATATGCATAAAAAAACAGATCAATGAAACAATAGGGTTTGGCTTTGCCATACGTACCCTGTAATAAAGGTGCACAAAGTTACAAATATCCTTCACAAAAATCCCAACCATATTTTTAACTATCGACACATCGATTTAACAGCGCTACTGTTCACTTGTCTCAACAGCTATCAAACTATTTTTATTAAATTAAAGTTTTGTTAATAAACTTTGTAATATTGCTTAGGTACAGAATCAGTTGGAATGACTTGATATTTCAATACAAATTATGCACAAATATATACCACAATATAAAGTATAAAATTTCTTTTAAATACAATAACATAGTCAGTTAATTGAAGCGATGTTTCAGCAATTCGCTACGCTAATCGATTAGCAACATCGCACACAATCTATCGATCTATTGCAAAACTGAATGTTCATCGATACTATCTGTACAGTGCCAGCGAGGTTTTTAACAGCTCTTGGCTGTGCAGCAATGTTTGCCCACGACTTTAACAGTGATGTTTGCCTTTGCGCTATGTTAAAATAAAATTTAAGAATTATATGTAAGTTTTGACTAAATGCAGCTCAGTAGCATACTCTGAGATGTAATCACATCTAGAGTATGCAACAGTCATTCAATACAATTTGTTACTCACTTTGGATTCTCTTTCATTTCGCATGGGTCATAAGATTTGCATTCAGAAAATTTGTTCGGTATTTGTTTTTCCTCTTCTTCCTTCGCCTCTTCACTTTTTCTTTTACTTGTTTTCTTTTTTTTCTGCTCGCATGCCTTGCAGTCTTTTGTTTATAGTTGGAAAAGCTCTTGAATTTCACATCTGACTTTGGGAGTTGCATAAAAATCTGCATGTTGCACACAGATTCATCTCAGCTGTGTGGAGCACGGAGAAGCTAAGAGGCTGCACTTGTGTGTATCTTAAATTTCAATAGGAATAACAATACAGCAGCTGCGTGTGCTTTAAATTCTGCACTCGAGAGACTCTTTGCACTTGTGTGCGTGCGTTTGTATTCAAATTTATGCGGCGTGGGCAAGAGATGAAAATGAAAATCTAATATGCTGGCAAACCCAATTAAATGCTGCACAAAGCAAGCACAAGGCAGCTGGAAATAATTCTGTTTACGCTGAGCACGAGACAAGTTAAATCTTTTCTTCTGACGCTCGGTGCGCCAGCTGCAGCTGTGCGCCGCCAGACCAGAGTTATGGGAGTTGAGGCAGCGCCTGGGGCTAGGCTATGAAAAAGCGCAGCCCGTTCACATTTGATTGGATTTGCCAGGCGGCGCGCTAAACTAAAGCCAGACAAATTTGAATTTGAATTTGAGTGAGCTGCACTGAGATATGACTCTGAGTAAAGCTAGTTTTGGTTGGCTCTCACTTCTAATTGTGGCTTAAACTCATTTATTATTTCTTCTCTCTTGCAGCTTCTCACACATCGCCGCCAATGAACTGAGGTAAGTCGGAGAATTGAATTTATCCCGCCAATGGGCACATTTCGTATTTCAGTCACGATATTTGCGCTGGTTGCCAAAAATAGAATAAGCAGAGAGCAGAGGCAGCGAAAGGATGGAGTCAACGCCACACAAATACAGTTCAGCGTATTTTTATGGCAATCGTCACTATTACAACAGAAATACGTGAGACTATTTCCGAGTCATTTTATACGTAGTATATATACTATATATATATTTGACGTCACGTATTTATTTTTTCCAATTTCTGTAACTGTTTGTCGCAACTATTCACATAAACCTTGAACTTTTGAAAGAGAAAATAAGTTTGACAGCCTGTGAAATACTCTGTACTCTGAGCAGGTTTGTAGATTAAAGGGAAATGCTTGATGGTAATAGAGTTTGGTTGGAGAAATTTAGGAAATTAATTGTGTGCATTCGCGTGTTAAGGCACATTGTAGAGGATTGTCCAGGTGGAGTTCTTTTAGCCAGAAGAGTTCTATGTAAAGCTGTTTAAGCTGTGTTCAACAGAATGCTTCAGAATAAAAACTTCTTGCATGGGATCACTCAGGCTCAAGAGTTCTGTCTAAGATTTGGTATACCAACTTCTTGGGGGCTACTTGAGGGCATATTTGATAGGCTTAAGACTTTTGCTGTTGCTGCTATAAAGTTGAAGAGAAAAGTCTTAAGTTAAACTCTTGCTAGAATGAAGAAGAGTCTGTGCCGAGTATGTTAATAATATACTAGAGTTTATTCCTTGCTCCTGTCAAGAGCTTGTTAATATTCTAAAGGATCCCTCAGCTTAAAGACTTTAATTTTGGATACTAAAAAGATGACAAGCTAGATATATCTCAGAATGACTCTTAAGGTTCTTTAGAATGATGACTCCTATCTAGATTTCATTCAGAATAAAAAATTTAGTCCAGTGTTTGTTAAGCTATAGGATCTTAAATCGTCTGCAAAAACTTTACTTAACCACATTTTAGATCATCTTCTTTCAACATCAGATAAAGATAAGCGAAAGCCTAAAAGGTAATTTAGCAGAACTCAATGTTTCATTTGTAGATGCTAATAATAAAAAAAGATGAGCACAAATTCATTCAAATTCTTATCAAACTCAAGTCTAGACGAAAGCCTGGCATAGTCAAAAGGAAGTAATTAAATTTCATTTAAGCAACATATATTTTCTAATTAAAAATTTAGTGATGTCGTGCTGTCTGCTGCTGTCATTCAGTCATTCATTTCATTCGTTTGCCATGGTTACCTCTTGTATGATATTTGAAATGAATAGCATTTAGTCATTTAGGGCTGTTTCTTTTCTTGGCCAAAATGTAAGTAAAAAGCCAAATCAAAT
Organism: Drosophila aldrichi; assembly: GCA_035045965.1. Taxonomy (NCBI): domain Eukaryota; kingdom Metazoa; phylum Arthropoda; class Insecta; order Diptera; family Drosophilidae; genus Drosophila; species Drosophila aldrichi. The sequence continues at coordinate 2,798,002 of JAWNOM010000161.1, forward strand.
CGTCTCCAGCTATGTGTGGGCACTGCTAATGAGCTCGTTCACATGTGTGTGAGTGTGTGTTTGTTGTTGTGTGGTTTTCTGCTACTTGTGTGTGTTTTTTTTTCACAATGCGGTTACAGCGCTGCCACAACAAAGTCCTCGCAGCTCAAAGGCTAGGCATTAAGCCAGTCAAACACGAAATCAGCATGCAAAATAAATGTGTAGTCAGTGTTGGGTGTTGAGTGTTGAGTGTTGGCAAAAGGATTAGTCAAAGTCAAAGAACTTGCGACGCGAGCTGCGTATGTGGCACAGTGGAGCAGCATGCAGAGTGGCTAAGTGACTCAACTCGACTCTGCCTTTTTATGTAAGCGATGAATGTGGCATAGAAACACCCACACACACACACACAGACACACACTTGCTCCACATTTGATATGGCTGGCACACATCATTCACTTGTTGACCGAGTTTAGATCAATCTTTTGACCAGGCCAACTGCTGTTCAAGTGCTCAAGAGAGAGAGAGAGAGAGGGAGAGCGCGACGCCTTGGCCATGCGTTTGCACTCTTTATGGCTGCACTCGGCCAGCAGCATCTTCGATGTTGGCCATAAAGTGCCGTTGGCCAGAAACTAATCGGTGGCTGCTATAAAACTAAAACTGCCGCAACGAACCAAGTTATTGGCCAGTAAAACTAGTGGAAGGCAGCTAGCACAGGTTGAGTGTGGCACATGAGCCACAGGGAGTTGGGCTCACTCTCTCTCTCTCTCTCTCTCGCTCGCTCTCTCTGTGGCTGCATTCGTGTGACATCTTAAGTGCATTGGCCTAGGAGCAGGAGCAGGAGCAGGCTCGGGCGGGCAGCTGGGGCATTTATGATCACATTTTTCGCGAGAGACAATGTCAAACAGAAACACTGTTGTGTCGCAAAGTTTTGCCTTTTAGTAACGCTGCTCTCTCCTTTTTTTTTCATGTATACTTTTTTATTAATTTGGTGAGTCGAGGCACCACACGACTAAAAGCTCACATTGTGGTTTTTATGCGCAAAAAAAAAATGGAAAAACCGACGCAAATGCACGGAAATCCCGCACAGATTTATGAAAAACTATATCCGCAAAGCTTTTATGCTTTACGGTAACAGGCTGTACATTAATTTTAAGTACATACTTTTCATGCCGAGACCGTGTCAAAAAGTATTTCAAAGCTTTGCCCCCTCTACCGCCGTATGTAAAACACGCAAATGTTTTTTAATAAACTCACAACTCAATTTTGTTGCCGTAAATCGGTTAGAACTTTCACATATGACAATCAAGTTATATATAGCTGATACATATACACATATATATGTATATGTAGCTGATGGTGAATATGCATGTGCATATATTTTGTTTCAGTTTTGATTTATTCTTAAATTTGCCAAAACAATTTACGTTCTCCCATATGATTGATTTACAGCTATTATTAAGCTCTTCCACTGCACAAAGTTCTCAATGGGCATTCGTTTGTATTCGTTAGTCGCTCGCGCTGTGTGGGAATAGTTTTTATACTCGTTCACGCAGTGATAAAGAGTATATTGGTTTGAGAAATTTTCGTTTTGCTAGGCAGATAGACTGACCATACGTTTCGGCCATCTGTTCTTTTTATCTGACTCGTTGTCCGTCTGTCTCTTTGTCCGTCTGTCTCTGTGTCCGTCTGTCTCTGTGTCCGTCTGTCTCTCTGTCTGTCTGTCTCTCTGTTCGTCTGTCCCTTTGTCCGTCTGTTTCCTTGTTCGTCTGACTCTCTGTCTGTCTGTCTGTCTCTGTGTCTGTCTCTCTCTCCGTCTGTCTTATATTGGTCCATCTGTCTCTCTGTTCATTTGCCTGTTTCACTATCCACCCGTCTGTCCATCTTTTTCTATCCGTCCGTCTGTGCGTTCGTCTGCGCAATACTCAGACCATTCCTCTATATCCGGTAGAGTTTTAAAGCTTGTGCTAAAAAAAGTACAGAATTAAATGACTGCAGTCTCTCTCTCTCTCTCTCTCTCTCTCTCTCTCTCTCTCTCTCTTTCTCTCTCTCTAGAGATTTTAATATAAATGATACAACTGGGCGAGCATTTGGCAGTCGTTTATGCCCGTCTGCAATATTGTTTCTTGTTGCCATTGAAATATGGCTAAGTAGCTTAAAGGCTACTGAATGCGTCAGTTGCGTATTGCCAACATCGAAGCAAACTCGATTTATTGCTAACACACACACATACACACACACACATACATACATGTGTACAAATAAGTATATATGTATATTCACATATATGCCAGCTTATAAACGGCGAACGCACGTTTCCTATTCTCACAAAAAAAATAAAAAAAAAAAGTAAGGGAAAAAGGAAAAACTTTCTGCAATAATATTTGAAAAAATGCCACCATAAAGAATTCATGACATTGCGTATAGTGGATATTTGTATTTATATTCTTTCTCTTGCTCTTGCTCTTGCTCTTGCTCTTGCTCTTCTTCTTTTTTTTATACATTTTTATCATGATATTTTATGTTGTCAATATTCTGAAGGGCGACCCGGAGAGAGCTTAAAGGCTACGAATTTTGTATGGTTTTTTGGTCAATGGTCGGACAGCTATAAACATTTATTCTAGTAATCCAGCGTAATTAAAGTTTTAGCTGCAAAAAAAGCATTTGAAATGCTTTCACGCCTGACCCGCCTGGCTTATTAATTACTTGACACTAATAGCCGCAAGCATAACCACAGATGAAAACGAAAACATAACGAAAACGAATCCCAAATAGCCAATTCCAGTGCGCCTTCACTGTGTCCCAAAATTGGGATAGGCTGCTCGAAATGGTCAGTCATTATCCTTTGGCTTTTGCAGGGGGGCGGCGGGGAGCCAGGGCAGGTCTAGAAACCAAACAACGGCTGAGCAAGTGAGGGAAATCGCTCTCTCTCTCTCTCTCTCTCTTCCCCGTTCCTCCTCTATGCCCTGAATGGAACTTATTATCTGCGTCAGTTGTACACAAACACGTACGTGCGACTCGGCACAGCCTCCGCCCGGTGGGCGTGCGCGACCCGTGACTCGGCGCAATAAAATCTTATTAAGGCGCTTTACAATAAGCGCTCAAAGGGGAATGGCGAATAGCGTGCCCACAAGCCGGGCGGCGGAATGGGCGGAACTGAAACCCAAAAGCCCGTAACCATCCGCCCCCCCTCCACAGATCGTAAGATGCGCATTTTTACAAATGTGGCGCCAGCAACAATCGAGCCTGGCTGAATGTTTATATTCTTCTTCGTTTCGGTCGCTCGTTGGTAATAAAATATATAAAAGCGCACACATATATATATATGTGTATTTGTATCTACATGTATATTGCGCATACGCCGCATTGTGCGGTGCCCAGTGCCTTGTATGTAGTCATTAATAATATATCGCTGCTTCCGGTCGTCGGCGGCGCCGCCCTCGGCAAACCAAGTGCGATAAACCGTTTAGCAATATCCGGCAAAGCACAAGTGGGCCAACTAAACAGCGACGGACGTACTAGTACGGGCATACGAGCATATTACGTATACGTAATACAAATAATTGTACTTGTAACTTGTATAACTGCCAACGCCAATGCATTCTGCTCGTTGTTTTCTTTTGTTTTTGTTCCCATTTTTTTTTTGTTTCTGTCATCCGCTCAATGCTGTCACATTAAAAGCCAATATATTTCTCTTCTCAAGTAGTATAGAGTTTAGGAATTACGAAGCGGATAATATTGGAGTGCTAGTTGTATAGAGACTGAAGGAAATTTATAATTAAGCTGGGAAGGCAAGAGTTAGGGAGGGAGAGAGAGAGAGAGAGAGAGAGTGAGAGAGAGAGAAAGAGAGAGAGTGAGTGGGAGAAAGAGTGAGTGAGTGAGAGAGCGGGGAAGCCATTTAGTTTTATGGGTTAATTTAGAAGATTGGCAAAATATTTTATTTATACATTACAACTACAATAATTATATGAACATATGTATAAATATATTTATATAAGACAACTACGATAACATATGTATATAAAAGACAACATTTAGTTGGGCAAATTTCAGATAAAGTCGAAGTAAAATGTCGGAATTTTCTATAAACTTCGACACTCGCTCAATAGATTTGATTGGCTAACTAATTTGTATTTATTTTAAAGTAAAGATTCTAGGAAAACAATGCAAAATTATGCATAAATTTACTTTATGTCGATGTGAGCTACAATTACCTTAGTTTACTTCGTTTTAATATGGTTTGTTAAATGATAACAAATAAATTTCATATCAAATAATAAAAACTTTGGCAGTGGATGTCTAAGCTATTTCAACAGTTAATCTGATTTGGATTGAAAGTAAAGATTCTGTGAAAATAATTAAAAATCAATAATCAAATCACTTTGGCTAGAGATGAGTCGCCTCGTCCTCTACTTTATCTAGCCTTCAGATGCTGTCCAGCAACGAGCTGCAGGCAGTTGGAGACCTGCTGGCATTTTAATCAACTCAAAGACAATTCTGACATTCTAGAGTGAATCTCAACTTATTAGCTAGAAATTTTCGCTACAAAGAGAATAATATATTGCATTCGCTTCTAGTGAATTCAGCAACTAAATGAAGTTCAAAATATTCTTTTGCAGCCTTTTTTAATACACTCGCAGCTGACATTTCATTATAATTTATAATACATATTTCAAATTTAAATAGAGCTAAGTAAACACTTGAAATAAAACAAGTAAACAAGTGGAAGATATCCTGAGCTCTGTCTTCCGCCGTCTTTTACATATATCATTATTAAATTCCCAATTCCCATTTTGAATGGATTCTGCTTTACAGACAGAGTTTATTAAAAATGCATAAATTTCTTGAATTTGATTTACAGAATTTACACACAAATCGATTCAAGAGATTATCGCTTGTTGTTTGACACTAAAATTGTGATAACTTTTAAGCTAAGAACATAATCCTTTTACTAAATTGTTGTGTGTCATATGGAAGAAAGAGAGAGGTAGCGAGTGCAACTATTTGTCTTCTATCTAGAGTGAGATCCTTTGACTCTTGCCGGGTCTCAGCTTATTTAAGTTTGTCCTCGACTCGAATGCATCAGCTATGGAATTTAATAAAAAAAAAATAAATTGTGAGAATATTTTGCCAAGCACATACGAATATTTTATTTTATGAATGCGTATTTTATATTCATACTTATTTATGTATGTATGTGTGTGGGTTACTTGAACAATGGCATCAACTTTGCCGACAGCTAAACACAGGCACACACATACACACACACACATGCATACCTTGTGCTTGTTTTCGCACAGATGTGCAAAAAGTTTTGCCAATAAATGAAAATAGGAAGCGAAGGACGGATAAAAACAAGATGTTGAAATAAGTTGTCAAGCTAACGCCCGGTCTCCCCGCCAACCCTCGTTGCCCACACACACACACACACACACAGCGCTGCCCGTTTCCGCCCTGGCAAAATGGTGGCTGGCGGCTGTCGGCTGACGGCGATAAGCGCTGAACATTGATAAACATGCCCGGACTGCAACAACACGAGGCAACGGCAGGTCGCTCACATTGTAGTTTCCCTAAGCGAGGACTCGGCTCGAGTTGGAGTTGGAGCTGAAGTTGCAAGCAGAATGATGCGGTTGCCTGACAACGCATCAGATCGTTGACAAAGCACACACACACACACACACACACTGAGACAACAGCACAGTACAGAATTGCATCCACATCCATTTAAGTTGAGGAGTTGCAAACGACAATCGTAGTGGAAGTGAAAATGGAAATGGGAATGGAGAATGGGAATGGGGAGTGAATGGAGCACTCGCTCTTCTTCTTGCTCTTGTCAGCTTTCCATGCAGCCTGTGAGTAGGCGCGTCAAAGCATTGTTAACTAGATAGCCACGCATTGAAGTTAGACAGCCAGTCTTATTATTATTAAGCAATATGTGGAGCAACGGGCGTCAACTGAATTTTAAATTGAATTTTTATTGATTATACTCTGTGAAAAGTGGCTGGAAAATAAATCAAATTCAAATTACATATTTAATTGATTTATTATTTATTTATTTTCATTGTCATTCGGTTAAAAAATATTATCAGAGAAATATTTTCTCTAAGTATTGTTTCCAAGAATTTCCCCTCTTTCCCCTAAGTATTTCCTCTACTTATTTCCCTTACGTAATTCCTCTACGTATTTCCTTTACGTAATTCCATTACGTAATTCCTCCACGTTCACACTCTCGACTTCACTGTATTGCGCTGACCCCCAGCAGGCCTGAACGACTGAAGAAATGCTGCAGCTGCTACCCTTTATATACGTAAAGCCACTATTACTCAAACAGTGTCTCTCTCAAATTTTGAGACCGACAGCAGGTTGCGTTCATTGCAGTTGACCTTCCAGTGAGCAATGGGAACGCTCTCTGCTGCTGTGAGCTTCGTTTTACCTAAATACAAATACCAAATGAGAGCTGATGCACACACATTGACAACTTTAATGAACTTCTGCACTGCTTCTCTGCTTACTTTTACTTATACTCAAGTACTGTCTCTCTTAAATGTTGAGCCAGACGCTAGGTAGAGCTCGTTACAGTCTCTGCTGCTTCAAACATTCCTTCAGGGGATTTCCTAGTCGTAGTGTAGTATAATATACTACAACTATAAGTCTTACTACTATAACAATAAGTCTTACTACTATAACTTTAAGTCTTACTACTATAATTTTAAGTCTTACTACTATAACTATAAGTCTTACTACTACAACTTTAAGTCTTACTACTATAACCTTACGTCTTACTACTATAACTATGTATAAGTCCTACTACTATAACTATTATTCTTACTACTATAACTATAAGTCTTACTACTATAACTATTACTTCTACTACTATAACTATAAGTTTTACTACTATTACTGCTATTACTATAACTATCACTCTTACTACTACTATTATTCCTAAAGACTACTATTTCTATTTCTACTATTTATATACATAAAGCCATTATTACTCAAGCACTGTCTCTCTCAAGCACAGCAGGTAAAGCTCGTTGCAGTCGAGCTTCAAGTGAGCAATGGGAACGCTCTCTGCTGCTGCGAGCAAATTAATACTGCTACATACACATAGACAACTTTAATGATCTTCCGCACTTCTTCTCTCCGTGCTTTCTTTCAAGCACTCTCTTAAATTTTGAGTCAGACAGCAGATAAAGCTCGCTGCAGTTGACCTTCCAGTGAGCAATGGGAACGCTCTCTGCTGCTGTGAGCATTCGAGCTTCGTTTTACACATACACATACTAAAAGAGAGCTGCTGCCTACACATAGACAGCTCTAATGATCTTTTGCTCTTATTCTCTCCTTGCTTTGACTTTTACTCAAGCACTCTCTTAAATTTTAAAGCTCGCTGCAGTTGACCTTCCAGTGAGCAATGGGAACGCTCTCTGCTGCTGTGAGCATTCGAGCTTCGTTTTACCTAAATACAAATACCAAATGGGAGCTGCTGCTGCATACACATAGACAACTTTAGTGATCTTCTGCACTTCTTCTCTGCTTGCTTTTACTTTTACTCAAGTACTGTGTCTCTCAAATGCTGAGCCCGTGCCTATGTGTGTCTATGTATGTGTGTTTGCGTATGTTTGTGTGTGTTTCTTTTGTAAGCACAAAGACGCGAAGAATTATTGAAATATCAGCTCTCCTAGTTGAGCAGTCTCGACTAGAGCTTTCTTACTTGTTTTTTTAATGCATTTATTATATACATATTTTTGTTACCTTTTCTGTATTTTTGAATGTATAGTAAATCAAATATATTAAGTATATTCCATATATCTTGATATAAATTGTTATATTTAAAGTTTAAAAATAAGTATAGAAATATATAGAAATATTCATATTTCATTCACATTTCATGGAGCACACTTTGCCTCCTTTGTAACCCCAAACAGGGCGTCTCACAGGGTGTCTCACGTTAATCTTATCAATTGTACGCCAGCAGCAATCGAATTTCGCACTCACCTACATCCATCTCTGTTACTCGCTCTCTCTCCCTTTGTCAGTTCTTACACTTGCAACTAGAATTGTTGCCTCAGTCGCATTTGAGCAACAACAAAGCCGTAAATTGCATTGCTCGAATGTTGCTGTTGAGTGTTTGAAGACCTTTTCATGGGCCAACTGTGACGAATAGTTGTTATATTTACCAGTTTATATATATAGAAATGTACATATCTATGTATATATGTATATGCACATAGGCGTAGTCTGGCGGGATGAATGAACCCGACTTCAATCGATTGTTAAAATACACATGAGAATATACACAATATGTATATATCTAGTTGATATGGAGTTCATATTATGTTGCTGCTGCTCCTGCTGCTCCTGCTGCTGTTTCCTGCTTGAAGCTGATAAAAATAAAATTCAAATATGCGACACAAACTGTGTGTGTGTGTGTTGATGTCTCTCTCTCTCTCTTTTTTTGTGTTGGCCACATCAGGATGTTGGCAGACCAGGCCGATAAAGTTCTATTAGCCGCAGCTGAAAAACCACATCGACAATGGGCGCAATAAGTTTTGACATGGAGTTGATAATATTCTATCAGCATTTAAGTTGAATGCAGCTGGGCTGATATGATCTAGCAGCACAATGAATGTCACACACACACATATATATAAATATATTGATATACATATGTATATGTGACAGGTAGACTTGGATTATGGAGGCAAATCAAACATCAAACTAACTGCAACATGCGGCAGCAGGCACTATGCTTAATTAGAGCATCTCACAATGGATATACATACATATACTACACATATATATATATACTATATATATATCCATTCGCTGCTCAGATACTCTTAGCATATTTGCAGAGACAAACGAGCCTGAATGTGCGTACCTATATGTATTTGTCCAGGCCAAACCAACTAATTACTGAGTCTCTCTCACTCTCTCTCTCTCTCTCTCTCTCGCTCGTATCTTGGCAAACAAATCAAATTAGTTTGTTCAATTTCAGTGCAAGTTAAATGACTCGAACGGAACACAAAGGCAAATAGCTCGACTCCTTATATACCCTCGCTCAGCACATGGTAAATAATGAAAGTTGCTTAATATCAAAAGTTTTCGTTCTCGTGCTGCAAATTGCAATCAATTAGTGCAAAAATGAAAAGTTTCGTGTATTAACATTTTTTTCTGTATTAAGCGGAAATTCGGCAATATTTAAATCAATTAAGGAGAGAGCGGGTGGACGTACTTTTTTTTTGTAAAAATTATAGAAGGGAAAAAAAATGAAATTATGGCAGTAGACCAGGCGCGTATACAGGGGGGGTTTCGGGGGTTCGACTGCTACAAGACTCGATGTAAGGAACATCTATGCCAAAGACATCTTTGAAACTGCTGGAAGTATTTATCTTATTTGCTCGCTAAATAGACGTCCTAGCCTTATAATTGACTATGAATGTGTGCTCAATTCCTCCAATGAATGTTGCAAAAATAAAACTTGAAACTTGAGTTAAGGCAGCTGCCTGACAAAAGCTGACTGCTACAAGACTCGATGTAAGGAACATCTATGCCAAAGACATCTTTGAAACTGCTGGAAGTATTTATCTTATTTGCTCGCTAAATAGACGTCCTAGCCTTATAATTGACTATGAATGTGTGCTCAATTCATCCAATGAATGTTGCAAAAATAAAACTTGAAACTTGAGTTAAGGCAGCTGCCTGACAAAAGCTGACTGCTACAAGACTCGATGTAAGGAACATCTATGCCAAAGACATCTTTGAAACTGCTGGAAGTATTTATCTTATTTGCTCGCTAAATAGACGCCCTAGCCTTATAATTGACTATGAATGTGTGCTCAATTCTTCCAATGAATGTTGCAAAAATAAAACTTGAAACTTGAGTTAAGGCAGCTGCCTGACAAAAGCTGACTGCTACAAGACTCGATGTAAGGAACATCTAACTCAAGTTTCAAGTTTTCTTTGAAACTGCTGGAAGTATTTATCTTATTTGCTCGCTAAATAGACGTCCTAGCCTTATAATTGACTATGAATGTGTGCTCAATTCTTCCAATGAATGTTGCAAAAATAAAACTTGAAACTTGAGTTAAGGCAGCTGCCTGACAAAAGCTGACTGCTACAAGACTCGATGTAAGGAACATCTAACTCAAGTTTCAAGTTTTCTTTGAAACTGCTGGAAGTATTTATCTTATTTGCTCGCTAAATAGACGTCCTAGCCTTATAATTGACTATGAATGTGTGCTCAATTCTTCCAATGAATGTTGCAAAAATAAAACTTGAAACTTGAGTTAAGGCAGCTGCCTGACAAAAGCTGACTGCTACAAGACTCAATGTAAGGAACATCTATGCCAAAGACATCTTTGAAACTGCTGGAAGTATTTATCTTATTTGCTCGCTAAATAGACGTCCTAGCCTTATAATTGACTATGAATGTGTGCTCAATTCTTCCAATGAATGTTGCAAAAATAAAACTTGAAACTTGAGTTAAGGCAGCTGCCTGACAAAAGCTGACTGCTACAAGACTCGATGTAAGGAACATCTAACTCAAGTTTCAAGTTTTCTTTGAAACTGCTGGAAGTATTTATCTTATTTGCTCGCTAAATAGACGCCCTAGCCTTATAATTGACTATGAATGTGTGCTCAATTCTTCCAATGAATGTTGCAAAAATAAAACTTGAAACTTGAGTTAAGGCAGCTGCCTGACAAAAGCTGACTGCTACAAGACTCGATGGAAGGAACATCTATGCCAAAGACATCTTTGAAACTGCTGGAAGTATTTATCTTATTTGCTCGCTAAATAGACGTCCTAGCCTTATAATTGACTATGAATGTGTGCTCAATTCTTCCAATGAATGTTGCAAAAATAAAACTTGAAACTTGAGTTAAGGCAGCTGCCTGACAAAAGCTGACTGCTACAAGACTCGATGTAAGGAACATCTAACTCAAGTTTCAAGTTTTCTTTGAAACTGCTGGAAGTATTTATCTTATTTGCTCGCTAAATAGACGTCCTAGCCTTATAATTGACTATGAATGTGTGCTCAATTCTTCCAATGAATGTTGCAAAAATAAAACTTGAAACTTGAGTTAAGGCAGCTGCCTGACAAAAGCTGACTGCTACAAGACTCGATGTAAGGAACATCTAACTCAAGTTTCAAGTTTTCTTTGAAACTGCTATCTATCTTATTTGCTCGCTAAATAGACGTCCTAGCCTTATAATTGACTATGAATGTGTGCTCAATTCTTCCAATGAATGTTGCAAAAATAAAACTTGAAACTTGAGTTAAGGCAGCTGCCTGACAAAAGCTGACTGCTACAAGACTCAATGTAAGGAACATCTATGCCAAAGACATCTTTGAAACTGCTGGAAGTATTTATCTTATTTGCTCGCTAAATAGACGTCCTAGCCTTATAATTGACTATGAATGTGTGCTCAATTCTTCCAATGAATGTTGCAAAAATAAAACTTGAAACTTGAGTTAAGGCAGCTGCCTGACAAAAGCTGACTGCTACAAGACTCGATGGAAGGAACATCTATGCCAAAGACATCTTTGAAACTGCTGGAAGTATTTATCTTATTTGCTCGCTAAATAGACGTCCTAGCCTTATAATTGACTATGAATGTGTGCTCAATTCTTCCAATGAATGTTGCAAAAATAAAACTTGAAACTTGAGTTAAGGCAGCTGCCTGACAAAAGCTGACTGCTACAAGACTCGATGTAAGGAACATCTAACTCAAGTTTCAAGTTTTCTTTGAAACTGCTGGAAGTATTTATCTTATTTGCTCGCTAAATAGACGTCCTAGCCTTATAATTGACTATGAATGTGTGCTCAATTCTTCCAATGAATGTTGCAAAAATAAAACTTGAAACTTGAGTTAAGGCAGCTGCCTGACAAAAGCTGACTGCTACAAGACTCGATGTAAGGAACATCTAACTCAAGTTTCAAGTTTTCTTTGAAACTGCTGGAAGTATTTATCTTATTTGCTCGCTAAATAGACGTCCTAGCCTTATAATTGATTATGAATGTGTGCTCAATTCTTCCAATGAATGTTGCAAAAATAAAACTTGAAACTTGAGTTAAGGCAGCTGCCTGACAAAAGCTGACTGCTACAAGACTCGATGTAAGGAACATCTATGCCAAAGACATCTTTGAAACTGCTGGAAGTATTTATCTTATCATCTGCTCTTGTTATATTTAAGTAAAATAAATAAATTCAAGGAAAAAACCTTATTGTATTATTCCAAGTAAAATCTATTTATAATTCAAAAATAATATGCTTTGTATAAAGCGTAAATATTTAGAATATTTGTATTGGAATATGTGAAGGGATCAGCTAAGGCACAGCCTGAATGATGTTTCTCTGGGCGCTTGGCATTGTTATTCAATCCTTAACCAGAGCAACTTGCCCCACAATCACTTGTGGCTGCCAAGTGAATGGATAAAGGAGTGCCAACAATGCCAACAGAGTCATCGAGTGGCACACACACACACACACACACTGGGCAAACAATGTCCAAAGTGACAGCTGGAGACATCGCATATAGAGCTCTTGGATAAGTTGTTTGTTTCGCATTGAAAGGAAACACATTGTTAATCTGCTTAGGGCTTGACCAAGTCCAGAAATAGAGACTCTGTTGGCTAATGAACTTCATAATTCTCTAGTTTTTGTGGCCAAAGGAAACTTGAAATGTTTCATGAGCTGCAATTGAAAAGTATTTGACCGTAGGAATGTGTTGCAATTGTTTACAGCAGCCTTAGCTCCTCCTCCTTCTGCCCTCTCTCTCTCCCTACTCAATTTGTTGTCAGGGCAATGCGGCAAGCTGAATATTTCTGTGCTGGTTAATTGAGCTGCTGCTGGCAGGAGACGGCGCAGGCCACTGGTTGAGCGAAAGCCTCAATTTATTTTGCATTGGCATTTAGAGTCTGCTTCGATAAGGATGCCTTCCCGCCTGCCCCGACGACCTTCGGCTTATGCGAGTCGTACACGGCGTACAGGGATCAGACTGCGGATTGCCGTAGTGGCCCGGCCAACAAAATCACCAAAAACGTAAACAAACACTCGCAAGAGAGGAAGAGAGAGGGGGGGAGCGAAAGGCGCTCCAACTCTCTCGTGAAAGCTTCGCTTCGAGGCGCAGGCGCCTAACTCTACAGCCTCTCCATTGCACTCGGCTGCATTCGGAGCTTTCGGAGTGACGTCAACTCTCACGCAAATGCCAAGGACTCTCCGGCGGGCCAATGCTGGCGCTCAGTGGCATACGAAACATACGCCGAATAGGATGTCTTCGCAGTGCAAAAATACAAATCCCTAAAGATATTTAATCACATACACACACATACATACATACATATATTAATATATATGTGTGTATGTATGTATATTTGTATAGATAGTCGACTGCTTACACGTGTGTAGGCGTGCGTATTCGCACGTGTGCGTGTGTGTGTCGGTTCGTGTTTATCTGTGTGTGCTGTCTTTGTGTAAGTGGATGCTCTTGAGTGTCAATAACACAAACAAGTTGGACAAGACCAAACCACCAAACGTCGCTGCCCACAATTAAAATTGCGGCAGCATCCGCAACTGCTCAAAGTCATTTCCAATGCAGTTGACGACGGCTCAAAGGTAAATGTTTTTGTATTTTTCTGAGTGTACACAGACACACACGCACACACACACACACATACACGCGCAGTTTCATGCTTTATTTACGTATTTACGCTGTTAAACAGACAATGAAAACAGCGACAAAAGCTACGCAACACACATACACGCACACTCACACACACACACGCACACACACACACACAAAACATGGCCACCAAAACCGCAGGAGAAAAGCGGCCAAACACGAAAACATGGCCAAATTCGCCGAAATTCGGTCAATATTTGTCTCTGTCTGTGTGCACGTGTGTGTGTTTCTGTGTGTGTGTGTGTCTGCGTCTGCTTAAAAAAGGGAAATTTCCAACAGTCTTGAGCATTGACAGTGAGAAGTGATGGGGCAACCAAATCTGTGTCAGCATAAATTGCGACGCATTCGTTTCGGCTTGAAAACACACACACACACAACCAAAGAAAACAGAGTTTATATGGGCGAAACGAGTGGAAAAAGACAAAAAGAACAACAAAAGGCAGTGGGCAGTGGGCGTAGAAGATATAGTCAAACTGATGGGGTTAAATTCGATTTGGAGTAAGCCTGAAATAAATATATATTGAAATTTATAAGAAATGCATATAAAACAATATACAGAAAAACAAAAAAATATAAAATTATTAATCATATATTAAATGGCATTGAAATGTTAAAGAAGATTACTATAAATATATAAATAACATATATATTTATATATTTAATAAATAGAAATAATAATATATATGTATAATAAATATAATAATAAAAATAATATACATAACTAAATAGAAATAATAATATATTTAATAAATATAACAATATCGTATAAATAATATATAAATAAATATAAATGGAAAATAAATACAACTAAACTGATATATAAATAAATAATAAATACAAAGAAATAATTCGTTTAAAAAAATATAAAAATGTAATTTAAATTTAATTTAATTTTAAATATATTTTAATATAAATAAAAAATAAATACAAATAAAAAATTCATGTATAATATATTTAAAATATTTAAATTTAAATATAATTAAAAAATTATACAATGTAAAATTTGAAGATGCCTAAAAATAAATATAAATAATTAAATTCATAAAAACATATAGAAAATTGATTCAAAATAAATCTTGATAAATACAAATAAAAATTCATTTAAAAAATATGTAATATATAGAATAATTAAATTCATAAAAACATATAGAAAATTGATTCAAAATAAATCTCGATTTTGTCAATTAAATACGATATAAATTAATTTCTATTTTTAGTACTCATAATTATTTGGTTATAGCAACTATCTGCTTAACTATGAATGATAGAGACTGCCAGATTTATTTCCATATATACATATATACATACATATATATCAATGCGGCAATTTAACTTAATTGTATGATTCGTGCTTCAAGTGGGCAACGGCAGCAATTTATTTAACTATTGTCTCACCTGATGCTAATCAGCTGACAGCATGACAGCATGACGGCTGACGGCGGACAGAGCTGCTAATGGGGTTTAGTGGCAAACGAAGTGGCGCATTTAAAGAGGGAACCACAAATGGAACGTCACCCCGTCCATTTGTTTTCCCTTTTCGTGCATGCTAAATAATTCAGAAATAATTTCGTAGCCATGTGTGAAAATGTTGCAGCATGTTTGCTCGGCTGGGCACTACATTAGGCGGGGTTGCCCAAGCCCCAAGCCAAGAGCAATAGCAAAATATTACGTGCATTTTATTACAATTATTGTTACGCATACGCCATGTGGAGCAGCAGCAGCAGGAGCAGCAGGAGCAGTGGCAGCAACAGCCCGTTGCGCGTAATAAATCGCTTGACAATAATTCACCCGAGCGGCAAAAGGAAGCAAAGGAATGAAAATGCCATCAACGGACTGAACCGAAGACTGAAAAAGGCTGGGCTATTAAGGCAAAGGACTTAAAGTATTTCCCAAGTGGCAAGCTGTGAGCGTAGCGCCCCAGCTTCACTGTCCTTTCAGCTGCTTCTTCATCGCCACGCCCACCAGCAGCTAGCCAACGTGGCAGAGGCAAGTTCCGTTGCCACAAACGTTGTCCCACACGCACCTCTACTCTGCTAGCTGCTGTGGTGCCATGTGTGTGTGTGTGTCCATGTGTGTGTGTGTGTGTGTTTCACGCACTTGGTGACTCGACATGCTCTTAATGCTAAACAAAAACATAAGCTCAAGGACATGAGTGCCGCCTCCTGCTCTCCTCTCTCTCTCTCTCTCTCTGCCAGCTGCTTAAAGTGTGCCTCAATGTCATTATGTGTAAATTTTTAATGTTGCCAACCGAAAACACATTGCAGCCCAAAACAATAGCAACAACAACAAGCGCATTATACCAAAAGTAGGTTATCAAATTGTGTAAGTACAGGGTTAGGTCTCCCGGGGGGCGTGCCACCAAGTTGTTGCACTGAATCCTCTCGCACACAGCTGCCGCAAGAAACAACAAACTTTTACTTATCACAGCTCTCACTCTTTGCCTTGCTCTCTATCTCTTTCGCACGCACACACACACTCATGCATTTTAATGGGAAAATCATTTACTGACCCTAGATTACACAGAGTTATGCCTCCGTCTGCTCAGCTCAGCTCTGCTCTTTACCTTAAGCTGTGCAAAAAAATGTTTTGCATGTTTCTCGTTCTCGTTCGGGGCTGCCAATTGGGTCAAGCATTTCAAGCATTTCCATTTCGCGCCCCCCACAAATATATTCAGTAAGCGCTTTTCTATTTTTTTTTTTCGGAACCGGAAAACGCTTTCCAAACTTGCTGGCCAAACAGCTACAACAACAACAACAATGGTAGCAAACAAGTTGAAGCCGCATCTATTTAGTTTAATGAAAAACACAAACTCCACCCTGTGCTGGCTGCAACGGCAAGTGCCACCCTGTTGCCACTAATTAATTGCAAACTAAATGAGTTGCTCAACGCAAACTTTACCTTCTGCTCGGTTGAGCAAATCAGCGAAAAACAAACAGTTAGCAGACTGTAGATGGTAGATATAATAGATGGTAGATATAGTAGATGGTAGATGGTAGTCCTCTAGCTGCTAACTCTATTCGTAGATAGCACAGACAAATGCGCGTCACGAAGTCACGCGGCGTGTAGTCTCTCTACGTGTGTCTAATCATGCCTTTCCGCCCCCCTCCTGAGCTAAACTCCTTTAGGCAGTCATCTATCAAAAGTACATTTGGCCATTGGCATTGTTAGTTGCCTAGATTTGATAGAACTTAACTGCTGTTTGATGCTTTCAAATACTTAACAGTACTTCATTAACAGTGAAGATTAACAGACATGCACTGTTAAGGGCCTCGGACTCTGTCAATTGCGATTGGGAAATGTTTGAAGAGGGATTTAAGTTACTAATCAGGAATAACACGACCTAAAATAGTAAAAAAGTAAAATACTTATACTTGATTAGTCTAAGAGTTATAACTAAATAATCAGAAGTGGATTTCTAGCTTCAATTGAAGTCACTTTAACATGTCTCACCTAACCCTCTGCCATTCAGAAACTAGACAAAAGCCAATATTCCCTTTAAGTACCGTCCAAACAAGCAACAAACTACAATTGAAAAGTGTTCAACAACTGAGCTATGCAAAATACCGTTTTATAGCACTAAACTCTAAAAGTTCTCAACTTATTTACATTTATAATTCAAAAGAAAATAAACTTAATTAGAATGTCAAACTTAATGAAACTCTCCTAAAGGAAAATGCTTATAAAGGAAATCCATTCACAAAGGTGTAAAGTGAAAAACAATTGAAAGTGTGACAGCTGCTGGAAGAGAGCGCGTATTATAGAGAATACGTTTTACAACACTGGACAGCCAGGAGTCAGTCACTTGCAGTTACTTTATGAGTTAACTTGCGAAAGTTACTTCAGTTCAGCGAAAAGTTATGGCCGATTATAGCCAGAGTGAAAGCCAACTTCAAGCAAGGCAAACAAATACAATTCAGGTTGAATTGTGGCAAGGCTTAAATAACGGTCTAACGGTTGCACTATATAATTTGCATATGAATGAACAGGGGGCTGGGGTGCTGATGTGCCTGGCCTTAGCTCTGACGTGTTACGGACAGCTAATCAGAGCAACTAAAGTTTTTTTTTTGCCTGGTCGGCCAGAGAGGGATAATCGAATCGAGTCGAGTCGAGCCCAAGAGGAAATTAATACTAAAACTCTATATACCTATATAGTATATGTATATGTATGTGTGTGTGTGTGTGTAAAATGAGTCATATTTATGAGTCATTTGTGTAAAGGAGCGTTGATAATATCTATATAGTATATAAACTCCATAGGCCTCTTTCCATATCATCACTAACTATTGCCATGGCGCTGTAATTGAAGCTGTTTGGAATGCGTTTTGCTTGGCTTATTAATTTCCAATTAATGCTGCCTGTCGCCTGTCAGCGCGACAACAGAGCGAGCACAACAGAAAGAGATAGAGAGAGTGAGAGAGAGAGTGAGTGAGATGGGGAGGAGTGGGAGTTATAACTGCCTCATTTGCAGCTCTAAAGTTCGCTGAACAAACAAAGATACCTCCGGCTGACATCTGTCATAACGAAATTTGACTACGTGACTGCAATTGCTAGATGTATTCGTGTGTGTGTGTTTGTGTGTGTGTTTAACAGGTAAAGATACAGATACAATTGCATCTAATTGGATTATGGCTGAAGGGCTGAATTCCATCATTTGCATACATTTTCTTCAGTTTGTTAGCTGTCATCTACGAAAATACTATTAATTTATAAATAAACTTAATTAACTGATTCCTTAAGAATAAGCTCAGAGAAGTAGATTCAATAGAAGCCAATTTAGTTGAAGGCAATATATTCTTATATATGCCTTAGTATATATCTATATACTTTTATTCTCTTTTAGCTGGAAGTGCCTAACTAGAAGATATTTTAAGCCCTATGGCATGTATTTTTCCAAGTAGCAGCTACAACTTTAAACAATAGACTTTATATACCTTACAGAAAGCTTTTTAGCAATTCTCATAATTTTAGTTTGATATTCACTTTAATAAAATTCTATGAAAATGCAACTGCAAAGCAATTTTCTGGAAAATTTTGCGTCAATTTTTCACAAGGTGCCATAGCAACAGACAGAGAGAGAGAGAGAGACAATCAAGCGGACGGACGGACAAGCAAAAGAGACTATATAGAGGCAGCTATTGAAATTAAGAAAGAATTTAAATAAATAAATAGGAGTCTATCATATATTTTAGCTAAAAATAAATTATAAAATATGCTAAAAGAGATGAGAAATATTAATTTGAAATATAAATAGTTAACTGTATTAATTCAATATAAATAGATAACTGTATTATGCACTGATTTAATTAAATTTGAGCAAATAAATTGAAACAAATAAATGAAACGCATATCTAAATGTATTTATTTATTTTTTATAATTTATTTCTATAATTTATAATTATTGCCTAAGCAATTATCTAACAAAATAAAATATATAATAATTTAATTTAATTTATTTATGTAAATATTAGTTAGTTTAATTTTACATTTATTTATGCATGCAAAAAATGCACACATATAATTATATTAATATTTGACTTGCGCTCATTTGTTCATCTAAATAAACAAAAATATTGAAATGAATATTGAATATTGCGCTCTATGCATGCCATATGAGAGTAATATCAATAAGAGTGGTTAAAATTCTATTAGCAAATAGTTTGGAGCAGCATTTGCAATGTTTACTCTGACTACTCTACGATATGCCAATATTTTGCTCATATTTTCAACTTTTCAGCAGCAGAGAAAATAAAAATAAATGCATTTTATATAGAAAATGAGAAATGAGAAATGAAAAATGCATGCAATGCCTCTGAGGCAGCGCTGTTTAATTCAATAACGTGGCCAGGTCATACTGGTTTGAGTATGCTTTCAGGCAGGTCAAGTATTTCAGTTGAACTTGGCATAAGCCAAGCCTTCAAAAGCAACAACTTCTTACTCAGACAGTCGTCAGTTCAGTTGCCTTGGCAACTCAGCTCAAAGAAGCTCTGCTCTGGTATTTATACACAAATTGCACTTGAGTGCACATGATATCTGAATAGAGAGCCACGGGGGTGCCGGAGTAGTGTCTTTGACGAAGACAACTCATACGAGTTGAGTTGAGGTTGTCTTCCACTGGACAACAGCTCTGTGGCTGGGCACAGCTACGATTACTCTCCCTCTCTCTCCCTCTCTTCCTCTCTCTCTCTCTCGTAATTAATTCCATTGAATCAAAGCATAGACAAGGCTAATTATAGTTTACTTGCAGCTTTGACAAGAACTTCAAAAACTTTGCCTTGCCCCAGCTAACGCCTTGCCTGACTAATTTACGTCCGTTATAAAAAACGTATTCTCAGCTGGTTTATTTACAAACTTTTTGACACTTGAAAGGCTGCAATGCAAAAACACTCTCAGTGGGCAATATATCCAGTGCGGCTCTACTCGAACTGAATATATTGCCCACTAAAAGATGCCAATGCGTTTGCGACGATTCTCTTCGTATTGCTTGGCAATGCGCGTCAGGTAGAGGCCGTAGCGCAGCAGCTCACAGCATCTGTGCACCTGTTCGTTGTGGCGCCTCAGCTTTATGACGCGCTGGGCAGTGCAGCGCTCGTGCCTTTGCACATGATCCTGCATATCCTTGACTATGTGATGCTGCAGCGTAAGCAAAGCGTTGTCTCTCCTGGCATGGCAATCAGCTATTCGTTTGGCCACAATTGCCAATCTCTCAGTGAGTCGATCGACGCGCTCTCTGAGCATCTGATTCCTCCGATTTATGACTCTTTGGTATTTTTGCTCCCTCGACTTGGCATCGAATCTGCGACGGAAGCTAAGCAAACAAGCTGGAAAATGCTGTGCCGTCGCATCCTTGATGTGAATATAGAAGGACTCGTTGGGCTGGATGTAAACCTCATAGTGATGTGGAGGGGTGCAGTATATAAAGTCTTCTACATTCGCATACAGCACACTATAGTTCATTTCCACATTTAATTTCGCTTCAATTTTCCAAATGTCTCCAAAATATTTAAAGCAGTAAAATACATGGCAAACATGTTTATATTTTATACATTTTAAAAATAAAAAGAAATAAATTGCAGTAGTGAATCGAAATTATAGTAAATCAAATTAATATATTTAAAATCTAGTCGATTTAGCATAGAAATAGTTCTGGCGTAGCCCAAAAAAACTGCAAAAAATATTTAAAATTTTTAAATTAAATTTTACATACATATTTAATTTCTATTTGAGAAGGTCTTTGCTTAAAAATTATTCTTGCTATTCGTATTCAGTTACAATCAAAGAGTTTTTGTTAGTTAAACTTAGTTTATGAGATTTGTTCTTTAATTAAATTATTTCCGCAGCTAAAGCCTCAAAACTTTGCTCTTCTTCTTCTTGTTCTTTGCGCTCTCGTTCTTCTTCTTCGGCTTAAGCATCGATAGATGTCTATCTATTGTTAGGTGATCATATTGCTGTTCCCTCTAATCACTTACTACATTAGTTAGGTTTTCTTGTTAGTTAGACTAACATTATAATTTCTTCAACATATACATACATTATAAACTACATTTGCTTATACAAAATGAATTAATGTGGCATATTTTAAGCTACGCTACTTGCATAAGCCTTAAAGATTCAATAATATTATTATTATCTTATTTATTGACTTAAGACACAAACAACTCGAAACGGCTTGAATGCAATTTGTGTGTAATTAAAAAGATAATTAATTCGCATGCTCATGCCATTTAATTAAAAACCATCTCAAATGATAGATTGAATAACTGTGAGTGAAAATAGCTCTCACAGGCTTCTAAAAGCCTTTATTATGAAACACAAAACTCTTCACAAATTGCAAACATAATTTCTCCAAGCTCAAATGAACACAGCGTATACATATGCATACATATAATTAATATATATATGTACATACTATATATGTATGTATATATATTTACTAGCACACATAATAGCCAGCCATGTAGCTATCTGCTCGGATTTAACACAAAAGTTGTGTGTTATTATTATGATTAAAGTTTGTGTTACTTTTTTGTTGTTGTTGTTGTTGTTTTTGTTTTCGCCACATGCAGACACCACACACACCCAACCACACACACACACACACACACACACAGCTCTCCCACACTTGGCACCATAAAACACATTAGTATTAGAGCCATTCCAGGCAGGGGACTCCCCGCAGCTTAACTTCAGGTGCAGCTGCGCTGCTCTGCTCTGCTCTGCTCAGCTCTGCGTGTGTGGCTGCGGTCATGTTATTCTCAAATCCTGCCCATATGTTTGTGGTTTTGGTTAGTGAGTCAAGGTGCAGTTGGAGTTAGCTCTGCGACCAAACAGAAAAAAAAAGAGAGGAAAATCTAGACTTTGGTCACTGCGACTGAAGCATCGCTTAAGCCTGGTATTTGTACAATTTTCCCTCCAACATTCACAAAAAATAGAAAAAAGGAGGAGAACAAAATCCTGGCAACACCATTTATGGCCAGCGTTTTGTAGCCATTCGCCAAATCGGATTAAAATCCAAAGGACCAAAAATAATCAGAGCTTTATGCAACTTTAGTTGAACTAGCTATTATGTAGTTTCAGTTGGCGGCTAATAAAAAATATGATTGGCTCCGTTTAATTAGTCACGATTCGACTTTTCCCATGCGTTCCATAAAGTTTACAAAATACTATCGATCAATCCATTGACATTTGCATGCCTTTTCATATTCCCTTTAAAATTTAACTAAGAAAACGCTTGCGGGTTTTTCACGTATTCCATTCACGAAAAGCTCGCATTGGAACTTTTTGTTTTCCATTCAATCGCCGGTGGAGCTTCAATTTGTATGGCTAAAAGTTAAGTTAATATTGTTTTTTTTCAAAAGTTGAAAATCGTACAATCCAATCAAAAAAGAAATCAGAGCATGAAATAAAAACATTTCCCATGATTTTTATGAAGTCCGCAGTCGGTGCTGAAAAGTGCTCGGAAAACTGATAGTTAAAGCTCAAAGGAAATCCACTTGGCGCGCTTGTAAATACAGAAAAACGTAAATAATTTCGTATATATAGTAGCATACGTCTGTGTAATAAAACACGGCTTTAATTTACTCTAGCCGAAAAACTGTTTTAGGTGGCACCATTGCCATTTCTATTACGAGCATTCGGGTTTTTACATTTACTGCCTTCCGGACGCAGTGCAGTAAAACCGAATCTAGACACGCAACTGGATGCATAGAAACGTGGAAACAATCCGAAATAGAATTTGTGGCCGGTGCTCTAAATCTATGTGTACACATGTATAAATACCCACAAATGTATATACATGTGTGTGTGCATTGGTAGGATCTGTTGTCCACGATAAAGCGTTTACTGCCTGAGCAGTAAAAAAAAAGCAAGTCATGGATTCTTAAGTTGAGTTAAACTGAGTTCGCAACTTCAAACCGGCAGAAGATAGCTGAAAAACACTTGAAAGTTGTTCAAACAACGTAGTAAGTTACGTAATTAACTTTATTATCGTTTATTGTAAATGTAAAATATCGAATTTATAGCGATGTATTGAAAGTGCGATAGATCGATATCTCTTAAAATTATTTGTGTAGAGATTTGGAGACTTTTTCACTTGCTGTTGATTTTGAATATTAAAACATAAACGCTTTAATTTATATATTTTTATCTTTGTTAATAAAAAAAAATTAATGCACATTAAAACATATCATTCTGGTATATAATGTTAATATTTGTCAATAATTAATACATTTGATATTAAAAATATTTAATACCTTGCATAATGCAGTCATTACATCGATATTTATATAAAAGTATCGGCTGAACAGCGATATATCGATTACTTGCGCATCCCCTGCGAAGTTTTGCAGATTTCTTGAAATCGTAAATGAAGACCAGTTTTATTTAAAAATAAAACTTCCATTGTCTGGAAATATTTGTCTGCTATATAAATAACTACAGTGAGCCCTCGTTTAATAAAGCTTTTTCCATTTATTTACAGATGCATGCGGAATCTTTGTCAAGTAAAAGCAAACGAAACGCTCAGCAATTAACGGATTAAACGAGAACGCGAACGGCGGCAACTCAACAGAGGAGCTGGAAAAGATTTCGGGAATAGGCGCCAACAGCATCTGTGGCTTATTGGGCGTGTGCTTCCCTTTGCCGCCTCCAGACGGCGTCTCTGTGTACGTATTTCTTCGGTCCCTTTGTAAGGTAGTCAGAATGTTAGAGCGGGCTGCGCATGGTGCAAATTGTGGCAGTTGAAATACTTGTGGTCGGTCGGGCGAAGCAGCAGCAGGAGCACTTGTATTCGTATTCCAATATATGCATATATACATATATATCTATATCTGGGCAACGTAGCATAGAACGAACGTTTTGGGACAGAGACACACAAGCTCAGCTCAGCTCAGTCACTGGCACTGGCACTGGGAGCGCTTCAGTTGTGTGAGGAGGTATGCAAATAAACGGTCTTGCTGCCGGACCAACCATGGCCGCATCAGAGCCACCAGAGCCGCCGCCACGCAATCCGGATCGCATAAATGCCTCTCTGCACAAGCTGGGCGAATCCGTAAGTACACCAAGTACAACCCAATCCAACCAACCCCGCCCCCCAACCCCCAAAGTGCCAACCCTGCATGCCCCAGCCCCGCTACAACAACCACTAACAAAAAATACAAAAAAAAAAATGAAAAAAAAAAAACCTCCATTCACTTGATGTTTAACCTAATTGGGCCTCATTCATTTGCTTGTTAGCGCCGCTGGGTGGTTTTTTTTGGGCAGGGGCGACGGGGAGGAGGAGCCGGAAGGTTAACCAAAGGATGGGGGTCAACATACAATTTGCATGCCACTCGCCATTCAGCGCTGTTCCACTTTCACATGCTTATACTTATGCTTACAAAAGTTTCGGCACATTTCCATTACCTTATCTCTACGAATGTATGTATGTATGTCTATCTCGCTCGCACATGCTCATTGACTAATTGACTTGGATAGCCAGCGAATCTCTATGTCTCTATCTTTATCTCTCTCTCTCTCTCTCTCTCTCTGTCTGTTTCGCTATTTCTCATACATCCCTTTGAAAATCTCTAACATCCTACTTAAGCGTAGAACGCGCTCCTAATTGAAGTGCATCCATTAAATGTTTGTCCAACTTTACAGAAAACTGTCAAGTCGCTGGACTCGAGTGTGGGTGCGCTCAAAGAGAAGTCCGTGAACAACAACAAGCCGGTGAAGCCGGTGCTCTCCCTGGACAACAACACCACTAGCACAAGCAGCAGCCAACAGTTTGGGATTGCCTCGTCGACGTCATCCTCAGCGGCAGCTGGGCCCGCACTAAAGCAGCCGAGCCTGTTGGCAGGCAAACGGGACTTAACACCCAACGCCTCCGTCTCCGTCTCCGACAGCAGCTCCCCGGCCAGCTCGAATGGGAGCAATCAGACGCTCACGCCACCCATGACCATCGACAACCAGAACCGCCTGGCCGCCAAGGGCGACACATTGGGACAAGCAGCACAAGCGCAGGCGATTGGCCAACCACAGTCGCAATTAGTGAATGGCAGCAGCGCCAACTCTAGCAGCAGCATATCCACGGCAGCCATGATCCATGCGAATAACTCAAATTTGATTGCCGCAGGTCACTTGGCGCAGGTCAACCCAGCCAACAGCAGCAGCAGCAACAACAGCAACAGCAACAACAGCAGCCAGCTCAGCGCCGGTAAGTGGCAACCCGCTGCACCCAAATGCATTTCTATAACATTTCAGCTGGTCGAGTGGGCATGTGAGTGGGCGCAATTAGCTCAGCAGCCGCAGCAGCTGCTCGATGGGGCTTCAAGCAATTGCGTATACACACACACACACACACACTAACAGACACAAGTGTGCACATATTTATGTATATTTGTATATATGTATGTTGTTTTTTTATCACCTCTCTCTCTCTCTCTCTCTGTTGTGTGTGGCCCAGCATGTGCAGCGCCATAAGCCTCGGTCACAAATTATCCCCCTTTGTTACACTATCTCTCCTCTCGCTGGGCATCTTCAATTTTTGCATACATATGCAGTTTATTTGCTTACTCAAATTGATTTTTATTGCAAATTGAACTTAAAGAGTGGCTTGAGAATTGAGAATTGTAGCGAATAACTGCCTCGCTCTAGTTCATGTTCAAAGTGAACACTTTTACTCCTACTTTAAATGTTTTTCAATGACCTTTTATAGTTAGATCTTGAGATTTAGTTTGTTAAGCATCAAAATACTCAAAGAGAAGTCAAGCTTAAACTGCTTTAAGATCATTTTCTCATCTCAATTTTAGCACTCAACATATTAAACCTAGCAGCAACTCTTACTAGGACTCATATTAATTATTACAGCGCAGCTTGACTGTCTGTTAATCCATCTGGGGTCCATTTCCCTAGTAGAATCTTCCCTTGCCATCATAATGTTCTAGTAATCTAAACTCATTTCTACCGTAAAATCAATTTTTGTTTACATTTTGAACAATTTGAAAGAACAGACAGGATATGAAATGCCTTTTCCATTACACGAAATCCATAGAGCATACTGGACTGGGTGGACTTTGCTCTGTGTTTCGTTTGAAAAACCAAAATCAGACTTTACATATTTTTGGAGCTGTCACAAACATTGAACAGCAAAGCCTTAGTTACCTTTACTAAAAGCACCCTCTCTCTCTCTCTCTCTCTCTCTCTCTCTCTCTGCTGTTGTTTTTCGATGTGTGTGTGTGTGTGTGTGTGGAGCACCTAGAGGCAGATTGGACTGTAGCTAAACTAGTGGCAAGTCCTAAAAATTAAAATTAAAATCACACTGCAATGTGCAATGTGTGTGGCCTGGGTTGGGCCTGGCCTATCCTATCCTGGGTGGGCACAGATGGGGAAAAGTCCGGGCTGCAAATAACCGCATGGTTAGATGACAAACACAAATCTCTTGCTTACACGTACGTTGCAAAATGCGGCCGTTGGGCAAAGCGGGGCGGAGTGGGGAGGGCCAAAGTGCAGCTGAGTACGGCGCATCGAATCATTTCCGAATGCCAAAGAGAAAGTCTCGCAAAAGATAGCAACGTGCGGCCATTTAACGTGGCTATCTCTCCGTCCCTCTGTTTTTGGGGCCGTCCTTTTAATGGCGCTGGCAAAAACTAACGAACCGCCGCCTCCAGCCGCCTTGATGGATTGGGCCCTGTCTCCTCCACCTGTCGTCGTCGGCGTCACCATCGCCATCGCCATCGTCATCATCAGGATTAGATGCGAGCTGCGGCAGCTGTTGCCCAAGAGCAATGCAATTGCTGTCTCGCAAATCATGCAACCGGCTCAAACTCCGACCGAGCGACCGACCGACCGACCGACCTACTGCTGATATCTACTTGAATTTACATATCTTTCTCGATTTCCTAACTCTCCGACTCAAGTGGGCTCTCAGACATTTAAAGCTGCAGATTTACGCACTATTTTATTACAATATTAAAGCTGTTCACTAAGAGGTGCTACTAAGAGGAATTACTAAGAGAAATATTTATTATAATAAGGAAATACTCTCTATGCATGCAGCTGTATTCATTTGGTATTTTTATTGAAGTCGAACGAAGCTAGAGAGAGCAGAGAGAGCTCCCATTGCTCACTTAAAGCTTGCCGTCGGGCCCAACAGTTGAGCGCGACCTAGGCTCTGAGTGAAAGTCGCCCTATATAAAGGGCTGCAGCTGCAGCATTTCTTCAGTCGTCCAGGCCTGGTGGGGGTCAGTTGTACAGTGAAGTGAAGTGGGTGATCGTTTAGCTAAGCATTAATGCTTCGAGGAAACACTTGGAGGAAATACTGGAAGTTACTAAGAGGAATTATTAAGAGGAATTACTAAGAGGAATCACTTTAATGCGCTGACCCCCAGCAAGCCTGAACGACTGAAGAAATGCTGCAGCTGCTGCCCTTTATATACGTAAAGCCACTATTACTCAAACAGTGTCTCTCTCAAATTTTGAGACCGACAGCAGGTAGCGTTCATTGCAGTTGACCTTCCAGTGAGCAATGGGAACGCTCTCTGCTGCTGCGAGCATTCTAGCTTCGTTTTACACATACACATACTAAAAGAGAGCTGCTGCCTACACATAGACAGCTCTAATGATCTTTTGCTCTTTTTCTCTCCTTGCTTTGACTTTTACTCAAGCACTGCAGTGCACAGTCTCTCTCAAATGTGAAGCCCGACAAGCAATGCTGCTCTCTGCTGCTGTGAGCTTCGTTTTACCTAAATACAAATACCAAATGAGAGCTGATGCACACACATTGACAACTTTAATGATCTTCTGCACTGCTTCTCTGCTTACTTTTACTTATACTCAAGTACTGTCTCTCTTAAATGTTGAGCCAGACGCTAGGTATAGCTCGTTACAGTCTCTGCTGCTTCAAACATTCCTTCAGGGGATTTCCTAGTCGAGCGGACTCGTCTTGTTAAAGCTTTTCGAACTACGGCCTTATAATATACTACAACTATAAGTCTTACTACTATAACTATAAGTCTTACTACTATAACAATAAGTCCTACTACTATAACCATTATTTCTACTACTACAACTATAAGTCTTACTACTATAACTATTACTTCTACTACTATAACTACTACTACTACTACTAAAGCTCGCTGCAGTTGACCTTCCAGTGAGCAATGGGAACGCTCTCTGCTGCTGCGAGCATTCTAGCTTCGTTTTACACATACACATACTAAAAGAGAGCTGCTGCCTACACATAGACAGCTCTAATGATCTTTTGCTCTTTTTCTCTCCTTGCTTTGACTTTTACTCAAGCACTGCCTCTCTTAAATTTTGAGTCGGACAGCAGGTAATGCTCGCTGCAGTTGACCTTCCAGTGAGCAATGGGAAAGCTCTCTGCTGCTGTGAGCATTCGAGCTTCGTTTTACGTAAATACAAATACCAAATGAGAGCTGCTGCTGCATACACATAGACAACTTTAGTGATCTTCTGCACTTCTTCTCTGCTTGCTTTTACTTTTACTCAAGTACTCTGTCTCTCAATGCGTGCGTGCCTATGTGTGTCTATGTCTGTGTGTTTGCGTGTGTTTGTGTGTGTTTCTTTTGTAAGCAGCAAAGAATTATTGAAATATCAGCTCGCCGAAGAGTTCAGGGAATTTCCTAGTTGAGCAGTCTCGACTAGAGCTTTCTTACTTGTTTTATTTTCATTTGTTTATTTATTTATTTTTATTTTTTATTTATTTCCTTTTTTTTTTTTTTTTTTGCTTCTGATTTTATGCAATTTTTTTTTACACATAAATGTGTTTCTAAATATTTTTATTAAATCTAGGCTTTCACATTTTTGTCCTCTAAATGGCAAGTGCGGCCCATAGTGCGCTGTTTAAAATAATATACATAGATATTTTTAGCATTCGTTTAAATGCGCTCATGCAGAAGTGAGCTTAAATAACAAATTTGGCATAAAAAGAGGAAGCTTAATAAATAGATATGTGGATAATCTATTTAAACAAAAATATGTGCACATGACTGGGCTTCAATTTCATTTGATTGAATGTGCCACGTTAAGTAGACAAATCAATCCCATGGACAGTTATCCATATATACATACTATATACCATATATATATATCAATCAATGATTGTTGTATTTATATGAATTTTCAGTTTGTTTAATGCCCCCCATATTTATGAATATATTTTGAGTACTTGTGATTCATATATTAGCTAAAATCAAACTCAATTAAAGTTCCTGCACGCTCCATTTGCCTGACTTTCTAACTCTCTCTGCCTTACTCTCTCTCTCCCTCTCTCTGTCTGTGTCTGGGTGTTTGTTCATGATCCTATCATAACATGCCACACTCACTCATATATATTATATCTATCCTACATTATCATTATCATTAACATTAACAATATTAATTGCTGTTGTTGTTGTTATTATTATTCTTACTACTATTGTTGTTGTCGTTGCTGTCGTTGTTGTTGTTATTTATTTTGTTAACATCCCTCTCCAACTCCTCACAACTCGGACACTCATCCCCTTGTCGACGAACTCGATTGACGTGTGTGTGTGCGTTTATATTTGGGGAAAAACAACAAATAAACAATGCATATATATATATGTATGTGTGTGTAAAGTCGACAAGAGAAATGCGAATGATGTTTGCTCGATTGCAAAATTAATGGAACCGGAGCTGGCAGCGGTCGCCGCAGCCTCATTACCTACTACGGCTACTACAAAAGCAAAGACAATGAAAATGCCCGTGCCCGTGCCCATGCCCAAGCCCGTGGCATCCCCCACGTGCTCTTTGGCAGCGCATTCCCCAACATCCGCTGCATCCGCCGCGCTGCTGATGCTAGAGGCAGCCACGACCAGCAGCGCTCACGATGGCAATCGCAATGACGAGTCAAAGTTCACCTTTCGCTCAGGTAAGTCGATTGAGACTCATATACTTGCCCGCATCCGCACCAGCACCAGCACCAGCACCACGACTCCTGCTCACTCTCACTTAAGCCATTTCAATCTTACGTTTTCCTTACTTCTCATCTGCCATTTCCGCTCAGTATTTTTAATTGGAGCAACGCACACAGATGCTCTATCAGCACTCGCATTAACATTTAACCCGCATGACCCCCCCCCACCCCACTCCACTCGACCCCTAGTTGCACGGATTGCTCCCTGACCTAGCCTATTTAAGTTATTTTCCGTTTCCCCTCCACCCGAAAGCAAAAGTTTTGCCTTTCACGTTGCACTTGTTTCAATTTCTGCTCGTTCGTAGTTCTGTGTGTTGGACATTGGCATGCATAGAGGGCAGCTGACTGGCAATATGTCAGCTGGAGTATATAAAGCAGGGGCCGGGGGCGGGGGGCCCCCTGGGGGAGGGTAGTAGTAGAACGCCTGAATACTCCTACATTAGTAGTAAGTAGCCCATGGGGCGGGTGGCTAGCTGCTAACTGCGCGTAGTATCTCGACAAGGACACCGTCCTCGCTTTACCACGGCTTGAGCTTAGCGCGGCACACAAGTGGACATGCTGCATCCAACTAAATGTATTGGTCTCTTGCAGAGGCGGCCATGAAGCTACGCGAGGAGAACGAGCGCTTGAATGCGGAGCTAGTGCGTCTGCGCCGGCTGCTCGAGCACTCGACGGACGGTGCTGTGGGCGGAGCTGATCCCGGAGGCGAGTTGGCGGCACAGGATGGCCACAGCTTGACGGCGTCGCAGGAGCGCGTGGAACGACTGGAAACGGAGCTGCGCAGCGTGAAGAATCAGCTGCTGACCATGCGCCTGGAGCGAAAGAAGCTGCGCACAGACAAATCGGATCTGCTGGGCCAGGTGAAGCAGCTGTGCGCCTCGCTGCAGGAGAAGGAGCAGGAGCTGCGCGACTTCATACGCAACTACCAGGAGCGTGTGCGCGAGACTGAGTCAACCAATGCCAAGATCTCGGGGGATCGCGACCGAGAGCGCTTCCAGCTACTGAAGCAGGCGCGCGATGAGGCCGAGCGCTCCTTGGCCCTGGCCCAGCAGCTCTCGGCGAGGGATCTGCAGCTGCAGCGCCTGCAGGAGCAGCTGCAGGAGGCGCGCCGCCAGCTCACCGGCTGCCTCTCCGACCAGGAGAGTCTGCATTCATTTGCGCCGCTGACGCCGCCGTCGGCTGCCTCGGGGATGCTCAGCCAGCTGGCTGGCGGCTCTGCCCTGGCGGGCAACCTGAGCGGCATGCGCACAGCCGAGGACAGTGGGCGTGGCAACTCGAACTCCCTGTCCGCCTTCAGCGGCAGCCTGAGCGGCGGCTCCGGCGCCACAGTGGGCGACCGCAACTCCTGCTCGAACGACTCGGGCCTGCGCAACAGCAGCGACCGGGAGAGCACCGGCGGCGAGCTCAACTTCAGCGACGGCACTTGCGACAACGGACCCTGCATCACCGTCGATCCCGACAGCATCTCTCTAGTCTCCAGCCAAAACATGTATCAATGTGAGTGGTCGCAGATTGAAGCGAGCTTTGCTTTTGTCTAATCTTGATTTCCGTATCTCTTGCAGTTGGCACTCCCAAGGAGCGCAGCCCCACACTCTCGCCTCTCAATTCAGGCGCCTACTCCAGGTAAGTCTGTGAGACAGTCTTTAGTTTGCCTACTTACCTCTCTCTCTCTCTGTCTCTCCTCCATTCAGATCTGTGGAGCAGCTCTCGCCGGATGCCGAGGGACCCGGCGGCGCTGGCGCCATGACCCGCAAGTTCGGCAACAAGAGCGGACCACTGGGCGCACGCAACGGACGCGGCGGCACCTGGGGCAGCATCTCGCGCGTATTCGCACGCTCCAGGAACAAGAGCAAGGCCATGTCCGCCGACGGGGTGAGCGAGTACAGCGACTACTCGTGGAATCCACTCTCCGAGGAGGGCTACGCCGAGAAGCTGCGCCTGCTGCGCGAGGCCTCCCAGCTGCCCATAGAGCGCTGGCGGGCCACTCAAGTGCTGGCCTGGCTGGAGGTGGCGCTGGGCATGCCCCAGTATAGCGCGCGCTGTGCGGAGAACGTCAAGAGCGGCAAGGTGCTGCTCGAGCTGAACGACGTGGAGCTGGAGGCGGGTTTGGGTCTGGCGCATCCGATGCATCGCAAAAAGCTGCGCCTGGCCATCGAGGAGCAGCGTCGGCCCGAGCTGGTGCGCTATCCGCTGATCACCCAGCTGGGCCACACCTGGGTGGCCTCCGAGTGGCTGCCGGACATCGGCCTGCCCCAGTACGCTGAGCCCTTCCTGCAGTCCCTGGTCGATGCGCGCATGCTGGACACACTCTCCAAGAAGGAGCTGGAAAAGTTTCTGGGCGTGACCCGAAAGTTCCATCAGGCCAGCATAGTACATGGTAACACTCCACAGAATTCACTTGTTGCTCCTCGGCTAAGCTGGCTAATGCATTGCTGTCACTCCTAGGCATTCACGTCTTGCGCATTGTTAAGTACGACCGACAAACGCTGGCCATGCGGCGCGTGCAGTCGGAGACTGTGGACACCGATCCCATTGTGTGGACCAACCAGCGCTTCATACGCTGGGTGCGCTCCATCGACCTGGGCGAGTATGCGGATAACTTGAAGGGTGAGTTTGCCAGTGGAATCAATGGACATATCTGTTGGAATGATGAATGTGCCATTGATTTAAGCACACTTGTGCCGCATTCTGTTTCCCACTGAATTCGTTTGTGTCCCGTTGTCCAATTGCAGACAGCGGCGTTCATGGCGGTCTGGTGGTGCTGGAGCCATCATTTTCGGGCGATACCATGGCAACGGCTCTGGGCATTCCGCCGTCGAAGAACATAATACGGCGGCATCTAAACACGGAATTCGATGCCCTCATCCTGCCCGCAAGGTGAGTGTGTGTGTGTGTGCGTCTGCGTCCGCCCCCAGCATCATCCAGCACAGTCGCATCATGCGTGATGGGGCTTGTGTTCGTTCCCCGTATGTAGAACCCCGTTATTTCGGTCTCGGTTTCAATTGCGTTGCCGAGCACCCGCCTCACTCTCACTATCTCTCTCTCTCTCTCTATCTATCTATCCCATCTACTCTATTATGCATAAGTATGTAGCGTTAAACAGCGTTTTGACTCCTTTTTACCCCATTCGATTGGAATTTCTATTGTTTCGTTCACATTTGATTGGTTTTTGGGTTTTTCGTTTTTGTTGATTCAGTATTTTGTTTTTTGTTTTTTGTGTCTGCATTATATTATAGCCATTGTCATCATGTACATGCTCGTAATTCGAATTGTTTATTGCTATATTGTGCTCATTATTTTGTTGATTTGAGTTGATATCATTTCATTACTGCATGTTCCATCATGAACACAATCATCCACAATCATCATCATCATCATCACATCACAAATGCTTTATCGGGTTTATTAGAGTTAAAGTGGGTTGATTAGAGAAGTATAAATATATCAGTCAATTTTAAATAATTCTTTGGGCAACTTCTCATAGATGTATTCATTAGGAGTTATAGGAATTTGTAGTGTTGTTTACGTTCAGCTTGAATAAATCATATTTTGTTTATATTTTCTATATTTCATATAACTATATAAGGTATATATCATGTATTTGAGCTGCTTGAGCAAACAGCTCTCTGTTTATAACGGAAGTACTGAAAGGTCTAGGCTATATTTACGATTTGTGTACCGCTTTTTCCATCATTCACTTCATCCAAACATACACACACGGACACCAGCATTAGAGTGTCATACGCTTCTCTTGATTTCCAACTGATTTGCATATTCTCTCGTACATCTCATCAACTCAAGGCTCACAGTCTCTGTGCGCCTCGTAGTAATCATCCAGTAAAGCAGTTTGTGGAGCTAGTCCCGAGATTCGTTGTTGTTGTTGTGTGCCTAGTTGTTGACTGAAGACAATTCATTCTCTTCCACAGCTATATCTATATATACATACATACATACATGCATATATATTCATGCGCCGTCATACGTATCCATATATACTAAACTAGCTGCATTATATTAACTATAACTACTGCTGTCTCTGTCTCTGTTGCTGTCTTCGTCTCGTACATCAGTGTGTGTCTGTGTGTGCGTGTGTGTATGTATTATGTAAACGAGATATGTATATGTGTGCGTAGGCATACATACATACGCGCATACGACGTGCGACGTGCGACGTGCGATGTGTTTGTGTGCGTGTTTTAGAGCATGTCTGAAATGCCGTCAAATAACGCACTAATTGGCTTGTGCCTTATTTTCTCTCTCTCTCTCTCCCTCTCTCTTTTCTCTTTCAACATCTCGATATATTTATATAAATATGAACATATTTTCTATTTTGCTCAATCCCCAACAATGCAGATACATAATATACTGTCAAATGGAAGAATTTCAAATGGAAAACTCCCGGCAATTGGCCAAATTGCAGGGCCATTAAGTCGAAAGTCGAAAGACGAAAATCACAAATCAAATTAAGAATAATCAAAAAAAAAAAAAAACCGAAACGAAACAATCCTCGTAATCGCCGTGTGTATTTGTAATCAATTGTAACTCGATGGGATTCAACTCGATTCAATATTTAATTGTATTTAGCTAAGCTGATTGGTATTTCTAGAAAGAGAACAATAATTGGAGCACAGCGCTAATCAAATCAACATAATTAACTCAACTTACTCTTAGTCTAGCCAAAGAATTACCAGATAAAAATGAAAAGAAAAACAAAAAACTTAAACTAGAAATCAAAAGTTAAGAAAAATGAAATCACTTATGCATAAGCATCGAAATACTCGTAGGGAAACGTAATCAGAAAAGCCCACCCTGATACCCAAGATCTAATCAAAGAAAATCTAAAAAAAATAGAGAGTGAAATACTATAGCTAATAAATAAATAAATACCACATATCGAACAAATCTGAGGAGCTTTGCACTATCTATCGATATGTCCATATTATATATACATATATATTCTATACAAACGAGTCTCCAGAATCGATGTATGCTTTGCAGCTAACTTAAGATCGCATTTAAAACACAACAACACATACTATATAGATATATATGATTATATATATAGACGTATTACCCAACTGAAATTTTTGCATTTAAGCCAATAGAGAGAAACGCGCTATATATGTTATATAGTATTTGATTGTACCGATATCGATGTTATTTGTCAGAGATCACACGCACACGAATCAGATCTATAGAAGTGTTTAGGTATAGTGGGCCAGCGTATATTTGGGTAGAGACTTTTTTAAGTAGTAGCAAATGCGATTTGTTTATAGTTTTATACATACATACATACATACAGAAATATATGTGTATTCCACAGACATTTGATGTGCAACAAAATAAAACTCTATATGTTAGACATATATACTACGTACGTACATACATATATAAAAAACGATATCATCGTTAGAGCACACACACAAACACACCTAACTGGGTTTGTAACTGATGTGGACAGCCGTCCACTGTGATACAGCACACATAAAACTGAGAAGTAACAAAAACAAAACATACTCACATACATAAATACCAAAAAAATATACATATATAGACATACATACATATTCAAATGGAATTATCTGCGAATACGTATACGAAAACTCACAATTCCGAACCGAGATTTTCATTTTTTGCTTAAGTAACCAATAAGTAAACCAGCTACAAACATACATACACATACATATACATATACATACAAACATTAGCTTGTTTTCCTCTTGATGTTGCCTACTTTTGTGCGCCAACTGCATTTCGATACCTAGATAATGCTCGTAGTACAAAAAACTCTTGGTATTTTAATTTCTTCAATAAGTCCAGTCCAAAATTTCCCTCCACTATCCCAAAAGTCTCTTGACTGAGTCAAGAATAAAAAAAAATATATGCAATGTCAATTGTAAGTAAAACTTCAATTCAATTATTTTGGGTAAAAACTAGAAACATTTTCGTCTAACTATGTCTATGTTATTTTGTAGAACTTAGCCTACTATTCGTTGTCATCTCTACATACAAATTCCAATTCCTGGCCCCACCCTCCATATCATCTCAATCTACATACTTAAGTATATATATATATATATGTATATCTGTTATATATATGCATATATTTATCTTTGTTGTTTACGCTACAAGTAGTCAATTATGCTAAATACAAACTATTTATCTAAATATACACCGATTCTCTGCATTTATTAATCGTTTTTTTCTTTCTTTTGTCTTCTGTCCCGTTTCTTTTCTACTCTCCATATTTTTCATCTCTTTCTTTCAATTGTATCCAAAACAAAACCAAAAATCAAACTCAACGGCTTGTTGTTGCTATCCTTGTCTTGATTGTTTACGATAATGCATTATACAACACTACTACAACAACAACAACAATCACACGATGTATGCCTACAACAACAACTACAACGACTACCCACCACTACTACAACTACAACATTGCTGTGCGTGTGTGTGTGTGTGTGCTTGCCTTTTTCGTCTGCCTGCGCCCGCCTGCCTATGCCTCTGTCTCTGTCTCTCTCTCTCTGCCACTGTCTCTCGCTGCTCTGTCACTGTCTCTGCCTGCCCCGTTATATCTGTGTGTAATATTCATTTGTGCCAAAAATGCAACAAAATTGTCCACATGCACAAACACAAATATACACACACTCCCACACATACACACACACACACACCTAAACGAAAACAATCCGGTTGTATTGCAATGTTTGTTGTGTAGAGCAACTTTGGGTCAAGGCATTCGTTCCGGTTGCGGCATAGTGCCCCTGACTGGACCCGGCGGACTGCAGCACTATGCCACAACAGATCGGCGATCGAGCGGCAGCTTGCGGGTAAGTTTCACTCCAATATCATCAAGTCATGCATACGATACATATATAAATATATATCTCTACATATAACTATCGCTATATTGTCTGCACACATCAAAATTGCGATTTCTACAATTGATAAATGACAAAAAATCAAAAATAAAAAAGAACTCAAGTTTCTGCCTATGTATTTATCTTAGCCTGATTTGACGTGAAGCTTTTGTTGTCTACTCTCTCTATATACATACATATATATTTCTCTTTCTCTCTCTATCTCTGTCACTCTCTGTGTGTATATATATGACTTTATAAACGTTATCGCTTCAAGTACTTGTGTAGAATGTCAAAGGTACATTGTAGTATTTACTTTGTATTCATTTAATTTACATAAACAAAACAGACAGACATTTGCCCACTTCTCAAAAGTACTTTGAGCACACAGTACAACAATGCTTCGACACTTAAGAGTACTTAGTATTATTATTAATAAGCCTAACACACAAATTGTTCAGCATATACCGAGTCTCATAAATAGACCTATACATATACATATATATATACATTCAATTATATATATATTTATATTTAGCTAAGGTTAAGTATTTCATTATTTTCTTATACTTTGGCATGTTTGAGTGAAGCTAAATAATTGCGTGGACCAGCAGAGATAACGTCCCGAAACGAATCGCATCATTAAACACTTTAGATATGCTATAACAAATTATTTAAAAATAAATTAGAATAAAACGAAGCAGCTGAAAAGTGAATAATAAATTAAATTACAAATTTGCATGTGCTTTGGTATTAAAAAATACCAAAAAAATACATAATTTTAGCTAGTTCAATGCTTTTTTTTGGTGTAAACAAAAAATGCCAAAGGAAATTTATTGAAATAAGCTAGTTCAATTGTTTAGGGTCCATTATTGTATGATTCGACAGTGTTGAAAAGCGCACATTTAGTATTAAAAAAAAATGTTTAATCAAAAACTATATAAAATTAATAATATTAGAGCAGCCTAAGACAGCTAAAGCAAGCATTTATAATAAATACACAATTAAAAAAAAAAACGAATATATATATAATGATTTATAAATAATCCCCATACACACAACTCGTAGTTATTGCAAGTAAGTAACAATTAATTAATGCGCATTTTGCGAAATGCACCCAATATGGAAGTTAATTAAAATAAATATAAACTGTTTAAATTGCTATTGTTTATATGATTTTTGACAAATTCATGAATTAATAATAATTATTAACGGCATCAGAAGTTTCACGACAAATCGCAGATAAATGTTAATTGGCAAAACAGGTGGGGGAGTGGGGTCGAATGAGAGGGGGTTGGTCAGCTGCTTAGCCATAGCTAAATTGAAACGAAAAACTAATCTAGCATTTTGTTCTCTTTTTGTTCCTCTCCTTCGCTTGACAGATTTCGGCATGGAAAGGATCCCAGGTGAGTGGCCAGCGCCAGCAAAGGCGTGCACGTTTATCAGCTGCTAATGGTTTTTTCATTCCTTCACAGAGTTCTCTGTCAAAAGCCTTTCGCTTCAACAGCAAACCCCATCGCGCAGGCGACCGCAGCTCCTTCGGTAACTCCACCTCCCCAACGCCATCGTACAGCAGCAGCGAGGGCGGCGGAGGAATATATGCTACCATAGGTCCGCAGCAGATGCAAATGCAGTCGCATCATCACGCGCATCAGCCGCATCATTATCTGCCGCCACCCACAACCGCACCGCCGCCGCCACCGCCGGGCTCCAGCTACGGCCCTCCGCCGCCCGGGCATCGGGTGAGCGCCCCACCCCTCGCCAGCATTCTTGATACCCACGGACTGGACTCGCATCTGCTCTACGAGCAGAACAGCCGAAGGGTGAAGAGCATCAGCGACATAGGCGTGGCAGCCAGCGGCAGTCTGGGCGGCATATCCGCATCATCGGACTCACCTGAAGCATGAGCCGCGTAGAGGGTCTTCAAGATTTCATTTCGTATATGTTCCAAAGTGATAGGTTAAGAGTCGAGATAGAATTTGATGGCAACCATGATTGACCCACCTGTAAAGGCGTTAAGGTGAACAGAATAAGTACGTTACGCAACACACATACACACATGCATACATATATCGAGTCAGCAACCTAAACATAATTGATTAAATCAGATTTTCAACAGAACAAACTCATAATTTATTAAATAACACATAAGAGAAGTAAGTTCTATGCACGCAATTACGTAAGACAAAATAGTAAACATTTAATTAATTGAATTAATTAACCACAAAGCGGGTTTGGTTGTTTGCCGTAAACCAACTCCAACTACAAACAATTTAACTCTATTAGCCTAATCAAATCTGTATTAATTGTAAATTCATTTGGAAATTAAATTTAATTATAAAAGCAAACTGCGAGAACGTAAAATGGAAAATGCAAATTGCAAATCGCAAATTGTGAATTGGGAGTGGCTATAAATTAAAGTCCCCTGCATTGGATTTGAATTAATACCCCAAACTAACCATAATTGCAATTTAGATAAATTCAAATTATTTTGTTAAGCGCCCCAACTAACTAAACTAACTAACGTAGCTAAGCAATTGTGAAACCCAATTCAATTCGTATTGTGCAAATTGTAAATGTCTATAAATCTAAGTTTAGAATACAAACATTTATTAATTCCTGCAATTTTATGTAAAACTTTCAACACACAAATCAATTCAGGCAAAGGATAAAACTTAATCCCCGCAATAGTGAAAGAATATTTATATTTATATATACTATATATAAATCTGATATCCTTCCTACCTATACAACTCCTTAAAGCATATATTGTATCAATAATATGAGATGTTTATTTTTAAGCAGACCAATTTAACTCTAGCATTACAGGTATTATAAACGAATAAACGAATGATTCAAAACGTGTTTAATTTGAATATTTTTGCTCGAGCTTGCGTTGTTACAGAACTAAAACTTCAACAAATTGCATTGTCTCCAGACCGAAACATTTCACCGTGACCAAAATTTTGCGTGTTTGTGCATCCCGAATGGGTTTCTGCTCAATGCAGCTGATGGGCTTGAGCTGCTAGCGGCGATCCTCGTCGTTCTCATTCCTCGGCCGGCGAGTCGTATGGGGTCGTCCCTTGGGCTCCGGCAAAGGCTCGGCGGCAGTCAAAGTGCCAAGGCTGCCGATCATAGCCAAAACTCCGAAAAGTAGAAACAAATTGAACCACTTCATAGTGAATTCCGTTTGTAAGTCGCAGCTTAGTTGGATGTAAACTGATCTCCAATCCAATCTGGTGCCCCTTTTATGGTCGGGCTTATGCAAATGTCACTGGGAAAGTCTGTCAGCATCGATTAGTGTTGCGCTTATGCTCTTAGATCAAGATGTCCGATTTTTAAAATTGAGTTGTAAATCTCGTGTTAAATATGGGCGGACATACATTTAGGTAATTGGCTGCAATCGCAATTGTTTTTCCCACTCACAAACAGCGAAATTGTTTTGCGTCGCGACGTGGGATCAATGTTGACATGCCAAATCTATTTAAATGTCAAGCTTGACATTTACATTTGACTTATTGCTAATTATAGCCAATTTATAAATACATCTATATATATATCTATGATAACTATATTTGTACATGGGAGATTGTTCTATATTAAAGTGATTACTGGCATCACTGGAAGCACAAATACTGTTCAAACGAAATTACATAAATAACAAAATTA
Source organism: Drosophila aldrichi (assembly GCA_035045965.1). Lineage (NCBI taxonomy): Eukaryota > Metazoa > Arthropoda > Insecta > Diptera > Drosophilidae > Drosophila > Drosophila aldrichi. The sequence goes on from JAWNOM010000161.1 coordinate 2,838,630, forward strand.
ATAATAAATTTATATATGAATGTATCTAATTCACAGCATTACAAAGTGCTTGGTCTAATGCGACTTTTAGGACTAGCGAGAATTCAAATATGTATGTATGTTTATATAAAAACATACCGTTTCGAATAGATTACAATTGATGAACGAAATTTGGAGCGGAGTGTGTGCTCCAATTGATTAAATAACCTAACGAATGTTATTTGGTGATATTGCGACGACTGTACAAACAATTTTCTTAACTAAAGACTGCATTTATCAAAAATGCTGTTGACTAAACAATAATCACAAAAAAAAAAATGATTTGACGCAAATTATATTCAGAACTCCATTTGCGAATGGCATTGCAGAACCAGCTTCTCCCGAAATATGAGTTCCAGCTCGTTGGCCTCCTGCTCACGTCGTACCTCCTCACTAATGCACTGCCACATGCTCTCGAATCCACAGTCCCACGGGCAGTTGCTGAGCTCACTCTCAATTAAGCTCTCGTCAAAGTTGAAGGAGTATTCGTGCTCGTAATCACACATTTTTATTTGTTGTTGTTGTTTAAAGCTGCAACAGAAAGAAAGGAACTGTTATAAATATCGATATAGAAATGATTTCGATAATTGCTTTCACGATGCCGATCGAAGTGGACAGCCCCGCTAAAGCTGTTATCAGTTGCTGAGCACAGCTGATAGCATTTAGATCAACAGAACAGTAGATGAAGATGTCGCGCAAAAACGTCTTAAATTTGATCAACACAATCGTTGCCAACTCGTAAATAATTATATAGACAATATATTTCTACAAACCAGCTCATTTGATTACTTTTAGCTGCAAGTGTCCAGCCCATTCCCACAATTATGGATCAGCTGCAGCAGCCACAACCCAAACGGGTCCAAAAGAATACGCATTTGAGGTAATTACTGAATGGGCAAAGTCCAAAGTCTATAAATACTTATCATGATTTCCTATCGGCAGATGTCTGCGTCTACTGTGCGCTTTGGTCCAGGCGTAAGCACAGAGCTGGGCGCTGACCTGCGCAACTGGGGCGCGAATAATGTTTGTCTGGTGACTGATAAGAATGTGGCGAAGCTGTCTTCAGTTCGTGTTGCCCTGGACTCTTTGGCGCGCCATGGCATCAACTACCAGGTGTACGACGACACGCGTGTGGAGCCCACCGATGAAAGTTTTTGGCATGCAGCTCAATTCGCGCGCCGGCATGAGTTCGATGCATTCGTGGCCATTGGCGGAGGCTCGACCATGGACACGGCCAAGGTGGCGAATCTCTTTTGCTGTGATCGCGAGGCAGAGCTGCTCGACTACGTCAATGCGCCGATTGGGCGAGCCAAGGAGGCAAGCGACAGCTGTTCATATCTAGACCTTTCGATTGATTTTCTCTCTTCTCACAGATTTCTGTTAAGCTAAAGCCACTCATTGCGCTGCCCACAACGTCCGGCACAGGCTCGGAGACCACTGGAGTCGCAATATTCGACTATAAAAAGTTGCACGCCAAAACGGGCATCTCCAGCAAGCATCTGAAGCCAACATTGGGTGAGAGCTGCACACACGAGTCGCCAATTGCATGAGCTAATATTTGTTTCTGTTGCGCAGCTATTGTTGATCCTTTGCACACTCTGACGCAGCCGGAACGGGTTATGGCCTTTGCTGGATTCGATGTGTTCTGCCATGCCCTGGAGAGTTTTACAGCCGTCGACTACCGCGAGCGCGGCCCAGCGCCTGCCAATCCGAGTCTGCGGCCCACGTATCAGGGAAGAAATCCCATTTCGGATGTGTGGGCGAAATTTGCTCTGGACATAATAAGCAAAAACTTCATAGATGCCATTTACCAGCCCGACAACCAGAAGGCCCGCTCCAGCATGCATCTGGCATCGACTATGGCAGGCGTTGGCTTTGGAAACGCGGGAGTGCACCTGTGCCATGGTCTGTCATATCCCATATCGGGCCATGTGCGAGATTACAAGCCCGCCGGCTACTCGGCTGACCATGCCCTCATTCCGCACGGTCTCTCGGTTGTGGTCAGTGCACCGGCTGTCTTTGAATTTACGGCCTCCGCCTGCCCGGATCGCCACTTGGAGGCTGCTCAGATACTTGGAGCCGATGTGAGTGGCGTGAAAGCTGCTGACGCTGGCCGCCTGTTGGCGGACACTGTGCGCGGCTACATGCAACGCGCGGGCATAGAAAATGGCCTCCGCGAGCTTGGCTTTTCCAGCAGCGACATTCCAGCTCTTGTCGAGGGAGCTCTGCCACAGGAACGCATTACCAAAATGGCTCCACGCGCACAAACCCAAGAAGATCTAGCCCGACTTTTTGAGAATTCAATGCAGGTCTATTAATTCCACTTTTGCACTTACCTATCAAAATTTTTCACTTAGCAGCAATGCAAGACGAACTAACGGATCTTCTCAATGAAGTTAGCTGCATTAGCGAACAGCATAGGGATTTCGATAGCTGCAGTGTCAATTAGCAAACGAACAATCGTAAAAGGATATCGATTATTAAATTGCAATTAGTACGCTGTTAACATAATTTCAAACTGTCAACTATAAATAATGTATGTAATGTATATATTTGAAATATAACAAAATAATAATAAAAAATTCATTGAAATTAACATATGTATATAAAATATGATGATTATTTAATCTACTTTGATATTAGGCTCATTGGAACCCTTTCCGTTCCACTTAAGCTTACTTGAATAACTGGTATAACAGTTTTTAGAAATATACATTTGAGTAGCTCAAGTTTCTCTTGTATAAGAATAATTTCGTCATAGCGCAACAAGCAATATTGTCCACATTTTACTCTTTCTAAAGTAAACAAACTCTGAGCAGATCATATTCACTCACTCACACATACATACATACATATGTATGTACATACGCTCGCCTTCTCTTGGACTTCCATTTCAGCATTTGCAGAGGCAGCATATTTGTAAATTGGATTCGTTCGAAGGAGATGCTATTTGCCTGGCTCGAGGAGGCATTCAGTTGACTATTGGCATTGGTTAATTATGCAAGCATATTTTTTGTGTACGTACATACATATATTGTTCAATGAGCGACTACAGCTGTGAGTGCAAATTTGAGGGCAAGACATTTGATAAGGAATTCGATCGAATGTGGTTGGATATAGCCGATGAGCTGCGACTGCAGCACGAATCAACTGGCATTGGAAAACTATTTCAACAGAATCAGATCGGCAGTCCGTGCGACAGTGGATTCGAGAGAATGTGGCGTCAGACTGCCGAGGATCTGCAGAGGGAACAGGAGATTGCAGAGCTCACAGAAATATTTTGGCAAAAGCTAAATTTGAAACGTAAACAAACACGATGGAATATACCCTGTATGCCAAAGTAATAAGAGAGGAGACTGTTGATTGCTTACCAATAATAAGATGCAAAGTGTGAAATTGATTAAATTGAAGAAAAATGTTTATTTGTTATACAATTAGTCGATCCACGTCCATTTCATAAATAAGTAAATATTTGTATTATATTTAGTCGTACTACAATACAATGTAAAGATTAAGTTCGTTTTGGTTAAAATAATTTATTGATTTCAGAATATGTTTGCAAGCTCAACATTCAAATTGATTGGATTGATAGTATCATAATAATAAAAGACTTAACGTAGTAATTAATATGCTCGGCGTTCACTTAACTTGCCCAGATTTCAAATCAAAAGTTCATTTTTAAGGAGTTGTAACAGGTTCAGATCTACAGATATATACATATATCCATGTTTTGCCCAACTGTTTCCATTTTATTTTTATTTTTTATTATTTATTATTAATTATCTTTCTCTCTCTTTCTCATCTCTCGTGACTTTACTATGCATATGAATTTCGGCAAAATGGCACTAAATCTTCAAAACTGTTTCATACAAAAAATCTGACAACTGTCAACAGGATATGGAAATATATATGTGTATATATGGAGTACGGCAACTCAATCAGTTAAGTGTCCGTTGCTCTAGAAACGGCTTGCTGACCGATCTCTGCCCTTTGCCCTCGCTGCAGTAGAACAACACCTATTTGCTATATCGAATACATAATTAGATATTATAGTGGGAAATTTCTCAGTATTTCTTTCAGTTTTATTTTTGTTTCTTTTTAGCTAATACTTTTCTCGCATTCCGCCTGGACGCTGCCTGGACGAAACGTTTCGACCTGCCTCGAGTTGGTGTTTGAGTTGCAGTCGAAATGTCTTTTGGTTATTATTGTTTTTTTTGATGACCTGTTGCTGATTCGCTTTGTTGTTTGTTGTTTTTTTGCAATTTTCCACGTGCTCAACTACGAGTTAACTTATAAATTAAAAAAACAGCGCAATACACTCGACCACCGCCCACCAAAGAGGCGTAGCGAAGCCTTTGGAGCTGCGATACGGACTTAGACCTGATTGATTGGCGCGTATCGGTGCACCTTTGGTTGTTTTGGCTCCTTGCTGGTAGTCGGCTTCACAATATCCTCGCTGAGCTTCTGGTACACGAAGGAGTTCTTCGATGCCAACAAGGCCATGCGATAGCGCTCGCCGCGCTTGCGCAGTACCAAAGCGACCAGCTTGGCCAGGCCCATCAGGATGACCAGCAGGCAGGTGAGTGCCAAGATGGTGGGTATTAGGAAGTTGGAGCTGTTGTAGTAGATGCGACCGCGCTCAATAATGATCTCCTCCTCGTCGCTGTTCAACTCGTCGCTGTCGAGGCCGAATTTATCTGCAATTGCAATGCATTAGGGACTATTGTGATAAAACTAGCTGCAAATCTTCCACTTACCAATCAAGAATTTGTCCTTGGTCTCCTTGGACATATCCACTTCCTCGACCTTCAGACCGTGATCCTTGATCTTGGGCTTCAGTTCGCTTTCGATGTATTTCTTGACCGCATTCACGGCCTTTGCCTTGTCGCTCTTCTTGCTAATCGGCTCCTCCTCGTCCTCGCTGTCGCTATCATCATCATATTCGCTATCATTATCGTCGTCGTATTCTTTGTCGGCGTCTTCCTTCTCCTCGCCGCCATTATTCAAGTCTTCCTCCTCGACGCTGTCCGAGTCATTCTCCTTCTCCTTGTCCTTGTCGTCATCAGCGTTCGCCGAGCCCTTCATGATCTTCTGCATATTACTTAGCTTGCTCTTATCCAGCACACTCTTGTCCAAGACACTTAGCAATTTCTTCTCATCATCGTCCAGCTTCTTCTCGCTCTCCTCGATGCGCTTCTCAAGATCCTCTTCGCCATCGCTGGAACTGTTGCTGTGCTTGCACACCTCCTGGGCCAGCTGCGTCCAGCCAACTTGAGTCTCGATTTCAATGAGCGAGGCGATGTCCTCCAGATTGGCCATCATTACCATTTTCTTGGGCATTGTCTGCGTGTGCAGCGATACATAGCTAATGAAGTCCTGGAAGTCGTTGTCGCACTTCAGTGGATTGTGGGTTATATCCAACGAGCGCAGATCCTTGAAGCTCTTTATGTCCGAGGTGGCAATGCGCTTGATCAAATTGCCCGAGGCATTGAAGGTACGCAGCGTATCGAAGAACGCATAGCCGACGCCGGCTTCCTTGTCCGTCAGCAACGATGTCAGCTCACAGTCATTCACGTCCAGGGAACGCAGCTGGCGGAGCGGCTTGAAGAGATGCACAGACAGCTTGGTGATGGGATTTCCAGCCAGGTTCAGCTTGGTTAACTCATTGTTTTCCCTAAACACGAGCTCGTCCAACTGGGTGATCAGATTGTTGCTCAAGTCCAGGTCGATGAGCTTTGTGAGGCTGGCGAACGTGTCGCGGGGCAAGTTGTTGATATTGTTCCAGGCCATCTTCAGTGTCGTCAGATGCGGCATGGTCGAGAAGGTCTTGTGGCCCAGTGCGCCGATGGCACAGTTCGAGAGGTCCAAATAGTAGACCGTGAAGTAGCCGTTGTAGCTCAAGAAGCCGTCAGTGGGCAATTGGCTCAGCTGGGGATTATCGTTCAAGCGGATGACATCAAGCTCTGAGTTCTTGAAGAACAGCATGCTGGAGACCTGGTCCAGTTCGTTCATGGACAAGTCAATGTGGCGCAGACTCTTGAGCGTCATGAACGAGTCTGTCTGAATCTTGGTAATGCCATTGCCCTTCAGGTTCAGATTCGTCAGGCCAGGCATCTTCTCGAACATGGTGTGATGCACATGGACAATGGAGTTGAAGCTCAGGTCCAACTGCTGCAGCTCGGGCACACCGAAGTGCAGATCGCCCGTGAACGTGTTATATTTCAAATGCAGTATCGATAGAGATGTGCCGTTGAAGACGCCGGCTGGGAGCTCCTTCAGCGCGTTGTAGGACAGATCCAGTTCCTCGATTGTTTCAACCGAAGCGAACACATTCTCGGGTATCTGCTGTAGGTTATTCTGCGACAGATTGATGTAGACAATGTTGGAGAGCATCGAGAAGGCGGTGGGATTCAGTTCCATTAGGTTGTTGCGCGAAAAGTCCAGCTCCTCAATGCTGGATGACTAAAGTAGAAAGTGAATTGTGAGTAGAGAACGGAAAGAGAGTTGAAGACCATGCGCAGCATACCTTCAGCAAGTAATGGAACGTGGACATGAGACTCAGATCATTGCCGGAAATGGTCACCATGCGCAGCTTCTTGTTCTGGGCGAAGGTATCGGGGCTAATGATGCCCAGGCCGACATCAGTCATGTTCACGGCATAGAGATCGTCCAAGCCATGGAACGCCTCGGCATCCACATACTCAATGGTGCAATTGGCGATCTTGATGGAGGCCACGAACTTGAGGCCCAGCTGCTGGAAGAACTTGGGACCCAGCAGGATGGGATATTTCGGACCCACATTTGTGACCACCAAGTCGGTGATGTCCGAGCCGAACTTCTGAGTGCCCAAATCCAGTCTAAGAAATCAAGAGGGTCAATTGCTATGGAACTCAAGATTGCAATAGATTCATCTATCTACACACCTGCTGCAGGTGGCCACCAGGTAGCTGTTGATGTTGCGCGAGCAGGTGCAATATCTGGGGCAAGGCACATTCTCGCTAAAGACAACCTGCTCCTCGTCCGTCATCTTGTCCACCTTGTCATCGTCATCGGAACTGGAAGTACAATTCAATTTGTACACAACATGGAAAAGAACTCTATGGACTCATGGCCATTGTCATATATATATAGATAAAAAGTGGTTCATGAGCTCATTTGCTATCGCTAACTTACTCATCGTCATCATCGTCGTCATCGTCATCATCGTCATCATCATCATATTCATATTCGCTATCAATGGCGTTGTCATTCACATTTTCCTTAACATCCTTGCTGCTCTTGGGCTAAAAGAGAACGAAACGAAAATTACTTAATATATAGCAAAGTGAACAGTGGAACACCCACCTTGGGCTTGCTGGAGGTATGCTCCTCAATGGGATGCAGCTTGGGCGTGGTTGTCTTGGTGGGCTTTTGGGCCTTTTTGGGCCGCGAGCTCGTCGTCTCCTTGACATCCTGATCGTCCTCCTCACTCTCCGAGCTATCGTAATTGTATGCATCGTAATCATAGTTGTCATCATACTCGTAGCTCTCCTCGGTGCTGTTCTTGCTGACGGTGGCATTTTCGGGCTTCAGGCGATCCGGCAGCATTTTGTTGTAGCGCGGATCCTCGGCCAGGCTCTCGTAATGCTTGGCCGCCTCCATCAGATCCTTGAGTGTCTCCTCGCTAACCTCCGACTTCTTGGCCTTGGCCTTGGCCGTGGTCGTATCAAGCGGCGTCTCCTTCACCTTGGGCGTGGATATCTTGATGGCTGCCTTCTTGGCATCCAGCTCCTCCTCGGAGAACAGTTCATTGCTCAGCTGATCATCAGCCAGCACCTTGGCTGCCTTCGCTGGCGCAGCGGCCTCACTCGAGTGACTTACATGCAGTACACCCAGTGAGATGACCAGCAGCAACACCAGTCTCGCCTGGCGACCCATTCTTATTGCTCGCTAACTGCAATGAAAGAGAAAGAGAGAGAGAAAGAGAGAGAGAAATTATTTGAATGTAGTAGATGCAGGTAAATGATTCGTTCAGTCTATTTCCTCTAGCCCATGGAACTCATTTTGATACCAAGAATGCCAGCAATACGAAAGCTTATCTTATCGCCTCCCACCTGAGAGATAACCAGAAAACGTTTATTAAATCAACAACTGTGACTGCGATAGGAGTGCGTAGCGTGAACTGGCCAATGCGCAGTGCGGATCGAGCTCTTTAAGAGGTAGGCAGACGATCTCTATATACTGATCTCAGCATCCGGCTAATATGGAGCTGCCGATCAACGTTGCTCGGTTTTCTGTTGATAAACTCAATTAGCAACTGCCACTTGGGCAGAGTTGACATCATGGAATGCTCAACTCAGCGACTCTGAGATGATTGGGCGACCAGTTTTACGGGGAATTTTACTCAGTTTTTGATATATTGTTTTCTTTGCTGGAACTATTTACTTATCAACGTTGATAAACAACGCATGAATCTTTAGATATTTTCAATTTGTTACTCAGTTGTTTGCCAAAAAGGTTTGAGGTACTTTCCGACCTGAGTCAGTCAGCTCGATAATGCATAAATTTCGCTTAAAGAAAGTATATAAGTATTGGAATATTTTCAGCTACTTTTGGTCATTTTACTTGACTGTTTTCTATTTCCTTTTCGTTTATATAACATCTAATCGAAGCTCATGCACTATTGATAAGTTATCTGGCTTTAAAATGCTGTCAAAGGGCATTAACATATTATATACACACATATATACATATGTATATACATATAGTTGTATATGCATTTAGATTGTCAATTATTGAGAGACGTGTTCCAGCCACAGGCCAAAAACTATTAACGACAATTGGGAAACTCGTGTTAGATTTCTAGTTTCTCGTATGGCAACAGGCGCTTGGCACGCAGACCAGAGCCATAAACATATGAATAAATATGCATAAACATTACACTGAAATGACATTTGTACACACTCTATGTGTGTGTGTGTGAGTGTGTGAGTACAGCCAATAAAAAGCTAAGCACTCGCGACCCAAGCAGCGATCATATTTCCTCTCCATAACCTATCTCCCTCTCTCTCTCCTGCTTTCAGTGAAGCCAATTCCCAATGGTCTTTGCACGAGTTTTCGGACATTATATCCAAAATTATATATATATGTGTGTGTGTGTATATATGTGTGTAGATATCAGAGTCTGGTAAACAAACAGCTCTTAAGTTCAATTCGCTGTTTAGTAGGGCAGACAAAACGCGAATAGCAGGAATATTTGTTTGCCTTATATAAATATATACATATATATTCTCTCTCTTTTTTTTTGTATTTTTTGCAAATGCAAATGCGCAGTTTAAAGCTAAACAAAAATGACATTTATCTATAATGTATGACCATATTGAGTGGCTATACTATATCTACATATATCTATGTATATATGTATATATGTATAAGCTTGTTTAATTAGACATATGCACACACACACCTAGATAGATAGTTATCTGCGTGTATACATGAGATTGCTCTGAGCCAGGCTGAAACCGTTTGCGTGGGCGTCAAAGCGGCTGAGTGCAGTCACAGATACAGTTACAGATGCAGATGCAGTTACAGATATATATAGATATATATACATACATACACATATACGACTGGCTCTTTGAACCAGCAATGGCTTTAAACGTGTTTAGGTCTTAGGCGGGCCTATTGCCACAGCTTTTCAGCGACTCACGACTCACTCTCTCTCTGCTCTCTGTTCTCTGCTCTCTCTATCTCTGCGCCTAACTGTAGGTGATCATAGGCGCCGTATACGTCGACACGATACCATAATTAATTCCGTTTGCCATTGCAATGAAGTCGCTGCTAGATTGCGTTCAAGTTTAGCTCTAGCCAAATCAAATTAAATCAAATAAAACCGGTACAGCCCCTGGCCATACCAGCAACGTGTATGCAAATCAAAGCAAAGCGAGTCGGAAATCATGAGTCAACCAATTCATCAATATACTCCATATGTGTTGTTCGATTGTTTTAATGCGAGTCGTAGTCTACTAGCTTCCATATCTCTGTCAACCTTAAACGCGCCCTGAACTACCGCACCGCACCGCAACGCCCCCTGCCTCGGTGAACCTGTTGCTGTTTGCTCTTGGCATGCATCGCATTAATCTGCTTTGGCTCTCGCGTTATGTGGCTGGATGATATGAATAAATAGAACCGAGTGGATTTTTGTGTTTTGCATACAATTAACTTGGCCTGATACACATACTACACATACCGCGGCCTCAAGCCGGTTAATAGTATTTATTTAATAGACAAACACTCGCCAGGCACGGAAGTCAACGCCAGGCAGAGCAAACACGCTTTTTACTTGAACTTTCTTCCATTGGAGCACTTCTAATTCAGCGATATGGAACACTCAAGCAAATACGTGATATATATACTTGATATTTGTTTCCTGAATAGAAACATTTGTCATATTGTTTACCTCATCTTGAGCAGCTCAAATAAACAAATTCTTGGCCCAAGTTTCTCTAATAACTTTTTAAAACGAAATATTTGTTTAATTTTATGGGCCGCAGCACAGCTTGAACTTTATTAACATATTTATATAACATTTAAGGGTATCCGACCGTTAATTCCGGAAATTCATAGATCACAGTTATGGCCAAAAGAAAACAAAAAGTATCGTCTTACCAAAAACAAAAAGTTATTGACAAAACTGCATTTTGTTCGTAGAGAAAATCGATGGGCTCGAATTTTCAGTTATTTATTTAATCAGGCATTTGGCGTCTGGCTGGGTTTGTCAACAGTCGGTCGATCGGTCGATCGGTCCCTCCGGCCTATAGACATTTCCCATGTGGCTTCGGCTGGCACCCGCATTCGTTTCATATTACAAACAGCCGAGCGAGCCGGACCCAATAACAAAATGTCATCTGGCATGTGGAGCACCAGCTGCTGGTGACTGCCCCATGAAAGTTATCAGCATTAGCTTTTGGGTGCGCCCGTGACGACATGATAAATGGGCCAAAGAAATGGTTGTTAAATTGGAAATGGGTAACAGTTGCTGCTCAGCTGAAATCAGCGCTCAGCGATCTGCGCATGCGTCACAAGGTCTCTGCGACTTGAACTGTGAACAGAGTTAAGAGTCGAGAGCCGAGAGCCGAGAGTCAACAGGCAACAGCTCGACTCTAGGTAGTTTCACCTTGACAGTGGCTTAAAATTTCAAAAGTTTTTAGCATTTGAACCCAAACAGAAATTCATACGAAATACGCACACAGAGAGAGAGAGAGAGAGAGAGAGAGCTACACACACATGCGTGGGTGCTCGATTGAGCTGTTGTCACGTTAAAAATAGCCAGGGTATGCGATGTATTTGCTTTTGAGCAGGAAGTGAAATGAGATTCGAGTCACCTTTTCAGCATGTGTTCGCAGCCAGACAAGACTAAGGACACAATATATTCTTCCTTTGAGATTATACAAAACAAAAACACAGTAAGGAACAGAAAGAAGAAAAAAAAACTACAGCGGAAGTAATTTGGCAATGTTGTTGAAACGAGGGTTATTTCATGTAAGAAACATATTGCCAGCACCTTTCTAAAATTGATGGAAACAAGACTGAAATTTTTATATGTCGGCGATTAATAAGACTTTAAATGGAGTCTAACGGAGCTGAATCATGTAGAGAAGGAGATATTGAGGTAAAGATTGTTAACAGTTGGGATTGATTGAAGAGAGATCTCAGCAGTTAAGCTAGTTTAAGATATTTGGAGCAGATCATAAAGAATTTTATGAAATAAATATGAAACTTTTAGTTATACTTGATTCAAGTTGTATGAAAGAGCGATAAATAACAGTTAGAGTCTAACTATTTCAACTATTTGATTAAATTTCTTTTCGAGGATGTTATATTATATTCTGTAGAATATTTCTATATAAATATTTGCTAGCTGCAATACAAATAGAAGATTTCACACAAAAGTTGCCATATTAGACGCACCAAAAGTCCGAATTACATCATTACATCTATTGTTTCTCAGTTACTGCTAAAGAATACCTTATATGATAGGTCGAACAGCCGTCAAAGCTGTTTTCTGAGTAAGTATTTATACTAATCTTACTATTAACACAGCCATGCAGCTGTCAGAGTTGTCTTTACTCACTTATACTGAATATGTTCAGCTAGAGTAATAAACTCCTTTGTATCATATCATATAAGAAATCATATTTATATTACACAACTGTCATTACATACCCTTATAATGAGCACTCATATTCTCTCTATACGCAGTTGTGGAACTGTGCTTAGCTTTCAGGTTTTTGGCGCACCTTGATCACGACTTAATCCCGTTTATTGACAGTTCATTAGCAGCCACAGACTGCGTGATATTTCAGTTGTTATTAAAACACGGCTGATTGCAATTTAATATCGCATTACGTATCCTATAGATAACTATGAATATAGATCAGCTTGAAATGCCAAATGCATTGAATGACTTTTGACTGATGTCATGTATAGTATATAGATACTATATGCTATATTATATCTGTATGCCTGCATGTTTATTCATTATTTCGACTGCGGCTCATCATTTCTGCGACGTTAAGTTTTGCACTAAAAACTGTTTTATATGAGAGTTGCAGAGACATATAACGACAACATTTTCATACAATGGAAAAATTGCTCAAGGCGTGCACATAAAAAAAAAAATGCCGACATTTGACCACACACACACAGACACACAGAGAGAGAAAAAGGGGGAAACTGTTGAGTGGCCGCAACAATAACAACAACAAAAGCGGCTTTAAGAGATGGCCAGACTGGTTTTCGACTGGAAATTGCGACTTGGAGCAGCAGCAGCAGCAGCAGCAGCAGCGGTGACCGCAGTCAACTCTCGAGCAGCTGCTGTCGATGCCGAAAAAAAAAAAAATTAAATAAATAAAATAAAGTCAAGCGAAGTCAAGCCAAGCCAAAGCCGTAAGCCAGGCCCAAAGATGATTTTTTCAAGTTTTTAAATTCTGAGTAAAACAATTTCCATTTACTTTGCAAACAGTGAAACACCGAAAAAAAAAATAAAGAGAAAAAAAAACAGTCTGCTCAGACACACTTTTTTCTTTAAAGCTGAAGCTGAAGCAGAGCTCGTCTATTCGAGCTGGCGACATTTGCTGCTGGGCCGCTCTCTGTTGACGATGATCTTCATGATTAGCAGACATGTGCTGAATTTAAAAAGTGCCATAAACAGTGACTTCGCCAACCGAATTCGCTGGAACGACATTATACATCCCATATATACATACATATATATACCTAGCGGAGCTAGCAATGTGCTAAGCAAAGCTAATGAACAAAAAATTATTTAATAATAATAATGGCACGTGCGTGATTTTAGCTAGCTAACAAACAATCATCCTCTCTCTCTCTCTCACTCACTCTATCTTCTCTTAAAGAAAAATCTATATTAAATTTGTGCAAAGCGTTAAACTCATTTCCAATTAAAAGTTTCAAACATTTTACAAACTTGTTACGGCATATTCCAGTTTTAATTAAAACATTCTGAATGTTAATGTGAATAACTAATAATAATACAAGTCATAATCTAGCACAATAATTCTTTATAAGACATCAAAAAACTTTAGTAGTTAGATAAACTTTGAGTAAGACCAAAAAGCGAGGTCAAAACATACATAAACAATTAGTTGGAGCTCGGGTTCAAAGCACTTCAGGCAATAAAATATAAATGATATTTTTTAATTAAATATAAATGATATTTTTTAATTTAATTTGATTTTATAAAATATATTCTTCAATTTATTTTTATGTATTTATTTTTTTTTATGTATTTTTTTATTTATGTATTTTTTTTTTTTTTTATTTGTTTTGTTTCTCAGAGCTCAAAAGATCTAAAGAATTCTTTTTTATAAAATAAATCGCTTTAATAAATAATAAAATATTTTAAAAACAAAGCATTTAAATATTTAAAAGTCTAAAAAATATAGATATAAATAAAGTACATTCATAGGCAAAATTTAAAAAATTAAAAAAAAAATTAAAAAAAAAGAATAAACATTAAAAAATAAATCGTTTTAACAAATAATAAAATATTTTAAAAACAAAGCATTTAAATATGTAAAAGAATTATAATATATACATAAATGAAAATACATTCATAAGCAAAATTAAAAAAAAAATCAATAATCAATAAAAGAATAAAATATACATCAATATGAATAACAATTAAAAAAATAAATCGCTTTAATAAAATTACGTTTCATGCATAAAATTGTTATAAAATTGATGATGCAATAGAAATATGTTAATTATAATTCAATAATACGTGAATTTTGCAATATTTTATTTTGAAAACATTCTTGGCTAAATGGCTCTTATAACACTCCCATATAGAAGACTACGAAATACGCTTCGAAAACTCTTGAAAATTACAATAATAAATATTATTGTCAATTTGGGTCAAGCTTAAGTGGAATTTTCTGAGTGAATACAATTGATGAAATTGCCAAAAAAATTCTGCAATTAATCAGGATGAAAGAGCTGATTGAGAAGCATAAGAAAAAAACATATATAAATATATGTATATATGTATGTAAAGGTTGTCTTTAAGTAAGAACTGCAATCGACGAGGAAGAGAATTGCATTTTGCTGACAAAACAACTTTGAGTGCATGAGTGAGAGAGAGAGAGAGAGAGAGAGAGAGAGAGAGAGAGAGAGCTATATACGTATATACAATAGCATTGTAAGGTAAATAAACACATGTACATATATCTGTTTATAAGACAAAGACTCTGGGCAGCTGTCAACACAGAGGCTTTGCTTATCGTTGAATGATCCCGCACTGTTAGTCCATGGCCCGCTAGACATGTGATTAATCGAGCTTAAAATTTCAATTGCCCAGCATTTTGTGCTTGAAAACTCTTCACTTCTTGTTTTTTTGTGCTGATAAAGTGAGTTGGTTGCTCGTTGCTGTTATCGGAGCTGTGCAGGAGTTGTGGCTCAGGTGCATATTTTTTTTGTCGACTCGTACTTATATATATTTTCTTTTTCTGGTGACATTTGCTTGTTATTCGCCAGCTTAATGCACAATTTATGTCTGTTTCCTTGCCTTGTGGGCCGTTAACGAGTTACCGCTACATATAACCATATTAAGCGCCCATTTGCATATACATATATAGTATTATTGGCAGGAAGCAGAGCATAAATTAAGTTATTGCCAAAAACCGGCTCTCAGTTCCTTACGGCTCAGAGATCAGCGGTTCATTAGCGTGTACTTGAAAGCATCTTGTCATGACGTAGAATGTGCCCACACGGATCGCTTTGAAGTTGCTCCGCTTGCCCCCTGCAACAAAATAGTTTTTACTGTTGCCTTTTCCACACCTGAGTGTGAGTTTTCAGTTCACACAAAATTCAACTTTGCACTCGACTCGACTCGACTTGTCTCGGCGCTCCATATGCAATTGTGACTGCCTTTGTTTATGGGGAGTGGAGCCAGAGACGGAGCAGCCATCACACTTGACTGGGCTGTCGGCACGTAGTCGTCGTCTCTCTAGGAGATTGCAGAGGGGCTTTAACGCCATTGAGTTCATGAAACTGTCAACGTGCTAATACTCGCACTCAATGCACTCAATACGACGATTGACGACGATTGACGCCATCGGCCACAGATATGAAAATGTTCTAGCAATTGGCCAGCATTGGCTTAGTCGCTTGTCAAATTGCTGACATTATTATCGCAGCGAGGTCTTAAAATTCAAATTCAAATTTTGCTGGCCCTGCCCTTACCTGGCGAAGTTGAATGCCGAACGAACGAACATGAAACACAAATTCATCGTCGTCGATCTCTGAATTAATTAAGTGCAGCAAATGGAATCTGAAATGTGAGTTGCTGTTGTTGTTGTTGTTTTTTGTAGCTGCAAGCGCAGGCGTGCGCCGCAGCCCAAAACAAACCAAAGCAGAACCAACAGACAGAGCCACAGTCGGAGCCACAGCTCCAACCACATTTGCAGTCAGACAGCAACAACAACAACAAAAGCCAACACAAGCCACGTCCACATTCCTCGTACCAACCACGTAGCTGCTGCTGCTGCATGCCGGCTCTGCCTCCCCTGCCTCCCCTACCTCTTCAGTCTTCACTTCAGTCTGACTCACATTTTGGGCCCAGGTCTGGATCTGCGTTGAGCAAATCAAAATCGTTGCATTTCATTAGCCATCAGCCAGCAAACACAGACCACAAACGCAGGCAGCCAGACCGTGCCGTCTCTGTTTTTGGTTGTTGTTGTTGGCCTAATACGTAATTTATGACTGCGACTAATACACACACACACAGACACACACAGGCAGACACTAAATAAAATATATTAGCTTATGCATTTGTCATGATCTGTGCTGTGAAAGCATTTACATAAATTGACATTTCAATTCGAACTATCCAAGAGATTTTAGACCAAATAAAAACGAACTTTTTTAAAACTATCATATATTAGATGGTAGAGAGTTTAGAAATGCATTTATATAAGCGCAAGCCAAAGTTATAGTGGACATTGTTGTGGCAGTTGAGCAATCAAGGCTTAACTGATGATCGATCGACCTAATTAGATGATATACTGTCCCAATATGTTGCCCCATTCCAATTAAATATAGGAATTCAAACACTTTTTCAGTATGCCTAGCATAACCTATATGCATATGGTCTATCTCTCTCTCTCCCTTACTCTCTCTCCTCTCTCTCTCTCTCTCTGTTTACCCTACGCACAGTGAAAGTTAAGATCCGTTGCAATTGAAATTCAATTATGGTGGCACCAATAGCCAACTCCAAAGTATGTTAAGACTGCGTCACGCCGCATGCCGCATGCCGCATGCAGCAGTTGGCATTGCATGGCATGCAATATGCAGCATTTGGTTTTGTCACTTGCCTTGATCTGATCCATGGCATCTGGTTTGACAGAGAGCCGCTAGATAAATAGTACCGCAGCTGATTAACGATCTCTGATCGCTGATCGCTGATCGCTGATCGCTGATCGAGCTCTGCAGTCTCGGTCAGGCTTGATCGATTCGAGTCAGGGTTAAGGTAAATGTCATAGCAAAATGCGTTCTCTGTGTACATTTCACGCTCAATTAGGCAAAAACGAACACGCTTAAGCCAAGCTAGAGCAATAAACTATCTGTATAATGCATTCTCAGCTCTTACACGTTTCATACACACTTCAATCGATCATCGATTGACTTGCAATTGGTTTTATATTTCGGCATCTGATATGGAAACATGACATCATTTGCCAAAACACTCGAAAATCACTCGAAAATTGTTATTTAAAGAATCGCAGTTTGTTTTTCGGTTGTTGCTTTTTTTTTTTTTTGCATGGTTGTCATGCGTCGATTCGCTAACTAGGCAAAAACAACAATAGACAAATCAGTTAATAATATAGTATATACAGTCATCAGCTCAACTATGAGATATGCTAGGAGTTTTTTTGTTATATGAATAATTGGGCTAAAAACAATGAATTTGGTTATATACAAAATATAATAATGTACATATATTAAAAGTCAGGCTGCAATTAATGGAGCTATTTCGAGTGCTCATTGCAGCTCGTTGAGCTCTAACGAAAATTTCTATTATTATTATAAAAACATAATTCGACTCCTCTTCGATCGTTTCTATTACATATACATATATTCCATTACACTTATATATCATATTACAAAACTATAATAAGATCCTAAGCTATTCTCCAAAAATGAGTTCACTTCAGCTTTTCTTAACACCCTTAACTGAAGAGACCCATAAAAGAGCAAAGCTGATCTACTATGGAGTAGATAAATCCAAGGCAGCACCAAGAAACAGCTAAACAATTTTCATTGATTTTATGAAGCTCTTCGAATAACTATGTTTAATATCAGCTGAGGATTACTTTAAAGAGGCGAAAAATATAACTCTACAAAAATGTGCCTGAAAAAATATATCTAAAAATAAATGTATTTTAAGCCAAGCGCTTAGCAGTTACATAAGTTAAGCTTCAATGAATTTTAGCTTAAATATTTTAATAATCATATAAACTTTTCTTATATAATATAAAGCCCCCTAAAAGTTCTATATATAATTTATTTAATTCAAATCCAGTTCGTTATTTTTTGTTTAAGTGTTTTTTTTTTTTTTTTCGTCATTTGCTGTGGCGAAAATGCGTGATATGTTTGTTAAAATAAAAATGCTATTAAGACGTATTTTTATAGCTAGCTGCTGCTGCTGTTGCTGTTCCTGTTGCTATTTCTACAGGGTATACATATATAGTTGGCATTACGCATACGCCGCATGTGCCGACACTTAAGTTTCTGCCTGGGTTTTTCTCCCATTTTATGAATGCGAAAACATCTAACCGAGTTTGCCTACACACAAACAGCGACAGCTGCCAGTTGCCGTTGTTGTTGTTGTTGTAATTGGTGTTGTTAGTGGCAAGCTCGTTGAACAACATTTAATTTTTAGCCAAATGTTTGTCTGGCACTTTGACGAATTCGTTAAGCTGTTCATAAACCTAAGGCAGAGTGTTCGCTCACACAATTTGTTGCCCTCCTCCGAAAGCGGAGTTCAACTAGCCTGGCCCTCCCCAGCTCCCCCTGCTCCACCGACTGTTTGCTGTTAACTACTTTATGAGAGCTGTTGGCACAAGTACAGCCTAGGCATCTACTCAATTACCACTGCAATCGAGCAGGGGGGAGAGGGCAGGGGGTGAGGCCAGAGCACTGCAGCTCGCTCGTAGAGCCGAGTGCTCTGACCTCATTAGTTCGGCAGACACACGAAACTCAGAAACGGAGACGGAGACATAGACGGAGTTGCTGTCGTTGCCAGCCAGTTATCTTTTATCTGTGGGCCGGCTTATGGCAACATGATGCGATAAGATAATGTCGCCACTAGCCTAGGCAATCTATCGCCCCACACATGATGGAAAGGTCTCAGTTTTTGACACTACTCGAAAAATAATGCATGCTGAGCATTTCAAAAAGAGATATCGCACTTAGCGAGGACTTTCTGCACTCTCGTTCGTTCCCCCCTTCACTACCCCAGGTAATTGGCTCGACTCTGTTCCAATTTGCATAAAAAATACTCAAAGTATTCGTGGAATTGCAACACACCTATGTGAACGTTGTTGACTAGCTAACGTAATCATGTCGCACCTCCACATTTAAGTGTCCAAATGACGTATTTATGTATATTTGTATAGTCACATAAATTCATATCTGCTCACAATACATACATACATATATACAAAATATATAGATAGATATATAGCCCAATACTTTACGAGCATGTACAAAAACAAAACAAAAAATAAAAGTTTTGTTATATTTCACCCACCCATGAAATTGATAAAAAATTCTAGACGCATACATATACATACATAGTTATAGTTACACATACATAAATACATATCAATATATGTGTATTTATTTGTGGTTAAAGGGAAAATAAAACTTGTTTGGAATTATTGATGTATGTGTATGATGAATTTGATATTGTGATCGATTGAGTTTGTTGTTTTTTTTTTTTTTTCTGTTTTTTCGATCAATTCCACATTCCTTTCAGTGCTCAATGCATTCCCTCACATCAGCAAAGAAAGCTTTCAGAGTTGGCTCGATAACTGCGCATCTGTAAGATAGATAGCATTCCAGGGCTGATAATGGGACAGCTGCAGCTGCTGTCGCTGCCGTTGCTGTCCCTGGCGAATGTCAGCGAAATGCTAAAGCCAATCTTCAGGGCATCGAGTCGCGGGTCTCACTCGGGTCTTACGATATTTTAGTCGACTTTACAATGCTTCTGTCTCTCGACTTGGCAACGAGTTGAGTTTTATATGAAGGTGACTTCTTTTCGAATGCATTACCGGTTTTTCTTGCCCCCCTCTCCACACGTCACACGTTGCCCTCTCCCTCACTCTCTTGCTCTCTCTATCTCACTGCGCAACTGATCGCACTCTTGAGGAAAAGAGTAATGCAATATATTTACACACGCATACAAACATATACGCACACACACACACAAATACACAGGTGTAAGCTACCTTTGATCGGGCATGCGAAAAAGGGTGAACAAGTATATTTATAAATATAATATCAATTTCTTATTCTGGACTATAAACAATATGCTTTGTTAGTTAGAAATAAATTAAATTAATTTCGCTTTTTATATAAATAATTAGAGTATATTAAAATATTTATATATATGTATTTTATTTATTTTTTTTTTTTATTAAATTAAATTCAGGTTGGTTCATTTTTATTGTTTTATTGTTGTTATTTATTTAATTTTTTAATACTCAAAGCATTTTTAGTTTTGTTAAATTAATTTTTTTTTTATTTTTTATTATTATTATTATTATATTATACTTTTGTATATAAGCTTTGAAGCTGTTTCGTATATTTAAATTTTTGTAACATATCAATAAAATACTTTGCTATTTTTAATAATTAATTTAAATTTAAAAGAAATGCTAGAGTATATCAAATTCGTATTGCTGAACAGGGCATCTATTCATTTCCCTAAGCCTTTGGCACATTTTAAAAATAATGCGCGATTCAGTCATGGCAGACTGTAAATGTTTGTCTACCACGGATAGCCGGGGTCTGAGCCAGAGCAAGCCGAATCGCATATCTCACCTGGAGACGACGTGCGGCTGCTGCACATTTTCTGACATTGTCTGCATTAGTGTGTGTGTGTAAGAAAGTAAGTGCTTACTAAGAGAGGTTACAGTTGGCCTCTTGTTGATAAAGCTGCCAAATTGGCAGCGAGAATTGGGCCAGTGCTGGCTCATTGGTAAAAAACGGCGAATACTTAGATAATGCCGACTTAAGTTGAAAATTTATATGTTATTAATACGCTCACTAGTTCAACTACACACACACAAACATACTGCTGTGTGTGTGTGTGTGTTTTTAGTGTATTTTAGATATGGCACAGTAAAGGCAGCAGCGGGCAGGTAATGAAGCCACAGGTAGGTAGACGACAAACAACTACAAGCTCATACACACACACAAACAGTCGCTCGCTCACACACACTTGCATACTCGCGCTCACGTACTAGTAGTGCATGAGCGACTCGTCGTACTTGGGAAAACACGTGCGATAGAGCGAGTAAACTCTTGTTGTTGATCTCAGTTCGCATGTTGTTGCTCTCGCACTCGTGCTCCGTATGCCTGCCCGCAAATGACGAAATCTCATCCCTCATTTTCATTCAAATTCAATGTCTACTAGCTCTGGCTCTGGCTTGAACTGCACTTGCAACCAACAATTTTGCATCGTGGTCTGGAAGATGAATATTCACATATGTATCTATTTCCTACAATTTACACTTACCTTGCGTTTGTGGGCTGCGTAAAATGCGTTGCTCTCGAATGAAGCGAAGTAATCCAAAGTTTGATATGATCTCTAAAATAAACACACAAACGTTATCCAAAAACGAAAACAAACACTAACTTTATCTGAAGGTTTTGTCTAGCACTGCAGATTACTACGTATGCATGTATGTGTATAAAAACTTTTCAACTGATTTTTTTAGAATTTAAATTATTTGTCACGTTCTCAACAAGTTGAGTATATGGCTAATTTATATATATTTTACTTTGACTTTTTAGTAGTTAATCGAAGCAGTTGCTCCTTATTTTACCGATTTCTCGTGTGCAGTAGTAATACCGCTTCTCTCGTAACGAATTCGTTTTAACACCTGTTGAAGTTCAAACTCGACTGATCGTTGCGCTGCCGAAGTTAAGTATACCGGAGATCTGCTGTTGCAGCTCTAGACTGTTAACCAACTGTTAAATATATCGATGACAATTCAAAAATTCGATGAACCTATTAAGACATACAACTGACGCCACCTACCGAATATTTTCTTTACCGTTTCAACAGAGAACAACACTTATGCCTAAAAGTTACGTTTATTTTATAGCATAATTTGCAGCACTTTTATTTGATTCGTTTAGTTAAAACGTAGAAGTATGCAAAATTGTTATACAACGCAAATTCTAAACTAATTGCGATGTTAGCGCCAGTGTCGTGGCATAAAAATGACAATATATTTTCTATAGATGGATATTTTGCTTTTTGTTTAAATTTAGAAATCTTATGTCGATTAGATTTTACAAATACTTTAATTGTTTCTCTACGTTGAATCTATTTGATCTATTTTGCCAAAGATGACTCTGTTTTCAAAATAATTTAGGCCCATTTCGATAGCATTTAGCTATCGATATTAAGTATTCTAAACAATGTGTTGTGAAATAAATAGTATAATGGTATAACAATAGTAATTCTTCATTTCTAAAATTATTTTTATGTCATTTCTCTTACAGAAATATTCAAAATATCACTTCACAGTGTGACCATATTAATATGGCGTAAAAGCTTTTGATAAAAACACATTGAAAGTATAATTAGTTTTAATTAACAACATTTTGGCTTAGGCAACTCGCAACGCAAACACTCCAAGAGTTGGTAATCAAAGCAGTTTAGCTATAAAATCAAATCCAAAATTGCAGTATTTTAAATAGTTGTTTAGGCGGGCTACCAAGTTCGAGGGCTGCCACAAAACACACAGGGATGCAATCCGGACGCAAGAAGATTATGACATTTTCGCCTGTCAAAAATTTTTGTCGTCCGCTCGCCCGATCTAAGCCTGTTATTGTAATTAATAAAATTTTTGTATATTCTGAGAATGTTTTCTGCCAACACACACTCAGTGGTAAGTGTAGGCCAACTACGATCCCGATTCTCCATTGCTTCCATTCCCACAACCACTGACTTTTTTTGGTTTTTATTCAATGTCAGCCCTACCTTTATCTGGGTAATTTTAGTCGAAAACCGCACTATTACACAGTGAAGCGTACCAAACTGCAAGCAAATGGCGGTGTTCCACGTTTCTTTGCCGACAAATCAAGGTCCTCCAGCTCCAGCATCAACAATAACAAAAATACACCAGCCCAAGGTAGAAGTTACGACCTCGTGTTGGATTTCAAGAACCTGCTCATCAAATCGGGCGCAAGCTTACAAAGCATTGTGGAGAAGGCAGCGCGACTGAATGGTATACTGGACAAGGAGCTTGTCAACAATGCTCTGATCAGAGTCACCAGCATGTTGCCCTCGATGCGGAATGTCCATGTTACACTGGAGGAGCCAGCGATACAAACAGCTGCTACGGGCAAGCAACACGCTAACTACAAGTTTAAAGTCTCACTGGACTCAACCAAAAATGTTGAGCTTGTGTGCGTATGATCTGTCTAAAATCTCACTCATCCACTAACTAGAAACTCTCAATTGCAGCAACATGCAATCAACCTTGTTGAGAGGCCTATTAAGTCCCATGTTACTGAACCATCATCAGTTGTAAGTAGAATTATCGAATTTCGATTGCTGGAGCGGAATGATTTCAAGAATTTTCATCGTTTCCGCAGGAGACAGTTCCGCGGATTCAAGACAGATCGTTCCATTGAAGCGGAACAAAAACGTAATCCCACAATGACAACCAGACTGAAGTCAGCGCTGCAAGGAACGCCGCAGAAAACAGATGGTGAACTTAACATTCAGGCCGAGAAGCTTAAGAAATTGCTCTCCAAATCGGAGCTGCAGGGAAATTCACATAATGCGGTATGCACTCCGCTAATTTATTGATAAACTTGGAGAACTTCACTCTGAATAACTCTCTTTTCAGGAGAATATAAAAATTGCTTTTGCTGAAGGATATTTGGCTGCATCGAACGCGGAAGATTCGCAAAAGTCGGGAAAAACAATGAAGTACCTGAAGGTAAGTTCGAATACCCAATTAGCTAGCCTCCCTCTGTCATGACCTTCGTTATGCTGCCGAAGAAAGCATCTCCGAAAGGAGAAACATCCCAAGCAGATCTCTGAGTATAAGCTAAAGCTATATATACACATTCTGCCAATCTGTGCTTTACTTCTGGTCTTGTAATGTGTTGTTGTCCACCATTCGCTCCTTAGTGTTGTGAATAATGCTCAGTAATTGTCACGCAGATTTTCCAGACACTCATTGTTATCGTCGTTTTCATTGGAATCTTCATGAGTTTCTTTACATCATCAAATGGATCTGTATTCCGGTGAGTCAAGCTTCGCATTATCTCTCTCCGCTCTCAGTCTGTGCCAAATAATTATAAAAACATGTCTTTTAGCAGCATACAACTTGGCAATCAAGTTGAGGTTGATCCAGAAGAAATTCACGTCACATTCGATGATGTCAAAGGCTGTGATGAGGCGAAACAAGAGCTTAAGGAGGTGGTAGAGTTTCTCAAGAATCCCGACAAGTTCTCAAATTTAGGTGGTAAGCTGCCGAAGGGTGTGCTCCTCGTTGGCCCGCCTGGCACTGGAAAGACTTTGCTTGCCCGCGCCGTTGCAGGCGAGGCAAATGTTCCCTTCTTCCACGCCGCCGGTCCCGAGTTTGATGAAGTCCTGGT
Source organism: Drosophila aldrichi (assembly GCA_035045965.1). Lineage (NCBI taxonomy): Eukaryota > Metazoa > Arthropoda > Insecta > Diptera > Drosophilidae > Drosophila > Drosophila aldrichi. The sequence continues at coordinate 2,863,059 of JAWNOM010000161.1, forward strand.
TGGCCAGGGCGCCAGACGTGTTCGAGATCTATTCAGTAAGTAGTTGTGATTGTTCACTAACTAATCATTATTGTGTAACATTTGCATTGTTCATATCATTAATAGAGGCTGCTAAGGCTCGCGCTCCCTGCGTCATCTTCATCGATGAAATTGATTCGGTTGGCGCAAAGCGCACAAATTCTGTTCTCCATCCATACGCGAATCAAACCATAAATCAACTGCTCTCCGAAATGGATGGCTTCCATCAAAATGCCGGTGTCATAGTGCTCGGTGCGACGAATCGTCGGGATGATTTGGATCAAGCATTGCTACGTCCAGGTCGTTTTGACGTTGAAGTTGTAGTCTCTACGCCAGACTTCACGGGTCGCAAAGAAATTCTTTCATTGTATTTGGAAAAGATTCTGCATGATGACGTGGACTTAGATATGCTAGCACGTGGCACCTCGGGATTCACGGGCGCTGATTTGGAGAATATGATTAATCAGGCAGCTCTGAGGTAATTCATCCTATAATGATATAGATTAATAACTAATTTTATTCATTCCAGAGCTGCCATTGACGGAGCCGAGACTGTAAATATGAAACATTTGGAAACTGCAAGAGACAAGGTACTAATGGGCCCAGAACGTAAAGCGCGCCTGCCTGATGAAGAGGCAAATACAATAACCGCCTATCATGAGGGAGGGCATGCGATAGTGGCCTTCTATACAAAGGAGTCACATCCTCTGCATAAAGTGACAATTATGCCGCGTGGTCCCTCTTTGGGACACACCGCCTATATACCGGAGAAGGAACGCTATCACGTGACAAAGGCGCAACTGCTGGCAATGATGGACACGATGATGGGCGGTCGTGCCGCCGAGGAGATAATTTTTGGTGCAGAAAAAATTACATCAGGCGCAAGCAGTGATCTGAAGCAAGCAACATCGATCGCCACGCATATGGTTAAGGATTGGGGTATGTCGGAAAAGGTCGGTCTGCGGACAATTGAGTCGCCCAAAGGCCTGGGCACGGGCGACTCCCTAGGACCAAATACCGTTGAAGCCGTAGATGCTGAGATCAAGCGTATTCTGAGTGATAGCTATGAGCGTGCGAAGGCCATTCTCAAGAAGCATGCGAAGGAACACAAAGCGCTCGCCGAAGCGCTGCTAAAATACGAAACTCTGGATGCTGATGATATCAAGGCTATTTTAAGTGACAACCAGTAGTATTTTACCAGAATGGCTTCAGATGGGCGTACACTGCATATACATATAATTACATATATTTTAGTTACAATATTATAAACGTAAACACTCTGAAACAGAAAACCATTAGAGATCGGGACGCAGACGAGCAGTTAAGTAATAAAATGTTATACATATTTTTTATGTATTCTTATTCATTCATATAAACGGAATAACAATAATGAATAAGTCAAATTCATTTCTAAATTGTTTTATTTCAATTGAATCAGGTGTTCTGTTATTTCAGCTTCTAAGATAAACATGTATGCGATTGCCAAAAACTAACAGCAGCTGCAATGTTATTACTGGCTTGCTATATTATGTTATCGATTCAGTACTGTTACAGGTTTAAGGTAACCATCTCGTAGTCGAGCAGTCTCGACTAAAGCTTTCTTAATTGTTTAAAGAAATACGCCTTTTAATTATAAATAAACCCCGTTTTCTTCGAGTTCATGCACATACCACCAGAGGTTTTTAATAGCAAGTTGATTGCTGCAAACAAATTTGCACGTTTGAACATGAGTGCAAACAAAACATGTGCAATAACTGTTTGCGGCAACTTTTTTTGCTTGTCGTCTGTATACAGAATTTTTCCGTTAACTTGGTTGCGTCAGTTGCTTGCTTGTTTGCCACGATTGAGTGATAGTAGGTTACGCAAAGCGGTCAGCTGTTTTAACAGCGTGACGTCGTTATTTCAGAAAATGGTGCGCGCGCGTTTAAATTTGTATGAAAATCAAGCAATTTTGGCACTGTTATTTGTTTTAAAACTAGCAGACTAAATAAAACGAGCTGAGCAGCTAATCACAAGTTCTAAATAGATTAATGAATCGGACAATATAAAGGTTTTTGCTAATTTTTATATTCTAAGTCGTTTTCTAGGCAGTTATTGATCACCCAATCCCTTGACCACTTTTACTTTCGCGTGGAATGGCTTTAATTATATTATTTAAGGCTTTACTTTTTAAAACTAAATAGTTACGACTAAGTATTATGCATTACTCATCAATCCGCATTATAATATTCACCTATTTCATTTATTATACTACGAATCTAATGGCCATAGATGATACGCAGCGTTGTTAGCTGCTGCCCAGCTTTTCAGAGCTGATTCAGACAGATTATATGTTTCCTTGGGTTTTAATACTCATAATCATGTTCAGTTTTTGATTTTTTAATTAATACACCAATTTTAATTCATTCCACCGGATGTTTCTGACATGACAGCAGGTGTGAGCAGCACCTTTATTGGTGCAGCTTCAACGTGTACTATATTTGTATATGTGGATAGTTTGGCATAAATAAACCTTATTGATGGCGAAAACTCAGTTAACTATGTCCATCAACCAATCCTGCTGACTTTTTGGCTATTTTGGCCATATCATTGCTGCTTTCGAAAGGCCTCCCAGTTCATTCTAATTTATACTTAGTTTCTTTATTGTATGATAATAAATTTAGTTGTTGACCACTTTTAAGGTATTTACTGTTGAAATTTACTTATATATACTTAATTTTGCTTGTTTTGGACCACTTGGCCGATCTCTGCTGAAGTTCCCGCCAAGCTTTAGCCGGGATAACATAGCAAAATCTGGAAATGTGACGTCACAAGAGGTCTGTTAGTTAACATTAAAAGTAACGGGACTGGTCTTTGCGCAACCTACTGTGTCTTTTAACAGTGCTTGTTTGCATGTGGTGTTTGCTTTCAGTCGCAATATTGCAGCAAGCAAAGCAAAATGTGGGATAGCGAGGAAACGATTGAATTAATTAAATTGTACGAGAATTTTCCAGTTTTATGGGATGTTTCGTCAGCAGACTATAAAAATAAGTATAAGAAGCAAAATGCTTATCGCGAAATTGCTGAAAAATTAAACAAAAGTGATGATGAAATAAAAACAAAAATTCATCATTTGAACAATCAACTTTTGCAAGAGGTGCGCAGAGTGAAGCAAAAACAGAGTGTCCAGGGTATATCGGACAACTATACCAGCAAATTTTTCGATGCGCTAAAATTCATTAAAAATGACGATGGAAATAATTATGAAATTCAAAATGTGGTAAGGTATTTTGTTTACATTTTTATTTTATACTTTTCAAATATATGTATTTAGGATCTCAGTGAATTCGCCGACAACACAATGTTCTTAGAAGAGGCACCAAATTCAGCTAATTCGTCAATAACATTAGATGACGTACCAAGAACATCCAAAGAAAAAAAAAGAAAACGTGACGAAATAGAATGTAAGGACGAAGATCGGTTTATTAAAAAGCCAGCGGATGACCATCAGATTTTCGGTGATTTCGTTGCATCTGAGCTCAGATTGATGAAATCACAGCAAAATAGACTTGTGCTTCGCAGAAAAATTCAGAGAGCTATTTTGGAAGTATCGGAAATTGATAGCGAGGGCACTTTTACTTGCTCCACACCTATGGTTAAGGATTGGGGTATGACGGGAAAGGTCGGTCGACGGACAATCGAGTCGCCCAAAGGCATGGGCACGAGCGACCCCCTAGAACCAAATACCGTTGAAGCCGTAGATGCTGAGATCAAGCCCATTCTGAGTAATAGATATGAGCGTGCGAAGGCCATTCTCAAGAAGCATGCGAAGGAACACAAAGCGCTCGCCGAAGCGCTGCTAAAATACGAAGCTCTGGATGCTGATATCAAGGCTATTTTAAGCGACAACCAGTAGTATTTTACCAGGATGGCTTTAGATGGGCGTACACTGCAAATACATATAATTACATATATTTTAGTTACAATATTATAAACGTAAACACTCTGAAACAGAAAACCATTAGAGATCGGGACGCAGACGAGCAGTTAAGTAATAAAATGTTATACATATTTTTTATGTATTCTTATTCATTCATATAAACGGAATAACAATAATGAATAAGTCAAATTCATTTCTAAATTGTTTTATTTCAATTGAATCAGGTGTTCTGTTATTTCAGCTTCTAAGATAAACACGTATGCGATGGCCAAAAATTAACAGCAGCTGCAATGTTATTACTGGCTTGCAATATTATGTTATCGATTCAGTACTGTTACAGGTTTAAAATAACCATCTTTTCTAAGAATACATAAATGTTTTTAAATGAACTACTACGCAAAATTCACACTTTGCATTTTTAAAGAAATCCGCCTTTTATTATAAACAAACCTCGTTCTTTTCGAGATCATGCACGAGAAGTATTTTAGTATTTTTATACATATTTCTTAGGTATTTTTGACATTTGTGACTTACGGTCTTACACAAAGTTAATTAATAGTAAAAACTTACAAGTCAACTTTCGGCTAGGAAAATTTGCAGGAATAATAAGTTAAAATGTGCGAATATGAGTTTTCTGAGACTGCATATACAAAAATCATATTTCATGCGGCAAAATACCCACACCAAGCTGTGAACGGTCTACTACTGGCCGAGAAGAAGGGGAAAGGTTCTATAGTCCAAATCACAGATGCAATTCCTCTTTTCCATCAGTGCCTGGGCGTTACTCCTATGGCAGAAATAGCTCTAATGCAGGTGAGTTTGCAAACAATTCCAAATTGTTCAGATCTGAAGATGCGGCAATTTCAGGTTGATGCTTACGCCGAGAACGCTGGACTTGTAATTGCCGGCTACTATGCTGCGCCGGAGAATTTTTACGACAACCAAATAGAGAAGGCGCCAGCTGCTAAAATCGCGGACAAGATACAGGAGAACTTCAAAAATGCCTGCTTTGCCATTGTGGACAACAAGCTCGTTTCCCTGGAGCACAAGCGCGCTGCACTGCAGGTGTACAGCTATGCGAGTGACTCGAACCGCTGGTCAAAGGCCAAATACTCGCTGGTGAACACGGCGCAGACGCTGGAGGGAGTGTCGCTGCTACTGAAACGGGGCGCTATGCGGGATGTGATTGATTTCGACAATCATCTGGACAATCCCGAGAACGACTGGACCAATCAGTTCTTGAATCAATCCCTGAAAGATCTGCAAAAGTTGTACTAGCCTCGACAAGTTATCCGTTATCTAAGTATGTTAAAACTGTTAGCAAATTGTGTGCATTTTCAAATGAGAAAGACCAGAGCCGGATTTTCAACCTTGCAATTTAATTTATTGTATGTAATTACAATTGGATTTCAGTAATCTTTAGAATAATGCATATAAGTTAAATAACATTCAACTAATTAATAAATAATCAATTCATTCGTATTTGCTTTTGGAGTACATGTCCGATCCGTGAGAGTTTAGTCCGTCTGTAGTCCGTGCCCTGTGGTGTCGTGCGCGTCTTTTAAACCTAAACATGTTTACAATTACCATATTATAATAAATACAAATGAATAATATGCATAGAATTTTGCTTTTTGTTTTCTCTGTCCCGCTCATCAATTTTCAATGTTAATATATTTTACAACAATATTGTAATATCGCGATTGCTGATTATACATAAGTACATAATACGTATCGTGGATATATCGGAGATTCGAAAGTATCGCAAAAACGTTTTTTATTTTATTTTGTTAAATATAACTATAATTTTTTTTTTAATTTGTAACTTTAATTTAAAGGTATTGTATAATTCGATATTATGCATTCATATCATGAAATATCAGCTTATATATGGAACGCGGATCAAGGAACGGGAATCGTAATTGCATTTTGTTTTTGGTTTTTATATTACTTTTTTATTTTTGCTATCAACTTGCTTTGATCTTATGTATTTTTTGATGTTTGTATATAATATCAATTATATTTATTGTTTGCTTGATAAATTTATTGTATTCGTATATATGTATGTATATATATGTACTTTGTATATATAGATATATATTACTTGAACGATATCTGTTGCTGGTATCCTGTATGTATATACGAATGCATGAAGATATTGCTGTCTGTGTCTTCTATCAATGGGGTTCTACGAGGGCGCCTTTTGATTATATCCTAGCTATACAAGTGCCGGCACACACACACAAATATGTACATATGTATGTCAGTATATAACAGTATATATACGGCTAGTATATGTATATGTATGTATGTATGTATGTATATAACAGTATGTGCACACACTTATGCACCTGAACACTCAAGCATTTCCTTTATCATATGTATGTATGTATGTTTATAACTTTAATCCAATTCTGTTTGCACCATGTATACGAGAAGTAGTAGTTGTTGTTGTTGTTGTTGCTGTTGTTTTGTGTTGTGTATCATCCCCATCATCACATGTTATGTTAGTTGATCTACAATACATATAATATATAGAATTATATATTGCAAGTGTATATGTATGTAAGTGGGTGGGTGGGTGTGAGTGTGAGTGTGCTTGTGGTTGTGCGTGTTGGTGTGTGCGTGTGTTCAATTTGAATGAGTTTCTGTCTGTCGATCGGGTTACTTTGTGTTTGTCTTGGCTTGGGATTGTATTTCGAATCAAAATCGAGAAGAATCTAGATGTTGACACCATCGCCACAAATATTTACCATTCCCGATGACAGAGAGTTGATGGCATCCTCCACTGTCGGCTTGTGTCGATCGATTTTGGATGAGTTTATGGGCGAGAAGTTGTCTGCGATTGTAAGCGAATGAATGAATATTTATATATAATATATATAGAAACCAACGGAACAGAAAAGGCGGATTGCAGTAAGAAATCAAGTCAAGTGCCAATTACCGAGATCACCACTCGAACTGGAGTCCGTAAAACTGGGTGTGCCCTCTGTCCAAGTGGGTGTTGAGCCCTCACCTGAAGCCGGTGGCGTCCAGGCCAGGCCACCGCGTGACCCATAGTGACTGCTCGATGACGTGTCCACCGCCAGAAACGTGTCCAGATGCACCTCAGATACGCTGCAATAGAAGAATAGACCATATAGAGAATTGAGAATTCAGCTAAGCCTGTTGAGATTATATCTAGCAATACCTAACAATATCCTCCTTGTAGGAGCCTCGATATGCTGGGCCAATGTTCATCTTGCGCTCCAAATACTGTGGCTGTTGCTGATAATAGGAATGTTGCTGCTGCTGCTGCTGCTGTGTTTGTTGCTGCTGCTGCTGGTGTTGCTGGTGGTGATGGTGATGATGATGATGTGACCTGCGCCCCATCGAGGAGGTGCTGTTCTTGTTCGAGCTGTCCTCGGAGATGTCGTCAAAGGCAGGGGGAGGTGTTGAACTGCATGATGGAGTTGTGCCTAGCAATACAATGAGAACAGAAATGCAATGAGCGCGACAGAGTAGAGACAATTCGAGAGCAAACATATTAATATAGGGGATGGGCGGGGATGAGGCAAGCGCAATGTAAGCATGCTGCAGTCTAGGCACAACTGTTGCGTCTGAATTCGACCGAATCCCGGAACGTTGCGCCATTGGACTGTGTGTCCGTGCTCTCCGGGATGGTGGAGGGCGCCGCTTTGGGTGCTCGTCGCTTGCGCTTGGGGCGCTTTGGTGGTGCTGCGGGCACAGTGAGCTGCACGTCTTGTTCGGCTGCCTCCGGTGACACCTGCAGCACCGGCAAGTTTCTCGGTCGTCGGTTGGCGCCTTCGAACTCGCGCTTCACCTCGAGAAATGTGCTCACCGACTGCAGCAGATTCTCTTCCTGCGACTCACAATTGTCGTCGCCCAGCGCCAGGTCCACATAGTGCAGATAGCGCTGGCGCTTGTGCTGCTTGCGCTGCATCAGCTGCTTGCTCCGTCTGGGGGAGCACTCGGTGCTGGCGCTCACAGTGGTCTGGGCAGTGCGATAGCTCTCGGCGCGTATGGGCGGAAAGTTGCGCACGATCGAGCCCACCGAGGAGCGATCGCTGCGCGCCATGAAGCTATTTTGGCGCTGAAAGATGTCCACGTGGCTGAGCAGGCGCGACGGCTGCTGCTGCCGCCGTTGGCTGCTCTCCGAGCGCGCCGTGGAGTAGACCGACTGCAACGACTCGCGACGACGCGTTGAGCGGTTACGTTGCAGCGGAGAAACGGACGGCACGGGCGCTGGACTCAAATCGTCCGCCACATCGAAGAGATCGTGCAGCTCCAGCCAGTCCTGGACATTACTGGGCGAGCGACGCTCCCCAAAGCGAGGATTCGAATCGCTGGGCAATTGCAGCGTGTTGCTCACGCTGGCCGGAGCTGCTGCAGTGCCTGTGTGTGAATTGATATCGAATGTTGCTGTACCTGGTGTGGTCGAGTGTGCCCGACTGTCCTGTGCATCTTTGCGACGTGGCGAGCCACGCGGTGGCACTGGCGGAGGAACACGCGCCTTCAAGTTGCTGCCAGCCGCAGCACCGCTCGCCGACGACGTGGATGCGCGCTGCCTCACGGGCGGTGGCACATTGGCGGAGTGAGAACTCTGGCCAGCTGCACTCGAGTGACGTCCACTTTCCCGATCTCGATCGCGATCTCTATCCCGATCGCGATCTCGATCACGATCCCTGTCTCCAACAGCTGCTGCTGCTGCTGACGTTGCCTCTGAGTTAGACGACTTGGATGGCTGATGAATCTTGCCGCTGCTGTGGGAGTGTGACGCATGCACAGCTGTGATGGGTGAAAGGAAGAGATGAGTGAGATTAGGAATAAGATTTTAGTCAATTGAGCAACGCTTACTCACCTCGTGTTGGCTCATTATCGCTGTCTATGGAGCGCTGTATGGCCTTGGATAGGCTTTTTCTCTTCGACGGTGAATGCTTCAGAGCTGTAAAATCCCACAAAGATTACAAATTAATTGGGGAGCGTTAATATCATAAAAGAGGTGTGATTGAGTAGGCGCAGCACTTAAAGCAAAAGCTTATTGCATTTGAATTAGTTGGATAAGTGGGTTAGAGATATGAACACTAACGTGTGATCGAGAGGCATGCTTTGCGTCCGGTTTCATCAACCAACCAAGTGCATTAAATATATGTAAAATATAAAACCAAAGTGTAAGAACTCAATAAATATACATATATCTATATGTATGGAAATATATATCATAGTTAGTCAAAATGAAAATACAATTGGTGAGCATTGTTGTTTCTTTACCTATATAACTGGTTACCAAGGTACGAAATTTTCTGTGATTTCCTTTGATCTCTGGGAGATCCACTATATGCGTACAAGTGAGAGTAATGCATCAAAGTAAGTAATCGAAAAGAAAGCAGAGAACAGAGCGATTTTAGAAATTAAATACACATCAAGTCCAAATATTCAATTACGTTTTCACAAATCGGAGATTATTCAAGATAATAATAACAATAATTAATTAGTTAGCTGACTACCGATTGAGGGCAAAGTGTGTGTACCATATTGCATTTTTGCTGCACAATAACTGAATTAAACTAAATTAGCGATTTACAATGGTGTTGAATAGGTATATCAATTATACAGATAAACCATATTTATATATGTGTGTGAGTGTGTGTGTGTGTATGTGTGTGTGTGTGGGTGGCAGCTACGCAAAAAACGATTGCCAAAAGATGTCAGATGTCAACACGGACATGTTCAAGTAGTTTTCGTTTTGCCAATTGCACAAAAATGCCTTATAGTACGTGTACTTAGCCCAGTTGCGACAGCCAGCTGACTTACGCGATGGTATCTTGCGAAATACGGTCTTGGCCATGAAGTTTTGAAATCTTTGAGCATAGAACGAGGGTCGACAAACCGAAACGGTTTCCTGCACAAAGAGAAGAAGAGAAAAGAAAAGAAAATACATATACTATAAGCATATGATTCTCCTCTCAAGTAATCTCAGTTTAAGCGCTTACCCCGTCATGTATAATGCTTTTGAATGTGTGCTCCAGCTTCTTCTTCAGCCTATACGATTGCAGTATATCGATGATGCCAATGTAGAGCAACAGGCGCTCGCCCTTCTCGCTGCGTGCCGGAATGCCACCAGGTCTGGTAGAGAAATATATACATATAGATAAATATAATAAAATCGAATTTGATTATAGGTAAATGCACTTACGGCACATCCTCCTCATCGTCGATGGGCTCGCTCTCCGCCTGAATGCTCTCCATGGCCGTGGAATGGGCCACCAGACGCTGTCGATTCACGGATCTGTATGCCACACTGGATTAGCATTTAGCATTTTCATTGAATTCTCCTCTCTTCTGCTTCCTCCTCTGAATACTCACTTATTTCTGCTAATGCCCGTGGCCGCATCACGATCCTTGGCATCGCCCTCGGCCGCTTCCAGCGGCTCATCGACATCAGAGTCCTCGGCCAGCGGTGCTCTCAGTGGCTTTCGATGCTCGCTCAGCTTCTCCTTGAGCGCCACGTCCAAGTTGTGGACGCCCAGCAGCAGCGAGTAGTCCATAATCTTGAACGATTCCAGCACTGTGCAATCCCGTTGGATGGTCTTGATCAGAGCCGAATAGGTTTCCGCCTCCAGAAAAATGCCATTCGGATGTTGTTCCATAAAGTCGAGATCCTTGTACGTTGGCGATTTCTTGGCCCGTTCCGCCTTCGATGCCTTGCGCTTGAACGTCGAACCCTTGAGATCATATTTCAGATGCATTCGCACCGATGATGGCAGCAGATTGTTCATCACCACCAGGCGAATGTTTTTGGCATTGCTCGTTTGCAGGCAGTAGAGGCCGAAGAATTTCGGCAATAGAGTGCGCGGATTTTGATTGAGATTCATATAATAACTGTTGGGGAATGAAGCCATTAGCAAGAGCTCACTCTCTCTCCTCCTCTATCTCTCTTTCTCCCTAACTCTCATCCTTGGAGGTGTTTCCCTTACCCAGGCAGTAGTTTTTGTAAAAATTCACCCTCTTTGTGTTGCACCGTTTTGATAATGAACTCATCATCGTCCGTTAAATAGAATATAGAGCCGGAAGCACCTGGATTCGATAGTTCGCGCAGTGGCGAAGTGCACATAGACATCTGGAATGCAAGAGCTTTTATAACAATTATTGAACTTGGCTTCAAATACGGACCATAAAATCATCGGGCTGTATGCCAAACAGATCACGAAAGTAACGAAATGCTATGGGCGCATAGATCTTATATCTGAATTCGCTATAATGGTGGGCAGGTGTAAGGCTAGAACCCTCTGGCGGAAACGTAATGCTCTCGATTTCCCAGAAGTCCATCATAAGTAGATCACGTTTTGGCTTCGATGCCAGGCTGCCGACCTGCCAAATAAACACAGAAATTATGAATCTATTTAGATATTTAAGGATTTCTTTGAATCACTTACGGTATGTTGTATGCCCAGCTGTATGGAGCCCATAATTTGCGACGTCTGTATCTTCTTGTAGGTAATCTCGCCGCCCTCGCCGACGCGCCTGTGTCCAATTTTCCGCTCTTTGTCCGCTTTGTTGGCCGAGCGCGGAGGCCGACTGCCCAGCTGAGAAGTAAAACAGAAAGTGCTCTATATAGAAATTAAACACTTGTGTGAGTACTTACGTCGGGCGATGAGTTACCCACATGGTCGGTGGAAACTACAAGTTGGGAAAGTAGTATATTATTAGTTGGCTACTTAACGTGCCTAATTCATATAAAATTTATAATGTGCTGGACATGAATAGCGAATGACCCAAGTGGGAAACGAATCAACTTGAGCTTGAACTTGGGTTAGGTACATTCACGCACACGCATACACACGCAAACTGTTTACACACACACACACGCACACGCACACGCACAGGCATACGCACGCACACATACTGACGCACGCTGTGTAGCCATAAATAGTTGACAGGTTGTTGGCCGCTTGAAAGTTTCTTTTGTTTTCATTTGATTTTAATGTAGGTCCTCCTCGATGATGCATATAAATATCAATTGGAAATGTGTTGGCATTGACTCAGACAAGTATCTCAGTTAGTCAGTGAAGCAGTCAGCCAGTCAAGCAGTCAGCCAGTCACTCAAATCGGGGGCGCACCCCCCGCCTCCCACCTAGTTTTTGAGACACATGCGCCACGGCCACTTCCATTTGCCATTCATTGATTTTTTGTCTGCGCTCGTAGCGAATTCGTCTTTGTTTTCCACAAACTTTTGTTGTGAGCTTTTTTTTTTTTTTGTTTTACGTTGGCAAAAATGTAACTTTGTTTGTTTGCTTAGTAAATTACCATTGCTTGGCTCCGCTAGTTTAGCCTGCGATGTTGAGGAGCTGTCCAGGTCAATGGTGTTGATGGTGTCGCCGTCGGCGGACGCCATGCTGCCGCATTAGCTGCTCCTCCTTCTGCTGCTGCTGCTGCTGCTGCTGTTACTGTTGCTGCTGTTGCTCGGCCAACAGTTTAAGTGAGAGTCGTCCACGTTTCCAGCTACTAATACTAGGACATGCTGAATAAAAATTGTTATTTGTTTTTTTTGTGGCTGCTAAACTGTTGTTAATATGGCTCGCGGATTATCCAATCAATGGGCCAAGGGAGCAGAAACCTTGGCTCTGCCTATCGTCTGGCCTATGGCGTCAACTTTTTGCAATTTCAGTTCACAATGATGTTGATTTCTCTGCTGCTGCTGCTGCTGCCAGTGCTGTCATTTTCACTGCATACTCATGGGCGCATTGGAAAGAGCACTGGAAGTGCTAGTACGTACATGCGCGCCAGGGCTGCACAAGCAAGCGACAGCAAATAGTGCAGGGCTACAGTGTAAAGGCGCCATGTGCTAAAAGTGCAAAAAAATACCAAATATGTTAAAAGCGTTATATTTGAATGTATATATTTAATGCTAAGTATAAAAGTTGACAATAGACATAACTATTATTAATTTATTTACGAAAAACATTTGAGAACAAATTTAATTTAATGCACTTTTAATTTTTTCGTTTTTTTATTAGCGTTTCTGTACTCAATTAGACCTATACATCATACATAACTATTTATATATATATATATTTTTTTTTAATTTATATGGTAAATATATGAATACAATAATTTGTTTTAGTTTTTGTTGTTTGTTTGTTTCTGCTTGTTGTGTTCTGTGTTCAGTTAAATGTTTTATGTATATTTGTTGTTGTTTCTTACTTAATTTTGTCTGTTTGTATGCTTATGCGTGTGTGTATATATGTATGTGTGTATAGGTGTGTATGCGTGTGTATCATTCGTTTTTCTCTTACATTTACATGCATTTACAAAATAAGCGCTTTTTTAAAAATACCGCAAAAAATTACGTTTATCGTTTAAAATTCTATTTAAAAATGAAATTTTTCTTTTAAACATTCTATACGAACATAAAAACAAATACGTACATAGCCTACAAAAACACTACCAAACTAACTGCTTAAAGCTAAAGATGCGATCGACATAACTACGGCGACTGTTGTCCATTTGCGTTGTATATTTGTGGCTTTATCTGCATGGCAATTGATGTCCAAGAGAAGTGGAAGAAGGGGAAGAGAAGAGCATCCGATTAAGTATTGCTTAAGAGTGTTGGAGCCTGCCTGCCTGCCAGCTTACCTCTACTTACCATAGAAAATAGTCTCCCTGCGCTTGGTATAGTTAGTGCCGAGCAGGAAAAACGCACATGTGATCGGTGTGGGTGATTCGAGTTGATCTCTAGGAATGCGCGTTCGCACTGTCATGCTGTACAGGCCGCTGGGATTTTGATCCAATTGCGTCAGCACCGAGTCCAATATATGTGTATCAAAACTAAGGGGCGATAGAGGGAGAGATTATTGTTATTATGTATTCATCATAAATGCTGATCTTTACTTACATGACAGATAGCACCGGCTGTGGGAAAACATTCTGCACTGCACACATTATGTCCACATCTGTCTGCTCGCCACCCATGCGTGCCTCCAGCATGAAATCCGACTCAGGAACTGTTTGCCAATCGAGTTGATGTTCAGAGGGGGGCGTGGGTAGATTGGTCACAGGACATGTAACGAACAAAAAATCCGTGAGAATTAATCAAGTGTCAAACTAAACAAAAAAACCAGAAAAAAACCCAAACAACAACAACAAGAACAACAAAACTTTTGATATAAAACAAAAAAATACAAACAAAAACAAGAGGCGGCGCTTGGCTGGTGGCTGGGCGCTTTATAACCGCAGCGACTGCCACATGACACGCATGCAAATATGAGTCGCACGTGCCACAAACACACACACACACACACACACAGAGTCACAGTCACAGTCACACACCCACATGTGGCAGCACACCTAGCCAACACCTATGCAAACAAGTTCACGCCATAAACAGGTGAGTGAAATGGAGCTCAATAGAGCCGACTTATTTTTTACTCTGAAAGGCTACGGAACGAAGAAGAATTTATATATTTCCAGGGGAAATCTAAGATCAAAGGAATTTGATTGCATATAAATTATATTTTAATTTTATAAATTAAATTAGAAAAACTAAACAATTACAAGTTATAGATAATATGTCATTTAAGTTTGCAAAAACCGAATCAGAATTTGTAAATAAAACACATATCAAAATGATAACTCAAAGAATTCATGATAGTTCTGTTAAGATTAACATATATTAACATTTTGAATAAAAAATCAAAGAATTTAATACACGTCTTATAAGTTATACTCCAATAAGAAATCCAACTACCCAATACATTCGATCTAAATCTAACAGAAGTTAGCCTAATCAACATAAATGTTCATCCTCATACACACATCCATATAACCTCTACACTTATAGAGTATTGGAATAAAAAAGAAAACAATAGCTTTATATACATATATGTAAATTGCAAAACCCATCCACATTCGTATTCGTATTCACATTCACATTCACATTCACATACCGATTATTTGTAAGCGGGCACTTCGCTTATCCGTGGACTCAAAGGTTTGCACGGCACAGGTGTATTCCCCCGTCATGTTCCAGTCGGGATTCTTTATCGATATAACACCGGGACTGCCCTCCATGGTGAATATTTTGGTGTCTATCTTTGACTTCATGAAGCCCTACAAGAGGCGCAACAACAACAAATGTGAGAAGAACAAGAAGAAAGCAAATTTTATGTTAATTAATTTTTTGTTTGAGTTTTGTTTTTGTTTTTGCGCCTTTCGAGCTGAAAAATGGGGTGACGATGACTCACCATGGCAAAACCCTTCACGGATGGTATCCACTGATAGATGGAGTGATTATTGAACAGCCACTTGAGCACAAAGCCCTTCTCCCTTGGCCCCATCTCGTACTCGCAGTCCAACACCAAAGGATCGGGCTCATTATCACGTTCGAGTGTGTAAGTGTGCGGCACACGGAGATTGGTAATGCGCACCGTATGGGTCACTAAATATATATATATATATAGGGAGAGAAAAGATTAGGATTAGAATAAGCTACCTCCACTCTCCTTCTCTCTAATTCTCTGTGTGTAACTCTGTCTGTGTCTGTCAGTCTGGACTTACCCGTGAGTAACGTGAGGCCGGCCAACAGCGTTGCGCACAAGATGCTCCAGCTCCAGCTCGCCATGTGCGCTTTCTAGTCGTCGACCTGGTCCTGGTCGTCGTCCGCGTCGTTGTTGTTGTCGTTGTGCAGCCGTAGCTTGTGCTTAACGTTATCTTAACCCGGACGTAAAACGCTTTTGGCTCTTAGCTCTTTGCAATTGGCTGTTGCCTGCGGTCGCAATTCCAATTTCAGAAATTTTTGACTCTGGCTTAGGGTCGTCTGGCTGTTGTCGTCTGCCTCCGGCCGCTGCGCATTGCTCAACAGCCTTTAAGGCGTTTAGTCACACAAATTATCACCTTTCTCATTACCATAAACATAACATCACAAACAACAGACCAACACTTGGCACGGGGACAGTTTGTTGGAGGGGAGGGAGGCAAAGGCTCCTTTCGCTTGTGCTGCTGCTGCTGCTGCTGCTGGCAGAACTTTTCTACGCTCTATGATGAGCTCAGCATTTTGGTATGAAAAACAAAATGCTTTACACGTCTATATCACACACATTTTGTTAAGTTTTTAGTTTATATTAATTCTAATTGAATTTATGGCAGTTTCTTTTTGCTTTTCGTTAAATTTTGTTCGCGTTTGCATTGAATATATCCTGCGATTCGAAAGTTTTGCACATATACAACTTTATGTTGGTGAAAAATCGACTTTTTGCTGTGTGTGCGCCTGTGTGTGTGTGTGCGTGTGTGTGGGGAATTATGCCAAATGGAGTTTGCAGCTCCGTACTGCTGGATACCAATAGTGTTGGTATCTTCTATTTAACTGTTGTCCTTTTTCCAGCCTAGCTTTTAATGTTTTAACACTGGAATACCACGCTACAAATACTTCAGAGCACTGTCCGCGCAGAGCTTTTGCCAAGCGCCGCAAAGCTTTTCCTCCACCGACGCGTCGCATACTCAACGCGACACGAACAGCTGAACGCCAATGCGAACGGCGCATGCGCCAGCTTTTTGACAGCCGAAATAGCGGTTTGACAGTCGCTAGCAAAAAGTTATCAGACAATCGAGAAAGAGACAGCGAAACAGAAGCTGAAGGAGAGAGCTACATTTACATTGAACTTGTTGCAAGTGTCAGGGCATACTGTTGGCAGTTAACTGTTTCTTCACTTAAGACTTTCTTTTAATTAACAACTTTACTCTTAAATAAAATATAACTGAAATCATCTTTAAATTAATCAAAAATGTAAATAAATATCAGAAATAATATAAAATAATGATAACTGGGTAAAACATAAATAAATAATAATAATAAAATATATAAATACACAATATTGTTAAATATGTTATTAAATATTTAAAAAATATAAATATAAATATCAAAGGAAATATAATGCATAAAAAAATTAATTAAATAAATATGTGATAAGAAAAAATAATATATTTAATAAAAACTTTAAGCATGTTTGAAAGTGTGAAATTTGTGGGTTTTATATGTATATACTTCTTTTTTAATTTCAAGACAGCTTTTATTGTATGCTAAAAATACATATTATATATCGAATTAAAAAAAAATAAAAAAAAAATAAATAAAAACCTAACTCCTATTAGACTTAATAAAAATAATTGAATCAAAAATGAATATAACAAATAGCACCCCAAATAATTCATTATAAAATAAATAATATATATAAAATTTATTAATAAATAATATACAATTTATTAATAAATAATATACAATTTATGAATAAATCATATTTAATATTTATATGGAATTACATTTACTTACTTTATCCATTATACTCACATCTTGTGTGCTCTAATCAAAGAGTTGCATCTTCTAATTATAGTTTTTATTAAATTTTCAATAACATCAGCAAATCTCTTAGTGGCTACGTCTAAAGTTAATAGTGTTTGTATGTGCTGAGCGCATTGGCATACAATATATATGTATGTATGTATGTGTGTATGTGAATACAGGAGAGACAGATGTGCATATATGTAGTTGTAGTAGACACACAAACACACACATATACATGTACAGCCATGCATGTATACACATATACACACATACACATACATTTATACCATATGCAATCGTTTAAAAGTATGCTATAAATATGTAATTTCTTTATATATGTATGTATATATTCGGGCATAAATATTGATTTGTGTGTGTGTGTGCGTGTTCTCTATATAATTTATACAATTGATGTGGACTCGCAACTGGCGCGTTTATTTGGTCGCATTGTAAAGTAACTGGGGGGGATGCGTGGAGGAGAATGCTACACAGAGGTGCTGGGTGCTGTCGGAGATGGGTTGGGCAGGGGGATTACATCAATGGGTTTGTGTTCTTCACTACAGCTAAAGTTTACAACGTACAGAAGATGTGTTAAAATATGCCCATGGCAGGCAGCAAATGCCGACAGTGTGTGGGAGCGAGAGAGGGAGATCTCATCTCGACTCTCTAATCGCTGGCCGCCCCATCGCTGTGCCCGTGTCCAATCAGCGTCTCAATACGAAAGTCTTTGGCAATTGTCTGCCTGGCGCATCTCAGATTCGTCGGCTCCGAGTCAATGTGGAGCAGAGTGGATCGGGTCAGTGATCGGGCGGGCGTCTTCGGGCTGGACGTAATCGCGAGCGAGCTATTGGATGCCTCGGTCTGCTCGAAGAGCAGCGCATAGGGCGAGTTGCGCTCCCGCTCAGGATCTGGATCGCGTGTGGTGGCCTCTGAGGCCACCTCCAATCGGGCTGGATTCGTGCACACCGAGTCGACGGAGTCCGATATGTGCGAGTCCTGTTCGTGCTCATTGGCACTCTCCACGTCGATCTTGTCGCACGAGGTATCATCGGCATCCACATCATCGTTATACACATTGAGATCGGCATAGCTGTTGCTGGCTCGGTCCGCATAGTCGACTGGGCCGAGCCCGGCCGCCGCTGCGGACACATCGAACGCATACGGGTTTTTGTACTTGTTGGCTCTGCTGGCATCGCCGACGACGCCGCTGCCGCTGCCGCCGCCGCCGCCACCGGCGCTGCTGCTGTGAGGCAGTGCATCGATGACATCCGCACGGCGATTGATGAACGACAAACGGTCGAACTTGTCGCTGTTGTTCTGGTAGAACGATGCCTCGGCATTGGCAAAGAAGTTGAATTTCTTATCGACACGCAGCGCCGTGTCGAACACATCGCTGGGCGTGTGCATCACATCGAAGTCGCGGCTCCCATTGAAGTTGGGCACATTGAAGTGCACCGGCACCAGCGGCACCGGCTTTCGTATCCAAAACGGCGACAAGGTGCCAAACACCGCCGGAAACGAGAAGCGCTGCATGGCCGGCGCTCGCTTGTAGCGCTTCCGTCGGCGCAGGAAGCTGCCGTTGTCGAACATGTCCTCGGCCAGCGGATCCAGTGTCCAGAAATTGCCCTTGCCCGGATTGCCCGGCTCGCGCGGTACCTTTATAAAGCAATCGTTCAGGCTGAGATTGTGCCGTATCGAGTTTTGCCAAGCGGGAAACTTATCCTTATAATATGGAAAACTGCAAATAAATTTGTTGATATTAAATAAATTTGTTGATATATTTTGTATAGAAAATATTATTATTTTAAATAAGAATTTAGTTATGATAGTTCATTGTTCCATTTAAAAACAGCTTCTCTGCTGGGGGAATAAGTATAAGTATTTCATGAATGAATATAATAGAGATTTAATGAAGACGAAATAAAATCATATTAGGCCTAAAATAAATATAAAGTAAAGAAAATTAAATAGAGAACCTTTATTAACTTGGATTTAAATAATTGAATAAAAAAACCTAATTTACAAAAAAAATAAAATAAAATAAAAGAATTCAATGCAAAAATGTACTTTAACAAATATTTGTGATGATATTTGCTTAAATGTATTTTTAATTAATTAATTTTCTTTTTATTCTTTATAAATGTTATTTCAAAATAAAAATAAATTAATATTATTTATAAATAACATAAATAAATAATAAATAAATAAAATATATTTAATTTGTTATTTATAAAATTATTCAAATCAAACTTTTATTCCATCTTAATATATTTTTTAATCTTTTATATGTATTTAATTTGTATACACTATTTATTTATTATTTATTAAATACAAATAAAATAAAAAGAAAATTGAATTAAAACTTTCAATATACAATTTAATTAATAGTTAATTTAATTAAATTGCCCACTTGAATTCAATATTAAATAAACATAACGCATATTAAATTTACATCAGGCAGTTTTAATAAATTTTAATAAATGTAAACTTGAGTAAACTTTATTCCAATTAGCCTGCTAGAATCGACGTCTATCATTGCAATTGACATACTAATTTTGTTTAAATTATTAATTAAAGCCTTACCGGGACATTATGAAATCACATATTCCACTGAGTGTGAGTTTCTTGTGCGGCGACTGCAGTATGGCCATCGTGATCAGGGCTATGTAGGAGTAGGGCGGCTTTACCAGCGGGCCGCCGGTGCTGGTGTTGCCGCCGCTGCCGTTGCCGTTGCCGTTATTATTATCGCCGCCGCTGTTGCTGCTGCCGCCGGCTGGCGTCGACTCAAAGTCACTGTCATCGCAGATCATGGACATTTCATCCGCAGCGGCGGCGGCGGCGGCGGCCATGGAGGCTCGAGAGGATGTGAGACCGCCGCGCTGTACCTTGTGCAGTGGCGGCGACTGCGAGGAGCAGTCGTGCAGGGCGTGCATAGGATCTGTGCTGGTGTGCATTGTTGTTGCAATTGTTGTTGTGGCTTTAGTTCTTAAGTATGCTAAGGATCTGTCTACTATATGCTAATCAAATGCTTAACTTATGAAGAGGACGTAACACTTGTTTGACTATTTCTCAGGAACTGATTTATGTTTTATGCTTTATGCTTTCTACTTTTATTTCTTGTCGTTTGCTTTTCACATAGATTTTTGTTTTCTTGTATATTTTCAACACAAATTTCAAGTTTGCAATGTTATTTCCGATTCCGTTGCCGTTTGCCGTTTACCGTTTCCCGTTCACCGTTTACCGTTTCCGTTTTTATTGAACTACGCGTAACACTGTTGAGATCTTACGAGCTTTATGAGTCTTCGGTCTGTTGCATCATCCGTCGGCTTGTCTGTTTTAGGCGGAATCCTTTTGCCAAATGTTAACTGAATCGCAACGAAAACGAAAATCTTCTCGCCCGAAATGTTTTTCTACATAACTCAAACATTTATTTATCAAAACCGCTGCCGCTCTCGCTTCCATGAGCTTTTGTCGGCGCTGCTATGTTTTCGTATCTCGAATAACTGTGATTCTACTGTCGACGTCGTCGTTGCCGTTGCCGTTAGCCTGGGCATCGTGCAGCGCTGCTAGCGTCAGCGTCAGCGCATCAGCATCCTCGTACATGTGCGAGACAGAGATGGAGCTAGTCTTTAGCGTCTCTGCTCTCAGCAGGGGATGACTGAGATTGTAAACCAATCTACGACCAAGTGCACCCCCCAATCAGGAGACAGAGGCTGGGCAAGGGGCAGCAGCAGCAGCTCTCGCTCACACACACACGCACAACGTAATAACATAAAATGGTGGAGTGCTGCTTGCTGTAAATGTGATATTTGTGTTTTCCTCTCCATCTCTATTGTGTAACGCGGGCGCGGACGCAAATTGGCAGGCGACGTCAACGCCAGCGACTGCAGAAGCCAAAACTCATGGCGTGCCCCCCATTCCCCCATCCACTCGTTGCAGCCCCTCTGCTCCCCACCTCTGTCCCTCGCCAAGCTGCCTCCGGGCTGATGGGCAACATTTTCTCAAATTTAGATACCTTTTGCTGCGTTGACGTCGTGGCTCTTAATAATGTTTCATTATGTCAGCCGCACGCACGCACACACACACAGACAGAGCAGACAGAGCTGCCATATTGTAGATGTGTGCGTGTGTGTGTGTGTGCTATGCTAGTATGCGCTCTCGTTCAAATGTTAGCATTTTTATGTGCGAATGTTTTTCTAACCGTATGTCGGGCGTTCTCGTTCTCGTTTCAGCTGCGCTGCCTACTCCAACTCATTCCCTACCTCTCACTCACCCACTCTCTCTCTCTCTCTCTCTCTCTCTCTCGCTCTTTCATTCACACAGCCAATGCGCCATTTTTGCAACATCCTTAACACAATTGGGGGGATATTTGGTATACTTGTACATATATATGTATGTATGTATGTGTGTCTATTGTGTATGAGTGGGCCTGTGTGTGTATTATTTCTCTTTTTCATTTTCGCTGTTTTTGTTCTCTAGTTGTTAGACATTATTGTTGCTGTTGTTGTTCGCTTTCTTCCCTTTTCAAATTAAACATTCAGTAGTCAGTTTTATTTGTTGTACTTTGTTCAAATTAGTTTTCAGTTTTGCGGAAGTTGCTAGCACACACACGCACACAGGCACACATGGACAGCTACATGGATACGCTGCCTGGGCAGGACAATATTGATATCGTTTCTTTCTCCTTGCATGATTTTCATTATTCTATTTTCTTTGCTCAACCCAGCCGGAACCCATTCCAATCATCGCTATACAAAAATCACTTGGCTACACTTACAAATCACTGAATTCTAGTCAACATTGTGGGCGTGGTAACGCCCAGCCTCTATATCTGTATCTGTATCTATATCTATATCTATATATGTGGAGCTGTGTGTTCAGCTTTTTTGGGGCGGGGGTTTGGGGCTCTGGTTTTGCAATTTTGTTTGTGGTAAATTTATTGCGGATTTCCTTTGTCTTTTTACGAGCTCAGATGGACATTCAATTTCAAAAGAAGTAATAAACGAGGAGTTTTTCGATAGCCATTGATTTGACTGCATCCTTAATGGCAATTATTATAAATGTGATTTTTCCACTATCAATGCGATGAGACAAGCGGAATTTTGAGGAATTTCAGAATAATCAGCATTTGATTTTATTTAGAAATTAGCATTAAATAGAAAAATGATATCAATTATTTTATGTGAAAAAATAAAATCTATTTTAATTATAATAAGCATCATACAAAATATTATTATCCTACTGATATTATATACATATATTATATATATTTTACATTTTTTATTACAGTAATATTAAACTACATATCGGAAGATATAAGCACGAAAAACAAGAGATAGAATTTAACTTATATACAAAAATAAATGGATCAGTTTCCGGTAAGCAATGAATTGTTGTTATATTTATATATGTATGTATATTTTTTTATTTTTATACCCTGGTTTTGTTGAAATATATGTAATAGTATATATATGTATGTGGTATATATATATATATTCTCGATCAGGGTGACGAGCTGATTCGATTTAGCACTATTCGTCTTTCTATTCCCTCTACGTATTTCGAAGTATTTCTTACAAGTATTTCCGCTAAGTATTTTCTTTACGTATTTCCTCTATGTAGTTCCACTACGTAACTCATCTACGTAGTTCCTCTACGTCCTTAATGCTTAGCTGATCGATCACACACTCTGTCTGCTTCACTTTAATGCGCCGACCCCCAGCAGGCCTGAACGACTGAAGAAATGCTGCAGCTGCTGCCCTTTATATACGTAAAGCCACTTTTACTCAAGCACTGTCTCTCTCAAGCACAGCAGCTAGAGCTCGTTACAGTCGAGCTTCAAGTGAGCAATGGGAACACTCTCTGCTGCTGTGAGCAAATTAATACTGCTACATACACATAGACAACTGTAATGATCTTCTGCACTTCTTCTCTCCGTGCTTTTACTTTTACTCAAGCACTGTCTCTCTTAAACTTTGAGTCGGACAGCAGATAAAGCTCGTTGCAGTTGACCTTCCAGTGAGCAATGGGAACGCTCTCTGCTGCTGTGAGCATTCGAGCTTCGTTTTACCTAAATACAAATACCAAATGAGAGCTGCTGCTGCATACACATAGACAGCTTTAGTGATCTTCTGCTCTTCTTCTCTGCTTGCTTTTACTTTTACTCAAGTGCTGTGTCTCTCAAATGCTGAGCCCGTGCCTATGTGTGTCTATGTATGTGTGCTTGCGTGTGTTTGTGTTTTTGCATTTCAAACTAATTAATTTCATATAATCTACTCGATTGGTGTACTTCTAAATCAAGCTAACATAATTATTAAATATTCCCAACTCCAAATTAATTTGATTAGCAATTATTTATCAATAAATAATTATAGATAATTAAATAACAGAAATATCTATCTAATTATTATTTATTAATAAACCCAATTTAAGCATTTTCAGCTTCAGTTCCCTTCATTCCATTTGTGAATATTATATTATTTAATGCTAGTCAGTGATTAGCGCGACTAGTTACTGATTTGCCATGGTCATGGTCTATTTCCAGTTGGCCAAGTCGAGTTGCCGTAGCGACTCTAGACTCTAGACGACCCATATCCATGTCGAATCCGCTGCGGCAGCCCCTGTCAATCCACGGTTAATCATCGCTTAAGCACAGCAGGGGACGCGGAGTAGGACTGGAGGAGGGGTTGCTCAAGTTAAGCGTAAGGATGCGATGCGTTTAAGCTTTGAAGGGGAACAATTAACTTATGCGCAAACAATAACGCCAAAGAATGCACGCTGACAGGAACCGGGCAGCCAAGCAGGAGGCGGGCAGCCAAGGAGGAGACAGCAGACAACAGACAGGCAGGGGGCAGCGGTATGAGCCAGCAATAATCCTTCTTTTGTCAGCAAATTTATTGCCAGCAAACAAACACGCCGCCCAAAAGGATCGGCCAAGGATATAAATATATATGTAGAGAGAGAGAGAAAGAGAGAGAGAGAGAGGGAGAGAGGGGCGCGAGCACACAATTTTTATTGCGAAATCTGCAAAAGGCAAATAAAAGATTTGACACTCGAATTGCTTTGACAGGCGAGTCCTGGCGAATCCTTGAGTCCGTTGCCAAGACACAATGACAATGACAATGGAAGACAATGCATGCAACAAGGCTTTGGGCTCCACTAATTTGTGTGTGCCTGACAAACTCCCCGACGCTCAGCTATTGATACCTGGCTGCACCTGACTGCGGCAACAAAATCGCAAAGGCAAAGAGAGAGGGAGAGAGAGAGAGAGAGGCTCAATGACTGCAGGTTTAATGGCAGCTCTTCTTATGTCATTATTAAATCTTTGAAGTATCTGCAGAATAAAAAACAGCAACACACACTTGAATACTTGAGTGACGCTCAATTTGATGGACAAGCATCAGGAATCAACCCTCAATGGGAAAAATCACAGCAGGCAGCAGCGAACAGCGAACGAATTGCACAACTGCAAGCAGCAGCAGCAAGCAGCGGCAGCAGTCAGAAGGACCTCAATCTCAACCGCAAACCGAGGGCAGAGCACGGCACGGCTCAACTCGGCTCAGCGCTGGGCAACAAATCGCTTCAACCTGCCGTGCGCAACGGCAAAAACAAGTGCCAAAGTATAACAAAGGAGTCCGAGCTGAAATATTTTACGCTCGATTTATCCGCTTTGCAGCGGCAGGAATCGAAGGGGAGGAAGCAAGTGCCTGGCGCTGTTTCGAGGCTCATTTCATTCATTTGTTCATTTGATGAGGATGATTCTGGTGCGCTTAAGCCTACTTGTTTGCCGGCAATAAAAATCGAGACCAAGCAATCCTGTCCCTCCCCCCCCCCCCAGGATGTCAATTTCTCAATTCATAAATAAAACCCAAAGCCCTTTGAATGTGTCAGCACAAGTGTGGAAATTACAACCATTCCCATGCTTGGGCATGGGCATGATTGGAGAGGCCTCAACACACACACACGCACACACATGTGAATGTAGGCGTGGTGGGTTAGACTGCACTGTGTTATTGTTGTTTATTTGCTGCCGCTGCCGCCTAAACCACATATTTCCCCGCTCTCCCCCTCCCTCTCTCTGCAATAAGCCAAAGGATTTGCGCGTCTGTGGGCGCTGCCTGAATGGGGTAAGGCTCATTCGCTCACTCCGAGATTGCTTTGCATGCTCGCAGGCACACTTGGATCGCATTAAGTTGATTTATTATGCAGCAAAGAATTCAATTAAGTAGGATGATTGTCACTTGTCCGTATGCCATCATAACCGGAATAAACTCGCACTTTTCGCTTTCGTTTCTTCTGCACTTTTAATTTGCGGGGCGTGATTATTATTTGGACAGTTGGCAATAGTTGTGCACTGATCTTACGGCTTGCCGACTACGGCACGCACAGACGCCGATAATCATTTATTTGTTTTGACTGCCGCCGCAGAGATAATAAAGCCAAAGTCAACATGCCAAACCATTAACTACTATTAACGTCCATTGGGAGTATTTAGCTAAAGAGATGAGCTGTGAAAGTCAGTTATTTGGGTAATTCCAGAATGAGGATGGATGGGTTATGATCCGGATATTACTATAAAGATGAGAGCTATATGAAATATGGAATTGATTTCTGATATTTGAAATCTATTAATAAGAATAGAATAATAATAATATCATAATAATACAAGTAATGAAGCAGTACAATAAATTGAGCAACTGTCAAGGTTTCAATGCGTTCGGCAAAGGCAAAGCTGAGACAGGAATCCAGGAGAGTTCCTGGAAGACAACTCCATCAATAGAGATGTACGCAAAATGGACAGCGAAAATTATATTCAATATAGAAAATTAGCTAAATAGAAAGTTGGATAAAAAGTCTCTTAATTATAGAGAAGTACGATTTTTACAATTTGGTATTTCTTATTTCTTATAGAATGCTGCAGAATAGGGAGAGAGAGAGAGAGAGGTACATATAGTGATAGTGTGAGGGGAGAGTATTGTCAGGGAGACCCAGCTGATGATGCCTAATGCATCAATATGAAGGTTATCAAAATATATATTAATAAATTTGTGAGCTTTCTTAAACAATTAACTAATTATAGAATAGATTGCATTTATTTATGAACAGTTTAAAATACTATTATTCTTATAAATTTAATTTATTTAAATATTATTTAGGCTCATGGGACATAACAACTGAACAAAAAACCCCTCTATTACTAATTCTTTATTATTTAAATACAGTAGAATCCGGTTATAACGACTCCGCTTAAAGCGTCCAGCCGGTTATGTCGACGAAAAATCTGGTCCCCAGACAAACATTTCTGAGCAAACTTATACGGTTATAGCGACATCCGGCTATAACGACGCAAAAACGACGGTCCCTTGAGTGTCACTATAACCGGATTCTACTGTATTGAAAAGAAAATTATTTCACTGCCTATTTATATTTTTAAAGCAAGTTGAAGTTATTTATAAATATAAATATATATACACAATAATTACATTATTTACTTTATTATTATTTAAATAGTTTTTAAAAAAATTATTACATTGCCTTTTTATATTATATTATCATTTATAAATATAAATATGTATAAATTTAGATTATTTAATATTTTAAATTTTAATATTTTTGTATTATTACGTTTTATTTTTAAATTCTTATTATTTTGTTATTATTATATTTTTCAAAATCTTCACATTATATATATAACATGATCGATAAAAACTGCTTCAGATGCATTCAGGCCATAATCTATCAATTGTGCAATTTTTAATTTAAAAAAAAAAAAAAATTCTAAAAAAAAAACGTAATCTTTCTCTATCCTCAAAAAAAGTGTTAAAATTAAATGCAAACATTATTAACAATGGATCTGGTCTGGTTAAGGAGTGTTATGGAGACCTACCTACCTAATAACTTGTTGTGGGCCACGTGGCGGACGGACGTCGTTCGAGGGGTGTTAGGTAATTCACACTTCCTGCCAGGACAACGGCCGGATATGTTGTGCGTAGCTGGAATTTCATTAAATAATCGTTAGTGTAAATCAATTTGTTAGATCAAAGTGAAGAAGAGAGAGAGAGAAAGAGAGGGCGAACGGAGGCGACATGGCGACAAATGAAAAGAAAATATGCGACGATGCTGATGATGATGATGATATTATCAATTTGTGCTGCAAATATTTGACAGCAGCAGCAGCCATTGATGGCCAAATTACAAAACATCAGCACGTGCCACGAACCGCGACGCTTGAAGTGTGAACACGTGCAATCGCTATCAATGTCCAAAATCAACAATATCGAGCGCAATCCAAAAAAAATATAAATAGAACGAGCCAAATATTGCTCAGTTAGGGTTAAGCTGAATAGCTCTGGCTCCACCTGAACACATTAGAATTAGTTTAAATATATATGTATATATATATATGTACATATATGTGTGTAACTGCAGCTGGGCTCTATCGAAAGCTTCATTTCGCTAATCGCATTAGGCATTTATGCTCATCCTTGAGCAATGTAAATAAAATACAAATAAATTCTATTCCTTCATGGTCGCCGTCATTCAATTGTCCTGCTGCTGTGAAAAGTACAAGCGTTTGAAATTTAATTTAACGCATTTACATGCGGCTTAAGATTTCAGGGCTTCAGGGCATGGTAAACAAATCAAATATATTTAGGAGCAGCAACTCAAACAAAGGGATGCGGCAGCGTCGACTGATGTCGACAGCCAAATGAAATTTACTTCTTTTATTTCGGCACTTGATGTAAACGATGGGCCCAGGTTCAGCACAAGGACCAAGCACCAAGGACCAGGAGCTGCATCTGCGACCCTGCGCACATGCTGCCAAGTCCTGACTGCCGTAGGGTGGCGGGTGGTGCTGCTGCTGCTCCTTGATGGCGGTGGTGGTGGTTGAGAGTTAAAAACTCAATATTTGAATAACTTACTACCGTGCGAGTGAACTTTGAGGCGGTGCTCGAGCCAAGGGCTTAAGGGCAGCTAAAGCAGCGACGGCGAGTCCGGTGCTCTCGCAAAAGGACAATTATTTGTTTATGCGTTGTCATTTAAATTGAGTTTTAATGTTGACAACATACAATAGTGACCAAAAAAAAAAAAGAAAAAGAGAGAGTGAAACGATTGAGCCCGCCTCGAATGTTTGTGTGCCGTTGTGATTACAAACAATGCACAGATACAGCCTCAGCTCACACTCACACTCACTTGGCAAAGGAAGCAGCTCCATACGGCTGTGCAGTGGGCGGCGTAGTGGCATTTATGTGGGCACCATTATTTGCTCTAGGCACGTTCACATTTAAAAGTTATGAGCCCATTATATTCGTAGTAAACACAAATATCCATAATCCATAGCCATGCCCCCCCCTGACCCGCGACACATGTACGCGTAATTGTTTGTCGATGTCCTCGACTGTCGTGAGAATATTCACTTCTCTCTACTTGCCCCATGCCCCACTTCCTACTCCCCAACTACCCTTCGCTTTGTTTTGCTTTACTGCGTTTCATGTGCATGGAGAGCGCCTGTTGCGTATGCCACACTCGGCTACAAATGAAATGCTAGACACAGATGCAATTCGTACTCTCAGAGCAACTGTTGACTGAATATATGATGCTAGTTTGATATATGTTTGTATGTATGTATATTTGTTCTATAATAAACTCGCCTCAATTATAGCTATACGTCGACTAGCTAAACTATAATTCAATTAACCTAAATATATGTACAGTTGTGTTCATGCAAATAGTAGTGAGAGCAGCTACTACTTATAATGTATTTGTATGATTTCTATATAATTTGTATGATCTTGAGTAATCCAGATTGTAATGGGAGCTACTTTTCAAATTTATTTAATATAAATCAATTTATTAAAAAGTTTATATAATATTTTTAAAGTGATAAAAATAGTAGTACGGTTTGTCACTATTATTTTTTGTAAATTACCTAATAAGCACTGAAAATAGTAGTAAAATTTTGACTACTATTTTTACTACTATAAATACAAAGTACATAAGCTAAATACTTTTTTAGCTGCTAAAAAACTAAAAAAATCAATAAAATAAAATACAAATTTACCTAATAAGCAATGAAAATAGTAGCAAAACTTTCACTACTATTTTTACTACTATAAATACAAAGTACATAAGCTAAATGCTTTTTTTAGCTGTTAAATAAATTTTTAAAAAATCAATAAAATAAAATAAAAATTTGGCTTTAGGGTATTTAGTTACTAATACCTCATTTTATTAATTTTATTAATAATTTCTTAACAATAATAATCTGATCTGTGAATATACACTTACATATAATTATCATTTATAATTAATATTATTATAATTCTTTTCCATAAAATAGTTTATTAAATTCTCTGTATACCATAAATTATATAAACAATCGCTGTAAAAATTGCCGTCCCCCCTCACCTCAGCTCATTTTATCAACCATAAACTTTGCAATATTCATTATTTCAAAATTAGCTCAAATTTGGCATATAAAATGAAAGCCAAGACACTCCAAACTTAACGCCAGTGATTTGTCAGCATTAATCGGATTAGTTAAAGCCATTAAAGTGGCTCTGCTCAGACGGTGTGCTAAAAACCAAATTCATAACGAGTTTCTACCAGCTGAAGTGTTTTTGCGCAAAAACTGTAATTTTTATTCATTTCCAGGACGCACTCAGAAGTGGCTGCTAAACGATTATTAGCAATTTGATATAACTGCATGTAAGTACAACACGAGAACAAGTCAACAACGAATTCACACACACACACTCACACACACAGAGCAGGCATATGTATGTACACGTGTAGCTACTTACATAAGAGCTTAGCGCGATGCCGTTGTCTCTATAGGTGTATATGTGCGTGTGTGTGTGTGTGTGTGTGACAGTAAACAGTAGAAAATCACTTCAGTTAACTAAATCGTCGCAACAACCATGCGCCGACTGCGACGCAGCAGCGCACACATCACGATGCTGCAAAAACTGAGAGACAGCAACACAGCGCGCTCTTTCTCTCACACACACACACGCACGCACACTGTTGAGAGCGGCCATTGCAAAAGGCGTGCCAGCTGAGCTACAATAGCCAATCAGCGTTCAGCTGCGCTGTGTGAGAGCAGCCGCAACGTAACAGCGACGCCAGCAGAGCATAGGCAGCAGGCAAACGCAAAGCAGCAGAGAGAGAGAGAGGCAGAGACAGAGGCCGCCATTTGC
The DNA here is from genome assembly GCA_035045965.1 of Drosophila aldrichi. Lineage (NCBI taxonomy): Eukaryota > Metazoa > Arthropoda > Insecta > Diptera > Drosophilidae > Drosophila > Drosophila aldrichi. Next base: position 2,893,531 of record JAWNOM010000161.1, read on the forward strand.
TGCTGCAGATGCGTGCAGCGCTGAAAGTTAAGCTCATTGCCATATTTTTGCTTTTTTAACTGTTTTTGCTGTCTGCTTTTTGCTTTCTGTTTTCAGCTCTGGTCGGGCGCTGTTCTCTCTTTTGAATTTACTTTACTAACAAAACATGACTGTTGGGGGGCAAAAAGGAAATTGTTTTATCAAATGGGTTTCCTTACGCTTTTTATTATGAAATTAATTTTCAACATCGTTTCGTCGACGTTGCCGTCGTCGGCCCTTTTTCCACACACATATATACATATATATTTTGCTATACATATGTATATGAGTAATTCCCGCTCTTTGTGCGTCTCTGTTTACTCAACTTAACGCTTTGCCGTGCCTCGCCTACCGCCCATAATATTCATAATTCTGTTCCCTTGAAGCATTTAATGGAAATGTTTGCGTAGCTTTGTAGCCCAGTTGCCCACCTCAACGCTCTGTGTACCCACCTCCCATCTTCCGCCACCCACCTCTCGACGCTCTGTCGGCTCTTGATATTAAAATGCAAATCTTGATTATGCATTTAAGTTCTGCAGACAAATTAAATTCATTTGCGAGGAGCGTTCATTAATCCGAGCCCCATTAGCCCATGCCGAAAGTCCTTAGCTCCTTCGCTCCATGCGCTGCATGTAAATATTTTCTTTTAGTTTTCCATATAGACAAACGTGCACGGCGTACTTAAGTGCATTGTAGCAGCTAAAATCGATGGGCATTTGGCATATGGAAGAGCATTTGATGGGCTTCCATTTGCGGAGTGTTGACTTTTTCCATTCTGCAAAGCGCAACAACAAATTAATATTGTAATGTTGTCAATTGAGTCAAACATAAAACTCTTTCTATCTATTTTTTTTGTTCTAAATATTGTGACTAAGATGTGAATGTCTTTGTGTGTGTGTGTATTGCGTCATATCTTCTAAAGCAGCGAAAGTTACTCAATGCAATTGAAGCCAATGTGAAAATGCTCTGGTAAATCAATAACACTATGCTACAAGTTTAGGAATGGGATTAGCATTAGCAAGAAGTTGAAGTTCTTCTATTTATATTTTCACCAGCTCTTTAAACACATTCGTTTTACACTCGCCTACTGACACACATTACAGTACGACCCGCTCTTGTTGTGCAGTGTAATCGATACGAAATTTAGACTCAAAATAGAATGGCCACTAAGTCAGTTAGCAAGAATGCCAGACAGCTAATTGTAAAATCAGTTTAGGCGCGATTTTCAATGGGCTCACTGCAAAAAGCAAAAAGCTCACAACTAAAAATCAAATAAAAAAAAATACTAATTTTTATTGTAAATAAATAGGAAATATATATACTTATATATTATATTAATTGAATATGGTTCAATATCAAGGGAACTCCGGTGCCGGCGGCGGTGGTGGTTAGTATTCCACAATCAATCGTGATAAAAAAAAAAAAAAAACTAATTTGCACTTTTATATAATAAGCAACAAATGCTTGACATTGACTTATTTAATTTAGTCGAATACTAATTACATAATGAACTGAGCATAGTTGCCTCCAGTGGAAGTGCTAAAGAAAACTGAACTGAAATATTAATGTGATTAGACATTTTTTTCTAAATTGAAAACTTTAATTATGGACGATTATATATTATGAAAATTAGCAAATGAATTTTACATACTTCGTCTCTTAATTTAATTAAATTAATAATAAAAGTTCATATTTAAACGACTAAAGTGTCTATATACATTGCTAATATTGGATGATATTATAAAACTCTTCTGATTTCTATACGTTATGCTTCATACGTAAAAATATAAATTACAATTACACACAGCAGCAAGAGAGCGTTTCCATTGGTCACTTGAAGCTCGACTGTAACGAGCTTTACCTGCTGTGCTTGAGAGAGACAGTGCTTGAGTAAAAGTGGCTCTACGTACATAAATAGTAGAAATAGAAATAGTAGTCTTTAGGAATAATAGTAGTAGTAAGAGTGATAGTTATAGTAATAGCAGTAATAGTAGTAAAACTTATAGTTATAGTAGTAAGACTTAAAGTTATAGTAGTAGGACTTAAAGTTATAGTAGTAAGACTTGAAGTTATAGTAGTAAGACTTATAGTTATAGTAGTAGAAGTAATAGTTATAGTAGTAAGACTTAAAGTTATAGTAGTAAGACTTATAGTTGTAGTAGTAAGACTTAAAGTTATAGTAGTAGGCAGCAGCTCTCTTTTAGTATGTGTATGTGTAAAACGAAGCTAGAATGCTCGCAGCAGCAGAGAGCGTTCCCATTGCTCACTGGAAGGTCAACTGCAGCGAGCTTTATCTGCAGTCCGACTCAAAATTTAAGAGAGACAGTGCTTGAGTAAAAGTAAAAGCACGGAGAGAAGAAGTGCAGAAGATCATTAAAGCTGTCTATGTGTATGTAGCAGTACTAATTTGCTCACAGCAGCAGAGAGTGTTCCCATTGCTCACTTGAAGCTCGACTGTAACGAGCTCTAGCTGCTGTGCTTGAGAGAGACAGTGCTTGAGTAAAAGTGGCTTTACGTATATAAAGGGCAGCAGCTGCAGCATTTCTTCAGTCGTTCAGGCCTGCTGGGCGTCGGCGCATCAAAGTGAAGCAGACAGAGTGTGTGATCGATCAGCTAAGCATTAAAGACGTAGAGGAACTACGTAAGGGAAATATGTTGAGGAATTACTTAGTGGAAATACTTGGAAGAAATACTTCGAAATACGTAGAGGGAATACTTAGAAGAAATAGACAAACGAATAGTGCTGCTAAATCGACTCAGCTCGTCACCCTGATCGAGAATATATATACTTTGTGGAGTCTGCCACGTCTCCTTCTGCCTGTTACATACATTTAAGCAAAACCATTATACCCTGATTTCCCATTGCAAATGGGTATTAATATGCCTTGCCTATCCGCCCACAAATCTGCGTTTCACTATTTCTTTTCGTCTGTTTCTGATTCTCAGTCTCTCTCTAACCCTCTTCCTTTTCCATCTATTTCTTCCTCTCTCGCTCTCCCTTCCTCACCTTCTCTAGCCCCATCTCGCCCTCTTATTCTATCTTCAACCCTAAATCCCACTCGTTCCATGCCAAAACTATTTCCCTCTCGTTTCGTCTCTTTCTAACCACTGTCTTTGTCTTGCAGAGCACATTCACATGGTCACCTTGGATAAGACGGGCAAGAAATCGTTTGGCATTTGCATTGTGCGCGGCGAGGTGAAGGATTCGCCGAATACGAAAACAACTGGCATATTCATAAAGGGCATCGTTCCCGATAGTCCTGCGCATCTCTGTGGCAAACTAAAGGTCTGTAGCTGAGATCATGAGGGATCTGGCTTTACTCAAGCGACACAATTTGCAGGTGGGCGATCGCATTCTGTCGCTAAATAGCAAGGATGTGCGGCATGCCACGGAGCAAGCGGTGATTGATCTGATCAAGGATGCGGACTTCAAGATCGAGCTGGAAATACAGACATTCGACAAGAGCGATGAGGCTAACAAAAGCAACGATCCACGCAGCAATGGCTACATGCAGGCCAAAAACAAATTCAATCAAGGTGAGAAGCTTTCACATTAATATTATAATAGTCCAATATCTGGTTGCACTCTCCCTAGAGCAAACATCCAGCAATAATATGGGCGGCATGGGCATGGCCAGACAGCCGACTGTGCGCAACGATCCGAAGCGTGGTGCAAACTTCGCAGCCTCCACTCGGGTCAAGCACGTGCCGATCAACTACGATGAAGACGATGAGGATACACGTGACATGACCGGACGCATACGTACATCGGCGGGCATGGAGGTATAGTCACAGGCGTACTCCCCATCCACATCCCTCTCATCGTGTGCTTCCCTTCCGTTCAGATCGATCGCGCTTCTGCGGGCAACTGCAAGCTGAACAAGCAGGAGAAAGATCGCGACAAGGAGCAGGAGGATGAGTTCGGCTATACCATGGCGAAGATCAACAAGCGCTATAACATGATGAAGGATCTGCGTCGCATCGAGTTCCAAAAGCAGGGCAACGTGCCGCTGGGCATTGCTTTGGCCGGCCACAAGGACAGACAGAAAATGGCCTGCTTTGTCGCCGGCGTGGATCCGAATGGCTTGCTGGCCAATCTGGATGTGAAGCCGGGCGACGAGATCGTCGAGGTCAATGGCAATGTGCTGAAGAATCGCTGCCACTTGAATGCCAGCGCCATCTTTAAAAACGTCGAGGGCGAGAAGATCGTGCTGATTACCTCCCGGCGCAAGCCCAACGATGAGGGCATGTGCGTCAAGCCCATCAAGAAGTTCCCACCATCCACAGATGAGGCAAGCCCCACATAAGCTTTTATTGCCTGTTCAGCTATTAATTCTTCTTAAATTTGCAGACGAAATTCATCTTTGATCAGTTCCCCAAGGCGCGCTCGGTACAGGTGCGCAAGGAGGGCTTCCTGGGCATCATGGTCATCTACGGCAAGCACGTCGAGGTGGGCAACGGCATCTTTGTATCTGATTTGCGCGAGGGCTCCAATGCGGAACTGGTAAGTCTTGGCTGAGATTTGCTGTGCCAGCTGCTCATACTCATCCTGTCTTTCTCTCTCTCTCTCTCTAATCCCAACAGGCGGGCGTCAAAGTCGGTGACATGCTGCTGGCTGTTAATCAGGATGTGACACTGGAGTCGAACTATGATGAGGTATGGACATAAAGCAACAGAAACTGAAGCGTATAATTGCACTAATATCTATTCCACTAGGCGACCGGACTACTAAAGCGTGCCGAGGGCGTGGTCACCCTGATTCTGCTCACACTCAAGAGCGAAGAGTCCATCAGGAGCGAGCGTGAGGCAGAGGAAAAGAAGAAAGAAGGTAATTGTGTCATTTAACTAAAAGACTACTTAGCTTTCATCTATTCCCAATGCTTGATTATTTTCTTTCAGAAGCCAAAAAGGAGGCGGAAAAGCCTCAAGAGCCAGCCACAGCTGAAATAAAGCCAAACAAAAAGATACTCATTGAGGTGAAGGTGGAAAAGAAACCGTTGGGCGTTATAGTAACCGGTGGCAAGAACAACTTCGTCAAGGTAAGTGGACAGACACCCACAATATACACTATATATCGCTAACCATCTGTGCTTTACAGACTGGTTGTGTCATCACACACATTTATCCGGAAGGAGCCATAGCGGCTGACAATCGCCTGAAGATCTTCGATCACATTTGCGACATCAATGGCAATCAGGTGCACTGCGAGAGCATGACCACGCTGAAGGTGCATCAGCTGTTCCACATGACATACGACAAGAATGTCAACTTTACAGTTTACCGTGCCGATCCGCCGGAGCTGGAGAAATTCAATGTTGACTTTATGAAGAAGAGCGGTAAGGAATTGGGTCTTTCGCTGGCGCCCAATGAACGCGGCTGCACCATCTCCGAAATCGTATGTATAAACGGGATAGTAGGAGCATTCCTTTGACAAGGGAATTTTCTTGACAGATACAAGGACAATATCCGGAAATCGATAACAAGCTGCAACGCGGCGACATTATTACCAAATTTAACGGCGATGCGCTGGAGGGTCTGCCATTCCAGGTGTGCTATGCATTGTTCAAGGGCGCCAACGGCAAGATCTCGATGGAGGTGACACGGCCAAAGCCCACGCTGCGAACGGAGGCACCCAAGTAGAGGACGAGCGAACGAAATTCATCCACTGTAGATGCGTGTTAGTGCCATGAAAAATAAAACAATCTAGAATCAGTTCCGATTTAATAACATCTTGTATTCCATTATTGTGGGTTTATTTCATGTTTGGAAACTGCTTATGCTATAGAGCTTGCATTCGATGCGATACGGGGCCATAGATCAGCGCATTCCTTGGCTACCGGCCCGGTTATGGCCGAGCCTTTCATTTCGCCTTTATTGTTTACAATGACCCCCGCATTATCTTCAAAGTATATAAACACCCCGTCCCTCCTCCTGAACGGCTTCCGCTGCCGAATGACCACGGCAGGCATAACCTAAAAATAAACACGCGTTGCAAAAAGAGAAACAAACAAACAAACATTAATAACTCGGAAATCAATGGGAATTGAGCAAACTATAGCCGCTTTTCGCACATGCTAACGCACACACACACACACATTGAGCACCGACTCATTTTTCTTGCAGCAAGCGATACGCAGTATATTTTGCACAATTTCACTTTATATTTCCAAAAACTGCGCAGATTTACCTTCTTTCTCAATTCAGGCTTGCCCTTCTTGACGGTGGCAACAAACATGTCACCGACACCAGCCGCAGGCAGACGGTTCAAGCGACCGCGAATGCCGTGCACAGCAATAACATACAGGTTCTTGGCACCTGAAAAAGTGTATTGAAATATTTTATTGATTGCACTGCATTTGTTCGGATTTGTTTGTTTTGTACATTACCTGTGTTGTCAGCGCAGTTCATAACAGCGCCTACGGGCAAACCTAGGGAGATGCGGAATTTGCCTCCCGCGGTACCACCACGTCCTAATTGACGAAAAACACAAATAATTAGTTAAACACTTGTATTGCATTAAACACTTCATTATATCATTGCTATTTTGCATTGATTGGTCGAATTTTTCACTATTTATTCGGATTTAATTTTTTGGAAAATACCTCTCTTCGACATTTTGCTGCTTGTTCGGAACCAAAAGGAAGTAAAAAGAAAGAGCTAGTTCGGCTACCGAACCACAGCCAACTTAACTGGAATTGTAATCGGAATCGGCAGCGTTGCCACTGCAAGCAAATAAGTGAGCTAGTTTCTGTTCTGAAACGCCAGCGCTGCCAACTTTTTTTTAAGTGAATAAGTTGTTTTGCAGCGATTATTAAATTGATGAGGCTTATCACTGACCAAAGAAAGCATTTTTTCGGCGCTGAAGAAGTTGTTTCTGCATGTCTCGTCTTTGTATGCTTTGGTAAGTGCGCTAGTATAATATTTTTTTGTATTTATGTTGTAATTAGAATGCATATAGAATTTAAAAAAAAATATATTGTGGAAATATTTTTATGAACAGTACACATATATTAGAAAATTCATTAATTGGTTAATAATAGTATACTATAATTGCTTAAAAAAAAATAAATAAATAAAGAAAATAAAGAAAAAACAATATTTCATGTATTTTAATTTAGGTTTATAAAAGATCTAGTTTAATTAGTTCCGTATGTTCAATCAGCAGATCTTGAGCTTTTGACCGCAGCCAACTTCAATCACGCGCTAAGATTCTAAACCTCATAGATCGTGGACAACCAATTTGTAAAATGGGCGACCACGGCTTTCTAAATTACGTTAAACGAGTTATTCATTCATTAGTAGTGTCGACGCCGGATCGCGTAACTATAGAAAGATTAAAGCGAGACTATGCAAACGAGGAAGGCTGCCCAGTGCCCTACAACAAGCTTGGCTTCAAAGATATCGAAAGCTTTTTGCGCTCAATTCCCGACACAGTTGTGGTAAATTTGCATTTTGAGGATTCGCAGGCACATATATTAAAGAATCTTTATTTATTATTTAGTTAGTGGGCTACGGGCCGATGGCATACGTCTTGGCAAAGAGTAACGCCAAGACCGCCCACATCCAAGCCCTGGTGCAGTGCCAAAAGAGGCCAAGCAACAGGCCAAAAAATCGAAAACGTGGCAAGCCCCAATTCTGGTATCCCTCAGAACGATCTGACATCGTGTTTATCAATGAATATCACAATTCCAACAATATGCAACTGAATAATTACAGCAATTGCAACAATCACCAAACGATTTACAATTCCAATTCATATGCTAACCAATATGTCAAGCAACAGCCGCAAATTCAAAATTCAGTTGCTCGCCAAGAAAATTTAACAAATGAAACGAATTCTATAACTAATTCGCTTTCCAAATGTACAATTGCAAATGCTGAGAGCTCCTCTTCGGCTTCAGAAAACAATTTAGAGATTTATGTTGAAAAAGACGAAATTGACGAGGCTCCAGATAAGCTCAAGTTGCCCAATCAATCTCTATCAAAGAACAATCAAATAGTCAACAATCAGAATTGCGGCACACAATATGTATCATCTGATGAGGGTTGCGATGAAGATGCTGTACCGGAATATTCTGTGGTATCAAAAGTTCATTAACTATATTTTTTTTTTTTACAGACAAACTAAATTTTGGTTTTATTTTAGGATAAAGAAATATTGAATTACAAGTATGCCGAGGTTGCCGCTTGTACCAATTTAATTAATGTTGAATCCAACGTTCAGAGCAGTTGGACAGATCAGCATTTTGATTATAGCTCCTCGGATGAAGGCAGTGAATCGGATGCCATTCCGGTCTTTGCTGTGGTAAATATTTATTGTAACTAATTTTAAATTAACTATTGAAGTCTCAAGCTTGTATTTAGCATTCGTAATCACACTTTTCTAATATGTTTCTTATTCCAGGACAAAAATGTCTTGAGTGTGGAATATCCTAGGGATGCAGTTCGCTTTGATTATGAATTGCCCAAACAGGATGTGCATAAAAAAATTAAATTGGACGAACGCGTTGAGGTGCAGCTTGTGACGGTAGGAAATCGCAATTATATTACGTATATAATCACTACAATATATACTCTGTGTCAACAGGTGGCTAGTCCGCATAGCTTCTATTTTTGGCTGCATGACGAAGAATACAAGCACTACAAAGGCATGTCCTACACCATGCAGTACGTATACTTTGATAGGTTATATCATAAAATTAATTTGCTGACTCTCTTTCAGACGGTTTTACGCCACCATTAATGAGTACAGCTATACGATTCCATTATTCTTAATAATGGTTGGTCATTTGGGCGCTGTTCATGTGAGGGAAGAAATTTGGCATCGCGCAAAAGTCTTAAATATCAAAGCTGGCAGCAGATTGAATGTGGAGGCAAGCACTTGAAATTCTTCTGTTAATCATCTTGTGTTTATATAATTTGTTCGACAGGTGGAACTTGTAGATACGGGCGACCGAATGTGGATATGCCATACTGATCTGAAGTATTTGTGCAAGGACTTTGCCAAGTTGCCACCTCAATGCTGGCCCGGCAGACTGGCCTACATTACACCCAGGCAGGGACAATGCTTTTCCATGGAGGCCAGCAACTACTTTTACGATATTGTCTGCTATCGTCGACTCTATGCGAAAATTGAGAAGATCAACGATACAGTAGGAACTTAATTTAGAAGTATGTACATGATTGTAAACTGATATGATGCTCTTTTTATTTCAGGACAATACCTGCACTATGATACTGGTTGATCCAAATAGTTCTCTGCATTCGAAGAATATTAACATGGCACTCATCGAGTCTGGTTGGGTGCGTCGCTGTTACAAGCCATAGGATGGTGTTAGATCTATAAAGTTGAAATTGTTTGTTTTTGTTTTCCTATTAACTAGTTATTTTATAAACGAATTTAGACTTCAAGTAATGTAAATTGAAAGACTTTACTTAAGTTTTATGTTAAGGCAAACGCTGTCCTTCTGCTTTTCATTTATTAGTTTACGTATAATAAAATACTAAGTTACATAAATCTTGAAACAAGTTGTTGTTGTTGTTGTCTTATCGCTTGATTTATGTTTGGAAAATAAGACAAACAAAGACGCATAAACTACGCAAAAAGATCTCGCTCGCAACTAAATAGTTATTTCTTGAAACATAATGCTCAAATTATAGATTTTGCAATAAATACATTATTTGGTTTTTTTTTTTCTTTTTTGTTTAACTGAATCGTCATAACAATTCCCTATAAAAGACAACATTATCTATTAATGTAGTTTGTATATATGTATGTATGTATGTTTTGTGTGTTTGTATGTTGTGTATATAGTCAATGCTTATGTATGTTGCTTGCTGCTGCTGCTGCTGCTGTTGTTGTTGTTGTCGTTGACGGCAACCTGAGGTTTTCTTTTGTGTGTGTGTGTGTGTTTTTTTTTATTATTATTATATATATTTTTTTTAGGCTGCTCTACTACTTTGTGTCAGTGTTTACTCTTCCTCTTCATTAATTTTTTATTTTTTTTTAGTGAGTGAAAAACTAATAGTTCAACTACTAATGCATTTCGTTAAATTTGCTTTTTGCTTCATCTTTTTTTCTTTATCATAATATATTGTTGTCGTGTTTACTCGTATTGCTGAGTGTTTTCTTCTTTTTTTTTTTCATTTTTTTGCAATGCGTATTTAAATATGCTATATAATCGCAATAATACATAATTGTTTGTTTGTTTGTTGGTTGCTCTTGAGTACATAATAGCTACGCGCATTTTTTTTGTATATTTTTTAATTTCATTTTCTTACTTTGTTTTCGGTTTTGTGGTATGCATAACGTAACAAGTTTTCTTTATATCATAAGTTGATGCACGTGTGTGTATGTTTAACTACAGGTGTGTGTGGGTTTGAGTGTGTGGGTGTCTGTAGGTTAGTAGTAGATCCATAGGACTAACACCTAGGTATGTAGCAAATTCAAAAGTCTATTCACTTTGTAATCGTTACAATATCGTGGGCATAAAACTTATATACTTATATGTATGTAACTGTAGGTATGTGTGTGTGTGTGTGTGTGTTTTCTCTCTATGGCCGTGTTTCCTATCTGTGTGAATGCTTTAACTGGCTGCTGAATTTTGTTTGTTTTCTTTTTATCGTATAAGTTATTTTTATGTACTCATCTTTTTTTTAGTTTTTCATTTTTTTTTTTTTCGATTCTTATATTAAAGTTCATCACAGTTAGCGGAGCTGAAATTATGAATAATTATTGAGGACATTGTTGTGTAATACGTTTTCTCTATCTCATTTTTTTCTCTTTTGTTTTTTGTTGTTGTCTTCATTTTGTTTTCTTCTACTAAATCGCAATTGCATATATGTATATGTAGACTACTATAAATTGATTCAGTGTAGTTTTTTTTTTTTAGTTTTTTTTTTTTCATTTTTTTCACTAATTATTATATACGCATGTGTGTGTATGTGTGTCTGTGTGTGTGTGTATAATGTTTGTAGTGTCTATGGGTGTATTACTATTTGTTGGTTGTTTGTTTTTGGGTTTCGCGAACCGCTATTCAGATGGTTGCTCGTTGCGTGCCATTTGGGCTAATCATGATGCCTCAGTGTCATGGAGTATTGCCCTCGAATAGAGCTCGAAACTCGCCGCTACGTGGCCGGGGCAGACCTTCGCGTATCGTTTGCACCGGCTCAGCAATGCTCGACTCTGACCCATGCAGTAAATTCTCCTTGAGATCCATGTCACTGCAAGAGATATACGAGTATTGTATAAGAGTAAGAACATGATACAAGGGTCTAGCATAAACGTATTTATAGGACTATTTTACATTACTTACTCATCTTTGCAGTCATCGGCCTCGGCGGCCAATGCATTGACCACCGCCGTAATTGTATTCGATTCTGGATTGCTTAATTGCTCATCCTTTTGTTGCATTATATTTGGATTTTTGCCAATCTTGTTTAGCCGCTCGGCAGCCACGGTTTCCATGGTCTTGCGCATTAGCGGATATTGATCCAGAACGCAGTTGAAATGATCCACGCTCAACGAGAATAGATTGCAATAGGTTTCGGCTCGCACGCTGGCCACACGACGCGCATTGGTCAGCAAACAGATCTCACCGAAATAAGATCCATCCGATAGTGAGGTGGCAACCTATAAATAGATACCCTGTAATACATTCTAATATGGCATACTCTACACTTACCTCGCCGTTGGCCATGACAATGTCCACCACGCCCTCCTGTATGAAGTACATCTTTGTACCGATCGTGCCCTCCTTTATGATAATATCACCTGAGTTGGAAAAGAGTTTATTAGTAGAGCTCTAGTTCGTAAGTCTTTATAGTTAGATGTACCTGGTTGGAAAACTTCGTATTTCAGTTTGGTAACTACGTCGGAAACAAAATTCGAATCGGCATTAGCAAAAAAAGGCACTGACGCCACGAGGGATCTGGGAATCAAACATTATATAGTCATATAGTATATATGTAGATATATAGTTAGTTTAGTTGATTAGCTTTCTCCAAATACTCAGCCTGTTAATTGTGAATTATTCGTATGGGTCTCCCACCTGCAATTATAGTTGATAACATCCTCGCGCAGCTTCTCGCTCAACTCGCCCAGTATTAACTCTTCATCGAAGAATTTACCCTGGTACCGATGCTCGAAATATTCCGTTATACGCTGTCGCATATCGCGCGGCAACTTGCGATAGGCCATATACTCCTCCACCTGTTTGACCTTCTCGCGATACTGCCGCCTGCTGGAGTCCAAGCTCTGTATTAGATTGGTCGCATGACCAAGGAACAATGCATAACATGTGGCGCCCGATATCATCGATAGCATCGTTAGCCACATATCCGTCAGTGATTGTGGTGGAAATCTGCAAAGGGTTAATTGATAATATATATATTATATATAGATAGAAGTAGAAATTAAATTTATATATTTATTTATATGTAAATTATACATCTCTTGATATTATACCCAGTTTTTGCTTACCTGCCGTATCCTATGCACAGCATATGTGACATGGCTTTGAATAATGCCCATGAGTACTGCTCCAGCCAATATGATTCCTGCACATAACATTAAGTAAAGATCCATTCTTGCACACTTCAATACATATTCATATATTTAGAGAATTCATACCTGTAATTCGTTGATGGATACCCAGGAATTAGATGGAAAACCCTGTAACATTGGCACTAAGAACTGCAAACAGCCGCTCCAGTGTCCGATGAGGAGCATCATGCAAATTAAATTGAAGATCCTCATAAAAACCGAGGCCATATTGAGGAACTGCAACCAGATTTATCAATAAGAGTGCACATCAACTTAAGCCCAGCACCGCATTGTCTATTACATGTATGTGTGTGTGTGTATGTGTTTGAGTGTGTATATGTGTGTGTGTATGTGTGTGTGTATTACAATTGTGAGTTTCACATTTAAATTACAACAAACCAAATCATAAACTATGCCAAGTAAAATAATAATGAAAACCAAAAAATTAAATTAAATTTTTTGAATGGTTTTTTAGTAGGCTTTTACGACTTCCAGCTGCCAATTACTTTGAGCCAAAGCAAAATAATAAATAAACCAAGCCACAGCCAGAGAACGAAATCAAGAAGAGAAAAGGAAGATTTTTAAAGAATTTTCTGTGCTGGCAGCTGATGCTCGCCTCACAGTGGCGCCCAGAAGTATGCAACACTCGAGCTTAGCATAAGCTGCCAATTCGTCTAGCCATTCACAATAGACGATCGCACACACACACATACACTCGCACAGAGCTGGCTGTAGTGGTAGATGCAGACAGTGGAAAATCGCTATCAATCCATATACAAATTAGGCATATAATTAACTAAAAAATTATAAATTAATTGTGAGTCTAATATTAGGCAAGTGTAATACAACCTGAGCGCAATTAATCAAACCATTTCTACGTAGTTTTATATTTGTTTGTTTAGTGCAAATCAGCTGCTATTATGGTACAAGTGCTCATCTTAACTTTTGCTCAGAGTTCCACAAATAAATTGATGCTTAAGTAAAAACGAGTATTATATATGTAATATGAGCTATAAGAAAATATATATATATAGTACACATAATATACATATATATATTTAATTATGCTCACTATTCCAGAAGTATTTTACAATCAAAGCGGTTTTCTTATCTCAGTTGTTAGTGCTACGTTTTCTGTACAGAACGTTTAGAACGAAACACAAGAGGAAAAGGTCAAACGTCAAACCATAAACAGAAACAGAAATAGAAACGAAATAAAACATGGACAGAGCAGACAGAGAGTAGCAAAATAACGGGTGTATTGCATTCAAGTATTTTCTTGTTGTTGCTGTTGTTTTCGTGTGTATCAGTTGTATGAAATATTACAGGGTATTATGCCAGACTTTGGCAATCTTCATTGCCATCTTCATTGACTTTCGCGGATTTATTTACACAGACTTACGGAACGAGGAGATCGCCACGCGAGTCTTGAGCTGAAAACTTTTGTACAACAGAAAACACAAGAGACAGAGAGAGAGAAAGAGAGAGCAAAAGACAAAGAGAAAGAGAACAGAAAAAAAGAACGTAACGCAACGTAAGCCCATAACCAAAACCAATCAAATAACAAAACAAAATAAAAACAAAAACAAGAACAACAAAAACGAAAACAAAGAAACCAACGTAACGGTAAACATATTCGTAAATGGCAACAGTAGCAGAGTTTTATTAGTAGTAGTAAGAGTAGTAGTAGTAGTAGCAGTAGAAGAGAGTAGAGTAGAAGTACAGAGAGAGAGAGAGAGAGAGCGAGAGAGCGAGTATAAGAGCGTAGAGTTGCAGCAGTAAAGCGCGCGCCGAAACAAAAGCAAAAGCATTGATTGTGTTTGTTGGTGTTTATTGTTGCTGTTGCTGTTTTTGTTTTTGTTTTTGTTGTTGCTGTTTGTTTTTTAATCTTGTTTATTATGGTTGTTGTAGCATTATTTATATATTGTTATTATTATTATCATTATGCTTATTCATATTAGATTAGATTACGCACTAGAGAGTGTGTTTGGTTGTGTTTGCGATAGCGAAAGCGTTTTTACTTGATTTGCATTTGCACTTGCCCACAAATGTATGCTATACAATACGTATAAGACTGAATGTGTATATGTAGTAGATAAGTATGTATGCAAGTAACTACTGGATATGTACGTATATGCATTGTATCGGCTATGTAGTAGTACAGTGTTCATGTTCGTGTTCGTGTTCGTTGTTCAACAGCTGTTCGGCTCATCATTATTATCATTAGCATTGCTGTGTATTTATTTGTGTGTATGTATGTGTGTGTGTGTAAGCAGTTTCCCTGGCTTATTGGAAATTATCTCAAACAGTTGCTGCTGCGATATATACAATTTATCAAATGTCTACGAGAAGATTATAAATTTATTTATTTATCGCTGTCTTTGTTTGCCGAAAGTATTTGTCGCAGTGCTTAAGCAAAAAGCATTGAACAAATTATATAAACTCTTATTTCTTGTTTTTTACATGTGTTTTTTTTTTTTCATTCGCATTTAATTTAATTTCTGTGACACTCGAAATACATTTTGCAAATCTCTGTGTCTAGATGCAATTCACAGGCGTTCTTTAACTACTATTTACACTGTACTAACTAGAAAAAGAAATAATCGCAAATAAAGAAGAAGAGGAGTGACAAAACTAGAACTCAAATCTTAAGCCTAATCCTTGGCTAAAGACATGCTCATGCATGAAGTCTACGGCTAGCTAGACTAGCGATAGTTAAATCGGAAAGAACAGAACTAATAGAGCCTTCGATAGCTATCGAATCGGACAAGTGCTGCAGCATCTCAAATCGTTTCTAACCTCATTTCGTGAAGTGCATAAAAACAAACTTCGATTAAACCGAAGTTGGCGCAAAATTCTATTATATATTTTTTTATTATATTATTTTCTGTTTGTTTTTTTTATGCATCAAATCAAGATAATGTATGTATATCAATCAATCAATCAATATTTAGTTATATGTATGTATATAAAAAGGCAGTCTTAGAAAATTTACAGAATGTACGAACGAACATTAAAATTCAAGCAAACATGATCAACGAACAATCGAACAATCGAACGAACGAACGAACGAAATATGCACTAAAACTCAATTTTGGTTCAATCATATCTCAAAAAGAATGTGATCTATGTTGCACCAATAATACATAATTATAATGTCAATCAATCAAGGCTTCTTGTTTTTGTTTTTTTTTTTTATGTTTATCAAAATTAATTTTTTGTTTGATAGTGTTTTGATTTTTATTTGATAAAAAATCTTAAGTTTTTTTTTTTTTTGTAGTTTTGTTTTGGGTCGTTACCTTGAGAATTAGGTTGCTTTTTGTCAAGCCATCTTTGTCTTTTCTATGCATTCTCCCTCTGCGATCAGCACTTTTTTTCTGTAGATTCTGGAGAATCTAAAACCATATATATACACAGGTATTATAAGCCCTGGATTGGCTAGGGTTTTTAAAAAGTTTTAGGTTTTCTTGTCTGATTTTGATAAGCAAATTGTTTTTTTGAGAACTTCTTGAATACTTATATATATATATATATTATGACAGATATATATATTTATTTTTGTTGGTATAAAGTTGACGTTTTCTTGTTAATTTTTTTTTAATTTAAATAAATACATATGTATATATAAACATAAAACAATAAATTGAGTTCAAGTTTCCGTTGTTCTTTTTTGAATATTTTTTTTTGGTGACGTTGCGCAAGTAAAGTTAGTGTTGAGGAAATAAAAAAGCATTTCTCAACACTTGAGAATTATTTGAAATGTTTCTCAGTTGCGACTTGGAAGAAAGTCTTCAGAGATTTTCTTCTCTTTGTACATTGTGCAATGAAGAATTTGTTTGAATTTTCAGTGCTTTATAAAGTCAGCAAGAAATGAAACATTCAAATGAAGAAGAGACACAATAAATATGAATTTAAGCAACAAATCGAAATCATAGAATAGAACAAAATACAGAAAAATATAAAAACACATTTAAAAAAGAAAAAATCGACTGAAATTTCCCCCTGCGACAGAGCGAAGTTTAAAACGTCTTTTGTGAGAATGTTGTGGAGAGAGAGAGGAAGAGCGTTAGAGAGAAAGAGAGAGACGGCTCGCGATTTGGTTTTGTTGTGAGTTGTTGTTGTTGTAGTTGTTGCAGAACTTGATGGGAAGTATTGGACCTGGACGTGGACTTGGACTTGGACTAACTGGGCTTGGAGCACAACGCATCACAAGTTGGAAAACAAATACATTTAAGATTTACAAAACTTTCGATTATGTATTATTAATATTATTATTTTTCTTTTTTGTTTTTATTGTTTTTTCTTTATTTCTCTTTTTTTTTGGCTTTTGTACAGCATTGGTTTGGACATAAATATATAATATATACTTAGGAAGGTAAGGAATTAACAGAAATCAACTGAAATGATAGACATCGAGTATATTCTAAAACATTTAACAACTGAAAATGTATTATTCGAATAACTCCTATGGAATATTGAATGTTAAATCCTAAAAACAGAATCAGAGAAGACTGAGCACTTTGGACTACATATATAGACAACTTGGATCACTTTTAAGCTGTTCGACTGACTGTACTAAAGCCTAAAAACCCAGAGCTAGGTTTTCATGTTCATTTCATTTCATTTTTATCGTTCTTTTATTTTGTGTATTTTGAATATAAATATATATATTTTTTGAGGGTCGGGTAAGGAACCAAAATTGTGTTGCAAACTGAAAAACTGATTTGGTAAACGAAACAAATCGAAATCGAAATAGAAATATATATATATATATATAGCATATATCATTCAATATATATATATATTACTTTTTAATATATCTTTTGCTATGCAAACCAAAAGTCAAACAAATTGCAGAAATTATAATGGAATTGAATCGGAATTGTATACTTACATAGACCTCCTCCCATTGTGAGACGTAGCGGACGAGGCGGGAGAGACGGAGCAGGCGAACTAGAGAAAGTAATTTAGCTAGACGGAGGATGCGCAAAGCGCGTCCGGCATGCAAGATTTGAAAAGAATCAGAGAAATCCTGCAATTTCATAATCTTAATCAAAATGTTGCGTACTGTTTCTTTAAATACAATAAACTTACTTGATTGAAAATTAAAAATATATAATCTAAGGGTATCGACGAAATCAGATCGAGAAAAAACCAGGTTCTTAAATAGTGTTTAGCTATAAGCTTTGGATCCAATATTACTTGTTCAGCGTTGTCTTGTTGCATAATTCCTGTAATTGCGAGAGAGAGAAACAATTAACAAAAGAATTTCAATCAAGGTGGAGGAATTTCGAAAATTCCACTCAATATATACATACATACATATATTGTAATTGTCACATTACCTGTTCTAAAATTGACTACAATATCTATTAAAAAAATAGTATCACTTAGGCAGTTGAAGGCAATCCATCGTGTGCTCAGATCATCGTTGAAGAATGATATTGCGACTGGCAGGATAATAAGATTTGCTACTAATAATAAAAGCATGCAAAGGTCCCAGTAAAACCTGAAAGAACGAACAATAGATGTATAAATAAACTATAAGTATATATTTAAATATGTAGATTGCGTAACTCACCTGAATGAACTGCACGGGTGTATTACCCAATGCCCGGAAGTTTTCTGACGTATGCGTTCTTTGACCAAGGCCTTGCGGCTGCCAAATAATTTCATGGCCAGACGATTGTCTGTCGGCTGGAACCATGATTGCAATTGACTTTTTAGGAAATTGGCCGAGACTTTTTCCGATACTATCGGTATATTGGGCATTGGCTCCTCTTTCGGAGTGCCGTACAACGACACATCATCAAAGTGTACCTGCAAGATGCAAAATTCGATTAATACACACACTGATTCACCAGTAATTAAGGCCTAATTCCCTTTCGCTAGAATGGTATGCTATGATGATTTTACATATGTATGTATGACTAGATGATATAGTTTGATTGTTCGGGTTGGTTAGTTGGTTAGTTGATAATGCCTGTGCTCTAATTGTTTAGGAAAAACCTTAGCTCTTGCCATTTCGGTTCCTTGGTCGCATATTAGCAGCGCCTCATCATCGAAAGCGGTGACCAGCGAGTCGGTGCAGGTGTTCTCGAATGAAATGCGCAAGTCGTTCTCATTCACATTCAATACGGAGCAGTATGAGCAGCGCACTGATTCTTCGCTATCGCCGTTCAGCAGGCTGCAAAACAATTATTGATAAAAAATAACAAAAAATGCAATCATCATAAATAAACATGAATAGGAAATGCAACTAAATATATATATGTAGATATATTGTATTACAAGTACGCGCTTAAGGTAAGCCAGTGAAAGTAAGTTTTATAGGTTTTTTTGTAGTTTTTTTTTTTTTGTAATTCTCATAATTGTTGCACACGCACAATGCACAATTCGCACTGTTGCTGCTGCAGCTGCAGCATCCAGATCTCTCACCTTGCATTCGGTGATTGTCAAGGTCTTTGGCTCGTTGCGGAAACGAAATCGCGTGGTCTGTGTGCTCCGCTCTCTCGCCGGCGATGGCTGTTTGTCTGTCTCTATTGTTTGGTAAAGTAGAAGCGTGCAATGCTATTTTTTTTTTCGTGTTTTTGTATTTCTTTCTTGTTGTTGTTGCTGTTCTGCTTCACACTCAATTGAGTGTAGTTTTTAAATGGGAAAGCTACGTTTTAATTAAGCCTGTTGAAGCTGATTTAATTTAATCTTCGCCTCGCATTAGCCTAATGAATTTATTACGACCGAATATTATTATTATTAATATTATTATTATTATTAATATTAGTGTGCGTGCGCGTCTTTTGTATACATATTTTAAAAATAGCCACGAAGTTGAGCAACAACAAAAGCGCTTAGAATTTCTACACAGCCGATCGGATAACTATTATCCGTTTGTTATCCATTGCCAGCCACTGTTATCCACTGTTATCCAATACATTTTGCATGCTTTTGTTGTTGATGTCTGCAGTTTTGGTTTTGGTTTTGATTGCGTTTTCGTTTTTGTTTCGTTGCGATTTGTTTTCTTTGGTTCTATTGTGGTTGAAGTTTAATTGTTAGTGGAAACTGGAAACGTGTTAAAGCAGCTGTTCGCACTGATTTGGTGACCGTAACTTAATGTTATCGCTGTTCACAATTACACAAAAAGTATGCTTGTACGAGTGTGTGTGTGTGTATGAGTTTGCATGCAGTTTGCTCTATATACCGTAATTTATCACTTTCAGTTATTACAAGCCCGCTAACCGAGCGCAACTAAGTAACAATGCGCGGCCAGCCAGCGCCGGCAAACACTCCGAACGAACGCGTCTGTCGAATATCGTCTCCGAATACTAAATACCGAATACCGAATACCGAATGCGCGTGTATATAAAACCGAGACTTTTGGTATTCGGAATCGAAAATTGGTGTTCGTCTTCTGCTTGTGCATGTATGTGTGTGCGTGTGTGTGTGCGTGTCGTGTGGCGTCCTCCAGCTGTCGGTTTATTTTGTTTGTTTGTTGCTTTGCTCGTTCACTCGATTGTCTGTTTATATGTTTATTTGTTTGTTTGTTTATTGCTCTGCTTTACCTCGACTCTCAATTTACGGCAATAGGGAATGCCGAAAAGGGAATTTGGCGCGTAATTAAATAATTGATCAAGTGAAGCTGCTCGCTCGATCATTTATTTAAGTTTTCTTATTCTCCTCCTCTTCTTTTTGTAAGTTTACTTATTTTTTTTTTTGCGGCGAGCTGTTGCCGTGCCGGCTAGATAACCTGTTCTGAGGCTCTCGCGTTGCCGTTGCACAATAAATAAATAAAAACAATATTTTTGTTGTGTTGCGTTTGCTTTTTAATTGATTTTGCGACGAGCCGCGTCGCAAATTATAGCTCGTCTATAATTTGTTGCTATTCTTCAAAAATTGACGCCAATAAAAGCACAGAAAACGGAACAACAACAAAAACTATCAGAATTACCTCTAGATTTTATGTAAATGAATTGGTCTAACGGGTTACCGAGCCCGGGCCGGGAGGCTAACAACAACGACAACGATCATTGAGCGCGAGATGGAGCTCAGCGAGACAGAGAGAGAGAGAGAGAGGGAGAGATTGTAGTTGGGGTAGGGGCAGGCAAACACCGTTCGCCTTTAGTCACAATCTAGTCCAGTAAATTATGGATATAGTCGATTTGAGTCACTGAGCTAAAGCAATTGATATTATGATAATGGCGCGAGAGTTTTCCGCGTCAACAACGCAATCAGCACGTACAGCAATCAATTCCCAATGCTCAATATCTCATCTCTCTCACGGTCACGCGATTGCCCGATTTGAAAGTTTAGTTCCGATTACAGCGATTCGAGGGATTAGTTTTTGAGTCCTGCTCACTGCACCGATCGTCACGCTGCACGCTTTAATTATGATCGAAAGCCCCACGCGCGAATGAAGTTCACTGTTCGCGGCTTAGAAGCTTATTATGCGGCCGAAGTACACACATATGTAACTCCCCGACTCAGACACAGACTGCGACTCAGACAGCGACTCAGACTCGGAGTCAGACGATGCTGATGGCTGTATGCAAATGCTGCTCGATAAGCGGCTAACAAAAACCGGTAAAAGACATGAGACGCGAATTTAACGACAAGCGGCAGCGGCAGCAGCAACAATAATTAAGTGTGCTCTAGTCGATGGTACTCGACTAGCAAATACCCTGGATGTTGGGGTGAATTTAAAAAATAATTAATGAAAATTCTTTCACATTAGAAGAAAACATCGAAGAATGAATATATGTATATCTATATAGATCATAAGATCTTGTTTATTTACTATATATGTATATTTTCAATTATAGAATATATGTTTAGACCACATTATTATATGATATCATTCAAATAGAAATTCTAACTTACTTAAATCTATTCTAGTCTGAAGAGACGAACGGAAAAACAGTGATACGGACGGTAGAGACTTAATGCGTATTAGAAGACTCATTAAATATTTACAATAGCTGCCAACTCTATAATCCCGAATACCCTACTTTAGTTTAGGAACGAACGGAATGAGGGATGAACAATCGGAGCGATCGTCAGAGACAGAATCCGCTGTACAGGCGAAAAGATAGTCGGACGGACAGTTCGACAGTCGGATAGACAAATTGAAGTCCAGTCTAGACAGATGAAAAGACGGAAAGAAACATAGGCAGATGGACAGAACGGACGGAATCGATAGACTCTATAAATATTAAAAGTAAAAGAAGTGTTCTTCCGCCTGTCACATGCAATATACTCCACTTATCCATTGCAATTGAGTACAGGGTATAGCAACATCGAACGACGACTTTGCATGCGTAATTCGCTTAGCAATTGGAGCGTCGCATCGCGTCGCGTCTCTCAAGACATTGTAACCGAGCAAATGGCCAAATTGGCCAACTGGCTGCCTCGTTAACTGGTTAATGGTTGATGATAAGAATAGTTAAGTAAATGCACATACACTCACATACAATATATATGTATGTATATCTATAAATGTATGGGTATAGCAGACTCACCGATCGCTCAGCTTGCTCTTGTGCCTGCGTATGTGGCGTCGATTGAAGCTGTTGGTGCACGATGTGGACGTTGGCCTTGACGTCGGATGATGGACGCCAAAGTTGTGGAGCTGCAGCGACTTGAGTGTGGCTGGCGCAGTCGATGCCTGGCCGTGGACGTGCCCGTGATGGCTGTGATGGCCGTGTCCAGTGTGTCCGACAACACCGGCACTGGCTACTGTGATGGTCGACTCGCCCACCGCCTCATTGGCCGGCTCGGAGCCCTGCTGGGAGCCGTTGCTGGACGAGTGATGGGTGTAGTCGGTCGGTGCGCTCAGCTGTCGATTGAATTCGGCCTTGCGCCGTGTCAGATCCGTCAGGCAGTACTTGTTCAGATGGCCGTTGCTCGAGACGGAGCTCTTGGGCGATGATGCCAGATGCTGTGTATAGGCCGAGTGTCCTTGTCCGTGTCCTTGCCCCTGGCCGTGACCGTGGGCATGTAGCTTGTGGCAGGAGTTGCTGCTCACGCTTAGCTTATTGCCGGCGCTGTGCAGCAGATTGTTACAGTTCTTGCCGCTGATCTTCGCCGCCAGCGAGTGCGGCACCGGCGGACTCTTGCCCGTCGTCGGTATCGTGTTGCTGCCGCTGCTGCCAGCCGCCCGGTACTCCTTGTCGTCGCTCTCGCTGCGCACCGATGCCCGATACGCCGGAAATGTCTTCGTCTTGGTCTTCAGCGAGCCGTTCAGCAGCAACTGTTGCTGCCGTGCGGCAACCGCCGAGAGCGCCGGCAGCTGCTGTTGGCGTGTCGCTGCTGCTGCTGTTGCTGCTGTCGCTGCCGAGGATGAGGATGAGGATGAGCAGCCGGTTGCTGTGGCGGGTGCCGACAGAGACGATGGCACCGTATGGGCAGCACTTGGCGCCACCTGCGGCTGCAGCGAATGCTTCTTCTCGACCAGATACAAGTTCAGGTACTTGTCACCCGGATGCAGTGAGTTGTCCGAGACGGCGTTCGACTTGGATATGATCTGGCCCTTCTTCTTGGCGGTGCGTGTCTTCAGTGAGAGATTGCGCAGCTTCTTGGACTGCTCCTTGATCTTGTTGGTGCGCAGGAACGAGGGACTGTTCGCGATGCACTTGAAGATGTACGTCTGATTCACCAGCTGCTGCTTGTCGCTGCCCGTGTCGTAGTCGCTGTTCAGATTGAGATTGAGATTGAGATTGGTGAAGTGCGGCTCCGACAGCTGTTGCTCGCTGTAGTGGCTCTTCAACAGGCCGCCAGCTGCTGCCGCTGCGCCAATCCCAATGCCTCCGGCCGACGCCTGATCCTCGGACGCGGGTGCTGCACTCAAGCTGCGCGTGTATTCGTGACACGCATCGTACAGAGCCGATTGGCCGCCGGTGCTGCTGATGCTCTGGGTGCCACAGCTAACGGGACTGTGGCTGTGCGAGGGCGCCGGATCGAGTATGCGCAGCCCACTGCGACTGTCGCTGGAGTTCTGCTTGGAGATGCCGCTCGATAGCCGACTGCTGCTGCGCTGCCGTTGGGCGCGTGGCTCATCCAGGCCCAGCTGGCCCAAGCCAGCGGCTCCTCTCAGCAGCGAGACACTATCACCGTCTCGATCTCGATCCCGATCGCGATCCCGATCCCTATCTCGATCACGATCCGCTACCTCGCCGCGGCGACTGCGACCGTAGCCGAGAGCGACTCCAACGCTGCCGCTGCTGCAGCTGTGCTGATCGGCCGCCGGACTGGGACTGGGACTGTTGCGCACGGAGGTGGAGGCCGAGGAGTGCGAGTGGATGGGTATGGGCCCAGAGGCCGCCGCCGCTACCGCTGCCGCTGCCGCTGTTGCCGCCGCCGATGCGGATGCGGATGCGGATGCAGAGTTCGATCCCGCCTGTGCGTAGCTGAGGCTAATCAGAGACTGACGCACCAAGTGCTGATGCGAGTGCGAGTGGCGCTGCTGCTGCTGCTGCTGATCGTCGGGGTACAAGTTGTCTCGGCTGGCGCTACAAGAGGCACAGAGACAGGAATGAGAACCGGGTAAATGATATAGAATGAATGGCGATAGACGCCGGCAAACACACAAATTTATCTATTTGAGATTGGCAAAAAAGAAACGAAATTTATACAGCGGGTGCGGGTGCCAGAAACTGGACAGAGGCTACGCTAAAGTGAGCAGGAAACGGTGTGGAAAGCACGCCGAGACAAAAACAAATAAACAAAAGAAATTGTTAATTATAAATATTGATTGTGCAGCTGTGTGAGTGGAGGGACGGTGCTAGGGTACGGGGCGTGTGACTAGAGGCTTGAGCTCAAGCGGCATCTGAGTTCATCAGAAACGCTCAGCAAACTATATACATATAACATTCTATATACATATATGTATATGTGTATGTATATACATGTGATACAATTTATACACCCGTATTTATAGATATATATATATGTATATGTATGTACATTGAAGCGACCGAGCAGTCGACATGCTCATCTGCTTTTGATCGCGCGAAAAATTGAACTAAATTAATGTTTAGAAACACGCATGGCACTTAGATAAAGATATATAGATATATACAGAGTTATATAGATGTGTGCGTGTGTGTGTGTGTGTCTGTGTGTTTCTAGACAGGCGTGCACATTAAGCAAATAACCAAGATATATAGCTCTTTGGTCCCCCTCCCACAAATTGAAAGCCTTAACAAGAATGACCCCTACTGTCGCTCCCTCTCTTTCCTTCTAAGAGTCTGAGCGGAAGTACTCTAAATCAAATTTTGCTAAGAGCTCTACCGATAAGATAACACGCCGAACATTTATGTTTTATTTATGGTATCGGGTATCTGGTATCGAGTATCGGGCATCTGGTATCTGATTGTCTGGTTAGCTGAACTTTTTGGGCAAGCAGATAATATATATACAAACTCATATGCATAGCTATATTGCAGTGGTAACTAATGCAGCGAAAATGGAGTAAAAATATTCTATAGAGTTGAATCGGAAACCTCCTTCTAAAAATATATGACAGCTTATTACAAACTAATTTAATTCTATTTTTTTGTACTTCTATATTTTATTTATATATTTTTTCTGCACTCCCTAAAATATATCATTATATTATTTTTATTTTTATTTTTTATTTTTATATTTTATTTACGAATTTTTTTCTGCACTCCCTAAAACATATATCTGATTTAGCAAAGATATATTAAAAATGTATATAGAGATTGTAGATGTTTAAATAATTTTATTATTTAATTTAATTCGTCAGTTGCAAATTTGGTCCCTTTTCAAATGTAGTCTAGCACACTGTGCACACTGGGCCAATGGGAATGGCTCAGCAGAAGTCGACAGCAAAAATGTGCATGTAAAGCATTTATGTATTTATATATAAATTTTTTTTTTTCAGCTAAGCATAATGCGAACAAAAGAAGAACAATTCCAAAAGAGTTTTATATATGTAAATATCTCTCTATATATATATACATATATATGTATTCATTTACATTCAGTTAGTAAAGGGAAGAGCTACTGCTGCCATTGCCCCTTGATGGTGTTGCTGTATCTGTGGTTCTAGCTCAGTCGCAATCTCAACTCGTTTGGCACGCAAGCGGCACACGGGCCAATGCAAATATTTGTTCAGCATTTTCTATTGACAGTTTGAGTGCAAAAATTGTGAATCGTAAATCGCAAATCGCAATCGCTGAGCAAACTGAAATCAATTTCACTCAATTAAGCGCTCACGCCATGTAGAGCAAATGCAATTATCTCAATTTGGAATATGCATTTTCGGAGTTCGAATTTTGCATTTCTGTGATGCATTAGCGTAATGACAGCCCTACAGCAAACAGAAGAACAAGAAGCAGCAGCAGCAGCAGCAAACAAAAATTGTTACGAATGACTGCAGATAAATCTGACGTTAATCCGCTTTCAAGTCTAACTTGAGATGCTGACTGAAATCAAAGGGAAAGCAACGCCTCAGACAGGTTTCTTTTGTTGCTTTTTTTGTGTTTTTTGGCTGTTGTCAATTTGATTTGAATTGGGACTTGAAGCACTCGAATTTCGCATCGTCAAGAGCGCTGCGGACAAATGTGCCCTGCGGCAGCTCGAGCAGCTTCCAAAAACCTGCAAACAATTGGCAAGGTTGCCTTTGCCCATGATAATTGTATTGACTGCTCGCTGGGCCGGCTCCAATGTCAACTTTGGCGCATTGGAGAGACACAAGTGGGAGAGTGGGCTGTGGGGGGTGTGTCCCTTCACCAATGAGCACGTGCACGTGCTGCCATCCTCGGGCAATCCAATGCGTTTAGCTGGTAGAGACAGAGAGAGACCCAGTTTCTTAAACACAATATGACTCAATTATTAATTCAAGAGCCAATTGAAGGCATTAAGCGTAAATTCAAAAAGCGTAATTGCGCCGGACCCGGCAGCTAGCAGCTGACGGCTGGTTGGCGGTTGGCGGTTGGCGGTTGCATTGCATTCCATTTTGTTTATCGAAATTATATCAATTTCCCTCAGCAGCAAGTGCAACAGCACAAGGCGGCGGTTAAATGTGTTTTTATATACAATAACAAGTCAGAAAGCTCAAAGCGGGACTGCTCGACTACGGGATTCCCTGCACGCATTGAAGAAATGATAATGCAATAAATTTAGATAAAATTTACAAGATTTTATATTTAAAATTTGACGACTTTAAAGATGTAGGAAATATATATTTATATTTTTGATTAACGATAACATTAAAACGGTAATAGTTTTCGATTTTTTAAAAATATAATCAATCTGTTGATGATATAGAGGAACACACAACTAAATTCCAAGACTCTAGCTCTTATAGCTTCTGAGATCGGCGCATTCATACATACAGACAGACGCACGAAGGAAGGGACTCACAGGCAGACAGCTCACGACATACATATATGTCTTCTGCCTCTTACAAACCTGTGAACAAACCCATTATGCCCTGGTATTCCATTTACAATGGGTGCAGAGTATAAAAACTTATATAGAAATATTGAAATATATATATATTTATATACCTATATGTATGCATCTATATAGAAATGTTTCCCTATGTGGAATTGATATAGCGTGCGCCGCTTATGAATTTTACAATTGATCTGCTCTAATTTTAGCAAAAATAATAATTTCTTGAACTTTTGCCATATTTGAGGAATCGAAATAGGCAGCTATATTTATTTATATATGTATATGGAAAATTATTGCAACTGTAAATTGAGAAAGCACATTGAAATGAAAATCAATGCAGCTGCCAATCAATTTGCATAATGCCAATCTCTCAACTAAACAATCATCAAGGAGGGGCGAGGGGAGTACCTGAACCACACCTATCGTGATAGTTTGAAATGTAATTAAATTTCAATAGCCCATCATCTATATTTATGTCTATGTATATCTGTCTATATCTGTAGCCAATTTAAACCGGTTAGACAAAGGACCAATCACAGTAGACACAATGCTGAATTGTCCATTGTCAAAACTGTAATTAATATGATATTTTCAGCCATGCTGTGCCATAGGTCATAATTCTTAATAATAGAACACGCAGTGAATTAATGCTTTCATAAAAAGATTCATCAGCTATATATACATATACATATATATATACATATATATATCTTTGTACTGTGTATTTTGACAAGCAAAAGTGACTCCAGCACGCCGAACATTAATTATTCGAGCGTAATTTGCAATTAGAATTGAGCTGAAAATAAATCTACGTCATACTCAAACGTCATGCCAATTCAAAATTAATGTCGTTGATCTTAAAATTAAATTATAGTGAGATATAGGTACTTAAGCATTTGTATGTATATGTATATATACAGGTACAGATATATTACTTCAGGTAGATCTCATAATGGGCACAGCAGCAAGCTTTAACAATCAAATAAGCCAACATCGAACAGGCCGATGCTCAAATACTCTTGCAGCTAATTAAATATATTAATGAACGAACTGAATTGTGAAGATAATATACAATTTAGTATTAATACATTGTGTTTCAAAGCTCTCAGTTCTTCCAGCTCTACATTTTAAATACAATATATATATTTTCGGCATTCTTGTAAAAAATTAGGAAAACAATATTTTTGGATGCTACTATAAATTCTTTGCAAAAATTAGCTTGAAAATCGGGTACACAGACAGACAGACAGATTTATATGTCGATTAAGATAACAAATATATTTAATAAGTCAATAAAAATACTCGCTGCAAGAGCATTAAGAATAATAATAAAATAATATATGTATATATTTTACATTTTCGATTTTTGATCAGGGTTTTACGAGCAAGTGTATTTATCTCTATATACATATATGTATATATAAAGTTCATTGGCATTGGCAAAGGGACTTGCTAAAATATTAATAAGAAAAAAACGATAATATTAAGTAGCGTTTCGGAATGCATTAGCATAGGAGGAAGAAGAAGAAGATTAGGATAGCTGAGTGCTTTATACAACTATTAATGGTAAAGTAGAATAATTCATTGAAACGAGAAACATTGTTTATGCTCATAGAGTTCTAAGGTAGCTTGCAGTAGGGGAGTAAGGAATAGCAAGTAAATAGCATTTAAAACGTGTTGTGGGACAATCTGTAGCAAGTACATAGTTAGTACATAACTAATAGTAGTAGCAGTAGTAGTAGTAGTGGTAGTTAGTAGTAGAATAGTAGTAGTAGTAGTAGTAGAGTAGTTGAAAGGTAGAGGCAGAGAGAGGCAATTTGAAATTGTGAGTACCTTCACTGATGATGTCAGTACGTACGCAAAAATTGGCTTCCACAGCGTTAATATGAAACGGAATCGAGTGTTTCACGCTGATTGTTTCGATTTCACTTTGTTTCTTTTTCTTTATGTTTTTGTTCTTTTCTGCGAAACTTGTTTCGCTAGCGCTTCGTTTTGGTTTTGATAATTTAAGTTTTTTTTTTTTTTGCTTTTTGCTTTTTGTTCAAGTTTTGTACTTTTAAGCAAGTTTTCTGTAAAAATAACAACAACAACAATGACAAACATAATTTTAAATGTAAATATTCACTTCAAGGAAACAAAAAGAATGGGATTAAAAAAATAAAAATAAATAAGTTTTAATTAACTAATAGTCGGATTCCACGAAGCAAAGTTTTGTTTGTTTAACTGGAAAAGTTTTGCGGAATCCGTCTGTGGCACACATACAAATACAAATGTGACCGTGTGTCTGTGTGTGTGTGTGTATGTACTTGCTATGTGCAGCTGTTAACAGTATACAAAAATCTGTAACTAGTTCAATTGGAAACATCGAGCTTCCTACACAAAAATGCCAACAAAACTGTTTATCTCACTCTATGTATGTATGTGTGTGTGTGTGTGTTAGCTACAATGTGCAAGCAACAACAATAATGACAGCAAGCCATTTTTTTTTTTTTATCAATACACACATATACTAAGAGACACAAATACATATGAAGGGTAAGCCGAAATTCGGTCAGTGCTTTAATCATTGAAGTAAAAGCGAAAGCTTCCGTTGCCTGCATTGATGTGATGTTGTCGTTGGACATGTACACACAGCCACACACACACATACAAATACGCTAACACAATTACACACACACTCAAACACTAGAGAAGTAATTGAATGGCGCCTGTGTGTAGGCAACGGTTTTTGCACACTGCATACAAGTGCACTTAAAGTACTTTGACACTATTTTTCGAACGGTTGCCCATTGTTGTTTGGCCATTGTTGCTGTTGTTGCCATTGTCGCCATTGTGCTGGCCGCTTGGCTTTTAATCTAGTTTCGTAATTGCATTGACTGAGTGACGGATGACTAACGCTGCCCGCCCACCCGCCTTCTCTCTGTGACCCGTTCAATGGACGGAAATCAGTTGCATTGTGCTCGAAAAAGCCAAAGGAAATAAGCAAAATGGGATCAAATAAGAATATTGAACAAGTGAAACTTGAACACACACAAATACACACAAGCACACACACATACATATACACTTATATAGCCATAAGTAATTACAGCAACAAATTGACCCTAAAAAGCTGTTTTCATTTGCTTTCAAATTTAAGCTTTCAAATCGTAGCAGACACACACACACATACACATTTAGATAAACAACAGCAGCAATAACAACAACAACAATGCCAACAGTTTAACTTAAGAAATCAACAAACAAACGAACGAACAAACAAACACAGCAAACAAACCAAAGGAAACAACACAAACGAATGGGAATGCTGAAAATGAAATGAAACGGAAACGGTAATACATTCATATATATGTATGTATGTGTGTACGTATGTATGTATATATTTTAATATGCACACATTCATGTATGTATGCATGCGTATGCGGGCAGGTATGCTTGAAGGTATGTCTGTGTGCGTGGGCTTCAGGACGTACCAGCTCTACTATATTATTGATAAGCAGACTTTTTCCTAAATATTTGATGAAATGTTGGGATTTAGGTCGTTCATACCCATAAGCACAGCCTCAACGTCACACGCTCGCACACGCATACCAAATGCATGCACACACACACACACACACATACCAAACATACCCAAAATGCCGAACATACTAAATATACCATAAATACGTACATACATACAAGCACGTGTATACACTTGTATGCGATACGTAACGGAGCGTCACGTAACGTAACGTAATGTCATGCACATGTATGTATATAATAAGCAACGCAACGAAACGCAGCGTAACGCAACGAAACGTAACGCCATGTAACGTAATATAATATTAATACAATACATAAATCCATACATGCACATGTCCACTCATGTATACGTAACGCAACGCAACGCAACGCAACGTAACGTAATGTAATGTAACAATTATACGTTTAATCAACAACAAAGAAATATAAGAGATTAATTATACATATTTATAATTGCATACCGTTGATCGTTGGTAAATGTTCCGAAGGCTCCAGGACCGCTAACTCGGCGCTGTGTGTGTTTAACGTGCATTTTCTGTTACAAAAGCCCAGCGAACGCAGCTCCTCTGCATGGAAACGGTGAAATTGCGTATTTTTACTTTCGCTCTTCGTTAGTTTGTAATGCCGTTACGCCACGGCTGTTACTCCTTGTTGCTGCCTTCTGCTCAGATTAAATCGCGCGCGCTCGCACTCACACACACACAACAGCCGCACACACACCTGCCGCGCGCACACACAAGCACGCAAACACACACTCTGTTGCTGTTGGGTTTTTTTTATGCTGCTGTTGCTGCTGCTGCTGCTCCTGCTGCTGATGTTGCTGTTGTTGCTGTAGTTGTTGTTGTTATTGCCATAGAGCACAACCCGTTAGGCCTGTCGCAATGCTCGACTTTATCATGGTGTATTTGCTGCATATGGTAATCGAGGTTGTGTCTCTGTGCCTATGTTAGTGTCTTTGTGTGTGTGTGTGTGAATTTTGTTTAGGTGTATAGTCTGTCTCTCTCTCTCTCTCTCTTTCTGTCTATCTCTCACTGCCGTTTGTGTCAGTGTGGGTGTGTGGGCGCAAGTTGCGTTTCGATTTTTGAGAATTAACTAATACCAGAATACAAGTACAAGACATATACGAACACATAAACAAAAATAATTGCTTTTCGTTGTTGCTTAGATTCTTCTTCTTTTGGCTCTCTAACTCCCTCACTCTCCCGCCCTCTCTCTCTCTCTCTCTCTCTCTGTCTCTGTCTTTCTCACTCACAGCGGCCGCATGCTGAACGTTTTTAGCGGCTTTTTATTTGCTCTTATTTTGTTACTATTTCACTTGCTAAACTCTGTTGGGTTGGTGTCTGTGTGTGTGTGAGTGTGTGTGTTTGAGTGTCTTTGGTGGGTTATAGTTGGAGGTGTTAAGTAACGTAGGTTGACTGTCTAAAATGTAGTTACTAAAATAGTTAACAGCACTAGTTATATTGCTTATGGATCTGGTTGGGTTTGGTTTCGCTTTCGCTTTCGAATTGGAATTGAAATCGGAATTGGAGTTTTAGGTTGAGTTTCAGTTGGGCGCTCGCTAATGCTGAGTTTTGAGGTTATGTTTAACGTATTTGTCTACTGAGTATATATTAATACCATATGTTGCTATTTTTATTTGACTTGTATCTATATATGTATGTATATATTATGCCTACAATATTATATATTATATGTAGATTTTTCGTGTTTTCTCGTGTTCTTTTGTACTTTGGATTATAGACGTCGTTTTATATACTCTAAGGGATACCGTTATTATAGTTATTTGTTTGTTTGCTTGTCGCTTTAGGTGGAGTTGTTAGTGGCGATGATAGGCGGGGCGGGCGAAACTGAAGGATGGTGGGCAGCAGGCGGAGAGCACACACGGTTAGTTATTTATTTATTTGTGTTTATCGTTTAAGATCGTTAAATATACATACATATGTTTAGAATATCACAAAGAACGGCTATAATAAATTTACTATTTAGCATCACTTTTTTCTAGGCCACGGCAAAAGATTATAAATTGAATTTCTAGCTGCTTCGATTCGGCTCCTGTTTCTTTTAGTTTTTGGTTTTTGGTCTCGTCTTCCACTTACTTTCCGTCTTCCTCTTCGTCTTCGTGTTCAAAGTTCAATGAACGCAACGAATTATCTGCGATGACTTTTCGCTACTTCTCTAATGGCTTGTTGGAAATTGTTGTGAGTTAAGTTAAGGCGTTATGGTGTTACCGTTATATATATAAATCTATATATATTTATATATATGTGGCTATATTGTGGTCCGGGTTTTCCTCCTTTTTTTTTTAATTTTGGGGTAACCGGGCCGCTTGTGGTTGGCCGGGCGACCGTGGGGCGTGGCGCGGCGTGGCTTGTGCTGAAGTTACGTCAAGGCGCGTAATGCAAGAAACCCAAACACAGGTATATATATATATATATATCTATACATATATATTTAGATATATCTCTAAATGTAAGCTATAAAAGTTGCACAAGCAGCACGCGAGGCGAATTTGTAGGCGTCCTTGTCGTCCTGCACGTCCTTAATTAGTGCGTTTATTTCGTAATTCTTGGAGTTTGTAGTTTCGTTTTGCGGCTTTATAAAAATAAATCCATTTACACATACATATACATATACAGATATATAATTAGTTATGTTCTATGCAATTTGTATATATATGTATATGTAGAGAGAGAGGCAACTACTTGGTAGTTTTAGTTTAGTCGTTAAGTGCGATTAATATTACATATATATATATAATCGTATATATAATTAATTTGATTTTGCTACATGAAGAAGACGCTTGTTCTACAAACTACGAGGTTTCCTTTAGCTATAGCTCTAGTTATATCAGTTATTTCATTCACTGCTGAACGAATCGCATAACGTTTTTATATAAGTACCACACATATATATATATCTATATATGCGTGTGTTTTTTTATAGTTAATAGTTATGTATGTCAGTATATAACGCCTCTATAGATAATTGTATTGTATATATGTTATAGCACTTTTCCTTTATATATAAGTATGTATGTATGAATGTAGCGAGTGTTTCTGTAATTTTCTGTTTTTTTTTTTTTCGTTTTTGTTGTTGTATATTTTTAAAAGTAATTTGTTCTTGCTAAATTTTGTTAAGTATTTATAATTGCTGCGCTTTGCTGTAGGTGTGTGTGTGTGTCAGAGTGTTTTATGTATTTGTGTATTTGCTCAATTTCTTTGTTGCAGGTACATAGGTTTTTTGGTTATTTTGTTTTAAGGTGTTTTGTGGTTTTTTTCTTAGTTTGCTTTTAGGCGTTTCCGGGGTCGTTGATTAAGTAATGCTGCACTTGAAGTTTGATCTAGTTGTAGCTTATATAGTTTGTTTTCGTTTCGTTACGTTTTCTATTTGATTATGTAATTATGCTTGGTCTTTACTGTTATATTGAACTGTGTTGTATGCCACTTGCGCTAAGTTTAGCTGCTTCGTTTAAAAATTTTGCAAAAAAGAAGGACGTAAGTAAGAGGTAATTCGTCATCCACATACACACACGCACATACACACATATATTCATGTACACGTATATATCCATATATATGTATGTATGTATATAACCAACAACACACACACCCAGAGATTTAGCGTGTGAGTGTGTGCTTTTATTGAATGAACCGTTTAGCGTTCGTTAAATGTTAAACAAATTCTTTACGCAACACAATTTGACTCTTTCACACAAACACACACACACGAACAGAAACCGCAAGCGAATCATATGAAGAAAATGGAACAGAAGAAGAAAGTGCACGTTAAATCAATGCTTCTTTTGACCTCTATTACATTTTCGTTCGTCTTCGCTTGCGCCTTCGCTTTTCATGTCTCCTTCGCCTGCTACCTGGAACGTTTTTTTTTTCGTTCGCTTCTGCTTCTTCTTCGTATTTTCAATGTCCCGTGTTACGGCACAGTTGAGCACAGCGTGTTTCGATTAGCTTTTTGTTAAGTATTGTGAAGTAGATTTCTTAGCGCGTTTTTCTTGCACATCCGCTGCGTTTATCACAATGCTGCTTGAATCAATTGATTTATAACAAATTATGGAATGTGTGTGTGCGTGAGAGTGGCGCTTAGCTTAATCTAGTTTTGCTCACAGCAGCGTTTCACTTATTGTATGTGTACTTTCAACTGAAAATCGCTTTACATAACGGTACTATGGTACTCTGTTACTCGCTGCTGCTGCTGTGCTGTGCGAAACACGACACGAACGAACTCAGCGCGACAAGTGAATCTTCGCTTGGCACTGACGTGCGCCGTGAGCCTGTGAAATTTCGCTGAAAATCGATAAGGACACACACGGACCAGGCACACACACACAAACCAACAAACACGCACATACACTCCCGCATAGACCCAGCGCAAATGCAAAAGCAGCGCAAAGTCACCAAAACTAAAAAGCACAATACACCGAAAACGAGAGCGCTCGCTGCCAGTGAAAGTGCACATGTCCTGAACGTGCTGCTACACTGGTGGCCAACAATAGTGGGCGTAGTGCGCGGCATTTATATTGTGTTGGTCAATAGATAAATTTGTTATAAGCCATGATATCTCAATAATAATTAACAATAGTTAATTATGAGTTAGTAGATTAAATGCAAGTTTACTTCTTATTTTTCATGGAAATATTATTATAGTTATGTTTATGATTATATTGGTATATATATTTTTTTGTTATACCCTGAACCCATTGAAAATGGGAAATCAGGGTATAATGGTTTTGTGAAAAGTATGTAACAGGCAGAAGGAATCATCGCAGACCCCATAAAGTATATATATTCTTGATCAGGACGATGAGCTGAGTCGATATAGCCCTGTCCGTCTGTCCGTCCGTCCGTCCGTCCGTCCGTCCGTCCGTCTGTCCGTCCGTCCGTCCGTCCGTATGAGTGCGTCGATCTCAGAAGTTATAAGAGCTAGAGAGCTGAAATTTTGTATGTAGACTCGTGTATACCATACGCAGTACGAGTTTATCATATTTTTTCGATAACTCATTCGATATCTTTTTTATCGAGGATAATCGATAAATTGATATTGTTTTTTCCGCCTAATTTCTACACTTTTAGACATAGAGTCTTCAGATTTGTTGTGTATATACATTTGATGGATACACACATTTTGCCATTTACAGATTTTGGATACCACGCCCCCTTCGCCCCCAATCCGTAAAAAACGTATTTCAAGTACTAGAGACTTGTGCTTTGGAATGTACACACATTTACACATTATGATTACGTTCTGAAAGTTTCGTTAGGATAATACGTCTACAAAAGAAATTATTCAACAAATAAATTCGCATAATATGGCCCACACTGCAGCGCAGCCCAAGCGCAGTCGCTGCTTACTGCGCAGTTAGCAGAGCGCGGGCTTATGCATGCGTGTGGATCCAAGTGTATGTATGTGTGCATTAAAGAACTGCAGAATGATTAGAATGTCAGCTTGGAGGGTTCAGGGTATCTCCTAGTCGAGCAGTCTCGACTAGAGCCTTCTTACTTGTTTTATATTATATTATTTTATTTTTTAGTACAGTAGCAACTGAATTCTTAAAATTCAAAACACATTGCAAACCAAGATTGCGTATACGCAATTTTTTCCACAAAAGTATTATCTTTGTAATATTTTTAATAATATTAATAGTTTTTATATACAGCTCCATAGCACAAAAATAAACATTTTCTGAATTATAGTAATGGATATATTGAATATACTCTTTCAACAGCTGAGCACTCCATTGCTGGCCACCAGTGTACACGCACTTATAAGCGTCATCTAAGTTAAAGCTGAGAACGTGAGCATGCGAGTGCGCATTTGTTTGGCAAGCTTTGCTTTTGCTCAAAGTCCTTGCGCTCACACTGGCTGCCAGCGGCGTCGTCGTCATTCTGTGACGTTTGCTCGTGCAAAAACAACACAAATAACTGAAAGCCGAATGGAGAGCCGAACGCTTGGCACGAGCACGCACGAACTGGCGGCGCTTGGCTGCCCGCTGCTTGCGCTTTGCTTTTGTGTTTTCGCTGTGAATGAAAGTTCGAAAGCATCAGCTGGTTGGGCTTTAACATATTCTCAATTGCGCTCAACGGGAACCCCGTTTGCTCCACACCCAAACACCCACTCTCTCTCTCTCTCTCGCTCCGGCAACAACGGCAACGGCCAAGTAAACAAATACATGTGCACAGCGCGCGGCGCGCACATGTTCAGCTGTAGCTGTAAGGTCAGAGCAGAGCGCGTCCTTACAGTGCATGCTGGCAGTATGCATACGCGAGTGCATTTATTATTGCTGTATATATTGCATATGGATAACAAACAATGTTAAAGCTATGTACAATAGGCAGGTATTCGGTGACTTTGTGGCGCTGCCCGAACCTCGCACATTAAAGTTGCCAAAGAAGAAGGTCCTCGGCAGCTTGAGCGAGGGCAGCGCCTGACATTGGCCGGCAAACCAGCGGCGCGTGTTGCCGTCACTGTCGCGGGCCACAATGCAAATCTCAGCGCCGCCCAGTTTCGCTTCGCCATGCGACAACAGCTCTGCGACGGGTATTTCGGCTGTGCGCTGATTGTAGGCATAGTCCGCCTGGTGCAAAATCTCGTTGCTGCTGCTGCGTATGTAAACATTAAAGTCCGCCACGTCTGCAATGGCCGAGACAAACCAGCGCAGGGTCAGATTGCCCGCCTTATTGCTACATATAAAATAAAAGAAATTTAGCTACAGCTGATTTAAAATATTTATATTAATATCTATAACTTACGTTTGCACCTCGCGAAAGCGCACATCCGTCAACTGTTTGTACTCGCTGCCCGCATAGAGCTCCAGCTCATCCTCCCTGCAATTTAGATATTCATCTTCGATGTTCAGCAGCTGCTGATCCTTGACCAAGCTGGGCGTCTGGCAACTGACGCTGCTCAGGTCTTCGCTGGGCGCTGTCTGCTGCAGCATAAAATGCTTCAACGGGCGCACGTTGCAGCCGCAATACAGCGGA
This sequence comes from Drosophila aldrichi, assembly GCA_035045965.1. Lineage (NCBI taxonomy): Eukaryota > Metazoa > Arthropoda > Insecta > Diptera > Drosophilidae > Drosophila > Drosophila aldrichi. The sequence goes on from JAWNOM010000161.1 coordinate 2,931,031, forward strand.
TTCTCGGCCAACAGAGCTTGGCTACCATTGTGCATGGTGGCCACCAGCGAGGCTGGTATATCCTCCAGGCTATTGTTCCGCAGGTCAATGTGTTTCAGCGACAGCGTCTTGACCAGATTGCCAAAGGGCAAATGATAGATTTGATTGTGCGAAATGTCTAGGCTGCTCAGGTTCTTGGGCAGATCGAAGATATGCTCCTCGGCCATCAGATTCGTCAACTCGTTGTGGGACAAATCCAAGGATTGCAGTGACGTAAAGTTCGATAAGACGCCGCGACGCAGTTCGTTAATTTGATTATGGGACACATTCAACTTGAGTAACTTCTTCGTTCCAAAGGTTATGTCATAGGTGAGCACGGGCATTTGATTGTAGCTCAGATCCAAGTACTTCAGATTGTAGGGTATATACGGATGGGATGGGAAGGTCTTCTTGGTCACAAAGCTAATGCGATTGTGGCTCAAGTTAAGAGTCTCCAGACTGAGCAAGTCGTCCAGCACACCGTGCGTCTTATTGTCCAGCTTCGAGAGGGCATTGTGCGACAGGTCGAGTGTGCGCAGCGATGGCAATCCAATGAATATATCATTTGGCAGCTGCCTCAGTCCATTGCTTGACAGATTGAGTGTGAGCAGCTGCAGCAGCCCCTCGAACGCCCGTTTGCTGTGCCATCGAATTATTCATGTAAATGCATCTGTTTGACTGCAGTGTCAAGTCGCAGCACTTACCTAATATCCGAGACCTGATTCCCATGAAGATTGAGCTCAAACAGAACTGGCAGCTTGCCAAAGGCGCTTCGCTCCAGCACGCTAATGTTGTTATTCTGCAAATAAATTATTGAGAATTATTAGGCACTGTTTAGCTGAAGACATAAATGACAAATTAAGTTTAGAATTCGCTAATTAAATATTTGGAAACAACTAATTAAAAACATAAACGTGCTAAATTAATAGAAATCTAATTATCATCAGATGAATCATGCTAGAAACCAGTTCGAGACAAATAAAAAAGTTATAAATGACCATGAATTATAAAAGGAAATGGCATTAGAAATCATTAAACCAAATTATATGTAAATCACTCTAAAGTCTCTCTAATGACGCAGACTATTTAAGAATAAATTAGAATTTAGGTATAACAATTATAAAAGCATTCAGTTAAGGTATATAAACAAATGATTTATAGCGCTATTGTAATTATAAACCCATCAAGACTCACCTCCAGGTAGAGATATTGCAGCGTTGACATCACAGCCACCGCCTCCATTGGCGGCTTGCTGATGCCATTCGACTGCAGCAGGAGACGCTGGACAACCAGCAGCCCCGTAAAGCTCTGTCCATCCAAATTATCGGCAAGCTGATTGTGACTGAGATCCAAATATATCAACGAATTCATAACGGGCCAAGTACCTGCGGGTATGGAGCTGATGTTGTTGTGGCTCAAATACAACTCATTCAACGAGATGGGCAATTGGAAGAGCTTCTCCAGTCGATTATTATTCAAATAGAGCTGCCGCATGCTCGTCAGCTTGGCCAGCGAACCGCGCATAATATTAACCAGTTGGTTGTGGCTCAAGTTCATCTCCAGCAATGTTGGTAAGGTGCCAAATGTCGAAGATTTAATCTCCCGCATGCTATTGTAACTCAAGTCGATGGAGCGCAAAGAGAATAACGTTTGAAAGACTCCATTGAATATTTGAGATATGTTGTTGTGCGAAACATCGATTGTGTGCAGCTCATAGAGTTTGGGAAAACAGTTTTTGGGTATTTCCGTAATGTTATTGTGCGAGACATTCAAGATGCGCAGCCCAGACATATTTTGAATGGGTATCTAAAAGGGAAATGTAGTTAGAAATAGCGATACAGTTTATCATGATTGTGCTACATGCCTGTGCCAAATTCGTAAAGACATTAAAGCTCAGCTGAAACTCTGTAGCGAAGGTCGTTTCATCGAAACTGCGACGCGAGAAGTTAGCAAGTCGATTGTGTGAGAGATCCAATTTGGTTATATTAATGCAGTTCTCAAAGGCAGCCGTTTCAATCAGCTCCAGAGCATTGTGCGAGACATTGATGACGGCCTGGTAAATGTCCTTGAACGAGTTTTTCTCGATTTTTGTTATATTGTTCTCTGCCAAATCCACCAGCTAAAAAAAAACTATAGTTAGTAAAATATCGTATGCTTATTCTATTTCACCTACCTCCACATAATTCATTTGCGTAAACATTTGATACTCAATCTTCTTCAGTTTGTTGCGCGCCAGATCAATTGTGCCGATGCGTGCCACAGAGCCGAACGTGCCACGTCCCACATCTGTGATGGCATTATCGCTCAAGAAGAGACGACGCAGAAAGCGCATTCCCCGAAAGCTGTTCGCGTCCAGCTTGCCAATCTTGTTGTGTGACAAATTGAGAACTTTGAGCACCGAGTTGCGGGCAAAGGTGCCACGACTCAGCTCGCTTAAGGCATTGTGGGAGACATTGCACCAGCCCAGCTTTGTTAGATCCGAGATGTGTTGCGCCTCCAGTTTCTTGATTTTATTATGACTTATGTCCAGCAATTCCAGTTCACGCAGATTCTTAAATTGATTGCGCTTCAGATTCTCCAGCTGATTTCCGTGCAGATCCAGAGTTTTTAGTTTTCGCAGCGGCTGAAATGTCTCCACGGGCAGATCACTCAACAGGCCGTTTGTAAATCGTATAATTTCGAGTTTGTTGGTAATTTCTTGACCCAAAAACAGATCTTTGGGCAGTTTCTCAAACGCATGCCCATCGATTACCAACTCACGAGTTTTGCCTAAGATCTGCGGCATAAATTTATAATATTATTTGCCGGGGAAATTTATAGTCTTTAAAGTCACTTACGCCAAATCCCAGCTGACCAACTTGACTTAGATTCGTTCGCAGCAACTTCACCTGCTCCAACGTATTGTTCATGCCATAAAATACATAATCTTCAATGGTGGCAAGTGGCGTCTCTTCAATGGTCAAAACGCGCGCCTTAATATGCGCAAAAAGCGGTCCGAAGAGGCGTACTGAAAGTAGCAGATAAATCAATATATTCCATTGTAATTCATATGATCGCAACGCACCGAAATGTCCTTTGTATATGGTCAGCTCCTCCACTGGCAGCTCCAGAGAAGCCAAGTTCTGAAGGGCCACCGAGAGTGTGGCCAAGTTCGTATTTTCGCAGCGAACAAAAATGCCAACATCGCTGCCATTTACACATAGACAGGGATACAAAACTTGTGGTCTATAAATAGAATTTTAAAAAAATTAGTTAAACTCTTGCCAAACATATAATTATTCGAGAACTTACTTTCTGGGGCATTTGAACTTGGGTTCGCCATAAATATATTCGCTGCTGACTAAGGCAAATAATTGCAGCAGTAACAAGACGATGGGGCGCAAGCGTAACTGAATCATATTCGAGGTATAACTTGTTTATTTACGTTTTATGTAGGTGTGTGCGTGTCTTTGTCGCTGTCGTCATTGGTTCATTTTGGCCATGGCAAGAGAAAAGAGTTTGTTGCTTAAGTCTATTGTTTCTTCGTCAGCAAAATAATAGCCATTTCCAACTATTTGTCATCTGTGTAGATCTAAAGAAAATCATATTAATTAAAAGTCTTTCCAATTTTATATAAATATATTTCCACTTTTACTTTTAAACTGCGCTCGCGCAACAGGTTCTGCTTGTCTTTCTCTCACTTTTGTTACTGATTTGCCATTGGTTAACAGCTACCATTGTTGTTAATTGGCGTGGAGGCCACTTGCCACCAGAGAAATGCCACCACTGTATATGAGACATTACTAATAATTGAATAGTAATAGTAATAACAGTATTGTAAATCATTGTTTCATTTTAGCTTATTCGTATTATTGTCAATCAATTCTACTTACTTTTTCGACGCGCCACCATATTTGAACCAAGTTGGCAGCGCTGTGATTGCCACTGTGTGGCCGAAGCTATCGATATACCAAACATGCAACTGTATTCAGACAGCGACAGCGGTGCAAAAGCAAAATCAACGCGCTAAATAAAAAATTATTGTCCGGTTTTTAAGTAATTTATTGTATATTTTGACGCGAAAACGTAAGTAAATATTGCTCTTGGTGTATTCGGTAAATTTTCCATTGGAAAAGCGGGCCAGAATTAGACTTTTGTAAATTGAAGAAAGTGGACATTGTTCACGTTTTGTTCTTTGACGACAGGGAGAAATACTGACTTCGCCCGATACAGCCGCCATCGAGCAAACAGCCAATCACAGAGCGCGCTACTCACACACACATAGAAGCGTACTGAAAATCTGTATATGTACACGTCTATTTGCGTGTGTATTCGTGCCCGGGGAGAACGCGAGTTATTTGTTGCCACCCGTTTTATTGGCGGCAAAAAGTGCGTAATTCTAGTTGGAAGACATATACTAATGCCAATCATTACATTTATTTAATTAGATAATTTTGATCACAAAATGAGTTACGCTGCGGACGTACTAAATGCTGCTCATCTCGAACTACACGGCGGTGGCGACGCTGAATTGCGCCGGCCTTTCGACCCAACTGCTCACGACTTGGATGCATCTTTCCGCCTGACACGTTTCGCGGATCTAAAAGGTCGTGGTTGCAAGGTGCCACAAGAGGTCCTCTCAAAGCTCGTGTCAGCACTGCAGCAAGACTACTCCGCTCAGGATCAGGAACCGCAATTCCTCAACGTGGCCATACCCCGCATTGGTATTGGTCTCGATTGTGCCGTCATACCACTCCGCCACGGAGGTCTTTGCCTGGTGCAGACTACTGATTTCTTCTATCCGATTGTGGACGATCCCTACATGATGGGAAAGATAGCTTGCGCAAACGTACTCAGCGACTTGTATGCCATGGGCGTAACTGATTGTGACAATATGCTTATGCTGTTGGCCGTAAGCACCAAGATGACGGAGAAGGAACGCGATGTGGTCATCCCACTGATTATGCGGGGCTTCAAGGACTCAGCCCTGGAGGCGGGCACCACCGTGACCGGCGGCCAGAGCGTTGTGAATCCATGGTGCACCATTGGCGGCGTCGCCTCGACTATATGCCAGCCAAACGAGTACATTGTGCCGGACAATGCTGTTGTAGGAGATGTTTTGGTGCTAACAAAACCATTGGGCACTCAAGTGGCTGTGAATGCGCATCAGTGGATCGATCAGCCCGAACGCTGGAACCGCATCAAGTTGGTTGTGTCTGAGGAAGATGTGCGCAAGGCCTATCATCGTGCCATGAACTCAATGTCGCGCCTAAACCGAGTCGCTGCTCGTCTCATGCACAAGTACAACGCCCATGGAGCCACCGATATAACCGGTTTTGGTCTGCTGGGCCACGCACAAACTCTGGCCGCTCACCAGAAGAAGGATGTTTCCTTTGTTATCCATAATCTTCCAGTGATTGCGAAAATGGCAGCTGTAGCCAAGGCCTGTGGCAATATGTTCCAGCTATTGCAGGGACATTCCGCGGAAACCTCGGGCGGCTTGCTCATCTGCTTGCCCAGGGAGCAGGCGGCTGCCTATTGCAAAGATATTGAAAAACAGGAGGGCTATCAGGCCTGGATCATTGGCATCGTGGAGAAGGGCAACAAGACCGCACGCATCATTGACAAACCGCGTGTCATCGAGGTGCCCGCCAAGGACTAGATGTTTTCCCTTATCCTAAGTACAGTAATTTTTTTAAATGCAAACACTTGCTGATTTTTAACGCTATTATGAGTGAACTAAGTTACCGTTTTCAATTGTAAAAGAGATAAGAAAGAAGGAGAAGCTTGACTAATTACATAAACTATACTTTTGATTTAATGTAAAATCAATGGATACTGCTAAGAATCAAACGAATAAATAAAACAAACACTTGACTTCTGTGTTGATTGAATATTAAGCACCTGCATTCCATTAACAAAATTAGCCGCCAAAGCCAAAAAGCTCTTCCGTAGAGCTTTGCGTCGGTCGACGAGCGACAGCGCCAATGGGGATGCTCACGCGCTCAGCGAGCACTTGCTGAGCATTCCATAACAGGTTGAGTTCATGGTTCATTACATGAGCGGTGATGACGTCACAGTTTCCAATGCGTATATTTATTTAGCGTACCCATTCTAAATAAACAAGCTTCATACTCGAGTTAATTTTAGTATATATTTGGGGACATAATGATAATTAAAATACGAAAATATGTGAAGCTTGAAGTATTTTTCAATTAAAATGCTTCATTAATGTGAATTCACATCAAGACAGATAATAATAATAATTAAAAAATGTCTATTCGTTTTCAAATAGCTTGTTTGAATATGAGAAAAAAAGCTTTACGAGCAAGAGAGCGAGAGTGCAAAAGCGAGCATGAGTCTGAGAGTGAGCAGCGCATGGCGAGCACAACCTATAGATCAAGTCAATTGGGGGTCTGATCTGTTTCGATCGTGCTCTGCTCATGGCAAGTGCAAAATTGTGAAGCCTCAGTACTGCACAAACCAGCGAGGCGCGTACGCGTATTGAAAGCAAAGCTGTTCCCCGTTACCGTTACGTTTTGTAGTAGACACACGACACAGACACGAACACACACTAACAAATCACAAAACACTTACACATACAAACGAATTTCTAAGACGAACGCGCCCGCGCATTGTAGCAATTTTCTTTTGGCTGAACACTGAACCCGCCGTCGTCGCTGCAACAACAACAACAAAAGCAGCACAAGTACAATACAACAAATACAACGGGTCAAATAGTCTGCACCAATAATTTTTGGTTTTGGAAAAGTGCATAGTGAGTGCTTAGTGAATGATATTGTAAATGCATTGTAAATCTATTTACCGTATGTATGTACATTGAGTATGTATGTATGTACATACATATACATATATGTATATGTGTGTGTATCTATGGAATCTAGCTATCTCTTGAACTGGCAGACAAGCTCAAAATACAAACTGATGACGGCGACAAACGCACATAGAAACGAGTTTCAGTTTGTTTTTTTTTCTCTACGCTATCCGTTGATACTCTCATTTGCTCATGCGAGTATCTATTATCTATGTGTGTGTGTGTGTATGAATGTAGACTCGCAAAGAGAAATTCAAATGGTGTTCAATAAAAATACGCATTCAATTGCATCCGCATCCTATGGCTAACTGTATATGTATGTATGTATGTATGTATATTTGAGGATGATTCATTTCTGGGGCGCACTCGATATTTTATTGTTGTTTTTGCCTTCTTCTGTTTGAATCAAGAGCAACAACAGTTTTCGGAATCGAAAGCCAAAAAGAAACGGTGGCAGTGAACTATTTATAGAATTATTTGTTTTCATACATCAATATGTGTGTACGTACACCAGCAATAGCAACAACAAAAGCAGAGCAAAAGGCGAAAGTCTCGCTGACAATGAAGGCGACGACTACCGTTGCCTATTCTTTTGCTTCATTGTACGCTGCTGCTCAAAGCGTAAATTCGGTTAAATAAAAAAAGAGGAACTGAAAAAGTCAAATGGAAGCAACAAAGAGCATCAATACATTTTTTTTTGTCTTTTTGAAAATTTGCGTATTCATAAATAAAATGTTCAATTTAAATTAGCCAAGTTCAAACGCTACCCAAAGCAAATATATAAATGTACATATGTATACATACATATGTATGTATGTATTTGTGTCTGCGTATGTGTTAACTAGATTGAACTGTGCGCTGATGCTGTTGCGTAGGTGGGCAATAATAACATCAACGGCGGCAGCATCGTCACCAGCCACACAAATTGGCAATCTAACTCAGGCGCTAGAATACAACACTCACACAAACACATACATACATATAAATACACACACATATGCAAGGCATGTTCTACGCCTTTTCGCCTACGTTTTCAATTTGATTTTCGGAAATTTGAACAATAACAACAACAACATCACCTTTGCTTTGCTCTTTTCGGCCATTTCAAGCTTGTTCGTTTGCTATTTTGTTTATTTTATGTTTGCTTATATGCATACACACACACACATGTTATTTGTATGTATTTGTGTTCACATGTAGATCGTTGGCATTTTTGCCAGTTGCTGTTTACCCCTGCCAGTCCCGCCTTTACGTCACGCCCACTCCAATGGCAGACAACAGCAACAGCAGCAGCAGCAACATGTTCCCACTTTTTGTCTCTCGTTCCGATTATATGAGATCATTTTGAATTGTACAAAAAGCGTATGCAAAAACAAACAAACACACATTACACACTTCGCTCTCTCTCTCTCTCTCTCTCTCTCTCTCTCTCTCTCTCTCTCTTACTCGACCTGTTTTTTCTTTTAATAAATCAATTTGCCCCGAAGCGCCACTATAGAAAAAAAACGTGCTCTGTATGATCCAGGCGTCAATTAGATTTAGCCTTTATATTATGAACTTTTTTGTTGTTGTTTTGGCTTACGTGAGCTTCTTTATTAGCTAAAAAAAAAAAGTCTTGACCATATGGCGGCAAACGAAATATAAAGATCATTTTGTAAGAAACTTGATGTTCATTTGATTGGATCTGATGTGATTTGATTAGGTGCCTAGACGCTGTGATTTATTTAACTTACGTGAGCTAAGATACGTGTGTGTGTGTGTGTGAGCCTATGTTCCTATGTGCATGTGTATTTGCAGTCAGTCGAATATTATTTGTTTATGACTCGCATGACATCATTTTCGGTCATCCTTGTGTTTGCATCTGCTATTCTCTCTCGTGCGCCTTATACAAAGTCATTCATTGAAATCTCTTACTCAAGGTTATCGCTAAATCACATAAAAAAAAGCTCATCAACTCTGTAGTCAGACGAATATATGTATACAGGTTTTATTTTATTTTTGAATTGTTTCATTCGACGAAAAAGGAACTAAGGACACGCTAAAAAGTGAAACCAGTTTGACATTGACTTTGCCAGCAGCTCGTTTATATCTTTTTGTTTTGTATGTTTTTTGTGTCGTCAGTTCCGAAAATCAATGCCAAATTTTGGGGCACATAAATATATGCATATAGGCTTTATTTAAAGGCATATTTATGTCATCAATTAAGTTGAAAAAGTTTTTTTTTCGTAATTTCTCAGAAATTGTTGAAAATATTTTAATTAATTTCAGAACGTTTTTATTATACTCGGTATCTGCTAGTCTATTCGTCTTTTGCGTCTTTTCATATGTTTATTTGGTTAATTTAGATCGTTTTTTCTTTCGGCTGGTGCTATTGACAGATCATCTGGTCAAGTGATGCCCACCTTTAAATTGACTTGAGCTCCATTAATGCGCCACAAATATCACCTCAGAATGTGAGCTGGCACCATGTTTGTACAGATTGAAATATCCAGTGGGTGTAATGTATACAAAAATGCTTGAAATTCTTATGAACTGCGAATCAACCTGTCAGTCCGAAGCCGTTTACGTTTACAGTTGCACCCACACACACACATAGCCTAGAATTTATGACTAAAATATCACTTACTCATACACATATAAATATAAAATAAATTTGAATATTTCTTCTATATTTTTATTGATGCTTGATGTCAGTTCAGAAAAAACAATAAGTGGAAATGCAGTACTCGAGCAGCTCGGAAAATTACTCATCCTCAATAAGGGATACGCCTTCCAAATGGAACGGACGTGTAAGTCGAAATTTTTATTATTTATGTAGATCTCATTTAAGACTTAAAATTTTATTTATATCTACAGAACGACAAGAATTATGCGTATAAGAAGTCATCGTATCAATATTCAAGCTCCGGCGACAATAATGTGTCATATCAAAGCAAGGGCACCGATCAGAACATCGATCAGTTGGATGCTCTGCTTGAGGACCTGAAACAGGAACGCCAGCTCACGACAAGAGAGCGCGAGATTCTACCCACTGGAACTACCTATAGAACACTGTAAGTTGGTTAAAGATTAGTTGAAATAATAATATAGTTAACTTAATTAAATATTATTATATATTTTATGTTATATTGCTTGAATATACTTATTTTTTCCTTTTTGCAGTGAACGCACTGATCCATCGGGCACTATCACGAAGACAACACGTGTTATCAAGACCACGAAGCATTCGGGTGGCCAGCAGCCCATCAACGATGATGTCGAAACCTTTAATCCAACCGACTACAGCACACTGCAGTCTACGGCCAAGTACTCCAGCTTTCAGGACAACTTAAAGCGTGACGAGTACCAGACCAACGAGAAGCCCTACACGCTAGGTAAGACTCCATATGAAAACCTCTCTGTATCACTTGAGTAACTTCTTATTCTCCTTCAGCCCACTCACCCGGTGGTCAGTATTCGAGCAAGACCAAAATCTATGAGAGCAATCGCACGATCAACAACAATGTGGAGCTGGTGCCGACCACACTGAGCACCACTCAGACGCTGACCAGCAATGTTGACATTGACAAAGAGCTGCAGGACATTGCATTGGGCGATGGCATCTTGCCGGTGCCTGGCACCAAGGTGACCACCACGGTGCGCACCTACACTTATGAGATACCGTCGACTGGTCCCGGCAGCGCCACCAGCACCATCAATCGCACCAGCAACAACAACACGCTGAGCAGCAGCTACAAACACCACGAAACACTCAACAGTAGCCAGAACTATACGCAGCTGTCGCCGTCTCATGTGCCCCAGACGGTCGTCTATAACACGGAGAGCTACTCGACGCTCAACAAGCCCAACGATCGGCCACTGGTGAGCAATCAGTCGTATGAGATTCGTGAACACAAGGAGACGACCACGCGTGGCTTGAGCCCTCAGCCTCGTCAGCTGCCGCTGGGACCAGCGGTCAGCCCGAATGGTGTGCCGCCCAGCTCTAGCCGCACTGTCATCTACAATATACACAAAACGGATAATGTGAATACGGTGAACGACCTGCGCTATCCGCACAGTCCGGCCCATAGCCCCAACTACGGCTCGCCCCACAGTCCTGGTCAGCCTGGTCAGCTGCCGCCCGGTGGCACCAATCGCTACTATTTCAAGGAGACCGAGACCTCAAATACCGTCAATACCATACACGGCCCGCCCAACGGTGGCGTACAATATCCAGTGGAGCCAGCTCATCCGGCACCACTCAAGCAGCTGCCTAGCTCCAATTATCCACAGCCACAGACCGGCAATGGCTATCCACCGAATAATACCACTTATTCATATAAATACTCTTCCACAACGAACACAAACACCCGCCGAGGACCGGGCCCAGACTATGGTTCGCCCTCGCCCTTCCCCGTGGACGGCGTCGAGTATCCAGTGGGCAATGGCAATCCGCCACAGCGTGTGGATGATCTAATGCAGTCCTTTGGCACTGTGAGTAAACGCTGGTAAAGATTTTAGCCAAATTCTCATCTCTTTGTTTCCCGTAGACGGATCATGTGGACCGCGCGGATATTGAGACGCCGGTGCGCAAGCGCGAGATTGAGACAGCCGTCGCATCGCCACAGCAGCAGCACGTGCCCTCCGTCAACAAGGCTGGCAAGGAGGTCTACTATCCGCCTGGTCACGACACAATCATAACCAGGCGCGAGGAGATGCACGCTGGCTCTGCGGGTGGTGTAAGTCTTTGCATTTGTTAAGGAATTCCTTCAAATTCCGGGTTACTTACAATCTATTCCATTTAATAGGGTCGCTGGGCCAAGGGATCGGGCATGTACGAGTACGAATCGGGCTCGAAGTCAAAGACGAAAACCAAGTCCGGCGGCGCAGTTGTGCCCCTCTGCCTGCCCCTCTGCTGTGCCATGCCCTGCTCCATAATGTGAACACCGCAACGGATCGCAGCGCTTACACTTGTATATAGGATTCTCTAATATTGCCGTTAATAAGTCTAACGCTAATTCCTGCCCTTCTCCTGCGTACCGCTTGTCGTTGTTTATATATATACATATGTTCGTTTACCTAACCACTTATCGGGTTTCGCCTCTCATCTGGATGCTCCAATTGTTGTAATTTTGTTGACCAAATTGATATCTATTATATTATCTATTTGTATATATTTATATATATTATACGTGTCCAGGCCAATTGACTACGCTTTGCTAGTAGTTACCCCTAACCTAGTTTGCTCCGAAAATGATGGAAAATTATTTGCTCACTATCCAAAAGAGAAACCCAAAAAGCATTTATATTACAACGTGACCAGTGAAAACCCCGGGCAGGCCTCAAAAGGTCTGCATAATTTTAAGTTTTTATTTGAAAGCCAATTGTTTTAACTGTATTTTGCATACCAAACTAATAAATGAGCCACGGAATTGAATTCCCCACTCGCCATACTTATATACGTGTTTTCCCGCCCTCGCCCCGCCCTCGCCATCGAATATTATCTACTAATCATTAGCGGCCTCGTAGCCGTGCCACAAAGTAATATATATAACCCAGACTTAAATGGTAACATAGTCGTTACGAAGCCATAAATATTTTCTAATACACGTACGCATACAAAATGAAACAACAAAGTAACCTAAATAAAAACGAAATCTAACCAACGAAACGATTAGTTGAAATTTTTAATTGGACTAATGGGTTTATAGTATATGATAAATGACGGTTGAATGCCCGCATTATTATATGTATATAGATAATTCGTTTAAAGGTAAAACCAACTTTGGATTGATAATATAGTAAAAGTTTTATTCTGGTATAGTAAAATGTATTTTTTTAATAAGTTTTACATTTGGTATTGTATATTAAAGTATGGTAGATAATAATAAACACCCTTGCAGAGTTTGATATAAGTTAAGAGTCGTTTCAAACCGAACAACAGCACACGCTGCCGGCTGTTGCTGCTGCCCTATGCTAGTTGGATCGGATTACTAAATAGCTGTTCTTGGATTATTAGTCAGTCAGAAAAGTTGATATTGAATACCTAAATATAATATATATGTATAGCGGACAAACTCTATGGGCCGTCTGCAAGGGTATAAGTCCGATTCGGTTTACCGAAGATGCGAGAATTTCATTTTTCATTTAATTATCATTTCTTGATCAAATAACAATTTGTATATCACAAAAGTAATATCTACATTTCACCTTGTAGGAATTGGTGTAGAATTTTTTGTCTTTTTTTTTGGTTTTTCTTTTTTTGCTTTAAAGAGAGATTTTTAGTAAAAAATTATGAGGAAGAAACAAAAATCAACAAAATCTACATATCCATTAGAACATATAGAATATATTAAATGGAGCTAGCTGCACTACTGAAGTACATATGGTATTTCTATATCGACTGGACATGCTACGTACACAATATTTGTGTGTCTATTATTCGAGATAATTTAGGGCTACTTCGAAAAAGTAATTCTGTCATTTGTACATACATAAGTAAATATTGTACGAAATTGAGATTCCCACAATGCAAATTTCCTGTCTTTGCTGTGGCTCTTCAATTTTTTCAGATGTTCATGAACAGACTTTGACTGTATTTGGCTAACTCTTTCGCTCGGAGTTCTTTAGCTCAGCTAAGTACCAAGTGAAAGTCGGGAAATCCTTGATGCTGTAAATCTCATATTTTATCGAATTTATGCCATCCATTTCAATCTTACTGATGCCATTCTGTAGATTTTCGTAACTGCAAAGAATATAGTAAAATTAATAGGGTCAAGGGTTTAATTAATTGTAAGCAGAGTGCAAACCGTTTTGGATTGGCTTTTTCCTTCTGATGTTTCAACATTTTATAGCGAGCTATATTTATTGGATAACGTGATATGAATAAGTTGGCATGTTTCAATCTGAAACGGAATTGATGTTAATAATATATTCTATTGTCGAATAACATGAATCGCATTACCTGTTAGACATATCGTCGTCCTCGCCACCCCAGCCAAAGAACGAGTTCGAAAAGCCGTTTACAGCCAGGAAGTGTTGGCGTGTCATGGCAGAAACTCCGCCAAATATTGAACGATAAGGCAACCTGTTCGAAAGCAATAAAGCAGCCAATTAATCAATTAATAAATAAATAAATGGTAGTAGCTTACTTGAAGTTCAGCGTGTCAATTGCAACGGACATGTGCCGCGGCTGACGTGGACAATTGTACAGATTGCGTTCATCCAAAGGTAAAAGATCGACGTCGTGGAATATAAAACAGTCCCACTGATAAAGCTTTAAGGCCTCCAAGTAACCAATATTCATCATGGCAGCACGATTAAAAGGCTTCCCATTGGTTTGCTCTATTATAAATATTCGATAAGCAATGCGCTGTTTCATTAGGAACGGATGTATGTTGCGTAGGAAGACCGAGAGGTGTGCGTATCGGTCGCGGAAGGGCACGATAATGGCGACATGATGTTGGGCAATGCAATCAGTTGGTTGATAAGCGCCGCCAGGACGCAGCAAAGGTCCCAGCTCTGCCTCAATAACATCAAGAGATTCAAGGGTTATGTTGGGTGTGATGGGTCCACCTAAAAAAGAGTTTGTTACACTTGCATATATATTATATATACATATTTTACTTCACTTACCATCTCTGGGATCGGGATCAGTGCAGTTTTGTGTGAGGTGCAATTGCGGCTTCAGTGTGCTGTTTGCATAATCTTGCGGATGCGCGTGCGATAAGTCTTGTGGAATGGAAGTAAAGTTTGCAATCGCAATCACAGTCGTTGAGGTTGAGTTGCGACCGATGCTCTGGTCGCGCTCTTTAGATAGCGCCAATGGAGCGGCAGGCAACTTTTGCCCCGAAATATTCGTATTGACCCCCTTATCGCTGACAACGCCACTTACGTTGTCGCTTCGGTTGTGGATGTGTGCATACTTGTGCACACGCCGTATACTACAATGACAGCGTAATAATATACGTATACATGCGTAAATATGTACATAAAATGATACGTGAATGCATTTCTCTCACTTACCTCAGCTTGCTCAGCGACGAGCCGCTGACTCCGTCTGACTCTGAGGTCCACAAGAAGTTGAGCACCAGCAGTAGACATATTGTGCCGACCACGAAGCGTATGAGATTCGCTTTTGTAAATATGGTCATGGTCCATTGATTGCATCATTCCTTATTCGAGTTGATTGCTATTTTGAATGCCATTATTATGCTACTGCATCTTTTTCAACTTAAAATTACAAATATTGTTGTTCGATTCCATATGGACCATTCTTACAACAGCTGATTGTCAATTGCGAAATACAACAGGGTGACTCGTGCGCATATGCCCATTGGCGGCACATTTAAAAATAGCAAATCAAACAACTCTTACATATTACAAGTTTTTTAGGTACGATGGTAATATATAAAATAAAACACCATTATTTTTAGGAAATTACAAGCATTTAGCTGAAACTGATGCCAATTTTAAAAAACCAGCCAGCTCATTGACTATCATATATTTGTGTTTCTTTTTTTTACGGCTACTATTAATTATAAAAACAATTTTAAACAAAAAACTGAAGATTTTTACAAATTGCAATGCGTTCTATCCTGGCAGTCGTAATGGCTCATTATCCTTTAGGTTGACGGTTTTTAATACATCCTCAAATGTATACTCTATGCGCAATATCTTATCGTCTCCTAAGCTGGGATCAAAAAACCCTGGTAAATCGCACTGCAATGAAAATAAAAGTAGTAAGTAAATATCATATAAATTACTGTGCACTTAATTTAAATTCTTTTAAATATACCTTCGACGATTCATACAGCTGCAATGTACCATCCCTGACTAGACACTGAATAGGCACGGTGACATCATGCGATGCCTCCGGCTTGAACTGTGAGGTGCCCTCGTGGATGCAACCATAGATCGCTCTCTTGATGATCAGCCCTCGACGGTCCTGCTCCTCTTTGAGGATGCGATTGTAGGTGCTCTGCATCAAGTGTATTGCTGCCATTGCCTCTGTTTTCTTGGCAGCCAAACGCTGCTCATTTTGCCGCTTCGTCCGCTCCACTTCGATGCTCTTACGATCCGCCTCCATGGGATCCATAATGGTCTTTTTGACGAAAAACCACGCAACTATCGGCGTCACTGTTGCATAGAAAACAGCAGCGGGCACAATTTCGTCACTCAGATGGATTGGAAACACATACGACTGGTTAGAACGTATTATTCTGGAATCATTAATGATTTGTTTTGTTCAATACTCTTTGCACAGACGGGTGGGTCACTCACTTCAATTTGAGTATGACTCCGGAAGGCACACCTATGGAAACGGTTGCTATCAGCGAACTGTATTTCGAAACTTTTTTCTCCACGCCGTATTCGCCCAGGAATCCAAATGTGCCCACTCTGAAAATGTCAGCCAGAGATGAATTAGTGTAAATTATTAATTATCTTACTCTTGTTCATGCTCACTTGGTTGCCAGTTTCAGCTTCATCTCGTTCTCAAGCATTTTTCGAGTGTAGGAGACGCCAAAGTACATGTGTGGGGTGCCTATCACAAAGGACGTGCTTATGGCATGCTGATCGTTGGAGTGATCAACCTGTGTGGTCATGGATGACTGTGGTCCGGCATTGAGCGTCAAGCTGCCTACAGTGTGCTTGTCCAGCTGGACGGCCAATGTGGAAAACACAACGGGCATTACACCATTTTCCTGGAAATTCATATTGGTGCCGCCATTCAACGTTAGCTTCGATGTCAGCGTGCGCCCACCTGTTGCAGATTTGTTACTATTTAATGAACTGTGGCCCAATAATCTCACTCGCTTACCTTTGAGACCTAAGAGGAAGCCATTGCCGGCACCAAGGCAAACCTCCAACCAGCCTTTGTTTAGCAGTCGCCGGCCGGCAACCACAAATCCCCCTGTGCCGGTGCCATTGGACGAGTACAGATTGCCGCTCATGATGATCATGTCCTTGCGTGTTATGGGCGCCTCAATCGATTGGGCAATGCTCATTGAGCCGATCTCCACACGCGGCATCTCTGTGTCATCGTAGGGCGTAAATATTTCGGTAGCATTCACGTTGACAGTGATGTTGCCACGTGGATTGGTGCGCTGTTGCAGCCGGCGTTCGGCAGCGGCCTGAGCTAAGCGCTCGTACTCCTCCCTTATCTCTGCCGGTGTCTTGGTCCGGTGTACGATTTCCCAGCCCTCTGTTTTGAGACCCTTTTCGCCTACTGAATCGTAAATCGCACGCTGGTGCGGATCGGAAAGAACCTCATAGGCACGTTTCGTCCGGTTAAACATGATTTCTGCCTTCTTTTTGCTCTCCGGGTCCATATGCTTGTCCGGATGGTAAATGCGACTTTGCTTCCGGTACGCGGTATTAATTTGCTCCGTGGTGGCCTGGAAGATCAAATGTGATGCATTAGAAGTACCAGTTAATATATTTGATTGGAATGCACTTACATCTCGCGGCAAATTGAGAAATGTGTAGTAGTTTTCATCGAGTTCGGCGTCGGATTCGTTGTCCGATGCCATAACGCCGAATTTGAAAGTTAGACAATCGACAGATTACGCTCAGAGTGTCTAAAGTGCCGGCTGTACAATAACGGCATAAGCTGCATCGGTCGAACCGACGATTTATTATTCAATTTTGGTGAAAATTTTGAAATGATTTTTTTTTATACTACTTTACGCAATAATAACAACACGTGTGATGGAACACGAAACGCTGGGAAATCCTCACATACACAGGGTGCCTCGGACAGATCTATTGGATATGCCGAGCAACTAATGTCATAAATAAGTCTATTCACATATCAGCTAATACAGTTTGTATAGCCGAATTATTAAATACACAAATTTCAAATCAATTCTGAAAAGCTTTATAAATAAATTGAAGAAATCACACGTACACTTGCCACTCAAAAGCGTTGGCAGCACTGTAGCCGAACACTTAATGCCACTCTGCGTATTTTGTTTCAGTTCCACCACATAACGATTATTTTGTTGGCTGCTCACATCTTTAACTGTCGTTTTTATCCAGCCCTCGTAAGGGAAACGTGCTCGTGGTTCGCTCTGACGAAATTTTCGACTCAATAGCGGTGCATTTTGCAGCTGTTTTATTTGATAATTAGTGCAAGTGTGAAATAAAAAAAGTAAAATACGAAAATGTTGCGCGTACCTAAGCTCATACCACGCCTGTCGCGCCAGGTCAGCCTTGCAGCCCCCGCGCATATGTCGGCAGCTTCTAGCATATTCCGCGTAAGTACAAATCAGCTTTACATAATAGTCGGTGCGGCATGTTCTAGCAATTGATGAACCGCGTAATGTTTTTACATTTCTTTCACTTTAAACGCATACTTTCAACTATTTACAGAATATTCCTGGCGTTTTCAATGGATTGTCGGGTCAGATGCGTTACAAGTAAGTGAACTTTGATACTATGTCACTTATTACACATGTTGATTTGCCGCATTGGTGGGCAAGACACTCAAATAAAACAATATGCCGCTACTTATGTAATGCACATTTTCGAAAGTAGTAATACATTGAAATATATTATATTTTGCTATTGGGCAATGTAGATTATTCTGTTTAAAATATCTTGTTAATATATGCAGCAGATATATAAGCGATGTCTGTTACATGACATGCATACATATATATGTATACACAAACATGCAGTTATTGTCAGTGCTGAGCAGAGTGGTTCAATTGTAATTATTAGCTCAGTTCTTCGGGTTAATGAACTACTTGCATATACATATGTATATAATTTTTAGTTATATAACGGTTCTCGAACATTTGTATTGCTTTAACTTTATTTTATGAAAAATACTATTATGTTTTCAACATTTTAATCAACTTATTGTTGATGAATGGAACTGAGCATCTCCAATTGTAGCCTTATCTCATGATTCTTTGTCTTTCGCTCATCGTACGCAATCTAATCAGAAATACAAATATCCACTAACACGTGTTTTTTTTTTGTTACTCTCAGATCTGGCGAAGTTAAAGGCGCTGTTATTGGTATCGATTTGGGTACCACCAACTCCTGCGTGGCCGTGATGGAGGGCAAGCAGGCGAAGGTGATTGAGAATGCGGAGGGCGCACGCACAACGCCCTCACACGTTGCGTTTACCAAAGATGGCGAACGTTTGGTGGGCATGCCAGCCAAGCGTCAAGCAGTCACGAATTCAGCCAACACTTTCTATGCCACAAAGCGTCTGATTGGACGCCGCTTTGATGATCCCGAGGTTAAGAAGGATATTACCAATTTGTCCTACAAAGTAGTTAAGGCTTCCAATGGCGATGCCTGGGTATCGGCGACAGATGGCAAAGTTTACTCGCCCTCCCAAATTGGTGCCTTTATTCTGATGAAGATGAAGGAGACCGCCGAGGCGTACCTCAACACACCAGTCAAGAACGCCGTGGTCACGGTGCCCGCTTACTTCAACGACTCACAGCGTCAGGCTACAAAGGATGCTGGTCAAATCGCTGGCTTGAATGTCCTGCGTGTGATTAACGAGCCAACAGCAGCGGCGCTGGCCTATGGTATGGATAAAACCGAGGATAAAATGTGAGTGAAAGAAATCACTGATTTATGGCTGCATTCATATTAATATATATGAAATTATTATCTTTTAGTATTGCTGTATACGATTTGGGCGGCGGTACTTTTGATATTTCCATATTGGAAATCCAGAAGGGCGTCTTCGAAGTAAAGTCCACTAATGGTGACACTCTGCTGGGCGGAGAGGATTTCGATAATGCCATTGTCAACTTCTTGGTGGCTGAATTCAAGAAAGATAGCGGCATTGATATCCGCAAAGACAATATTGCCATGCAACGTCTGAAGGAGGCTGCAGAGAAGGCCAAGTGCGAACTGTCGTCCTCTCAACAGACCGACATCAATTTGCCATATCTGACCATGGATGCTGCGGGACCCCAGCACATGAACCTGAAAATGACTCGCTCCAAGCTGGAAAGTCTGGTCGGAGATCTGATTAAGCGCACCATTCAGCCTTGCCAGAAGGCGTTGTCTGATGCCGAGGTATCCAAGTCTGAAATCGGCGAAGTATTGCTGGTCGGTGGTATGACCCGTATGCCCAAGGTGCAGTCCACAGTGCAGGAGCTATTCGGACGCCAGCCTTCGCGTTCAGTTAATCCCGATGAGGCTGTAGCCGTCGGTGCCGCTGTCCAAGGCGGTGTCTTGGCTGGCGATGTCACTGATGTGCTCTTGCTCGATGTGACTCCTCTGTCGCTGGGTATTGAGACATTGGGAGGTGTCTTCACACGTCTGATCTCTCGCAATACGACCATTCCCACCAAGAAGTCGCAGGTGTTCTCAACGGCCAGCGATGGCCAGACTCAGGTGGAGATCAAGGTGCACCAGGGCGAGCGTGAGATGGCCAATGACAACAAATTGCTGGGATCCTTCACACTGGTCGGCATTCCACCAGCGCCCCGCGGCGTGCCCCAAATTGAGGTGGTCTTCGATATTGACGCCAACGGAATTGTCCACGTGTCGGCCAAGGACAAGGGCACCGGCAAGGAGCAACAGATTGTGATCCAATCGAGCGGTGGTCTGAGCAAGGATGAGATCGAGAACATGATTAAGAAGGCTGAGGAATACGCATCTGCTGACAAGAAGAAGCGTGAACTGATTGAAATTGTTAACCAGGGCGAGAGTATTGTGCACGACACAGAGACCAAAATGGAAGAATTCAAGAGCCAGCTGCCCGCTGAAGAAGTACGTAAATCGAATTTCTATATTTGTGTGTAAATACCAAATTGGATTTGATTTTTTTTATAGTGCGAAAAAATGAAGAAGGAAATTGCTGATCTGCGCACTCTGCTGGCCAACAAGGAGACCGCTGATCCAGAGGAGGTGAGGAAAGCCACCACCCAACTGCAGCAGTCCTCATTGAAGCTCTTCGAGATGGCATACAAGAAGGTAGGCTAACTAGCAACACTAATACATATTTTGTGTATTTTACTAATTGAAATTAATGAATTGTATAACAGATGTCCGCTGAACGCGAGAGCAGCTCAGGCGGTGGCGCCTCCGGCAGCAGCAGCAGTTCGGCCGATTCTTCCGGCGATGCCAAGAAGGAGGAGAAGAACTAAATTAGGCAACCATAGTCGTAGTTGTTGTTCTCTTATTTCATAATAATCACATTTGGATTCGGATTAAGTTGTACGTTAAACAAAACAAAGCCCATCATATTCCTGATTCTTCTAAATCATATAAAATGATCCCGATCATTCATAAGCAAACAGCATTTACCCAAATTGTGTAGTAATATGCGTGAACATTAACCAACAACCTACGAGATGCATACACCAACGACATACGATCAAAACTCAGTCAAAATTAGTTGCATTAAGTTTTTATTGTTTATAATGCACTACTCAATGTCTGGATCGAAATCTATTGTAAATCTGTGGCGTGACGTGGAGTTGTGTTGTTTTGTGTGCCTAATGTAAGATTTTCCTTACTTTTACCTTACGTTTATTTTAAACTAGTTGTAGTTGTACAATAACGAGCACAGCAGCACAAGCCCAAATCCTACAGAGACTACATGAGATAAGATATCACTCGTTGGCAGATCGAAAGTTATAATTTAAGCAAAATTTGTCTTTGGTTTCCAGTGGATAACCAAAAATAAAAAAAGAGTTGACTGGGTAAAATGCAATTACATAGTCTCTTTACATTTGTAAACTTTAAATATACGTGAACAATAATATATTATTTACAAACTGAAGCACTTTGAGAACTTTTTATTTATTTATTTATGAGATTTTCTTAAATTGCAAATTGAGTGTTTTGTTTATTAGATTATTATTATTATTATATTATTTTAAGCACGCATGACAACTGCTATAAATAATAAGTTAGCATTTGATAGTAATATGAAAAAGAATTTCTGACATTCTTTATCAGCTTTAGCTTACGCCGGCTGAATACTTGATAAGGCTTTTATTATATATTCATATCTATCAATTGACTTATCAAATTGTAGTAATATAATATACATATTTCTATATAGCTACGACTATTTACGTAAGGAAATGTAATCGAATGATCGATATGCTTGATATTGCTTCCTACAATGTCTGTGAATTCAATGCAAAGCTGGATTTTTAATGACGAAATTAGAGTTATCAGCCGTAATATAGTGGAATATAGTTAAGGGATCACATGTTTCATAATCTCTCTTTCAACTTTGCTAAACGTAGGGTATTTTAGCACCTGAACTGAGAACTGACTCATTCACTTCTTCAAGTTTTATTTTGTATGGCATTTTGTTTTGATTTACTTTTTATTTGATTTTAAGAGATCACATGCTTCACACGCTTGATAATCATACAACTTTGCTTGGAGAAAGGTGTTATATTTATAGCAGCTGGAACATGAGTGCTTCATAATGACTCACACGCTTTTTAACTCGGTTTTTTGTTTCATTTAATTTTTTTTTTATTTTGTCCTAATAATTTATATTTATAGCACCTGGAACTTTAGGAATCGGTAATTTTTATGTTTAGTTTTCTTTATTTATTTGTTTCTCTTTTAAAATTTAATTAGACCCTGAACCCATTGAAAATGGGCATTCAGGGTATAATGGTTTTGTGTAAAGTATGTAACAGGCAGAAGGAGGCGTGACAGACCCCACAAAGTAAATATATTTTTGATCAGGGTTGAGTTGTCCTCTGTCTATTTCATTTACGTCTTTAATGCTTATAATTCACACACTCTACTTCACTTTATTGCGCTGACCCCCACCAGGCCTTGACGACTGCAGACTGACTGAAGAAATGCTGCAGCTGCTGCCCTTTATATAGGGCCACTTTTACTCAAGCACTGTCTCTCTCAAATGTTGAGCCCGATGGCAGGTAGAGCTCGTTGCAGTTGACCTTCAAGTGAGCAATGGGAACGCTCTCTGCTGCTGTGAGCATTCTAGCTTCGTTTTACCTAAATACAAATACCATATGAGAGCTGCTGCATACACATAGACAACTTTAATGATCTGCACTTCTCTCCTTGCTTTTACTTTTACTCAAGTGCTGTGTTTCTCAAATGCTGCCTGTTAATGCATGCGTGCCTATGTGTGTCTATGTATGTATGTGTGTTTGCGTGCGTGTGTGTGTTTCTTTTGTAAGCAGACGGACGCGAAGAATTATTGAAATATCAGTTCTGCGAAGGGTTCAGGGGATTTCCTAGTCGAGCAGTCTCGACTAGAGCTTTCTTACTTGTTTTGTATTTTTATTTTATTGTAATTCCAACAAAGTTGGTAAATTCATAAATATTTTCTTAACAACTAACATATTACTATCTAAATTAAATGTGACTGGCTTTTCTCTTGTTTTCCTATGTACAGGCTAATACTAATCGCTCTTAAGTAAGTAATTCTCATTGATCGCAATTTGTTATTCTAAGTGATAAATATTGATCCGTGTGTCAATATTTACATGGAACCAGTTTGCAGTTTGTACAATGTGTAGTAGAGGCCACGGGTCTGCAGCAGCTCCTTGTGTGTGCCGCTCTCGCAGACGACGCCGTTCTCGAACACGTAGATCATGTCCGAGTCGACGATGGTGGACAGTCTGTGGGCTATGCTGATTGTGGTGCGACCCTCGGCAGCGGCATCCAATGCTTCTTGCACGATCTGCAGAGAGAAGAAAATGATAAATATTAATAGTAATCAACAATAAAATTTGGGTTTCCTTTTCGACTTTACCTTCTCACTTTCGGCATCCAGAGCGGACGTGGCCTCGTCCAATAAGAGGATCTTCGGATTTCTGATTAGAGCACGAGCGATAGCTATGCGTTGCTTCTGACCCCCCGACAACTGCGTGCCCTTCTCTCCCATGCGCGTTTCGTAGCCCTGTGGAGCATAGATAAAATAATATTACTATCCATCCTCGAGCATATTTTTGAGCTCCCACTCACCAGGGGCAAATTGGCAATGAACTGATGTATATTGGACTTTTTAGCCGCCGCAATAATCTCCTGATCCGTGACTAATCGGGTGTTGTCGCCGTACGCGATGTTCTCGCGTATGGAGCGATCGAACAGGATGGGCTCCTGTGACACGATGCCCAGCTGCATGCGCAGATTGCTCATGGCCAGCTGGCGAACGTCCCGGTCGTCGATCAGCACAGCGCCAGCATCCACATCGTAGAAGCGCTGCAGCAGCTGAATACAGGTGGACTTGCCACAGCCCGAGGGACCCACCAGCGCCACTTTCTGGCCAGTTTGCACGCGCATAATAAGCTCGCGCAGCACCTGCACCTCGCGGCGCGTGGGATAGCTGAACTCCACTTTGTCGAACATGACGTTGCCATTGGAATGCCAGGGCTCCAGAGAGACGCCCGGACTGTCGGCAATCAGTGGCTTTCGCTCCAGGAATTTCAGAATGCTCTGCGCCGCTGTAATGCCCTTCTGCATGTTGGGCGCAAAGGCCAGGGCGCTGGCTATGGAAGCGGTGCCCATGATCAAAGCCTGCGATACCCTGTAAACAAAAGTAGAATTATTAATTGACTCGACTTTGTTTTAGTTTATAGCTTTGCTTACTTGAATACATCGCCCATTTGCAGATTGCGATTGACCACACACCAGGCGCCGTAGTACATGCAGGCGGCATAGGCGAAGAACATCATTGATCTGGCCAGACCATAGACAATGCCACGATAGTGCGTATTCTTTTTCGCTTTCTAGAAGAATACAGAGGGAAAATTGGTAAGAAAAGGCTAGCTGAATAGGAAATACCCTGAACTGATTCATTTATAGGGAAATTATAGGATCATATTTAATCTTGAGCTGCTTACCACTACGGCCGGTGTGAGTAACTCAATGTAGGTCCGATGGAACATGTCCTCGCGCGCCAGAGACACTACGGTGCGAATATTTGAGACCACCTCAACGGCCAGCTTTGTTGTGTTCTCCATGATCTTGGCATTGCCCATATTCTCCTGCGCCATGACAATGCGTTGCATATAGAAGGAAACCAGAATGAATGGTATAAACGCTATGGCCACCAGACCCAGGCTCCACTCATAGTACATGGCCAGAGCGATACCCAATACAAGCGTGGCAATCGATTGGATAATGCTGCCAATGCGCTGACCAGTTGCCTATATAGAAATATAGATAGATAAGATAAGAAGAGTTCTACATATTCCACAATATTTTTAGTACTTACGCCCTGTACGGCGGCTGCATCACCGGATAGACGGGCGCAGAGACTGCCCGTGCCATTGGAACGATCATCGAACCAGGACACCTCCTGCTTGAGCATTGCACTGAAGAGCAACCCACGCAGACGCTCCGTTAGATTCTCGCCGGCCACGCCAAAGAGGTAGATTTGCATGAAGGTGGAGATGCCGACGACAATGCCGCAGATCAGGAAGTACAGACTGTATTGGTTGGTGTTCTCACGCACGTAATCATTCTCTTTAGAGCGCAGTACTTCGAGTATGCTGCCGAAGAGGACTGCGAAAATGGGCATGGCACAGCCCATGATGATGGAGCACACGCAACCAATGGCAATCTGAAGCCATTCGGGTTTATTCAGCTTCAATACGCCTACCATGGGAGAGGGATCGTCTTTGTCTGCCTTGTTCTTCTTCTTCTTCTTCTTCTTTTTATCTATGTGATCTATTACGTCGTCGATGTCCTCGTCTTCTATTACCTTGATTTCCTGCTCGTCCTCATCCTTAATATCGAAGTTCTTGAGCATATTGCCAGTGGGACTGAGCATGTCGCCATCGTCCTCGCCCATCTGTGTGGTCACCAGATTGAAGTAGTGATTCTTGATGGCCATCAGTTCCTGGTGGGTGCCGGCCTCAACAACCACGCCGTTGTTAATCACCACAATCTTGTCGGCACGGCGCACCGTGGACAGACGATGGGCCACAATGATGGTGGTGCGACCCTGGCTCACCTTCTCCAGGGCAGCCTGCACCTTGGCCTCGCTGGCTGTGTCGAGGGCCGAGGTCGCCTCGTCCAGCAGCAGAATCTCCGGATCACGAATCAGGGCGCGAGCAATGGCAATGCGTTGCTTCTGTCCGCCAGACAACTGGGCTCCACGCTCACCCACCAGCGTATCGTAGCCCCTGGGCAGCTTCCTGATGAATATGGCCGCATTGGCTGCAGCGGCAGCCGCCTCGATATCCTCCCTGGTGGCATCCTCGCGACCATAGCGTATATTCTCGTATATCGACTGGCCAAAGAGCACAGGCTCCTGTCCCACGACACCGATGCGCTCGCGCAGCCACTTGATGTTGATATCCTTGATGTTTGTGCCATTGAAGAACACGTCGCCGGCCTGTGGATCATAGAAGCGCTGTATCAGCTGTATGCAGGTGGATTTGCCACAGCCCGACGGCCCGACCAGGGCCACCGTCTGGCCGCGATGGATCTTCAGGTTGAGCTTCTGCAGAATGGGAATCTCTTTGCGCGTGGGATACTGGAACTCGACGTCGCGGAACTCGATGGTGGTCAGCGGCTCATCGAGAGTCTTGCCGCGCGGCTCAATCGGATTGATGGTTGGAATCTGCTCAATGATGTGGAAGACCTTGGCACAGGCGCCCTTCGCAATGCCGAACGCCTCAATATACGGCGAGGCCATGCCAATGTTCATGGAGCCCATCATGATCGAGAAGAAGACGGTGATCATGGTACCTGGCGTGTAGTTCGCGTAGTATTCTTCATCGCGGCCCTTGATGACGAGCCCAACGCCGTACCAGAAGGCCAGCGCATAAGAGGCATAGATGAAGAACCACAGAAGGCCAAAGCCGATGCCGGAGAACATGTTTCGCTTAATGTTCAGCAATTTGGCAGCAACGACCTTGTCCTTGTAGGCGGCAACCTCTTTGTATTCGCCCTCAAAGGCCTTGACGGTGCGGATGCCGGATAAGGCTTCCTCGGCAACAATGGCGGCGCTGGCATAGATGTTGACCTCCTGCTTGGCCAGCTTGGATGTGGCCACGGCCACGAAGCCCATGGCAATGAAGGTGACGGGCAAACTGGTCAGGCAGACCAGCGAGAGCTGCCAGCCCTTGACAAATGCCAGCACAATGGACCCAACGAAGGCCACGATGAAGTGCACAAAGATCACAACCTTCTCGCCCAGGCCGTCCTCCATTTTCGATAAATCTCTGCGGAATTGAAGGGGAATAATTTGAATCTGAGTGAATGAAATGGATTACTCTACTCTACTTACTCATTCATGCGACTGGCCACCTCGCCGCTGGGATTCATGTCGTACCAGCCCATGTCCTGATGCAGCACAGACTGAAAGAACTTGGAGCGAATGGCCAGAATCTGAGAGTGGGCAGCATAGTTGAAGCACGTGACGGATATGTAACTGCAGACCAGCATTATAATTCCGATATACGTGTTGTTCAGCGAAAAACTTTGCACCTTATCCAGCAGCATGTCCGAGACGGCATCCTTTACATAGACATTCCTCTCCAGTGTGCCACTGTTCTCAATCATGTCCTAAGAATCCAAAGTATATAAATATATATATCGGCTTAATGAGAGATTGAACTATGTCTTCAATTGGTAAACACTTAAAAGAACTTGTTATAGTTGTTATACCCTGAACTTGAAATTGAGAATTTAAATTTCGGGTATATTGCTTTTATATACTTATTTTTTTGATTATTAAATTATATTCATTAGAAATATTAGGAATATGATTTCTGGATTTCAGTTATTTTCACAAAGATTATATATATTCTTAATTAGAATAACTGGACAGAGTCGATCTAGCATTGTCTGTTCGCATATATCATTTCCAAATTCCGTTATTCAAGCATTGCAAATAATTCGCTAGGGTATTTCCTAGTCAAGCTATCAGACTTATATTCTTATCTAGCTATCAATCGGGTGTAGACAAAGTAAACAAGTTTCAGTCAGCCAATCGGAAGAGCTTTGACTCAATCGCAAATAAAGCATATAAATATGAAAGTTTTTTCACACATATACTCACATCAGTGAGGTTTCCAAAGATCAAACTGTTCGCTGGTGTTGTCAGGCCAGTGGCCACAGCACCGATCAGTCCGATAAAGTAGAGTATACGATCCTTTGTCGTTGCATAGCGAAACATTGTAAAGAACCCGACGGGCTTGATGTCCTCCTTCGGCTTGTCCTCTTTCTCATCTTCATCCTGCTGCTTCGATTGCTTCTTCGTTTTATTTGGCTCACTGTAATCAGACGGAAAGCACACGCCATTTCATAAATATACTTCAATAAAACTATCCGAGTTGTAAATGGGGAGCGTAACAGCCGTTCGCATGCCACACTCCATTTTACACTAATCGCACATTCCTTATCGCTGACCCTAGCACCAATCAAGGCTGTCGAAGTGGTAGCCACGTTACGTTCGCGTTGATTCGCTTTATCAGCCCGAGTCTAACACTTTATATCATTCATTCAAATCGAATTCGTCATCATAGGTCGTATCGCAAGATTCCCAGGCAGCACTTGGTTTCTACAATAGCTCAAGTATATGTATGTATATATTTATTGTATATACATATACATTCTCTTTGTTGTTTTAACTACCATTAGAGTACTAAAATTTATGACGCTCGAGCGCGAAATATTGTGCACGCTTCGTTGTTAAAAAAAACTGCACGATCATGGTTACCGCAATTTTTCATAGACCTATCAAAGGAGGATAAATGGCGGAAATATAGAATATGCGAATATAAATACTAGATTGATTTATATTGATATATAAATTATGCATATATTAATATTTGTATGCATTATAGTATAAATATAATATAAAAAGGAAAGGAATACATTTAAAATAAAGAAATAAATTTGCTTTTCGCTAGAAAGCTAGACACAAATTTTTAAAAGTAATAATTATTAATTGTTGACCAAAAATGAGAAAGGCAAATTTACTATGAAAAATAAATACTATATAGATTTATATTGGAAAAATACATCAAGTAAACATAATAATATAATAATAATACATAAAGTAATATAAATATACATATATATTTTTATTTATTTATTCTTCTCATTTTATTTAAAAAATATCTTTTTGATTATATTTTTGTCAGATTTGTATATTAATGATATTTAATTTTTTAAAGGATTTTCTTTTGTCAAAAAATGAGAAAGGCAAATTTACTATGAAAAATAAATACTATATAGATTTATATTGGAAAAATACATCAAGTAAACATAATAATATAATAATAATACATAAAGTAATATAAATATACATATATATTTTTATTTATTTATTCTTCTCATTTTATTTAAAAAATATCTTTTTGATTATATTTTTGTCAGATTTGTATATTAATGATATTTAATTTTTTAAAGGATTTTCTTTTGTCAAAAATATTCTTTTGTAAAAAAAAAACATTGGTAAACACAGCTACAACATTTTTATATATCCCTTTTGTATAGTCTTATTATATTTTGTTATTTGATAAATATTATTTGAGTCACCGAGTCACAATCAATTAAGAACTTTGCTTTTGATTTTATTTTATTTTTGTTACCCTAATTTGTAGAATATTTTGGCAGGGTACGTAGCTTAAAAGCTTTAATTTATCATTTTATTTATATAAAATGAACAGCAAAATGTAGAAAATTACGCAGGGAGTTATTTTGCCTTTTAATTGAACTCACAAGCTTTTGCGATCTTTGTCTTTCTCAGCAAAGGAGTCAGCCAAAACGATATTCGTTTTGTAGAGTGACAATCGATTGTTATCGTCGTCCTTGATGACATTGCCGTTAGACGCGGTCATTTTGATGGGCTATTGAACACTTTCTTTTCAGATTTGTTATATTTCTGTTATTCTCGAACACACGAACTAAATAGGACAACTGCCAGCAAGAGACTAATGAAATTGGTTAAAACATATGGGCTTATATGTATTTGAATTGCAGAGCACCTAAATAAAAAATTAGTTGATATCGGCGCATTTTTGATAAAGCTTATCAACTTATTGGGAGAGTTTGCAAAGGAAAGAGTAATGCCATGAATGTGAGTAGACCAAATGGAGAATAGTTTTTAAATGCCAATGGCTTAAAATATGCTGCAAATAATAATTATTATGAGTAATCGGTTCATATAGCCAATTCATAAAAATTGGAATTACTCCGATGGCTATTCAAATTGAATGAAGCTTATGACGACTTGCACAATTTAATCATTCTATTAGCCATGTCATCATTCGTTTTTCAATTAACAATAAAGAGAGCGACATTTCTCTATCTCTCTAAATACCATTTGCTCTCTCTCTCTCTCTCTCTCTCTCTCTCTCTCTCTCTCTTTCTTTTTCTGTCTGCCGTATTATTTGCTAACACAATCGATTACATATTAAATTACCTTATCATTTGCAAATGCTCAAGGCAAGCAAGGTGTATTTTCCAGCAGATAGCGCCGGTTTATGAGGCACTTAAAAAATACATGCTTAAAAAATATAAACAAATAAAAACAATCAATTGTGCTTATTATATAATTATACTTAGGCACTTGCCATCTATTTGGAATAAGACATGTTTCATATATATAAATATATATCCTGATCTGGACACGAGTTTTTACTTGCTTGGGAAAAAAACAGACTAAAAGAATTAAATTAAAATCATTTATATAAAAAGAAGAATTTATAATTTAATAAAAATAAAATGTAAATAGATGAGCTCAAATAAAGATAATGAAACATATATGTATGTATAAACGAATCATCATTGTCATTACTATAACATTAGTAAAGTTACATGAGTTTATTATTTATTTTTAATCAACCACTCCAGGGAAGCATACCAGAATTACTTTCTTAGACAATGAAGACATTTTAATGGGAAATGCATGGACATGCGTTCTGCCACTCTCTTGGGCTGATAAATTGTATTAGCGCTGCGTATTCATGATATCAGCACTTTAAATGTGAGAGAGTGTTAAGTCCGGTAGCGATAAGAAGTTGACGGCGAATATTTAATATGTGTAATCATATTGGGGCATGCGAGTCTATTAATATGCAAGTATGTATTTGTTTACTGTTGGACAAAATCTACACCAAACAGATGATCAATAAGTCACGTTTTTATTAGTCGATTATTTTTTGATGACATGCAGTTGAAACGCAATGTGGAAATCCTTAATATTCGTATAAGTTGCTAAAACGTATATTTGTTTAGTCCTTAATATTTTTCCACGCAAATAAACTTATTACCAGCTAAAAGCTTAAGCTTCATTTATTTTTACTCAACAATTATATATTCCCATTATCAATAAATTAAATATATACATCAAATGTTTATATTAACGTATGAAATATCTTCTTAAACATAAAAAACCCGCGCAGTAAAAAAATTCATATTTTCAAATCTAATAGAACTAATAAAAACTCGATTTATCGAATATAAACTACTCATAATGGCTCTGTTAGAGCTATGTTAATATATTGTGAATAGGTGCTAGCATAGAGTTGATTTACTTTTGAAACTGTTAAATTCTATTATTTTAATATTATTTTCTGCACCACAAAACGCTTAGAAGATAATTTAAATGATTGTTAAAATACGTGAAATTATACAGCTGTATATCATTGTGAAAATAAATTGCTTACTGTTATTAACACTATGGGAAACTGTTAAGTTTTTGTTTTTTATAACAGAGTCATTAACGAGCTAGATGAGCGACAATCTGTGAGTTGGTTCGCTCATTCAGTTTCAGCGAGTCGTTCGATCGAACTTATTCCATACTCTATTAGTAATAGAAACGCAATTCAACAAGTCATCGAAATGTCCGGCGAAGGAGAGAAAACTTATACGCGTGCCGAAGTTGCCCAACACAATACCAACAAGGATACATGGCTGTTAATTCACAATAATGTTTACGATGTCACAGCATTCCTCAACGAGGTAAGCATAGTCTAGCAATTAACTAACAGCAGCAACAACAACAACAATATCACCTCTGTTGTACACGTCGGAATCAGGGCGCGGGCGATGGAATTTGATTTCCCCTTGTGTGTCTTATCATCATTACTTAGGTTTTATAACTCGTCTTAGCAGTGTTATTAGCCTGTACATTTGTACATGTTTCCACTTATTGCGTTTGAGAATATTGAGTACATTACCCGTAAAACACGATAGCTTGCTTGCCCCTGTACTTTGACCTACGATCTATGAATGAATGAATGACCTACTCATTTTCATAGCTACATTGAACTTGTGAAGATATTGTATTTGTTGCTTTTTCGAAACGTTCATGTTTGTATTCATATTTATTTCATATTATTTTTCGTGCCAGCGCGCATTTTCAAATGTTTTTTTATTCATTATCAATGGAAATGGGGCAAAAGTTAAGCAAAATCTGTTCATACGAAAATTTACATTTCATTTTATTTACGAAACCAACTCACTATTTTGTATTTAAGTACTCAGCTGTATGTGGAACGAAACTAGAAAACCAATGTTAAGCAAAAGTCGCACAAATGTGTGTATATATATAATATATATTGAGCAATTCAGATCAGCTTTATATACATATGTATGTACCTTGAATTTCTAAAGTCAATCAACTAGAAAGACCTAAATTGGTGTAAAAATCAACATCTACGATTCAGTTAGTGTAACAAAGAAATAAATATTCATACATACATGCATATATATTTGTAATATTGAATATATATAACATTTACATAAATAAATTCATTTTTACTGACTTCTATTATATAATAGTATATAATTATTATACATATTCATTATTATATATTATTATATTTATTATTAGCTATAACTATCCGCTTAAAATCCTTATACAAATGAGCAGATGCTAGTCACTTTGACCGTTTGGTTCTAAGTTCTGCTGGTGATAAGAAGGCCCAGACACTTAAATCATTTCTGTGTTATAATGATTACGTTGCAGTTTGTGTTGTGAGGCAATTAAAGTTTTGTGAATGATGAAAGTAGTACCCTGCCATGCATTAAAAACCTTTCGACGTTTATTCACACTGTTTAAAAATAGAAACGCTTCATCCCACTGCCGTGGGTCGAGCGCATTTGGTGCGGGCGCTTTATGTTTTAAACATTAGCCAGAGTTTCACGGTCAGCGTAGAAGACGACAGCAAATCATTTGCATAGTTTGGCATATGAAAAGAGTGTACTTAAAATTCGTTATTCGTTTGCTTTCTTGCAGCATCCCGGCGGTGAGGAGGTGCTGATCGAGCAGGCGGGCAAAGATGCCACCGAGAACTTTGAGGACGTTGGCCACAGCAACGACGCGCGCGACATGATGAAGAAGTACAAAATCGGCGAACTGGTTGCCCACGAGCGCACGAAAGTTGCCCAGAAATCGGAGCCCACCTGGAGCACAGACGCACAGAACGAGGAGAGTTCGATTAAGTCGTGGATACTGCCGTTGGTTCTCTGTCTGGTCGCTACGTTCTTTTACAAATTCTTCTTTGGCAATGCTACGCAGCAATAAAGTCAATAAATAATTCCCACTCGCCTCAATGCTGCACCACTGGACGCCTCCACTCAGCAAGTGAGGGAGAGAGAGGAAGAGGGAGGGACACACACATGTAAAGAGTTGATTTCCAAATACCCTGCCTTTAAATACTAATACTGTTGTGTCTCATACACTTGCCTGGGGCGTTTGGCTGCGCGCTTGCCGTTGTCGCTGGCGGAATTTGTAGAGAGAATTTGTGCTAAGTTTAAAAGATAAATATGTGCATGTTTTGGCATCTTGTTTTTGTACTAATTGCTATAGTAAGTGGGTTTGAGTTTTCTTATGAGCTAGATAATTGTTTAACTTTCCAACACGCAACAGAAATATACACATACATATATTTAAATAGACTATTAAATATGAATGTATTCGAAATTGCTTTGTTTGTTCTTTTGTCAAAACAAAATTAATTTTCAAACTCTTTCTTTTTTTGTATCACAACAAATGTTACCATGTCGAAATTTATTCACGCAGCTGTCCTGGCCGGCAGCTCTATGCTTGCACTTTCTGCTGCCGGAGCTGCCCAGGATCGAAGCAAAGTGCCACAGATGAAACGTGAGTTGCCCACGCGCAGCATGAATTTAGATTCGTTGCGTCGCACCGAGTACGATGTCCTGATCATTGGCGGTGGTGCGGTAGGTGCTGGATGTGCTCTAGATGCAGCTACACGTGGATTGAAAACTGCCCTGGTTGAGGCCGATGATTTTGGTAGTGGCACCTCGTCGAAGTCCAGTAAATTACTGCACGGCGGTCTGCGAGATTTGGACCATGCAATCACACATCTCGACTTGGCCGCCTTTCGGCGTGTTCAGTCATCGCTGCAAGAGCGCAGAAATATTACCAATCTGGCGCCGCACCTCAATCAGTCGGTGCCAATTATGCTGCCCGTACACAATTGGTGGCAGTTGCCCGTCTACTGGATGAAACTGCGTCTCTATCACCTAATGGCACCGGGCACATCGAAGGGCTTCACATACATCAATAGCCAGAAGGCACTAGAAATGTTTCCGATGATGCGCCGCAACATGGTTGGCGCCTTCGTCTACTACGAGGGCCAGCACGATGACGCTCGGATGTGTCTCGCAATCATTTTGACCGCCTCCCGCTATGGCGCCGACGTCTGCAACCACATGAAGGTCGTCGATCTGCTGCGGGACAAGAACAAAACTGTAATTGGAGCCAAAGCTATCGATCAGCTGACCGGCAAAGCTTACACGATTCGCGCCAAAATTGTCATCAATGCAACTGGCCCCATGAGTGATTCTATTATCCGCCTGGAGGATGCTAGTGCTTCGCAGCGGTGCACGCCCACCTGGGCCTCGCACATTGTGCTGCCGCCCTTTTACTGTCCCGAAGAGGTAGGGCTCTTCGATCCGTACACGGACAACGGTTCCACAATATTCTTCTTACCCTGGCTGGGGCATACGCTAATGGGCACCTCGGATGACACACGCGAGGCCGCCCAGGGGCAACAGCCAACAGAGATGGAGGTTCAATATCTTTTGGATAGTATCAGAAACTACATTAATCCAAGTTTCGATGTACGCCGCTGTGATGTGCTCGCAGCTTGGGGCGGCTATAAACCGCTTCCCACTCAGTCGACGGAGTTGGCTCATTCAACGCTGAAGAATCATGTGATTTCTATCGGGCCCGGTAACATGGTGTCAATCGTGGGCGGCACATGGACATCGTTCCGTCTGCTAGCAGAGAAGGCCATAGACGCTGCCATTATTAATGGGGGACTGCAGCCATTGCGCAAGCATTCGATTACGGCGACCTCATGCAAGCTGGACGGCGCCATGGGCTGGACACCAAACATGTTTATACGGCTGGTGCAGGATTTCGGCCTGGAGCGAGATGTGGCCAAACACTTGTCCGACACATACGGCTCGAATGCGTTCAAGGTGGCCGTTGGCGCCAGCTCCAGTGGCAGCGTGTGGCCCATTATAGGTAAACGGTTGCACTCTGAATTTCCGTATATTGAGGCGGAGGTGCGACAGGGAGTTAGGGACTATGCCTGCACCCTGGTCGACATGGTGGCACGTCGGCTGCGTGTTGCCTTTCTTAATGTCCAGGCGGCCGAGGCAATTTTGCCGCGCGTGGCCAGCGAGATGGCGCGTGAGCTGAAATGGAGCCGAGAAAGGCGATTGAGGGAAATCAAAGAAGCGCAAGAATTTCTAAATACTCAAATGGGAAATACAACCGAATTCGATCCAATTCATATGAACATACCCATTAAGCTGTCTGTGGACCAGGTGCAGAAGTATGCCGAGCATTTCAGAAATCTCGACGAGGCCAATACGGGCTTCGTGTCGATAAACAAATGCTGTGCGGCCATGAAGTCGTTCGGTGTTAAAGAGGTGCCGGTGGACCTGATGCACGACGTGTTGCGGGACATTGACTGTCACTCACAGGGCAAGGTGAACCTATATGAATTCCTCATGCTCATGTCGGCCATTGTGCACGGAGATACTGCATATTTACGTTATGCCAAGATGCATTTAGACCAGAAAATATCGGCAATAAGTCGCCGGCGGCGCAAGCAACGTGAATGTACGGTCGAGCGATCCGGAGGCGGCTTGTGAAGATCGAACTATCAATCTCGTACAAAACTCATAGTGTATTTAAATTATTCTGTACAGTCTCTTATACTATTTATATTTATTTGGTAGTGCTACCATATCGTAGCAAACAGAACTCAGCAGTGTTGCCACACTTTTGCTAGGCAATTCAGCTCATTCGAGTCGTTCTCGTTCAAAAGTATAACGGAAATTAAGGAGCAGTAACAGTAGAATATAATGCGAAAGTAATTAATTATGGAAATGTGTGTTTTAAATTTTTATTTGAGTTGTAAAGTTGGATATCGGCACGCTTTGCGATATTTTGTTTAGACTTTGTAATCATTTAACAATTGTTTTCTATATTCTCTTAGCAAAACTCGTATATGCCCTATGGAGCTTGTGTGTATATATATAATAGTTATATGTATTTGTAACATTTGTATATATATATATTTGTATTTTTGCAACAATGACGATAGCATACTAATAGTGTGTTCAATACATTTAATTTTTGTGAGTGAATGTTGCCAGGTAAAACATTTAACGGGTTTTTGTTGATGCTGTAATTCATGTACATATTTATGTAATACACATGCAAAGGTGAAAGCAACAGTAAACAATTTTATATATGGATTATGTATGTGCTATAAATATATTCAAAGTGAGAAAAAACGAAACATAAACTAAAATAAATAAGCAATAAGTGAATAAGGAAAATTGTACAAAGTAGAGTTATGAAGAAAATTATAAATAATTATTGTGGCGGCATATTTGATAAAGATATATGTATATATATAGATAGGTATATATATATACATGTGCGTATGTATGTACACATTAGAAATACACTTAGTTGACATGGATTTTCTTTCGGAGTGCACACTTTCACTCTAGGATAGGGTTAGATTGGCTAAATATCAGTAAATATTAGCTGCTTAAACTTTGACCTGAGCTGAGAGACATGTTTATCGTATAAATATGTCAAAAATGTTTACTATGTAAATGAAACAATAAGAGAAAAACCAAAATATACAACGTTCAAGTTTGTTGCAACTGTCAGAATTGAAATAAACATTAATATTGATTCTACGATGTTTTCTATGTGCACTGGGCATGATAAGTGTTTGTTGTATTCTTCCTCAGCTGTCTAAGCGACGGCATCTGTGGCGCACTCCTCCTCGACGGTGATGTACATGCCCTCCTCCTCGTAGGCCGAGTCGTGCTTAGCAAGAATTCTCAGCAATGGACGCAGACGCAGCCACCACTGCTTCTTCGGTATGCGTTGACTGTGGCAGATGAAAATAATAATTAGATCAATTCTATATTGACATTACTATTGTGGCACTCACTCAAAGTTGGTGTCGGCAATGAGATCGATCAGGGGCGTGAAGCGATACTGCCGCGAGACGATGCCCAGCAGTGTTGCAGTGTCGGTCGATTTGCAGTTGACGACGCCATTGCTGTCGATGTTGTTCTTGATCTGTGTGGCCAGCCAGTCGACACACTTGGCGGCCATCTTGGTGCCCATGTTGCGATCGAATGGACTGGGGGAGCCACCCTGTTGCATGTGGCCCAAGATGTTCATGCGGCAGGTGAACAGACCCTTGCCCTCCTCCGAGTACAGGCGGTAGATGAAGTCAGTGGTGTAGTTCTCACTGGCCTTCTCATTGCGCAAGATGAGGCCACGAGACACGCCCTCGGCCATTTTGGATGCCATGTGATAGACGTCCTGTTGCAGATCCTTGATGGAGAACTTCTCCTCATATATATACGCGGCATCCGCGCCACCAGCCAGGCCAGCCAACGTGGCCAAATAGCCGCTATAGCCACCCATAGTCTCAATGACAAACACACGACGCTTGGTGCCCTGGGCCGACTGGCGAATGCGATCGCAGATTTCGGTGATCTCATTCAAGCCGGTATCGCAGCCGAGCGAGAATTCGGTGCCGGGCACATTGTTCGAAATGGTCGCCGGCACAACCACAATTGGTATGCAAAATTCTGGATAGTTGTCGCGCTGATCGGAGATTTGGCCAGCGGCGTGGTAGCTCTCGAATCCACCGATGATCAGCAGACCCTGGATCTTGAACTCCTTGAGGCGAGCGGCGATCTCCTTGAACTTGCCCTCGGGCAGAGTACGCTTGGTGCCCAGATAAGCACCACCCTGACCCACCCAGCCAGAGACATCAGACCTGTGGAGTGGCAGAGAGTTAATTATCGAATATTTTTAATTACATTAGCTATTATATGCTCACCAGCCCAGCTCGCGCACATTGCCAGCAATGAGACCCTCAACGCCATCGTTGATGCCATAGACAACGTCGCCGCGATAAATGGCATTGCGGACAAAGCTGCGCACGGCCGCATTCATGCCGCAGGCAGGCGCACCAATGTGCATCACAGCTAGCCTGTAGCCCTCGATGCCCTTGCCCTGCTCGTCGAAGTTCTCCTTGGGCGGCTTCAAGCGCGTCAACATCTTGTAGGTCTCCAAGTTGCGTTCAAAGGAGCGACCACGCAGCTTCACAGCATCGGCCCAGCGACGCTCCGCCATTGCCTTAGCTACAGCCTGGGTGCGCTCCACACACTCCATAAGTGGCACACGAACAGTCTGGTTGCCGTCTAGAGAGATGACCACCGGCACCGACTCCGGCGTGGCTTCCATCAGAGCCAAAGTGGCCTCGGCGCCCATGCGACAAGCCTGTTAAGATGATGAAAATCAATTATCGATAATTTCAATCGATAAAAAGTAACTGCAATTACTTACCAAGACACGATCGAAGGCGCTGGGATTGCCACCACGCTGCACGTGACCCAACACAGTGATACGAGCGTCGTGCTTGAGACGCTCGTCAATCACCTTGCGCACCTGCTCGGCGGTAATTGGATTGCCCTCGCGATCACTGGCGCCCTCGGCCACAATGACGATGTTCAGACGCTGACCAGCCGAACGCTCCTGTTTGAGAATGAAAGCAAGAAATGTTAGACATTGCCGTTCTATGCAATTCTCAAGAAATGAGCGGGTTAGTAACTTGAGTGTGTGTACATAGAAGCAATGAGGAACTTCAAAATATATACAAAATGCTACGAAAATATGATATGATGATAATGATAATGATCTAAGAGATAAAATATGTATATGTATATAAGTTTCTATGTAAATAAGAGACGACAAATGTGAGTTTATAAACAAAATGAAAGTATGATAAATACATGTGAGACAGAGATAGAGAATGTTTGTGTTTTTTTGTATATGTATGTATAGCTTAAACAATGAGTTTGAAAGGAAACTAAATAAAAGTAAAGTAACAAATAAGCCAAAGTATATAGATATTTACTAATCAAGCTAAAATACAATAAAAATAAATGTAAACGTAAACGAAGGCGTAATAGAAGCCAATTAAATTTTCCAGCAAAAACTAAATAAGTGTAGTTGCTTATGTGAATGTGTGTGTATGTGTGTCTACACTTTAACCCAATAAAAACCAATTAAATAACCAATCAATTAGTAGTTTCTAGAATCAGTTTTTGACAAAGAGCTGCTGGCTCTGTGAAACGTCTGTTAGAAATGTTAGAAAAAGTTTGTAGTTAAATTAAAGATTCTTTTAATATCTATATATGTATGTATATACAATTTGAATAATTTAGTAGTAAACCGAAAAACAAAACACCATCGCATAGACTTATATTGAATTTGACTGGAAAAGGTAAACCCTTTCGCAGTGGGCTGACCTGAGCTAGCTTTTTGCACAGATCATCCTGCCAGTTAATTGGTACGGGCTCTTCGGGTATGAACATAAAATCAGCCTCTGTGGCAATGGCGGCTGAAATTGCCAAATAGCTAAAAACGAAAATAAATCAAACACACCGAAGAAAGACACGATGCGCACAGGTGAATGAATTGTTAATTGATTGTTCATTAATTACAATATGCTTGGGATGCGGATAGACAAGGATTGGGTGGGATTGGGTAGCTTGGTTTAACTCGGTTTTATCATACATCCAGTTTTTGAATCGAATATTTATGTAAATTAAAGAAAAGGAAAAAATATATATACAACAAAATTCAGAACTTGATGCACGATATATGATATTTGTATATATTATATATATAAAATCTGACAAATGCCTGCTCGCAAGTGTGTGTGTCTGTGTCTATGTGTCACTGTGTGTGTGTGTGTGTGGGTGAAATGCAATGTTTATATGTCTTGCTGCTGTTGTCTATTGCAACAACGAAAAGCAGATGAGGCGCGAGAGATAGAGAATTAGAGAAAGAGAGAGCAAACACATTGTGAGAAATATTGTGTTTGATTTCTTCTGTTTTGTATTTGTTTATAAAAATTATATAGGTTCACTTCTTGCCTGGGCCAACTGAGTGCAAAGCCTATCTGGCCAATCGACTTTCGGCGGCATTTCGGGTATAAATATGAAATCGGCCTCACAGGCCAGGCCACCAACGAGCGCTAAATAACTGTAAAAATATATGTGTGTTTGTATTATTTGGTTATACATATATGTCATACAAATATATATGTATATATATACCATATAGTATATATATATATTGGAAAAAATCAAAAGGGGAGAGTCAACAAAGGGCAGGGAGAAAGAGAGCGGCAGTTTAGGAAATATTACGAAATGAGCATCAATTCAATGAGGAATATTAATTATAGTAATACGTATTTAAGAAAAACTTCATATAGTTTCCATACATTTCATCAACACTACCTACTATCATATATATAATTGTAAAATATAAGATTAAACAGGATTTATTCATTTTATATTAGCCCTAAAATCTGTCAGTTGATATATAACTAGAACTATTATAATACCTGTTATATAGCTAATCATCATTACATTACTTATTAGCCTAATACTTAGACTTATCCATCTCATTACATATGGAGATCACAAACATTGAATATTTGATTAACAAATAAACGAAAGAGAACACAGAACGATTTGGGTCTGATAGAGAAATATATTGTATATATGAAGAGAGAAAGACTTTTCGTATGTGGGACATTCAACGATCGAGAGCTAATGGCTGATGGCTGATTGCTTGCCTGGTCCAGTTTGAGGGTCAGTCTATCGGGCCAATCTTGTGGCGGCGGGTACTCGGGCAGAAAGACATAATCTGCCTCGGATATAACGCCAGCTACAACTGGTAAATAACTATAAGTAGTGAAGGCATTTAGCATTTGGAATTTGGCACTTGGCAGAGCTAACACCTTATACATAGTTACACATCACAGACAGGCTAACTACAACAATTTAGATTAATTGATAACAAATGGCTTACCCGCAATGACGACCCATGACCTCCATGATGAAGGTGCGCTGATGCGAGTAGGCAGTGCTAGCAATGGCATCGATGGCCTCAATGATGCGATGCAGGGCCGTATCCGTGCCAATGGTCATGTCCGTGCCACAGAAATCGTTATCAATCGAGCCCACCTGAAAAATTAAATAAATAGTGAGTAAGAGTGAAAGAGAGAGAGAGAGAGCGAGAGAGAGATGCTTCTCTCTAAGACTTACCAATCCAACAATATGCAGAACATTGTACTTGTTCTTCTGCTCAGGGGTAATGCTCTTATTCTTCTCCAGCTCATCCAGCAGGCTGGACCACTCCTGACGGAACAGATTGGCGCCAGTCAGCGAGCCATCGCCGCCAATTACCACCAGATTGGTAATGCCGCGTTGCACCAAGTTATTGGCAGCCTTTAGACGGCCAGCACGCTCACGGAAATCCTTGCAACGAGCGGAGCCAATGATGGTGCCGCCACGATGTATGATCGATGACACCGACGACCAAGATGCTTCCTGAATGCAATCGCCGCCATCCACCATGCCCTGATAGCCTTCACGAATGAAGTAGACCTGAAATTACAAATAAAAGATTTCATTTTATTACAATAAAGTCAATATGAAATTCCAAGAATTTTTTGCGATTTTGTGGGATGAAAATGTGTTTCAAAATTTTGATTTCTTCTTACGTCATGCTTTATTTTCTTTATAATATATATAATAATATATATAGTATATAATAAATATGTAAATATATATTTCTTTAAATATGTTGTTAGTCTAATGCTCGGCCATTAAAAATAATCTTTAGTGTATTTTTATTAATTTGTAATTGCTATTTATTTAGAGCCTCCGCATATACATATATTATATTTTTTATATTTTTATTATGTATATATTACGGATTTATTTTATTACAATTTGCTTCAATAAATTTTATTTTTTTATTTATTTTTTTTTTTAAACTTCCGTTTTACTGTTCATAAATTTCGAACCATAAAAATATCATCAAGCAGTCAGATTAAACACATTTATTAATATGAGTACTTTTCTAAATATACAATATTGCATACAGCTCAGAACGTATCCGGTTTAATAGGCGATAAAGCTCTTTATAAATAATTGAAAAAGCTAAACGAGATTGCTACTCGATATGTTGTCATATAAACACAGAAATTAAGAATATAAACAAAGTAATATGAAACAAAAAATGAAAAACTCATCGACTTAGCACATTGAACTTTCGTTTTCGCTTTTAATTCTTTGCCCAAAATATGAAAAATTAATCGCTGATTGACTTTGTTTTTATATAATAAACATACACATATGCATAATTTAATAGCACCCAGCATAATTTAGCATAAAAATCAAAAGTGAATAAAAGAAAATGAAAGTGACTTTG
This sequence comes from Drosophila aldrichi, assembly GCA_035045965.1. Taxonomy (NCBI): domain Eukaryota; kingdom Metazoa; phylum Arthropoda; class Insecta; order Diptera; family Drosophilidae; genus Drosophila; species Drosophila aldrichi. The sequence continues at coordinate 2,973,612 of JAWNOM010000161.1, forward strand.
AAAAAAAAAAAAAAAAGTGGAATAGAAACATCAGCCTTGCGACAATTTATTCATTGCAAAAATCATCATCATCATCGCACAATTTTGAATAATTTATTTCAATTGCAATTATTTAAAATTTCAACTTTTTGCCCTCTCACAGAGTGCTATAAAAATTTGGCATATTGGACGCTCAAACACGAAATTCACTTGTCGAGACTCGATCAATAAAACCAATAATAGGCAAATAGTAATTCACTTTTCAAACAATAACCGCATTTTCTCAGATATATCTGCGTGATCGTCTGTAAGTTGCCCGAAAATAAACTCAATGTCAAACGCACACGGACACAAGAGCCGCCTGTGTGTAGTGGTATTTTCAATGTATTGGTGTTCTCTATGAATGTAGTGTGAGGCGCTTTTATTTGAATATTTTTTTTTTTTCTTTTTCTTTTTTTGCTACCCCCTGGGTTATCTAACGGCAATTCACACCACCAGCAGTACAAGCTAATTTGTTTTATTTCTTTTCCTTTATTATGATTTAATTGCAGGTTCAGCTGAATATATATAAATTTGCTATATATAAATATATGCATAACAGAGTCTGCCGTAGACCATAAAGTTCAATGGCTGAACTTGTTCCGGTAACCGATAAGAACATTTTTGTGAATAATATGTATGTATGTGTGAGCATGTGTGTCTATGTGTATTTCCAAATTATATATACCAATGCAAAAGCACTTGGTAGAGGTCAAAACTCACCTTGCATCCCAAATAGATGGCCATACGCACACATGCCCTCACAGCCGCATTCATGCCCTGGGAGTCGCCACCGCTGGTGAAGACGGCCAGGCCCTTGTCGCGCTGGGAGCCGCGAGCCAGGAAACGTTGATTAGTATCACTATTCATTTTTTGGCCAAGCACTTCTTTCGATTTAAAAGTTATTCAAATTCAGGTTAATCGATTCAAAAAACAACGGCAACACACGCACGCACGTAGAGGGAGAGAGTGAGGTGAGGTGAGAGTGAGAGACGAACGCACGTATCGAAGTTCAAATTGGATGCACCCAATGGCGAATATTTTGTGAATGATTCACAGCGCAACTGGAGGAGCTTCGAGGAAGCCGAGTTGTCCAAATGAACTGCGCAAATCTTATGCTGGCCACAGATGCCGTGGCTATGTGCCTGCGAGACGATTTTCACAAACTGGGCGCGAGAGCGGCGGTCGAGCGCAGAAGTTTCGGTTTTGACGTTTCAAGGTGACCTTTAAACGCAGCAAACGCTTTGCGTTAAGCGCAACTACACGGCACACTGATGCAATGAACTGGTTGTCTGGCGTTTTTATCGCGTCGCACCGTCACGTTTCATGCGTAATGGCACTATGCGCGATTTTTGGTAATATGTTTCATTAATGCAACCAATTGTAACGGCAAAGCGACCAAGTTTCTGCTATCAATTTGTCCCTATTGTGGGTGAAAATGGGCGATTACTCTATTGGACTTTTTTTGTTTACCCCACACACACACACAGAGTGTCATATTGACAGCTGTGCAACAGCTGTGCGCGCATTGCCAGACAAAAGCTCTGTCACGCCAGCCAGCTTTTGCGTGGCACATCAGAAGCTTTTCACCACACTTACATGCGTCTAGCCGTTGGTATTTTGAACGTTAACTGATTGCATTTATTTGGGATTATGGTACTCACATATTTGTTTTTAAATTTAGTATAGTTGGTAAGCCGTACTCCTTCTGGCTGACCAACAGATGATTCGTCAAACATTATCGACTCATTGTCATCATATCCCATAAAATTTACACCGCTTAGCATTGGGGATAATTGATTGCATAAAAAGATTAATTCACTTAAATTCTGTGGGTGACACTTAAACCCATTCAGTTGCGGCACATTTTCCCAGTAAGCTTTATCCAGTTTCCGATTACTCCTGACGTAATATTCTAGCTTAGGACTTGAAATGGATTACCTACAGATATTTTGGCTGTATTCTCTGCAATCTCACTTACTTATTAAGAAACATGGAGTCCATTTTTGCGTGAATTTCCATTGTCAAAGTATTTAATCTATCGGGGCTGCCCTGCCACAGATGGCTTTTATGCTGCAAAGAAAACATTATAATATATTGTAAATTCTATATACATTTAACTAACTTCAATGACTTGAGCGCTTTCCAATTGAGAATCCAATTGAGACGGCTCGGATAACTGTTTTTTACTGGGACAGTGTTGGCTCGTAGGCAATAGCTCCTGTGTTTCGACTAGGCTATGGGCGATTGCTTTCGATCAGTTTTGGGTATTACGCATTAGATCGTACATACCGGACGGATAATTTGGAAAATACTCGAAATTTTAATGCATGCATATCAATTACTAACGGGACAAATCACTACAAATCACAATTATCTATAAAATACATACTCAATTTTGACTACGTGTGAGATAAATTACAATTTAAATAATATGTCAAATCTCCGATCAATTAAAGACTAGCATACTCTGTTTAAATAAATATTTTAATTTAAAATTAAGAATTCATTATTAGCTGTTGGGAGAATAACCAAAGGAATGGAATTTTTGTTCCATTTTCCTAATATTAATATGTAGTAAATAAAAACATATGTATATAGAGGTTTTTTTTTTTTTAGGAATAGTTCGAACATTATATGTATATAAAACAGTCGAGCAATGCCGCTTAGAGTCGATAAGATCTAATGACCTGAATAAATAAAAAAAAATTACAAATTAAAATAGTTTCAGTGACCAACAAAGTAAATCCCACTCCAATAGTCCAATAGATAATCCAGATGCAATAATTCGATGATGTCCGATGATTGCTGGTTGATTATACATACTATATGTATACTTATCATATTTTTAACTATCACATCGTATTGTTTGTCTACGTAGAAGACACGGTATTAGATGGCATGAAAATCGCCGAGAAAGGCCCAGTGCTAAACTTACTTTCAATTTGTAATTGTTATGAATTTTTCAGTTGGCATTCTTTTCCCCAATTGGCTTCACCTATATCTTTTCAGATAAATTACATATTTTCGCTTCGTTGTCTTCAATACACTTTTCTTCAAACGGCTTGGCAGTTTCACAGGCACAGGCTTCTCATGCTTATCCTTCTCCTTGAGCCTCTCCTTCTGCCTCTCCTTCTGCCTGTCCTTCTGTCTTCCCCTTTTCTGCTCCTTTTGTTTCTTCTTCAGGGCAAAGCCAACACGTGTTTGAGATTTCTTCTTGTTCTCGGCATCTATATATTGTCTTATATGGCTCACAGTACGATCGAAATCCAAACTTCGAGTGACGTGCACAAGTCGTTGCATATTCGGACTTTAGGCATACTTAGTGTGTCGTATGTATATTCAAAATATAGATCATATTGCTTACCTTTTGGTAACACTCAATCCCAGATTACTGATATCATCGAGCGTGCTGTCCACCGCATTGACCACGGTCAACACCTCAGCTGTATTGTCGCAGAGGTAGCGATAATACAAATTGATATTCTCCTGCTTCAAGTCCATGAGGTAATCGTACTTCCTGGCAACATCCGCACAGCTGGTCATTCTGTTCTTGAAGGCCAGTAATTTTTCGTTATCGCTGCGCCGACTGAAAAGGATACAACGATAGTCCTGCGAGTAGCCGTTCCGCAGCTGCATAGAGACGGCTATTCTTCCAACACAAGCATTACCTCGGCCACAGTTACAGCATGCGGGCAGAATTTTCAGTAAGTGAAAAGCATTGTCGATGTTGCTGTTAAAGATATCGGGGATATAGATTTGTATAGGTCGACTGGACCAATTCATCGGCACATACCGAGCTATGCACTTCGTCAAAACTTGAAATTTACAGTTATGCATTCCTAAAAAAAAAAATTCTACGTAATTTTGAGAAAGGTCCGAAAAGAAATGACATACTTTGTTCGTTTTTATGTACATTTCATAATACATATTTAAGTTGTGCGTGGATGAATAGATTGTATACATGTAAGTCTATAACTAATTTAATGCAGTTTATGAATCAATAAGAAGATAAACAATTTATTTGTACTATACTATAAATTAAACCAGTTGGACAACAAATTTACAATTTTATTCGCAAGGTAAATCCAAGAGAACTCCCAACTTTATCATAGTCTTTGCTTCTTCTCCATAATCCAAATCTGAAATTAGAATAGAATATAGTAAACACAGCAATTGTTTTTTTTTGTATTTTTATTTTTTTGTTTTTTTTTTTTTTTTTTTGGTAATTAAGAAACTGTAATTTCAATAAACTTAAATTTTCACATCAATCTTTGCCTCCACACACACATACAATTTATGTGTGCTCAATGTTGTGTTGTTGTTGTTCTTCAACACATTTTCAATGTTTTTTTTTTTTTTTTTTTTGTTTTGTGTTTTTTTATGTCAGTGTATTATGTATTTGCAGTTTCCATTTGGGTTATTCGACTCGGTTTATTTTTTATTTTGTATATTGTAAGCGTAAATTCAATTGCGAAAATATACAGTTATACAGTTTTTATACACATTTGCATAGATCATTTTTAAATTCCCGGTTTGGCGTTTGCTCTTGTTGTTGCTGCCGCCTACTCGAATTAAAATTGAATCTACTTAGCTGTCAATATAAGTAATTTATGTTGTATTTGTATTTTGATTAGTTATCAAATTCCTGTTTTTTGCAATTAAATGCCCTGATAAACCAAACATAATATCAACAATAAAGCAGAATGTTGAATTAGTTGAGTTTAACAACAATTGGCATCATTCGAAAAATAAAATTAGCTTTTGCTTTTTATTTTATATAATTGCTTCACACACCTGTTTTTTTTTTTTTAATTTTCTTTTTTTGGGGCTTGGGGGTTTACATTTAAACATATAGATGATAATAAAAATATAAAAAGTAAACACTGAGACATTTAGTTATAACAATTGCACATTGATACTGTTATTGCTGTTGCATTTGCATAATTGCATATAGTAAGTATATATGTATATGTAAGTACGTTATAAATAGTTATCGCATCGATCGTACGATTAATTTTGATACTAGTTCCAGGATGGCAACATCACTGGTTCATTTACTCTTTGAATCTGATTAACCGATTGATTTACATACAAGGAGAAAGAAAAAACAAAGATTTGTTCAAACGGGCACAATAGAACTCATGCCCTTTAAGCTATCCGCGCAATGGAACAAGTTGTTTGCATTGATTCAGAGTGAATAATTATATTTATATATATAGCGTTTGTGTATGTTAACCACAACTTGCTTGACTGCAAAACTAAATAACCATTTATTTAATTTACAACAATTTAACAAACTGGATACTCTTCTAATTTTTTTTTTTTATCGATAAACGGCATTATAAATGCAGCACTGTGTGTGTGTGTGGGAGACAGAGAAAGTAAATAAGTAAAAGAGAACATAAATTGGTCAAAAATAAAAGTTTAGGTTTATGTTGTTTTTATTTGTTGTATTTTAGAAAAAAAGATAATTACAAATAATACATAATTTGTTTCTTTTGGTTCGCATAGGCTTCTTCTTTGACGACGAAAAATAGAGGGCATTATTTGTAATTACATTATTTATATTGTATAAACCAATTAGCCTTTGTTTATTATTGTTGTTTTTTTATTAAGGAAAGCGGCGCAGCGCATTAAACAAAAATAAAAGACAATAAATTTCTTGTTGACTGTGTCTTGTGTTCTGTTTGTTTGTTGTTTGTATGTTAATGTAAAACAGTATGATAATTATTTATTAAAACATAATTAAAATAAATAATAATATTTTAGGCATATGTATAGTGTACGCAGTTGGCCAAAACAGCGGAATAGTAATTAACTACACAAAACAAAATTCACATCTTTGCCATACAATACACTGTTCCTGTTCTTATTCTTGTTCTTGTTCTGGATAGCTGATAGTTTTTTTTTTTTCTTCATTTTTATATATTTATTTATATATATTTATATTTTGTATTTATAAGTTTTGACTCAGATAGTTTCATTTGTGAATATTTGCAAGAGCATTTTACTAACAAAGACAACTTGAACGGCATGTGAAGCAAATTAAGACATTTGATTTCATATTACATTTCCTTCCTCATAGACTTTTTAATCGACTTTACATTTATTGATTTGACGCGGCGAACGGCAATTGTTCGTCTGTATACAATATATAAACTGTCTATAAACCAGATTCATTTTTGTTCTTCTTCAAACAGTTGCATGACAATAGTCTTCCCACCTAAACTCATCTCAGCCTCTAAACTATCATCACACAGCCATGAGCTGAATCATTATTCTGCTGAATTGTTAATGTTGTAGTGTTTTGTTGTTTTGCATTGTATTGTTGTGTATTGTTTGTTTGTTTAGATTTGTGTCGATGCTGATGCTGATTTTGATGTTGCTTTTATTATTACATTACTGCTCTGCTGCTTTCGACTTCAAAGATTTCTTTTTATATTTCTTTTGTTTTGTTTGTTTTTGTTTGTATTACTGAATAATATTTGCATAGTCAAAAAGGAAACATTTTAGTTGTTTGGTTAGTTGTCACCGCCCTCCTGTGGCTCGTCGCCATCACCCTGGGTATCGGAGGTCCAAAGAGTCAGGTTATCCCTCAACAATTGCATGATGAGTGTTGAGTCTTTGTATGAGTCCTCGTTGAGTGTGTCCAGCTCGGCTATCGCGTCATCGAACGCCTATATTGTGGGGCAATAAAAATATATATATATTTAGTATTCGATCCAATGTAATTACAACAATAACAATGCAAAATGCCGGCAAGGTAATTATGCAAGTACAAGTTCTTGTTCAGGTGCAAAACGAAAGCATTTCATTTTTTAGTATTTGGATTTATACCTTCAATTGTTTTTGTTTCATTCAGCAACTAAGCAAATTAATCAAAAATCATAATTTCATCTGGCAAAAAAATAGAACTATTAAACTAATATACGATATTGAACTCTGTGACCTAACGGTTAATGCACTTTCTCTAAGAATCATTAATAATTTCACCAGCAAGATACGGACTGCATTATAAAGGGTTAAAAGCCATACATGTAACGGGGTACATAAGCCAGGCTTTCAATGAATTAATTAAGCCAATTTATAATTTACGTAACATGCGATGACCGTAGGCGTATGCTTTTATCGTACGTACCACGGACTAGTGTGGGTGTATGGACTGTATGTGTCTGTTTGTCTGTATCTGTATTCGTATTAGTTAGTTAGTTAGCCACATAACAACAATATTTAAATAATTAATATGAAACAAAGAAAACAAGATTTGTGTAGAAAGAGATTGAACCTGTTTAGCTAAATGACAAGCCCTCGCTGGTGAATTAATAATTTCGTAATAGAAGACGGAAAAGTTGAGTGCAAGACCTAATCTGATTGGATGTGTTGGCTGCATTTTAGTTTTTGCAATATCGAATGCCTCTTGATAAGCTTTTTTCGAGTCCTCAACGACGTCTTAAATTATGTACGTTAATATGGGGTACCAAAATAAATGAAACAAAAAGAAAAAAAAGAACCAAAGTTCACAATTAGTTTTCAATATGATATAGATACTGAATAATGAACAATCAACTTAAATGTAGAACTAAAAACTAAAGTTGTTTTTATTTTATTTTATGATTTGAAATGGTTTTCGTTGCACTTGTTGCTTGTTGCACGCTTGCCAGACATTTGTTTGTTTACTGTTTTTCAAATTTATTTTTTTATTAACCTGTTTAGCCAATTGGCAAGCCTTATCTGGAGAATTCAAAATCTCATAATAGAAGACTGAGAAGTTAAGTGCAAGACCCAAGCGGATGGGATGTGTTGGCTGCATTTTGCCCTTGCTAATGTCAAATGCATCCTGGTAAGCGGTTTGGGAATCGTCAACAACGGCTGCATCATCACACAAAGAGATAGAGTTTACATTTACGTTGTTTTTTTTTTTTATAATTTAAATAGGTCTATATTAAAAGGGCTTATAGCTTATGGAATTTAAATACTTACTGTTGCGTGCGTCTCCTGTGGCGACCTCAGCTAAATACCTGTAATAATCTCCCTTCATCTTCAAATAGAAAACCTTGCTCTCTGGATTGCTGGCTTTTGGAATAAGGTATTTGTCCAGAAGTCCCTGTTGATTAAACACAGAACAAGATGTCGAAATGTAAATAAGAGATCAACAGAGACTTGTGCTTATAAATAAACATTCCTAATTGCTACGCGCACACAATGAGCCGCTATTAAACCAATATTATGCGAGCAAAAGCTGCTTGGCTAATATAGTATTACGATGCCCAACTTGAAATAGCTACACGCGTATATATACATATGTATGCCTGTGTAGATGTATATATATGCCAATTTTACAGTCGACTGAGGCACTTCAAAGTATTATCGATTTTCTGTCACCAAAGAAAGAAAAGCTAACAGCCAGTCGCCTCAGTCGCCCAGCCCCCCAGTCCCAACCCCCAGCGAGAACTGTTTTTCTATATATGTATAATATATATACATTGGCTACATATGTAGGTTGTACCTTTTAATTTATTTTTAAGCCCAGTGGGTCTGCTGACTAAAGGTAGTTTACTTAATAGGTCAACAGTGTGTCAAATGAGCACTGCTTTAAAATATATGGCTGGCTGTGCAGCTCAATAGAAAACTCTAATTAAATTGACATTAATCAAGCCAAGTTGGGCCATTGTTGGTTACTGTTGCTATCTAATCTGTATGTTTATTTATATATATATATATATAAATATATAAGTATATACGTATATTGCATGACTGTGTGTTTGTGTGTAAGAGAGTCTGTTGCTGTGTGCAGCAGCAACATGTCTGGAAAATTTCTTTTTTAAAAATAGACTTATTGATTGTAATACAATTTGCTGCACACCCACACCCACACCCACATCCACACCCACACACATACACATACATAGAAGCCTGTACTGTGGGCCCTCCGTTAAGGCGATTGTAATTTCAAACTAACGCAGCAATTGGTTTATATAGATGCATGCTAGAGTTATATTTTTACATAAAAAAAATAAAAAAGAAAACTCGGATGCCCAGCCAGCCACACTGAGATACAGCTACCACCGCCCCACTGGCATTTGGGAGCAGGACTTGCGCAGTGAACAAGGAGAACTCATCATAATTTGCTTACTCTATGGTGGGTTTTGGAAGGGGGCGGATTGCGGGTCTCTAACAATATTCATGGTCATGGGCAGGCAGATGATGGGAGAGTACAGTGGAATGAAGTAGAGTTGAGCAGCTGTACATACCAGAACTTCATAGCAAATTTCTCTAAGCTCCTTCTCCACACGCTCTCTGTACTCGCGGGCGAGCTGTTGTTTTCTGGCGGATGCTTCGGTTTTTTGCTCAATGGAGGAAATAACACGCCACGATGACCTGTTGTTGTATAAATGTATGCAGAGAAAAAGAAATATACATAAGTATATGTAGAAACTCTATTTTTACTACTTGCAATTTACCTGCGCGCTCCAACCACATTTTTGTAGGCAACGGAGAGCAGATTTCTTTCCTCATTTGACAGCTCGACGCCCGTCTCTGTGACTGATTTCATGGCCTGGGCCATGTCATCGTAGCTACATAGAAAAGAAAATCAAATTAATTATGTATACCTTTGATCTGTGCGAATAGCTTTATGCACTTACCGTTCTGACTGCTCGGCCAATTTTGCCTTTTGGACCAGTTCTTCCTTATCGACTGTCGACATGTTTGTGGTTTTTTGTTTTAGTTACTTGACCAAACTAAGAATATGAATAATTTGTATATGTGTGTTCGTGTGTGTGTATTGGCCCACGCACGATCTCTGTTGCAATTGATAGACAGCAGAAAAATTAATTAAAGTAGGAGGAATCCACAGCTCAAAGCGTCGCTCACAGTATGTGAATGGTTATCTACAATAGAAGAAGGAACGAAATAAATATATTAGATATATATTACTTGATTGCCACTGTATTGCAATTGAATTTCCCACGCGGCACATTCACTTTATTAATTGGCAACCTGTTCAAACAGCCAACAAACAAAAGTGTCAATACTGTATGTATATAAGTACACTTTCTTATATTGTGAGCCACCACCCACATCTAATTGAAAGCTACGATTAATTCATTTATTTCTCTCGCCAACTTTCGACACGAATATCCTTTAACTAACAGCCACACTCACACACACGTACACACACACATACAGCTGCAAAACCCGAATAATTATCTGCCGCTGCCGCTGTTGCTGTGTGTTGCTCTTTCGACCAGGCCCGAAACTCGACTAAAACGAGAACTTGTCGCTGTCTCTGGCTAAAATCGTTGAGCTGAGGTGCGAAGGAGCAAGGATTGCCGCCGGTGGCAGAGCTCGTCGCATGCGAATAGCAGCTGCGCGTTGCAAACTTCTGCTGATATTGAAATATGCTTGGCGGTGTCAATGGGCGGGCAACAGGATATCAAAGGATATTATCATCAATATATATATATATGAGGCATTCAGAACTGGTTTTGCAACATGTACATACATATGCATACATATATGTATTTGTAACTGTATTCAAAGAATTCAATTTGCAATTAGCAGCAAACGAGTCTTTGCTTCACATGCTGCAATTAGCATTAATACAGAACTGAATCATCGAGAAGCTCGCCATATCAGTATTTCATTTCATTTCATCGACTTTGAATATAAAGTGTTGGGAAAATAAAGTACAGGGTCGACGAGCAGTTATTTAAACTCGCAATGATGATAACTAATAATAATAATAAAAAAAAAATTAAATAAAACAAAAGGTTTGCCTCGTCTTACTGTCAATAAATTGCGTTTTATGTTAAACAGCTGTGAGTCAGTCACTTCACATGCTAACATTTAACTTCTATCATATATATGCATATGTATATATGTATATGCACATGCTCGCTACAAAGCAAATTATGATGCAAACGGGGGTAACCTGTTGCCTTTTAGCCAACGGCTGGCTGAATGCTTCCCTCGACAACATGACTGAATTTGCAGGTATTACATAAATATTGATTGATTATTATTTATAAATAAACGCAAGGTGAGGCTGATTGATACATTTTCCATTATCCTTGGGGACAAACATAGAAACATAATAATAACGACAAAATTATTATCCCCCAAGGCAGCCTTGTTAGTCCGCTGCGCATAAGGACCCATGGCCCATCATAATGTGCTTTTGACAGGTAACAAAAACGGTGGGTGAGTGTGCGTGTGGTATTTGAGTTTTGCTTGCGTGTGGGCGTGCTCCAAATTATGTTTGCACATTGTTAATACAAATTTGTGCTTGTGATTTACTCTGCTGTTTGCCAATGCTATAAGACATGACATTCGACTTCTTTGGGGCGCCCCGACTGCCAGATGCACATTGGATACGTTAAAAATGTACATGGGAATGGGAATGGAAATGTTAAAAAAAAAGCAGAAAAAAGAGCAACATCAGCAACAACTGACACGACAAGCGAATGGAATGAACGAAACAAAAAACAACAACAACAATGAAAAAATAAACCAACATACATGCACAGAGAGAAAAGTTATAAATAAACTATGAATAAAATTGAAATTGAAATAAAAGAGAGAAATCTGTGGCTTGATGGGTGTGTGAGTCTGCCAGAGTGTGTGTGCGAGTGTGTATATCTGTGTCTTTGTGGTACGTGAGTAAGCATATGTATAAATATGTACTAACGTATTACTTGTGTGTATTCAGATGTCAAAGATGAATGCACAATAACCCCAAATGCAGAAATGAGAAAATGGTAACAAAACTTAAGCAAAAATGTTGAGTACATATGATCATAAATAATATAAATATTTACGTATGTATGTTAAATATAAGTGCATAGTCATAATGACCCAACCACCCACTTGTTATCTACATTTCTAAACGATCGCATCCGACCGCCAAATTATAAAAACATTGAACCTTAGTCTACCCACAAGTGCAGGTAAATTCTCATCCAACACACACACACGCACATAATAGATGCTTGTAAGAATAGCAACTTTGGTGCGTTGCTCGTTTTTAGGTCAATTGCCATGTTTTCGTACAGTTATTGACAAAAGATAAATAAAAGAGATGAAAACACTAACGAAACAGAGCGAAACGGCGGAGTATTGAGTATAATTTTAATTTCCAAATTCCAACAAATTTTATGTGTATACACATGTATACGCATAGATATATGGGTGCGCATTTATAGCTACAATCCAATCAGCCACTCCCTCCCGTTTCAATGGTGGAGCCAACAAAATCAGCTCTTAGCAATGAAGCGAATTGTATGCGTCATGGACTGCGTCATTTTTTGGGCATGCCTCACAATGAGGAAGTAGTGCGACTGCAAGAGTCACAGCCGCAAACTATTTTTCTTTATATAGAAGTATGCGTGTGCACACATGCATTCGTTCGCTTTTATGTGTAATTGTGAATGTGTTATAAAAAAGAAACAGAAGAAGAACCAGCTAATAGTTAGCGAAATGTCAGTGCGACAACGACGACGGCATTGGCTTCGGTCACTGGTACAGATGGAAGATAACGGCGAATAAATTTGAAACCGTTTGTTAAGTTCTGTGATGACGGCAACTTTGACTGTTGCAAACGGCGCTAACCCATGCGAATACAGGCGTGTGAGTGTGTGTTGGTCGGTGCGAGTGTGTGAGTGTGCGAGAGTATTGAAAATACACCACACCGGGCGGCAAACTGTAAATTCACCACACCGGCCCCATGAGGTCGCGACGACAGAGATTCGGCTACACGGCGTTACGGCTACATGCGCAGTACAGAGGGAAAAATACGACTATAGAGAAATGCAGATAAGCAGAAAATTCCAATACACAGAGTTCTTAAAACTATACACAAGTAATAGGAGCTTTCAGTAATTTTATTGCAGCCCTGCCTCATTCATCACTTTTCTTCGATTTGATGTACGATTGAACAGCTCAAAAAGCAACAAATCAAAATTCATACAATCTACATACATACATCTAATCCAATGAATTTACGCATACATCCGTCTATGAACGTACATCAGCTAACAAGAAACAAGTGTGTGTGCCTCACAGTGAGGGGGAGGGTTGTGAAGAGCACGCAACAAAAAGTATAAAAATAATCCCACCGGAGAGCGAGAGAGCAACACAAAGAGAACACACACTTCCAAACGGCCAAAGGCAGAAGCGATAGCGAGAACAGTGCGGTATAAAAGAACACGTAACCGCGTGTGTCGTCCACTTACATACACACAGATATATATATGTACATTCATACGTATATCTATCTATTTGGATATATGTATATTTATATATAAGTAATATATATTTTTATTCTGTAGAAACATATATGTATATACATATGTATTTGCATGTGGTGAATTCTTAAAGTAAATCCAATAAAAATCAAGTTTACAACGTACGTGCATAAATGCACAACTCTGTTAAAAATAACCCAAATGGATTAATTTTTTTTAAATTTACAATGCATAAGGTACAAATTCATTTTTTTTCCAAAGCGAATATCGCCGCAGCACACTTTTAAATGTGCATATGCGTAATACATTCGGACTGGCTTACATATTTACACACACACAGTCATTCGCCCCGACGTTCGTATGCAAGTATTTTAGCTATTGACGACTAAAACGCCTAGCGACCAGAACACACTTAAGCACCACAATTCGCCTTCGCATTAGCCAAGTCAGTTGTTGCCACGGCCGCCAACAATCAACCAAAAGCACTGAAAATATACGAAGCTACGAAGCAAACGAATCTCACGTCTACATATATATATGTACAAATATACATATATATACACACACAGAGACACACACTAATACAAAATATACCAATACTAATGCACAGCAGGCATTTGTACATACACATGTACATATTTTTGCACAAATTCACAGTTCTGAACATTTTCGTCTTTTTGCGTAGTATTTTTATCGATCGTTCCATAGAAGCATGTAGAAAATTTTTTCATACATGCGGCGTTTGCACATGTTCTCGGCGGATTGAAAAATTTATTCAAATGCATAAATTACCGAAATGCACATGTTTATCGCCTTAACTCGCTTAAGGTTTTATAATTAATATATACATATGTGGGTACATATACATATTTCGCCCCATATTACTAATGCAAATTGGTTGGTTACCTTACATTCGATTCACTCGAAACGACAACGACGACTACCAACGAACGGCGAACGACTAAAAGTGACGGCAAATGTTGCACACAGTAAGCGCTGTATCTGTGTGCACGCCTATTTGCTATACATGCATGTGTTGGTAGATTTCACACACTCCTAAACACACACATAGGCGGCAGCGCATGCCGCTACAGCAATTGAGAGAGCGCAAAAGAAAGAGAGAACAAAGAGAACAGTAGGTAAAAATGAGTGTTGCCAACCTGGCTACAAAAAAACTGAGTTGCCAGGTGTAAAACAAGTGAACTGGATTCGTTGAGTTTTAAATGACCTGTTGTTGTCATGCCTAATCCATCAATTCGAATTCAAAGAAGCTTGCTGATTAAGTTTGGTTATTACAGCTGAGCGAATTACTTCTTAATTATATACATGAGGTATTGCAGCTTTTTACGTTAATTGCAGTAAGCATAAACAAATTTGTTGTTGGCCATTACAAGCTGCAGTTTTGTACATTGTATGACGCATGCCACAATAATGTTGGGGAGGAGCTTGACCAGCGAATGCTGCTGCCGCTGCCGCTGCTGTTGCTGTCGTCAATTGTGCGCAATTGTCGTTTAATTGAGTAATTTGAATGAGACGAACGTCCGTATGTTAAATTTTTAAATTCGAGTGTTACGCTAGTTGTATTTGCGGCCTTGTACGTGTCTCTTTGTGCGTTGTAAAATTGACCAACAATTACTAACTATTCTAAAAAATCTAATTAAAATAAAAATCCATTGTACATTGCGCCTTTGGCTAAGCCCTTGAATTACGCTCAACGCACATACCTATTTTTGTACCTGTTCAAACCTTCCAGCTCTTATCTCTGGCACACTGATTAAATTTATTTTTTCAACTTCACGGGCTGTGACGACGCCTTATCAGCAATTATGTGCTTTTGATAAGCTTCAGTAAATTATTGCTTTAATTCTAGTGTTGATTTTCATTGAATTGCGCTAAGTATATCCGAGTCGAGGCAGACACCGCACTACCAACAAACGGTTTTTGAAATTTAACTGATTAAAAAAAAATTTTGTTGTTGGCAATGCTGCGTCGCTTGACTCGTCTATTCACAAAATTACGTCATCAGCGTCCTACTTGAAGCAGTAATTTTATTTAGACGCATTTGCAAATGTACTTTCTTCGATGTTAGAATGGCAATATCTGATATGGGGGTTTTGAATTTTTTATAATATGTAGAATTATGAATCAATTCATTTAGCGTATTAAATCGATACATGTGAAAAATGCGGTCTCTCAATTTCTTGCCGACAACATGGCGCTCCAAGTAACACAATTGTGTAGAGGCGAAATATGTTACTCACTGCGCCCTTACATGAAACAAAAGTTTTCTATGTTGATAGATACCACAAATACACAGTTTAACACAATTTTTAATTTTAATTAAATTTTCTAAGAATTCTTAATAAAATTACTACGTAAACACACCTTTCGTCGGCTATTGCTGCAGTGTGACCGGGTTAGACAAACGTAATAAAATTCAGTTAGCATTAGTGTGGCTGAACTTGATTATTTAATCAAGTTGGCAGCTCAATAATAAACGATATAAAAAGAATCGATATAACATTCACTGATACTGTCTGTATTCATCGTAGCGGTCGCACGTGTTTACTTCGGTGTTTAAACTTGGAGAAGAGTCAAGCCGAAATATACATATATAAGTCAGAATGCCGCGCTCCAAACGTGATAAGAAAGGTAAGGGCTACACCCGGTATTCCTTACAGATTGGAAAAAATTAATTTTCTATTGATTGTACTTGCAGTTTCCTTAACCAAAACCGATCGAAAGGGTCTACCATGGAAGCAGCGCATCATCGACGACGTCAGATTTTGTGTGGGGAAGTATCCAAATATATTTGTGTTCCAGGTGCAGAATATGCGCAACAATTTGCTGAAGGATCTACGCCAAGAATGGAAACAAAATTCCCGCTTCATTTTTGGCAAAAACCGCATAATGCAAATTGCCTTGGGTCGCACAAAGGCCGAGGAAGTTGAGAAAGGAATACATAAGGTAAAATTATTTATATGAATTAAGAAATAAATGGTTTATTAAACATTTCTTGCAGCTTTCAAAACGCCTGACTGGTCAGGTGGGTCTGCTATTCACAGAGAAGAGCAAAGAAGAAGTACTAAAGTGGGCGGAGAAATATTGGGCTGTAGAATATGCTCGCAGCGGGTTCACAGCAACGGAGACCGTTACCCTGCCAGCTGGACCTCTGGAAGAGTTTGCACACTCAATGGAGCCGCATTTGCGATCACTGGGTTTGCCCACTAAACTGGAGAAGGGTATTGTGACCATATACAGCGATTATACGGTCTGTGAAAAGGGCAAAGTGTTGACTCCGGAGCAAGCGCGAATTCTAAAATTGCTGGGCAAGCCAATGGCCGAGTTTCGCTTGACCATGAAGTGCTCATGGACTAAGGCTGATGGCTTCCAACTGCACGTTAAAGATGATGAGCAGGAGCAAAGTAAGGAAACAGATACCCCAATGGAAGAGGATGAGGAGGAGGAGGATGATGATGATGATAATGCAGATGATGATATTGATGAAGAGTAATTAGCTAAGATTTCAATTAGAAATTAAGTTTTATGAGTATGTATATAATAATTATATATATAGCTATTACAATTCCACTGTTCCTTACTTAGGCGGATGAGAGATTGCCGCTGCCGCTGCCCGCGCTCTTCTTGGTGGTGCGATAGGCAATTACATAGCGCTGCGCCACCGGCAGCGGCTCTGCGTAGCCATTCAAATAAGATGAATCCTCGAAGAGCACTTCATAATCTTCCGTTGCAGTTTGTGGCAGACGGTGCACAATGGCCTTGTAGAAACATGTTGTTTGTGGATACAGAGCCATAACTAGAGATTTGAAGGCGGAGAATGTGGCATTAGCTAAAGTTTTTTAATGGGAAACTTCCGACTACGCACCGACTGTATCCTTGGGGAAAAGCGCATGCCCGTCTGTCTCTGGATTGGCACGCATTAATGGCAATGGGATAACTTTGCGTTTGCTCAGCACATGTCGATCCTTCTGCTCTTCGTCTATGTCAATGACATCGTATTTGTTTTGACGGTGCAGAAACTGCACCACCTCAGCTAGGATCCAGTTCTCCTCGTCGTCTATGCCCTTGGCCAGCGCAGCCACATTATCGCCCACCTTGGCCACATAGTTACTCTCAGCAGGTATTGCTCCGCACAAAGGCGGTGCACGCTCGCCCGGCTTGCCAACAAAGAGAGGCAATGTCTGAGCCGACAGCTGCACCATTTTCATGAGAGCGCCCCGACGAATGGCTTCTTTGTTGCCGGCATTACGAGCCTGTGAATACGTAAATGTATTAAAATTATGTATTGTATATTTTTCTAGCTATTCCCTTACCTGAATGCGCCGTTCATTTCGTATATTTCGTATTTCATGTATTTTGGCGAGGGCTGCTCGAATTGTGGCTTCCTCTTGAGTTGCCTCTGCAATTTTTGACTGCAGCAGCGTCTTTAATTTCGGATTTGGATTCTGTTGTGCACGCACAAGGCTGGCTATTGAATTTTCAGCACGGCGTCTTTCACTGTCCACTTTGTGAATAAGTTGTTGTATGTCTTTCAGGCGATCCTGTGAATAAAACAAATTGTAAATTAATTTATTGGTTTCGAGATGTGATAAATGATAATATTAAATAAATAAATAAACAGTTTATGTGCTTATTATTTACCTGTATTTGTTGCGCAGCACTCTCTGCAGTAAGTGGCATTTTAATTCTTTCTCTGCTTTATTATTTGTTTATATTATTTCTATACCTACGCCAAGTAATGCACTTTTTTGTTTGAATATGCTGTAATGACAGGTGAGCCCTGTTGTTAGTATTTTTATGTTTGCAGGTCAAATATACTAATAATCTAGAAAAGAAATAATACATTTTTATATAAAATCAGAAAACCAAAGTTGATCAGTGGCTATTTTATATATTTAATTGTAGATTCAATATAGCGAGCAAATAGAAGAAAATAATTAATTAGCAAAAAATACGAGATTAACATTCAAATACCGAAAATGGTATTTCGAATGCCACAGACTTTTCGATAAGTTGATAAAACGCTTATCGGTTGACTACCGCACTTTACGGTGAAAGCTGGGGAAAGTCGTTTTCAAACTTAATGTAAGAATATTATTTATATTAGTGTTAAAGCATAATGTTTACGGCAACGTGTGTCGCTCCTGTTAATATGGCCCTAGTTAAATACTGGGGCAAACGAAACGAGGAACTAATACTGCCAATCAATGACTCTGTCAGCATGACGTTAGATGCTAACGAGATGTGTGCAAAGACCACAATAAGCGCGTCGGAGAGCTTTAAACAGAATCGAATGTGGTTGAATGGCGAAGTAGTGCCCTTTGAGGAGAATGCCCGACTGATGAGATGTGTGGAAGGCATACATCGTCTGGCCCTGGCCAATGGTGCCCACAAATTTCCATTATCGTGGAAGGTGCACATCGCATCGTACAATAATTTCCCCACGGCCGCTGGCCTTGCATCGAGTGCAGCGGGCTATGCGTGTGTCGTGTATACGCTGGCACGTCTCTACGATCTGCCCATGAATGAAGAGCTAACTACAATCGCTCGCCAGGGTAGCGGCTCGGCGTGTCGCAGTTTATACGGCGGCTTCGTGCACTGGCAACGCGGCTCATCCGCTGACGGCAGCGACTCAATTGCCGTGCAGCTGGCGCCCGCTGAGCACTGGCCCAATATGCATATGCTGATCCTAGTCGTGAACGATGCACGCAAGAAGACTGGCTCGACCAAAGGCATGCAGCTGAGCGTTCAGACATCCGCATTGATACAGCATCGCGCCAAAGAGGTTGTGCCCCAGCGTGTCAAGGATCTGATGGCGGCAATTGATGCGCGTGACTTTGAGTCTTTCGCCGAGATCACCATGAAGGAGTCGAATCAGTTGCATGCCATCTGCCTGGACACCTATCCGCCGTGTGTCTACATGAACGATGTGTCGCATGCAATCGCGAATTTCGTGCACGATTACAATGAGACGGTGGGCTCCGTGCAAGCTGCCTACACCTTCGATGCAGGTCCGAATGCCTGCCTGTATGTGCTGGCCGAGAACGTGCCGCGTCTGTTGGCTGCCATCCAACTGGCGTTTCCCAATGATGCCTCGCAAAGTGTTGAGTATCTCAAAGGGATTCCGGTGCCGCCGGTTGAGGTGAAGAACGGTCTTCGGGATGCCTCTATTGGGCATGTGAATGCCAAGAATATGCTCAAATATATAATCCATACGAAAATAGGCGAAGGTCCCAAGCAGTTAAGCGATGAGAAGAGTCTACTAATCGATGGCTATCCGCTGACCAAATAGTCTAAGCTCTATAGACTCCATAAATCTCTAGATTCCGGGCTCAAATTAGTTGATTTGATTAAATGTGTTAATTTCTAGAAGAATTCTAGCTAGGTCTCGGGGAACTTTTCATGCAACTCTTAAGATATACATCACTTATTTATCTTTCTAAAATTTTTTTTATTGTTGTTTTTTATATATATTTATTTACTTTTGTTTCTTTTATAAAAAAATATTATATTTTCTTTAGCTCAATTTTTTGTTTGAAGATGCATACTTTAGATACACTTATTTGCCTAATTGTATGATTTCCTTTCTTTAAAAATGTTTAGCATAAATAAATAAACATTGCTTCACTGTGCATGCAAATTAGAGATGGGAGCGTGATTAGCTCCGCTATGTGCCTTACAATAGTCTCGAGTCGAAACGTGACAAAGAAAGAAAACAAAACAATAACAAATGGCAAAAGGTGACAATAAACGTCTTTCGAATTTTAAGCAAACTAAATGTAGAACAAAATAAATTACTGACAAATACAAATCAGAATTAGAATTTTTATGCTAGGACAAATGTAATCAAACTAGAGTTTCTATAAGCAGTTCATACAAAAATATATTTATATGTAAAAATATGAAAATAAATGTTTTTTATTATAAGAATTAATTCAAACAGTTATTTTTATTCTATGCTGAACACCAACTTTCGATTTCCTGCTATAAAACCATAAATCTATCAGAGTGAATACCCGAAGCTTATAATCAATAAAAACATTCCACAGAGTTCAGTTAATTTATAGAGTATATATATCTTTATATATATATATATTTTTTTTTTCCTTACAAACAATATATATAGAATACTTGTTCATCTTATAAATAAATATGGGGTAACCATATGTACATCTAGAACTAAATAAAAAATGTACTTTTCAAAAGCAAATAAATAGAGTTGCAGCAAATAAGGCATTGCACGTTAGTATAATTAAAGTTAAAGCAGAAATTAAATGTCTATATATATATATATATATATATTTCTATAAGAATAGGCACTCCAAGTTAAATGTTTTCCATTAATCAGCCGGTAGACTCACTGCAGTCCGTCAAATGGTCGATTGTTTCGATTACGACATGATTGCTTGGAAGTGCATCTAAGTCGAAGGTATTCGATGATGCATTAAGTAAAAGTTCTAAAGATATTTCTTGTTCCAAGGGCACTGTCGACAGCAGAACGACGCCGCTTTCCGCATCCACAGCCGTTTCTATGGTATCCTCAATTTCCTGATCTTGTTGTTCTTCTACCTCCTCTGGCTCGGCTTCTGTATCATTGTCGTCCGATATTAAACTTGACATATACTGCTGCACAGTCTCCTCGGTATTATCCTTATGTTATTTGCTCGCAAGCAAGCCGTCGCATCCAGCTTCCACATGCTCAATGACCTGTTGCTTCAGCTGGGCCACGTGATCTTTCAAGGTTTTCACAATACCCGCTAGGTCCGCGTTCTCACCCTTGAGCATTTTGACACGATCCTCCAGCTTTGAGATACGCTCCAGCTTACGTTTGCGGCACTTCGAGGCTGCCACGCGATTCCTTTGACGTTTGCGCTCCAATTTAATCTTTTCCTGATCTGCCATATCGATAGGGCTGACTGTCGGGGAAGCCACGGCATTCTGTGGCTCGTCCTTAATGACGGGAAAGCCATCTGTGAATGAGAAATATAGATTAGACTCTGCTCGATTCAGAATATATCAGTAAATGGTACTCACCCACACTGGTGTAGGTAAAACCTCCACTGATGCCATTATTCACGGCTGTCATCGTGGCGGGGGCAACAGGAGCTGGATTGCTGGCAGCTGTTGGAGCGTTGGTATTGTTGCCCAGAAACGCCTGCGAGTTTTTGCTGGTGTGAAGATTCTGAAGGGCCTCTTCAAAGCCCTTGCCAAAAGCCTCCTGTTCCGAGGTGATGGGGCCCACTTTAGTGGGAAATACTGTGCCCGGCTGTGGCGTTTGCAGCAGCCCCCCAGACAGTAATATTTTTTCAAGGTCAGGAGTGTTGAGTGTCTTTAAAGGTACATCGGGTGAGTCTATGAGCAGAGGTGCCATGGCGCGCTTGTTCTTTTTATTGAGGTCCAGGAAAGCAGGACGTTTGCTGACGTTGGGAGTTGAAGTGCTATTGGGCGTCGGAAATTCCATAGACT
Organism: Drosophila aldrichi; assembly: GCA_035045965.1. Lineage (NCBI taxonomy): Eukaryota > Metazoa > Arthropoda > Insecta > Diptera > Drosophilidae > Drosophila > Drosophila aldrichi. The sequence continues at coordinate 2,995,364 of JAWNOM010000161.1, forward strand.
CCTCCGTGCCAATTGGATCTGGTTCCGTTTTAGGTACTATCGGTGCGGCGGTCGCGTTATTACTGTTTGTATTGCTGGCGAGCGCAGCAGCGGAAGCAGCAGAAATTTTCATTTTTTTCCTTTGAATATGACGTCAGACTGATTACAAAAAACGAAAGAGGAAAAAACAAAGCAAATAGTAGTGGGTCGCTGTTGTGATAACTTGTTTTAGATGATGACTCATCGCTTCCCCTTACCAACCCGCCCGTATTCTACGTATATAATCACAAGTACAAAAGTCGTGTATGACGTGCAAGTGGATTGACCTTACTTACCGATTTCTAGCGGAGTGTACTTTTACCAGCAACTTTGTTTAATTTTTTCAACTAATATATGAATAAACTTTTACTCGTACTCAATAGAGTTTAAATTTTATAACAATTTAAACGTAAAGGCAATTGCGTTGTATTTGGTTGGTTTTGCTATTCACAGTGAAATACTCTTGATGTTGCCACATGTATATTAAATGGAAAACAGCTGTTTTTCCCAAAATATCGAGTGCAGTTGTCGATATAACTGGGACTATCGATATTGTCGCTTCTTCTTCCTCTTCTTTTCCGCTGTGCTGTCAAAAACGTAGGTCGCAAATAAACTGAATAACAATTTTAATTCTGCTCCAAAGTGTATTTTCCGATGCCATCGGCAGCTATTTTAATGAATAATGATGAAAATAATCTATAAATTGTGTTCTCTAATGAAAATTTTCTGTTTTCATGTTGTACTACTCATTGACTGGTCGCCGACTTCTTCCGCAAAACAGTTTGATTATTCGCAATGGCCAAGTCCAAGAATCACACAAATCACAACCAGAACAAGAAGGCTCATCGCAATGGCATCAAGCGCCCCATGCGCAAACGCCACGAGTCCACCCTGGGCGTAAGTAAAAATCAGCAATATGAGAGGATAGATTACCATTCTCTGACATATTCCATATTGTTCCACAGATGGATGTCAAGTTCTTGATCAACCAGCGATATGCACGCAAGGGTAACCTTTCCCGCGAGGAGGCAGTCAAGCGTTATAAGGAGCGCATCGCTGCCCAGCAAGGCAAGCCCAAGCCCGTTAAATTGTAAATTCCAGGCAGCATTCGATATTGTTTTGAGTGCAAATTGTGTCTTAGAATAAAGGAAAAATACATTTAACGAGTGTACATAAATTTTATTTATGATTCTGTGTTCGTATCGACTAGTGATGGGGAAATGGTATTAGTTTGTTATGTTGATTTCCTACTGCTTTGCAAAGTGAAATAAATTGAAATTATTAAATTAGTTAAAGAAGCAACTTGAGTCAAATTGAATATGAATTACAATTTATACCCGATTGCGCTTAAAAGTGCAAACAATTATAATCAATACAACCCAGTTCCAATATGTGTTTAAATAAAAAAAAAAACCTTTTCAAGAAAAACATTTAAAAATTGTAAATTTTTTAGTTTACATTTCCTTTGCTTATCGATAATTCTGCGCGCTTTAGTAATTGCGCTTGGCCATATTGTGAACGTTTTGGTATTTGTCAATCTGGCAACATTCTTTTCGTACCAGACATAGCCAAGCAAACAATTCGGCGACTAGCCAATAGTATGAAAATTCGTAAGCGCGTTGCCCATTGTTTGTTGGGTAGCAAACGGCAGCGAACATAGAACTATTGTTCGGTCGCCATATATGTAACTTAATTTAATAATAGTACAATTTATAATAGAGTGTGAAGATATTGTTTCATAATTCTATTTAATATACAAATCGCTAATTATGTAAAGAGTGAATATCTGCTGATTAAATTCAAATGCAAATAGTGAAAGAATCATTTTTCGCGCAGTGTGCTGCTGCGAATGCTTGGTGCTCATCTATATGTACGTGAATATGTACATATATAAATTTTATTGTGTGTTCGTGACAGTTTATTTCAATTATTTATAACCGACATATTCAATTTTAACTGTTAAAGTGCTGATGTTATTGAAACTAGTGTAAGAGCTAATGCGGGCGTAATTGTAATCAGTTTTTATCGACGTTTCATTGTCGGGCATACAAACTCGCATACAGTGACACACGTGCGTGTATACATACAAACAAAGCTACATACATACATACATACAAGTACAGACACATACCCACACAGGGCAGCGCTCAGCTGTGCTCAGCTGTCGTTTGTTGTCAATGTGTCTGATCCTGCCAGAGTGTTTTGTTTTTGCGCGGCAAATTTGTATAACTGGCTATCGTTCCTATAATAACAATAACAATCACAACAACAATTGATTGCTTTAACCGGTGAGTGTCATTGATATAGATATATCGGTAGATACATATATAAATCAACTTCTGTTCTTGCAGTATTGATGAAAACAATCCAAATTTGAGCTAATTTCAAATTTGTTATTTAATTTGATTCAGTAATGCTTAGTAAGACATTAAATCCAAACGACAATCCATAGCAAATATTCCACAGGCACGATTAGTCTATTTTCCATGACTTCTGTAGAATTTCGCATTAACTAAAGAGGTGCTAATTAATTTAATAATAATGGCATTTGTGTGACCAATCAATTTTAATATTCTCTGTAGAGTCAAGTTAACCAAATATCACAATATATTTATTTTTAAATGCCAAGTACAGTAGTGCAAAGTCATATAACTATGTATATGTAGGAATGTGGAAATATGAAATGTATTTATTCTTATTTTATATTTTAAGCAAACAAAATGAAAACTTGCTTTCTTTATTTTGTTTGTTTGTTTGTTTTATTTATTTTACGTTTTAAATAATTCCATTTACCCTTGATTTATTTCTGTCATAAGAATTTGTTCTTTTCTTTTCTGCTCAACTTGGTATTGGCCAGTCATTTGTGGCTAACGAGTATTTAATAGACGGAATTGAAAATGAATTACTTCCCATTGGAGGTGTGGGGCACTCCACAAAGTTCACAGAGTATACCTTTGTCGTCATTCGTCATAATTGAAATGAATACGTCTTAATGCCAGCGCACTCGAAACTAAGCGCACTTTATTTTTGTTTCTGTGCCAGTTTCTATTTGCCAACTGGGTTTATCTACATAAGATAAGAAAGCTAGTTGTGTATGTTCATATATATACAGAAATACGACTATATATTTACTTATTTTATAAATGTATGCCACTCTGCTATTATCAATCTGGCGTTTTGTCTTGTCAACAGATAATTAAGATTGCAATTTCTTCATTTGATTAATTAGCCTTATATTTATAATATCATATTCATTAAAAGGTACTTGTAAATTATTATATTATATTACCTCTTCCCAATTAATAATGTATTTCTAAGTATATAAATTTCTCCTCTCTTAAATAAGTTAACTTAAACCACTGAACTTTTCAAACCACCCTCCTGTGACTGCATACTCAAACTAATATTAAAATAGTTATTGGGAGTGCCATAGAGCACTTGTAAACAAAGCTTGAAAAGACTTTGCAGTTTATTTATTATTATGAGAATCGCCTAGCAGAATATTTTGAGCTCTGCTGGCAAAATATCTATTTATGCCAAATCAGTTCATACTCTCGAGATACATGTCTCTTAAATATGCGATCAGATTAATACGATCAATAACAGTACACAAATTGATGTTAATTTGTTAAAATTAATAAATCAAATCAACTGGAGATAAGCATTGAGCGAAAACTTTGGCAGTTGCTTTCGAGCCTCTGCGAGTGTCAGAGATACATTAGATTTCTGCGGCTTAGTGATATTGAAATATATTTCTAGTGATTAATCAAAATCTAACATGATGGACAATCTGCCAGTTTATTCCATATCTCATTTTATGGAATCCCAAGCACTAAACGAAACGGGCGTCACGTATAATACGCAAGTAAGTTTTGCCGATGTCAGCTATCGAATTTAACGAATGACTCAACTCTTGCTCAAATAAAAAGAAAATTTGCACTTGATACTTGATGCTTATATATATATAGATACATACATAAATACATATATGTACATATATATATCTTTATACAAGTTTGCAAACTGCAAATCTAGACAGAAATCTATTTGATATTTTCTTGGGCATTAAGCTGATACTTTCTATAGAATTCATATGGGAAGCTAGGTCGGGGTCGTAAATTTTTTGATACATCAGCAATAACAAGTTTTAAGGAATATTTAGCATTAACAGGCATTCCTTTTGACTATCATTGATCATCAGTTAAGAGATAGTAGAGAGAATCGAATTATATCTATTCACGGTTGTTTTTTCTTTTTGTATATATAATATCAGTGGTATTTCATAGTCTAATATAGTGATTTGTTATGTCTCTGCCTTTGGGTTTCCCCGACAACTAGCTTTCAATAGTGATAACCGGAAAAACGGAAAACAATGACTGTTTTCCTTCCACTGCCAGTCTAAATTTTCAACTTTGCTGTAAGCCATAAAATTCTGAAGTTTAATGAACCAAGTTAAATGATTGTCTATGATACTACATCATTGTTTCGACTTTGTTCGGTATTGTGTTTTTTTTTTGTCTCTGCTTTGGCTATTCTGGGAATTGTTGATAGACCGATGGCAGACAGGCACAAAATTTCACTCTCAAATTGCTTGGCAAGTTGTATAAAAATAATTATTTATTTGTGCACTTACATATATATACAGAATATATACATACGCGCATAGGAAAATCGTTATATATGTGTGTACATATATAATTCTGTTAATAAGTATTGTTTCTCTTACTTAGAATTGCTGGGTTTTACATTACGGCGTTGTTTTTTTAATGAATCAATAAATAAACTTGAAGTAATTAATATAAAATGGTTTGTGTTGGTGATGGAAAATGGATAGGGTACTCCTAAAGGTTTTTTATTTAATATATTGTTTTATATATTCTGAAATAAAGACAAGCTTAATAAATTCTATATGTAGACGGAATTCTTTCAGTAGAAATGGTTGTTTAAATATATTTTATTTAATATATAATTATATCTACCCAAAGTCCTGTTTATATTTCTCTATGTAAATTGCAATAGATCGAAGCTTGTTCCCTTACTATCTCTCCACATCTTTAAAATTAAAGCACCCTAAAGTATGCTCTATATTCTCTATTTTAATTTGAAGTAAAACAAGGCCTTTATAAAGTCTACATGAAGAGATTGTTAAAAATTTGTTAGTCTTATAGCTGTCTTCGTACTGCTTAACGTAAAATCCTCTTGTACTATCTTCATGATTGATATAGCAATTTATTAAAAATTGCTGCTTTGGTATTTCACCAATACAAATGAACATACAATGCATAGTTGATATGTGTTTGCTGTATTATATTATATTTTACGTTTTAGACATCTGCATATACTATATCTTAATTATAGTATAAACTGCCACACTTTAGATATTTTCTGGTCGAGTGATTTCGTGTAGATTATTATTTTTTGATATTAAGTACACATTCAACTGCGCGGTCCCATGGCAACAATCATAATAATAATAATATATAATAATAATGGGGTTATGCCCAACGCCAAGTTACTTACATATTGTAGTATGTGGATTCAGAAATGGGCTTATAGATACGGCAAACAGGAATATAAAGCAAAGCTCCGGTATTTAACTGTCAACAGAATCGGCTTGAAAATAAAAATAAAATTAATTAAAGGGAATAGTATAGCTATATCAATATTCTACTGTGCATATTTAGTATACATTCTGTTAACTATATATACTATTTATTATATGTAGTTAGCATTTGCATTTGCATTAACAGTCTGTTATCTTACCTCTATTAAATACGTGTGAACGTGCAGTCAAAATCTCTTCAATTTCTCTCGTTGACTCAAACATAGCTGAGTACATATTTGGTGAACGCTATGTCAACATAAAATCCCGTTCCGCTTCTCTGTGTGCTTTGGGCTGGGAGTAGACAGTCAACGGGCGGCGTTATCAGTCAACGAGATCTGACTTAACTTAACGAATACTACTATGTATATGTCAGACAATGAGCAAGTGTGTGAGAGCAAGGGGGAGAGGGACAGAGAGAGTGTGAGTCTGCTCACTCACTGTTTACTCTGTCTGTGAGAGCTGCTGTGCGTAATTTTAACGTTCCATTCCCGTCATTCCACAAGCAGACAACAGTTATTACGATAACTAAATACAAGCACAACAGTAATTAGTAGCCGATGTGATTGCTCATTTTGGGCGCCAGTAATTTGAGTGTGTGTGGGAGTATATACATGTGTGTGTGTGAGTGTTTTTCTGCACAAGTGTAACTGTACGAAATCGCCGTTAATGTTTCGCTAAACTCCTGTATTTTTTTTATCAAAATGAATAGGAAAAGATCAGCTAAAAGTGAATGCGCGACTAACAGATTATCTGTAATTATAGTTTATAGAGGAAATGCTAATAATATTTTGACTGAATTAGCAAAATGTGGGGAAATGTAGTTAACGAATATGCATATAGAAAATATACAAAATTAAATAAAAATATTTCTAATATAATAAAATAATACATTTGCAATTTGCTGTCTTTACTTTATACAGAGTATAGGGTATGTGGAAATAGAAAATTGAAGTAATTACATATATTATAATTGGCATACCCATTAGGCCACAATATTCAGTTACAGGATATAAAAAGTAAAATAAGCTACAAATCCGTTACACCCACTCTGCCGCATAGTTCACTTACAGGGTATACGAACTGAAGAGAATGCTAGGCGCACATGTTGTGAGCTAGCTGCATTATTTGCTGTCGCTGCCTGTCCAGAACCCCGGCCATTGCCTGCGGTTAGTTTTCCAGCAGTGCGCGTTGCGTGTGCTCCACAGCTCGAATACGGCGCGACGAGCTAAAAAAAAAAAAAATGATAATAAATAAAAAACGGAATTAGAAATAATATTTAAATCCGTTGAATCTGTGTGTGCTGACGAAAATAAAAAAAAAAACCTTAATTAGTATCAATAAGGTTATCAGCGGTAAATATTTGATCGGCGCATGCAAATAATTGGCACGAGCTGAATAAGTTGCGCTAAACGGAAACAATTTCCCATTCAATGTTTTGCAATTTAACTGTTTGTTGTGTATTAAATGTGCGCTTTAGTGTATAAATAAAAGAATAGCACAGAATAAATCGAGAATAAAACAGTGCAAAATGGTTCGCACGCCCAAGTTGGATCAATTGGGGCGCGCCTACTCGGAGATGTCGCCCCTAAATCCCTCTTCGCCGCCAACCTCAGCCGCGACGACGAGCTCCGGCCGTGAGCATCACGATTCCGGCGGCTATGGCAGCATATTTCCGTTTGGCTTCTTTCGCAGCTCCTTTGGGCGCAGCAATAACTCCGTCCAGGTGGGTAATTTCGATACAACGTCTGCCGCAGTGCCGGCTCGACCATCTGTTTTGGCTAGCTTATCTGATAAAGATATTTTAGGTAATCTGAACCAGCCAGACAGGCAACAGTCAAATTAAACATATGTTCTAGTATATATATATATATGCTCCATCTGTATTTATATATATGTACATGTATGTATATGTGATGTACACAATCGTATGCTGATTAGAATTCTACAAACTGTAAGTCGATAGCGACAGACCTTCGTCATAGACTTTTGTATTTATTTATTTTTTTTTTTGCATATATAATTAGGTCTGTAAAAAGTCTGTTGTTAATGTCTTAACTTATTAGCCAAAAACTTATAATGAATTTTATGTGCCCATCCGATATAAGTGAAGGCATATAGAGCTAATATTGTTTGCCAGCCCTGATGGCTAGGTATTCTTTTGCAGCCTAAAAGTATGCGGCAGCTAATATATTTTATGAAAATATACAAATTTAAACATAAACATATCTGAAGATTGTATCTTTAGATAGTATCTGAAGATTGTATCTTTAGATAGTATCTGAAGATTGTATCTTTAGATAGTATCTGAAGATTGTATCTTTAGATAGTATCTGAAGATTGTATCTTTAGATAGTATCTGTAGATAGTATCTTAAGATTGTATCTTTAGATAGTATCTGAAGAATGTATCTTTAGATAGTATCTGAAGATTGTATCTTTAGATAGTATCTGAAGATAGTATCTTAAGATTGTATCTTAAGATTGTATCTTAAGATTGTATCTTAAGATTGTATCTTTAGATAGTATCTGAAGATTGTATCTTTAGATAGTATCTGAAGATTGTATCTTTAGATAGTATCTGTAGATAGTATCTTAAGATTGTATCTTTAGATAGTATCTGAAGATTGTATCTTTAGATAGTATCTGAAGATTGTATCTTTAAATAGTATCTTTAGATAGTATCTGAAGATTGTATCTTTAGATAGTATCTGAAGATTGTATCTTTAGATAGTATCTGAAGATTGTATCTTTAGATAGTATCTGAAGATTGTATCTTTAGATAGTATCTGAAGATTATATCTTTAGATAGTATCTGAAGATTGTATCTTTAGATAGTATCTGAAGATTATATCTTTAGATAGTATCTGAAGATTATATCTTTAGATAGTATCTGAATTTTGTATCTTTAGATAGTATCTGAAAATTTTATCTTTAGATAGTATCTGAAGATTGTATTTTTAGATAGTATCTGAAGATTGTATCTTTAAATAGTATCTGAAGATTGTATCTTTAGATAGTATCTGAAGATTGTATCTTTAGATAGTATCTGAAGATTGTATCTTTAGATACTATCCGAAGATTGTATCTTTAAATAGTATCTGAAGATTGTATCTTTAGATAGTATCTGAAGATTGTATCTTTAGATAGTATCTTAAAATGTAGATAGTATCTTTAGATTGTAGATTGTATCTGCAGAGAGTATCTATAGATATTATATTTAGATAGTATCAATCTTCAGATAGTCTCTTTTGCTATCTATAGGACCCACTACCAAAAGCATAGTATATGTAAAGTGAATCGAAGAATTATGACGTAGTATACTTTCCCGTTCTTCTTTAGCGGTAACTTTGTGTTGATTTGACGAACAGAGCCATAAACAATAACATAAGTAATGAATCTCCGCTAATTTATCGCACTGAATCTCTAAAGTTCGCTGTGGCTGTAAATTACTATTGACACACACTGTTAGCAGTTATAAAGTTTATTATGGACTGTCATAATGGAAGGCAACATTCAAAGCAATCGCCCTCCACGGGCCGCTTCACTTGAAGTCGCTGTCTTTGATTCAGTTTTGTTTGTTGCGCAGTCTGGAATGGTTCGTCGCGATGATTCCCGAAGTGTGAAAATAATTACCTAAAAAAAAGAAGAGAAGTTATTTCAATAGAAAAGTTTTCGCAGTTGCAAATAGGAAGTTGAAGTTGTTCCAACACTCTGTTTTAATATCCGGCGCTTATCTGCGCGCTTATCGAGCGTGTGTGTGTGATAAATTCAATTGTTTGTTCTATTAATTAAAAGTCAAATGTAAACTGTGTGGCGCCATGCATTTCATCCATATATGGAACATGCATGCAGCCTCCAGCAGGCAGTTCACTTAGAACACCACAGGCAAGCGGTCGAGCTCAAGTTATTAATTGTTGTTTACTTTGGGTCTTTTTTCCTCAATTTCTTTTCTATTAACTGGAAGCTGTAAAATACCTTCAAAACGGAACTAAGCGTCGAGAGTTTAACCAAAATGTTTAAAGCCCGTTTGAAAACGCATCCGGGCGAATCCGAGGTGTGTGACATAATTAATTTAAGTGTAATTTAACTACAAATCAAATGCAGTTAAGTTGTGCGAAGGCTAAGAGCTTTTTTCTCAGCTATAATCTGTGTTTAATATATGTATATGAGATAAGCTAATGATAACAAAATGATGAAGTGCATTTGGTGGATGTGTATAAGTAGAGTTATATACATATATTCTTTGCTTAAGATAGACTATAAGATAAGCAGACGAGATACACTAGTGATGGGATATAGTATAGATGAATGCAGTTTTAATCTGATTGGCCACCTTTGACAATTCTTTCGCCTTAAGTTGTTAAAGATACTCAATCCGCAAGTCTGTCTCCCATTTTACATCTTATCTTCATCAAAGACTTCATTATTTGAAGCTCTCAAGTCTTTATTATTAGTCTTTATTCTCCACGATTCGATTCCCGTTTTGAATGTCATTTCACTTGATTGTGTTGAATCAACAATTGGTTGTGACTTGATCAATTGAGTATGCAGTCAATTAGACAAGGCAAAGCATCAAACGTTCAATTGTTGTTGTTCAAAACAGTAAACAAACTGCTGCAAATGCAGAATAAACTAAAGAAAGAACTTAAATAAAAGTATTAAACATGTCATATGTGAGCATACTTAATAACTAATCGGTTGGCCCAGGCGGCAGCTGCTGCAGCTCTCTTTCCATAGTACGCGTCATTTACTGTGCCGACGCATAAAGAAGCGATAAAAAGACAGAAGAAAAAAAGAAAGAAAGAAAGAAAGAGAGAAAAGAACTCGATATTCGCAAAGTGAACAGCGACCATGCAGCCGAATGATAAAGCGCCAAAGCTTAAACAAAAAACAACAGCAGCTGACCCAAAGGCGACTGCGACAGCAGCAACAACAACAGCAACAACAACAGCTACAACAACAGTAGCAACAACAGCTACAGCAGCATCATTTGTAACCAGTTCAAGCGACGTCAAGGCGTGCAAGCAGCGCACAATTGGGGCTTTGGTGCGTGGCCTGCACGATACGGGCACCCATGATCTGCAGTCACTGCAGCGACCGCTGCTCGAATGGGACGAGCATCGTGACTTTCGCAGCGCCAAATCCGCCACGCCCAGCACAGCACATCGCACTCTGCAGCGACAGCGCGGCACTGAGATTGCGCCGCATGGATCGTTGCCGCGTCTCGTGATCAACATTGAGAGTTCCGAGTCGTTGCCAGCGGATGCCATGGGCAGCAGCAATCCGAATACGCTGTCGCCCTCGCCCACGCCGACGCGTTCACTTACACCGGACAGCCATGGCCAGGAGCTGAATGGAGATGCGTGCAGCGGCAGCTGCAGCGATCATCAGGAGCACAGCATTACGCCCCATACGACGCACAGTGGGGCCTTTGCTCATTTTGCGTTGCAAAAATCATAACTTTTGAACCAAGCAAGATATTTCAAAAATTTAAAAAGCATTCGACAGAGAATTCTTCAAGCTATAAATAAGCCAAAATACAGGGTGATGCGTTAACAGGGTGCTTCACAGTTTAACCTCAAACCTGAAAAATGTGATTTTTATCCTAAAATGCATGTTTTTGTGTGAAAAACTACAAATTTTTTTGTTGAAATTGATTTAGTTTTAATTATTTGCAATATTTAAACAAACAAAAAACAAAAATTTGTAAAAAAAAAAAAAAAAAAAAATTACCAAAAAAACAAAATTTTCGATTTGCATGCAGCAGCATGCAAATTTGACCTTTTTTAGTACATTTTGTGCGTTTTTATTCCGACTTTGGGTTAGTTTTTTGCTATAGAAATCCGGGGTGGCGCCTGGTGGCACCCAAAGTTTTATTGATATTAAAGAGGACATCTTCCTTAACACGTGTATATATACCCGTGCTCGGAACTCGGCGGAACTCACAAAGATTTTTACTACTTTAGGTAAAAAAAATGGTCAAATTTAGAGGTTTAGTAAATTTAAACCAGCTCTGCAATGAAAAGTCGTATTACCATAATTTTTTTTTTATTCTATTAGTAATAATTCATTCTTTAAATCGCAACCAACACTGCAAAAATTGGTGCAATATTTTTCCTACAATTCAATTGACAAGTGGGATATTTTTCACAAAAACACGCTGCTTTTCACAACTTTGCCACTTTCCCAAACTTTGAAAGGCTATAACTACCCTTAAAATTGACCGATTTTCAAAAATCTTTCGGCTACAACCTAGTTGATCGATTTATTTTCATATGACATCAACTTTTTTAAAATCGCTTAAAGTCACTTTTTTGATTTTTGCCACGCTCTGCCGGCAGAGGCCCCACTGTGCGACGCGACGATTCAGTCACTTTAATATGGCACTGCGTCGCTTCTCCCACATCCATGTGAATGTACATACTTAGTTTTTATTTTATCCTCTTTCGCTCTCTCTCTTTCCCTCTCATTGTTTGGCTGGCTTTAACTTCTAATGCCCTACTCCTCTCTATGTCTATATAACCCGTCCTGGTTCTATAAATGCAACATCTAAAAATAAACATGCTATGCAACTTTTTCTGCTTCTTCTTCATGTTGTTGGTGTTTGTTGTTGTTCATTGTTGTTTATTGTTGTTTGTTGCATTGCTCCCCTTCTTATGCTGTCGCCTATGAACCCAAACAAGTTGAATGCTCTTTAGTTAATTATTTGCCTTGCCGTTCAACTTCTTGTCTAACCGCAACAAACATCAAGCAAAAATAACTTTATGTGATTCATTAAACAATTAATCTATATTTAACAGCTGCATAAACTGGCGAACAACAACTAACTTATCTATTTTTGGTATTTTTACAACTTGGCTCAGCTTTGCCATCCATTAGCGATTATGCAATTTAATGTCTGAGGTGCGTGCTGACTGCAATAACCTTTAACATATTAAATATACTTAAGAGCGTCATGCGATAAACAAACATTAGTTAGGGCTGACTTACTGTCAATTCTCTGGCTAATTCAGTCACTTGATATGGCAAAAAAAAAAAATTACTTCTAATTGGTAATCGGTTATGAAATGTCTTCAGTCTATCGAAAACTGTCCATCAATGGGTTATTTTTGACGCATGAACTGCTGAGACTATAATGTATTAGCCTAAAGTAAATATGGCTAAAAATTTGTGGAAAATCCGCAAATATTACAATTATTATAAATTATTATAAGTAGACTTAATATAGGTTAGCTTTATGTTTATTAATTTAAATTCTATTATTATTATTATTATTTTTTATATGTGTATTTTATATTTATATTAACTTTATTATTGTTATTATTGGCAGTATTATTAAGATTTTTCAATTCAAATTTTAATTTACATTTTATTGAACAAGTCTAACGGCACTGACTGCATAATACCCGTTTAATAATCTTATACAAAGCTCAAAAGGAACTACCATAACTAAACAGTCAAATTTTCTGGGTATACATTTAGGTCTTATATTCCAAGTCGTATAAGGGCGTATTGTTGTCTGAACGAGACTTTAAGAACTTAAATAATAACGGATATAGTACATCTCTAATTGATACATTCCTAGAGGGATTATTAGAGAATTCTTATTCTTCTATCTAGTCTCTAGTTTCACTAGTGAAATTTGCATTGCATGCAAACCAATATACCCTAATCGTGAACCAGTATAAATACACAAATGTAACTCCCATTATCTTGCACACAGCTACTACTTTCACTTCATGTAGAAGTAAAAAAAACCCCAAAATGAACTCTTCTGTTACTGCACTAATATACCCCTTTCACTTCTTGAGCAAGTATAATAACATAACAGTAGAGTTAACTACTATACAGTGCACTGTTTACAGTGACCTTCAGCATAAACTAGAATCTATTAGATTTAAACAAGTCTGGGGTACGAAACTCGATTCTCGCAGCTCAAACGTCTGTCGATCACTGCAAAGGAGCGAACTGAAGTCTCTTAAGCCGCATTATCAGCAGCAATAATCAATGATCAGTGGGGCTTTCACATATGTAAAGATTTTACACTTAATTGGAATCGGAAATTTTCAAAAAACATTAATCAAGCTGCATTTAAATGCAGTTGACCCAAATTAACGGTGATTTTTTTTTCTTGACCAAAGCCAAAGCCAAAGCCAACGTCAAAGCCAAAGCAAAAAAATCCCCATTTTCATGCGAACAACATTAACAATATCAATAACTTATGCAGTTTCTTGTTGGTTCCAGCACAAAGAATTTATTGTCTACGTTTATTCAATTTGGCTGAAATGCTTTGTTCAATTAACTAATGGAGTAAGCCAACAGGGCGAGAGCCAGCTGAAATTGAAATTGTATTTTTAATTGATTAGACAATTAACGAATGCAATGGAATAATACCTAAACAACGAGACTCAACTAAGGTTGGTTGGCCAAGTTGTGCGGTTGCAGTTGGCCTTTGCAATGCCAAAGTCGTAAACTAAAGAGAAACTTTTGCGTATGTTCGACAGTGTTGAGGCAGCTTAAGAGCAGAATTCCAGCTAAACAGCATTGGTCATTGGTCAGCTGGTCATTGGTCACATCTCCCGCGCAACATTTTAGCCAGTTAGCCAGTTAGCCAGTTAGTTGGTGGCAGTGCGTGCTTGTGGCAAGAGCGTGTGCGGCAAATGTGCAACAGCTATTGATAGCTCTAGCCAAATTGGCAAACAAGTTTAAGTGGCTGGCAACAATAACAACAACAACAACAACAACAAACTAAATTACAGCATTTCATAGTGCGCGCGCGCGCTTTTGAGCATCCGCAGATACAGATCTCTAACTGTAGGCCCGAGACAGTATCTGCTTACATGTGCTGCTGTTATTTGTAATCAGTGACGGGTTTTTGGACAAGCGGGCGCCGCACGGGTCGGTTTGGCTTGATAAGCGAGAGACAACGTCATGCGACGATAGCACCCGACGACACCAGACACCCGACTAACCAAGCAGCACGACCATCCAATAACAGCAGCAGCTTGCACATGGCTCGCATTCAAAGCCAATTCGTCGTGCCGTGCAGAAGCATTCTTTGCGAGATAGTGCAAAATAAGAAAAAAAAAGCACACACAAATAAATAAATATTAAAAGCATAAGAAAACGCATATAACAATAAAAAAAATATATACAATGCAATTTATTACAGTTAATTAAAACAAAAACTGTCGCTTGCTTTTGTTACTGAATTACGTGTATCTAGTCTTAATTGTAGTCCATTGCACTGTAAATCATGAGCTGATAAAAGAAAAAATAAATAACAGTAGTGAAGAGAACTAAAAAACATTTCGTTTACAAATATTTGAGCTCAACTAAAGCCAAGTTCGTGCGCGCATTGCAGTGTCGTCAAAATGAAATTATCCAAAAGTTTGGATGAGTTAATTTTAAGCGCATCGCGTTTAAGCTTAAACAATTTACGTTCTCCCACACAGAAAAAAGCCAAAAATGTTCGTATTTATTCACAAATAATTGAAAATACAGCTAAGCTAATAAACACACAAATTTATATCAATATTTAAGCGTGCAATATTTAACTGATTTTCAGCAAGTGACGTAAAACTAGGTTTACTTTCTATAGAGTGAGAGAGAGAGAAAATAAAAATATTATATTAAATAATAATTAGGACTTAAAGAAAAAGAAATTCAAGAAAGTTTAAAATAATATTACCAAAAATAGTATTACTAATAACATAAAACAAAAAGCAAATGAAAGTGAATATATTAGTTAATCTTTATTAAAATTTGATTTACAAAAATACAATTTTTAATTTTTTTAATGAATAATTTTAATAAAGTTTTTATTTTTTATATTTCGTAAATATTATTTTGGTCTGCTTTGAAACATTTTAGTTTTAGTTAATAATGATATTGTTTTTATTTATTTTTAAATATATAAATATTTTTAAGGTTTATTTAAATACAAAACAAAAATTATTTACATATACATATTTTTAAATTTATAATATAAAACAAAAATTATTTACATACATTTTTAAATTTATTATATTTTTTTGTTTAATTATTTAAGTGTTTTCTTCATTTTATACACTTAATATTTTTTTATAACAACACAAACTCTTTTGTGTCAATTAAAAAAGATTTCCAATTATTCAGTATATATTTAACAAATTTAAACAGCCTAACTTAAACCGTTATAACTTAATAAAATACTAAAAAATAATTCTAACGTTTGTTGTGCGAATTAATTTGTGCCGCTTTAATGCGTATTAGCACTTGACGCTATTTAATAGCTATGTCTATAGATGTACTTACACACACACTTCCCCAGTTAATAATAATGAAAATACTCTTACACATTTACTAAGATGAAACCTTACCGCTTCACTGTTTACAAAAAATATTTATTTATGAGATATATATTTTCACGCTTCAAAAAAGTGAAGCAAAACAAAAATAAATTCTGATTTGTTTAGCGAGTATTTCCTTTAACCAGATTCATTCCAATTTTTTTTTGGTCTCAGCCGTCAGTTGAATTTAGTTGATTTATACAATATTTAGATATGTCTTTGGCAGTAAAGCTACTGCAAAACGTGAGTGAATATCTATTTTAGAGTGGTAAATACTCGTAATCTCGTTTTTATTTTGGCGCAATCATAAAACACGAAGGCAAACAGGGAATCTTATTTCTGTGAAAATTAAATAAAAGAGAAGAAAAAATATTTAATTTTTCAGGAGGATAATGCGATAGTGAGATATGTAAACTTATAAATAGTTCAAACTGTGTGAAAAGGGATTTTGTTATATTAATGTTGGACCAAGATCTACATATATAGGGTGTATTCATGAAAATAGTAGTAGTAGTGTACAGAATATAATACTTATTATCGTCTATCTGTTCCCATATATAGGTTCGGAACGTAAGAAGTTTATCATAGAACTGTCAGAGGATTGTTCGCTTCAAAAATAAGACCCCTAGCAGAGACGTGGTCAGCTGCGTAGATTTATTTAAACAAAATCTTATCAATAATGGAATATTTTGATATATCAGGATTTTATAAAGATAAATTTTCCTTAACTGTGATAACTATGCTCTCTAAAAAGGGCATTTTAGCTTCGGTAATTCGTCCTCATTTCAGTTCTTTGTAGGCGCAACTATCAAAACCTTTTTTTTTTTTGAGCTAAGACCACACCTCAATAATTTTGACAGCTCGTTGTCTGTCGTCAATCGCTCGAAATGGACTTGACATGTTTCAGTTCAGTTGACAGTCGCAAGTTTATCAATGAAATTCGCTGATCTTAAATATACGATATGCGTTTCTTATCAGAGATTTTATCTCTGACATTCAAGTAATCGATCATTATGTATATATTTACTTATTTGCTAATGATTGCTGTGATTCCAGCTATAAATTCAGCTTGAAACACTTAAATCTTACAGTTTAGTATAAGCGATTGGGTGGAATATACATATAAGGAAAATTAGGATTTTTTTGAAATTGTTTAAAAAATTTTCCCATCTAAAGCTGTAAATGTCTCATATACTTTAATATCATTTAGTTGTTATATTCAGTGTTAAGTCGAAAATATATCAATTCCCTTAGATATGCTCTTTTCATTAAGTGCACTTAAATTTCTTTGAGTGTAGTTCATTTGGTTCGTGTTCTATTTATCAAACTAGACTCTGTTCCTCCTCTTATTTGAGCATGTGACGTGTGTGTTCACATCTTGTATGTTGATTTATATTTAATTAAAATATGTTTTGCTTTAACGTAACGCAATTAAAACCCAAGAACCGCCGCCCTAAACCCCACACGCCCCCCTTTATTGAGTTATACAAATAATATTAAAACAAAACTAAGAAAAGTGCATGAAGTTTGATTAATCATTTAAAACATTCCACAATTGCCAAGAGCTAATTAACTCTACCCTATTTGTCGTCTTCGTCTAGAATATAAATCGATACGGAGATTCCATGGGTTCGCTCGGACATCGCGCGGTTCTGCAATACATTGACAATAATGATATATCCGGTCTTCGCGCTATACTCGATAGTCGCCATCTAACCATCGATGATCGCGATGAGGTGAGTGATATATGAATTCATATCATTAGATACTAAACTCTTTATTTCTAGAATGGAACTACGCTGCTTATGGTCGTGGCCGGACGTGGTCTGACCTCGTTCGTGCGTGAGTTTTTGGCTCGTGGCGCCGATGTGCAGGCGGAGGATCTGGACAACTGGACGGCGCTGCTGTGCGCCACGCGCAATGGTCACCTGGATGTGGTGCAACTGCTGCTGGATCATGGCGCTGACATAGAGCATCGCGATATGGTAAGCAGATGCAGCCTCTCACGTATTTATGGTATTCATGATGGCATTTGCAGGGCGGTTGGACTGCTCTGATGTGGGCTGCGTATCGGGGACACACGGAACTGGTGCGCCTGCTGCTGGACAAGGGAGCCGATGGCAATGCTCATGGCAATTACCATTTGGGTGCGCTGCTCTGGGCGGCTGGCCGTGGCTTCAAGGACATTGTGGAGCTGCTGGTGCAACGCGGCGCCAAGGTGAACGTCGGGGACAAGTATGGCACAACAGCTCTGGTGTGGGCTTGCCGTCGTGGCAATGTTGAGATCGTGGACACGCTGGTGAAGGCCGGCGCCAATGTGGACACCGCCGGCATGTACTCATGGACGCCACTGCTGGTGGCTGCCGCCGGCGGGCACACGGACTGCGTCACCTCATTACTGGAGAAGAAGCCAAATGTGAATGCCCTCGACAAGGATGGCATGACAGCGCTGTGCATAGCCAGTCGCGAAGGCTTTCAGGATATCGCCGCGTCTCTGATTGCTGCTGGCGCCTACATCAACATCCAGGATCGTGGTGGAGATACGCCGCTGATACATGCCGTCAAGGGCGGACACCGTACGGTGGTCGAAGCGTTGCTCAAGAAACACGCCGATGTGGATATCCAAGGCAAGGACCGCAAGACGGCGATCTACACGGCCGTGGAGAAGGGCCACACGCAAATTGTGAAATTGCTGCTGCTCACCAATCCCGACCTGGAGTCGTCTACCAAAGATGGCGATACGCCGCTATTGCGTGCCGTTCGCAACCGCAATCTGGAGATTGTTCATATGCTGCTCGATCGCAAGGCCAAGGTGACGGCCAGCGATAAGCGTGGCGACACCTGCCTGCACATAGCGATGCGTGCTCGCTCCAAGGCCATTGTCGAGGCGCTGCTGCGCAATCCCAAGCACAGCCAGCTGCTGTATCGCGCCAACAAGGCGGGCGAGACGCCCTACAACATCGACTCGCTGCATCAGAAGACCATATTGGGGCAAGTGTTTGGTGCGCGACGCCTCAATACCAACGAAGACTCGGAGGGCATGCTGGGCTATGAGCTGTACTCATCGGCGCTCGCCGACGTGCTCAGCGAGCCCACTCTAACCACGCCCATCACCGTCGGCCTGTACGCCAAGTGGGGCAGCGGCAAGAGTTTCCTGCTGAACAAGCTGCGCGAGGAAATGAACAACTTTGCCAAGCAGTGGGCGGAGCCACCGACCAAGACTGGCAGCCTCCTGTTTATGGTTTGCCTGCACATCTCGCTGCTGATCGGTACCATTGTGGGCTTGAGCACGTGGTCCGTGCTGTGGGGCGCACTGGCTGCAGTTATCTTCTTGGTACTGGCCTATCTCCTGCTGGCGGCTACGAAGTACTTTAACTACCAGATGGACATGTTTTGGGCCTACTCTGTGCTGCATGCGCTGGAGAAGCGCATGACTCGACTGCGCCTCATACTGCAGGTCACATTCTGCCATCCGCCCGGCCCGCAGGCCGACTCCCAGCCCAAGCCCGTGCGCTTTCACTTTGCGGAAGCGAGCAGTGCCTCGCCCACGGGCGACGGCGCTGTGGCGCACATGCTGGCCGCCCTGCTGGATGCCATTGGTGCGTAGTTACTTAGCTAATGATGCGGATATTGTGATTAACTGAATTCTATTTGCCTTTGCAGAGTCACATTATGGCTGGCTGTCGACGCGTCTGTATCGTGCCTTTCGTCCCAAGTGCCTGAAAATGGATGTGGGCTGGCGCTGGCGTCGCATGTGCTGCCTGCCCATTGTGCTGCTCTTCGAGCTCGGCCTGATCACCCTTGTGGCGGGCATAGCGCTGATAGTCGCCTACTTCACGCACGCCAATGACGTTGAGCGTGAGCAGATTCTGGTGGCCGTCTATGTGATAGCTGCGGTGCTAGTGACGCTCATCTGCACGCATTTGCATGTGCTGGCCAAGGTCTGTGGCTCGCTGTTCATCTCGCACAAGCGCCAGCTGAAGCGGGCCGTGCGCTCCAACGAGAATGCGCCCCTGACTATGCTGGGCGCCGAGGTGGCTGTGCTGACGGATATGGTCAAGTGTCTGGATGCGTTTACCAATCAGCAGAGTCGCTTGGTGGGCGTCATCGATGCTCTGGACTCGTGTGACACGGAGCGCATTTTGACGCTCTTGAATGCTGTGCAAACGCTGCTCTCCTCGCCCAATCGTCCCTTCGTCCTGCTCATCTCAGTGGATCCGCATGTGATTGCCAAGGCCGCCGAGGCCAATAGCCGCAGGCTGTTTACCGAGGGCGGCATTGGTGGACACGACTTCCTGCGTAATTTGGTCCATCTGCCGGTTTATCTGCAAAACTCTGGACTGCGCAAGGTGCAGCGTGCCCAAATGACGGCGCTGCTGTTCAAACGGAGCGGCGCAGACTATCAAGTGGACGACGGACCCTCGCTGGGCCATTCGGTCTCGGCGCGACGTCTGTCCAATGCCTCGGAGATAATGTCTAGTCAGGAGAAGCTGCGTGCGCCGCACAATACTCAACGCGGTGGCGGCGGTGGTAAAAAGTTGCGTCTGTCCGAGTCCGTGGCCAGCTCGATTGGCTCCAATCTGCATAGACTGGGCCAGAATCCTCAAGGGGTGCTTGATCTGTCGCGCATTGTGCTCACCGATGACTACTTCAGTGATGTGAATCCGCGCAGCATGCGCCGCCTCATGAACGTCATCTACATCACAGTGCGTCTACTCAAAGCATTCCAGATCGACTTCAGCTGGTATCGCCTCAGTTCCTGGATAAATCTCACCGAGCAGTGGCCACTGCGCGCCAGCATGATTGTGCTGCATCACGATCAGTTTATGGACACCAATGCCGATGAGAACATCTCGCTGCAGAGTGTCTATGAAAAGTAAGTGAGATTAGCTACGAAATGAATTCTTTACTCAATACTTAACTTCAACTCTTTCAGAGTTCGCCCGAAACTCGCCTGTCTGCGTGAGGCGGCGCCTCTGCTCGAGCTGGATCGCGATGAGCGCAAGCTGGACGCATTTCTGCAGCTGCATAAATCAGATTTATTGGTCGCGGATTTGCGCATATTCTTGCCCTTCACCATCAATCTGGATCCGTATCTCCGAAAGGTGCTAAAAGGTAGAAGATTGCTAAATGAATTCGTAATGCATATTATTTAATTACATTTTCCGCTGCCACAGAGGATCAACAAATCATCGAAGACGAAGGCTCACTGGTGCTGCAAACACGTCCCAGCATCACGCACAGCATGCGCCCACATCCGCCGCCAACAACCTATGTGCCTTCCCCTCAGGTCTATCCGCCTTACCAAATGCTGCAGAACGACTTTGTGGCCAACGAGCTGCGCTCGCGCCATCTGAGTGTGATGGAGCCAACAACACCGCTGATACCATCGCCCAGCGAGTCCTTTGGAGTAAGACAGAAATTGAATTAGTGGCTCAAACTTTTACTATAATTTGTCAATTGTCTTACCCAGGACGATATACTGCAAACAAAGCTCACGGATCTCACCGTCGAGGGCGTCATCAGTCTGCTGGAACGCATTGAGGATCTCAAGCCAGCGCTGCCGAAACTGGCGCCTGTGCTGCGTGAAAATGCCATCAGCGGCCGTGTGCTGAAGCACTGTGAACTGACGGACCTCAAAGCGGTATATATAGCTGGAAATAAATACTATATATATACTATATATATATATAATAATAATTCAATTATTTACTTCTTGCAGGTGCTGGGCCTGAGCTTTGGCCATTGGGAGCTGTTTCGACTGCTTATTACCACGCTGCGAGAGGTGGAACGACTGCCACGCAAGATACGGCCACAGCCCTCTATAGCCGAGCCCCCAGCTAATGTGCCCGTAATGCGGGAGGTGCCCGAAACCATGCCAGCGCCTTCGCTGTCCCGGCGAAACTCTGTCAGTCATATGGAGAAACAGGTTAGTTAATGAGTGGTTTCATTCTACATATAAAGCTAAAAGCAGACAGGATCTTCGTCCATGTACATAATTGTGTTTATCTTTGTCTCTGTCTAACGCTTACCGAAATAGTCGAAAATCCATGACTATGAGTATCTGCAGGTAAAAGAGCTCACTTAACCGAACCTAATTCGACTTCTCTTAAAAATGTTTGTATGTACATAAATAAAAATTGGAATGTTGTCTTGTGCAGGTTACGCTTGAGGAGCAAATGATTTGCGGCGCATTGCAAACATTGAATGAGGAGGCTTTCGAGGATGTGGCCAGCAGTGAGAGACCCAGTCCGTCTGGTTTGCCCACAGGTGAGATGTTAGCTGCTGCCGCACAGCTGCAATTAGCACCCATTCGCGAGTCTTCCGAGTTTGGTTCGCCATCCGACGAGCAGAAGATTCACAATCTGCTGCAGTACAACATCAACAACAACAACAACAACAATAACAACAACAACGAATACAATCGCAGTGCCAGCTCGCATTCCCTACAAAGTCTGAACGCTGGCGGAGCTGCCGGCGGCGGGCTCCAGATGCGTATGGGTAATGGCAATAGTAGCGGCAGTAACGCCGATTTAATAAACGTAGGTGGTGGAGGTGGAGGTGGAGGGGTTGGTGGTGTTGGTAGTATGTTCTATAATCAACATGGCTTGGCGCACGGTGCGCGTCCAAGATCAATTGCCGATGAGCTGCTAATCGAACCCATGACGCCCTACACCCAGGTGCCAACGGTGGTGGTGATGCCCAACTCTGATAAGATTTACGATGATACCAAATTATAAAATTCCTCTACTCTATGTTTACCAAATACTAACAAACATATCTGTATTACAAAAGAGCTTCCTAACCAACGAGCCTGTAAAAAGAAAACAGAAAACGATTCGAAAGCTGAACAATTTAAATAATTATATATGAATATGCATGTACTTACATATGTATGTACATTCATGAGTCTAGGGTCTAGGAATAAGAATAATTATAGTCTATATATTAATATAGGTATTAAGGAACACACTTGTATTTGGTGTACCTTTAGGTCTGGCATAGCTCTTAAGAAACATTTACTAAACAATTAGTTGTCTAACCATATATACACTTATCTATATATTATATGTATACTACATATATATTTATGTGCCATTATCAAACCTTGTTGACAAGTTGAAAACGCTTTTGCTATTTAATTTAAACAATTCTTCCATAGACATGGCTTTTATATACTATTTAACGCATTTGAATATGTATTTGTTTTTTCTCTTTTATGTTGATGTTTTTGTTAAATTGGCAATAGTTTATAGATAACCAAATCCCAATTCTAAAACCTTGTGTTCAGGTTTTTAACTATTTTACAGTATTTTGATTTATAGTATTTGCATAACATACAAAATGTATTCCAAAAACGACTGCACGATTATTTAAAATTAGTTTTAAGTTGCCATACAAAAAGAAAAACACAATCATAATTAAAATGAACAACTAACTAAAGCTGCTTCCACGAGCGAGTTTTTAACTTGATAATATGAAATATTAAATAAATAATCATATGAACAACTTTTTACAATTGCATTTTTCTATGTTCGAAAAAAGGCTTTTATTGCTTTCTATTGAATTTCGTTAAATAATGCATGCAAACTTTAGCTTAGCTTGTAAATATTTATTAACAAATGGTGTTGGGTAAAAGAAAAAACAAAATACTTATATTTAAGATCTATATAGATATACATATATACATCGTGGAAAAGGAGCTCTGCACTGCCATCAAGTCGTCCATCAAACAGAATAAATCTGTCACGAGCATCATCTGGTTGCTAATTGTGTTCGCTTTGTGTACTTTCCATTAGTTGTAATCCCCTTTTTCCTACATTTCTAATTTTACATTTATCAAATTTGTAGACCTCGATTTGTCCAGTGCCGGTGCCTTGTTTGCTCCGACGCTGCTCACCTCCGGCTCGCCAGTGCAGCAGCGGCGCGACTCCATATTGAAGCAGCAGGGCAGCGTGAAGTCGGAGAAGCGTGTATCGATCAAACAAACGCCCAGCGGCAGCAATTTGACTACCATCAACAATAACAATAATAATAACAATAATGCCTCAAAGGTGGAATACGTCTCGGAGCGTCAAGTGGAACTGGCAAGTGGGCCCGGCGGCAGCAAGGGGCGCTTAACCACCAAGCCGCCAGCAGGTAATGCTATTTATAGAAAATATTTATATATTCCTTTATTAATTACATTTACTTTCCTTCTCTTAGGTCCCCGGCCCGCCTCGCTGATCATAACCAAAAATGACTCAAATGCGCAATTTCAGCTGCTGCGCTCCACGTCCATCGAATACGAGGATATCGAGGCGCAGCAGCGTGCCTCAATACGTGCTATTAGGACTACACTGCTCGACCAGCAGGAGGATGAGTCGGCGCCTTTGGTGTTTACGGTGCGCAAATGATAGGACTGCAATGACTGCGACCAGCAGCAAGAAGAACAACAAAAACTACAACAGAAGATTCAATATGTGCTTTTTACTTAGTGCCACTTAAGTTAAGTTACAAATAGGCTGTAGTTCGTGTAACGCGTGTCACTGTTCAACGTTGTAATAATTTAATATTGCTAGAAATTGAATTGAATGAATATATACACTTACTATTATGAATTTAGTATGCGCTCTACATGAATATATGCATACGACAATTAAGACAAATAAATTTAATAAAAAAAACTTTACAACCAAAAGAAAATGTATTATTTAACTATTAATTTCATATAAAATTAAGCATATGTGTGTACGACAGATAATCAAATGTATTTTGTTACGTTTTTTTTGGCGGCTTCTGCAATCCTATTACCGTTATGAGTAACGTCACAAGCATGAATCAAATTATTCAACTAGTTCAGTTCCGATAACTGACCATTTATCGATATTAGAAGGCACACTTTAGTGTGCTTAGCCAATTCTTGTTTACTTGTCATAATGTTGCGGTCAGTTTTATATATAATCTGTGCATTAAAAACGATTGGGCAATGCACTTGTAAAATAAACTATAGTGCTAAAAAATGTGTAATACATTACTAATTTATTGATGTTTGCTGAATAACACAGTGTTGGCTAATAGAGGTAATTAGTTGCATATTCATATATGCAAATAGAAATAGTGAATGGAATGTGTTAGTGTAGAGCTACATAACTGTAAATGTGTTTACACTGAAGTAAGCATTCGTGCAGCTTACTCACATTGCATACATGCATAACAACAAACAGTTAACATACGCGTGTGTGTGCATTGGTTACTCACTTGGGGCGAAAATTATACAAAAACAAAACGATTGCGAGCAGCTGATTTTTGTTTACCAGCAACAGAGGGTGCGAACGTTCTAAAGCCGCAGCAGCTGATGCGCGCACGAAAACTTGAAAGGTCACCTTGAGCTCAATAAAAAAAGAATTGAGGAATTTATTGTCTGGTAAAGTGTTATTCGGCCGCAGATCACAGTTATTGGTGGAAAAATCCTAAGAAAATAGTTGGTGACTCATATATTATTTATTAATTAAAATAATTCAAAATTAATTTAAATTTCATCAAGTGTTCGTACAAATTCAGTGAAGCACTAACCGAAATTCCTGCAAACAAATATTATCTAAGTGTTTACAATAAATTATGAATCATATGCTTAGCATTAGTAGCATAAATGTGTTTAGAATTTGTTTTGTTTTCTTAATTTAAACAGTTGATAATTGAAAGAGACTGTAGTTACTCAAAGACCCAAATTTAATGTTTTTTTAAAGGTGCTCTTAGGTCTACATAGAAAAATATGTACATACATACATATGTTAATAGATAAGTGCTTAAGTATGTATGTAGGTCAATGAACGCATATAATTTAATCTATTTATAAAAAATTTACACAAGTTGTTTATCAAGAATTTAGCTAAAAAGAAATGGCAAAAATCAACATGCTAAATCGGGAATTCAAATAGATGAAGAAGGAAGTAAAGTTGAACTTTTCTGAAAAGTTTTTTTTTATTAGCGTAATATGTGCATTATACAAAATTAAAAAGCAGCCTTCAGAAAAACATTAATAATACACATATGTATATGAAAAATATGTGCTTCCGAAAACAAAATAATATAATATAATATTTCTAATAATATAATATGTGCAGTAAATATGGACATATGCAGTGCATGCATATTTTAGCAATTGATTTTAATTGCTAAAAAAACTAAAAACTAATTACAATGCTTAGAGTTTTCAGTTTAAAGTTTCATGAACGCTAAAAATAGCGCTTTTCTTCTTGACAACCCACAGTATTTCGCTGTGCTTTGACTCAGGTCTAATAAAATGATTTAATGATTTTAAGACTTTGAATCGATAACGAGCATTAACAGTTATCATGTAAGCTTTGCGTGCTAAGAAATGCATCAAAGGCAATGGATGAAAAGCTCCTGCGCAATCTGCTAATCATTCAAAAGCTTGCGCCTGTCTCAATATGAGTGTGTGTGTTTGTGTGTGTGAGAGAGAGAGTGTGTGTGCGTAATTAGTATTCGCACTTGTTAATTATTTTTTCGTTTTTTTTACTTAGTATGTAATCTTTAAAATGGTGTATTTAAGATTGCAAGTGGCTTGGCCAATGCCAGCGTTCAGTAGCATTAAGACAGCAGACGGCAGCGAAACTCGCAAAAGAAATAGAAAGAAAAAACACAAAAAATAAAAAATAGGAATATATGTAAAACTTAAGAAACGCTTCACAATTGCAGTTCGTGGTAACGTGATAACACAATGCTAGGCGAGGGCTTGAGATGGCTCTACATGAGTACGCGTCGCAGTTTCTATGCACTGATCCAAATCCTAATGAGCTATCAGTTCTTTCGCTGGCTCACCGAGTACTATGCACAAGTAACTACCACGCCGCACACTAATGCACCGCTGCAAATGCAGCCAGTGCAGGGTTTTGATAAGGTAACGGCGCCGGCGAATGCTGAAGATGAAGAAGAAGAAGAGACAGAAACAGCAGCAGCAGCAGCAGCAACAGCAGCAGAAGCAATAGTTGTGCCGGCGATTAAGATTAGTGCGAATAAGCTTAGTGCCACGAGAGTTATGGGGAATGCAGGCAGCAGTAGCATCAGCGGCTCCGGCGTCATACGCAGCGAATCTGTACGAAAGCGCCACAGTGAGGTATTTACACAATCTCTGATTGTAATTATGTAGTAAATAATATTTACTAAATATGCACTAGCACACAAACATACACATAACATGCACAAACACAACTGTATACATATGTATGTGTCTATTGTGTATGCCCGAGTGTTTGTGTCTCTGTGTGTGTGTGTGCCTGTGCATATTTAATAAATATAATTTATGTAAGTGCTGCGGGCAAAAAGCATAGCCCAGACTTAATAAAGCAGCCGCCCAGCGACAGTTTCAGTCTGTGCCGTGTGCTCCTCGTGTTCTAGTTACAAAAAAAAGTCCAATATATATATTCTTTAAAAGTCGCTTCCACTGTGGTGTTGTAACTGATTGCCTGTGTGTGAGTGTCTGAGTAATTCTAATCTATATTGCCGTAATCAATATATTTTCTATAAATAGCCAGGCCAGGCGCCTGCCTCAAGTTCAATCAGATATTCAAATTAAAGTCCTGTTAATAGTTTAGGGGGGGTGAATTTCTTAAAATATCCTTAAAGTATTTGTGGTATTTAAAACAAATTATCTAGTATTTTTATATATTTTATATCTTCATTAAATATCCATTATTAATTGTATTTAATGAAGCTTCTATTTCAACTCAATCATCATGTTTTATTGGGGTGACATTGAAATCGAATTGAATTGCATCGAGTCGAATCAAATTGATTGCCCAATGCACAGTTCTCTATAGCAATTCGGGCATATCTCTGTGATCATCTACATATGTACCCACACGAACACAAACACTCACACATCCATACACAATCATCCACACTCACACACATTCACATACATATACATTTATTATATTGGAACAACCTTTAAAACTCTTTTCAGGTTTTAATCATGAGCAAGGACACGGACTCGCACAGCATACCCATTGCGGAGGGCACAAATGCTGAGCATGTGCTTTACCGCTTGAAACGTGGCTCTAAGCTGCGCGTCCATCCGGATGTCGCTCTGCTGGGTCGCAAGATCCTGCTCTACACCAACTATCCGGCCGAGGGCAATAAGTTCGTGCGCACGGAATATCGTGTGCTCGGCTGGCAGCTGAAGGATGGCCAGCAAATCACCAGTGACACGCATCCGGATGTGCATGTCGTGGACACAGACATCTTTAGTGAGCTACACCTGAACATGTCGGGCACATTCCGATTCTACTTCAGCTTTGCCGATGTGTAAGTACGCTATATATAGGGAATACCATATAAATTGTTGGCTAATTTCTCTCGTTGCTTACAGGGAACGCAAGGCGGACTCTCCGCCAGATGGCGCTTTGTATGTACAGGTAGAGCCCACGCTGCATGTGGGTCCCGCGGGTGCCCAGAAGATAATACCTCTCAACTCGGTGCGCTGTCAAACGGTGATGGCCAAGCTGTTGGGACCGCTGAACACATGGGAGGCCAAGCTGCGCGTGGCCAAGGAGTCTGGCTACAATGTCATCCATTTTACGCCCATTCAGGAGCTGGGCGGCTCGCGCTCCGGCTACTCGCTGCGCGATCAGCTCAGCGTCAACTCCCAATTCGCCGCGAAGAAGGGTGAAAAGGTCACGTTTGAGGATGTGGAGAAAATTATCAAGAAGTGCCGTCAGGAGTGGGGCGTAAGTGCTTGAGTAAATCCAGTTTCTTGCTTTCATTTATATTGCCTCCATCTATTCCTTAGGTAGCTTCGATTTGTGACATCGTCTTGAATCACACCGCCAATGAATCTGAGTGGCTGCTCAAGCATCCGGATGCAACTTACTCGTGTGCAACATGTCCCTATTTGCGTCCAGCTTTCCTGCTGGACGCGATGTTCGCGCAGTGTGGAGCGGACATAGCCGCGGGCAGCTTAGAACATGTAGGCGTGCCGGCCATCATCGATCAGGAGTGCCATTTGGAAGCTTTAAAGTACCAATTGCATAATGTCTACCTGCCCAAGGTCAATATACACGAACTGTATCAGTGCGACGTGATGAAATATGTGACCGAGTTCATGGCCCAGGTGCGCACTCGGGAGCCACCAAAGAACGTGGCGAACAAGTCACGATTCCAGGAGATTCAACTGATACAGGACCCGGCATATCGACGCTTGGGCAGCACAATAAATTTTGAGCTGGCATTGGAGATCTTTAATGCTTTTCATGGCGACTGTTTCGATGAGGAGTCGCGATTCCGCAAATGCGCCGAGACGCTGCGCCGCCATCTCGACGAGCTGAATGAGCGCGTTCGTGCCGAGCTCCAAGGCTACCTCACCTATGCCATCGACAACTGCTTGGCGGGCGTGCGCTATGAGCGCGTCCAGCACGACGGGCCGCGAGTGCGTGAAATCTCCATTAAGCATTCAGTCTTCATGACGTACTTCACGCACACCAACACGGAGGGCAAGACGCTGACGGAGGTCGAGGCGGACATGTACGGCAAGGCGGGCGAGTTCTTTATGGCCCACAATGGCTGGGTCATGGGCTCTTCAGATCCGCTGCTGGACTTTGCTGAAGAGCAGCCAGGTCGTGGGAACGTGTATCTAAAGCGTGAACTCATCTCCTGGGGCGACAGCGTTAAGTTGCGCTTCGGAAAGCGTCCTGAGGACAGCCCCTATCTCTGGAAGCACATGACGGATTATGTAGAGACAACAGCGCGCATTTTCGACGGTGTCCGCCTGGACAACTGTCACTCGACGCCACTGCATGTGGCCGAGTATCTGCTGGATGCAGCCCGCAAAATCAATCCGGAGCTGTATGTGGTCGCCGAGCTATTCACCAACTCCGATGCCACCGACAATGTGTTCGTCAATCGCCTGGGCATTACCTCGCTGATACGCGAAGCTCTCTCGGCCTGGGACTCGCACGAGCAGGGTCGCTTGGTCTATCGCTATGGCGGCGCGCCTGTGGGCGGCTTCTATGCGAATCCCAATCGTGATGTGGCGCCCAGTGTGGCGCACGCCCTGTTCATGGATCTAACACACGACAATCCTTCGCCCGTTGAGAAGCGAAGCGTGTACGACTTGCTGCCCTCCTCGGCGCTGGTGGCGATGGCTTGCTGTGCCACAGGCAGCAACCGCGGCTACGACGAGCTGGTGCCGCATCACGTGAGTCCCAATAAGATACACACTTAATCAAATGTAATGCCTAAAGTTTGCCCTTTGCTTTCCAGATTCATGTGGTCGATGAGGAGCGCCCCTATCAGGAGTGGGGCAAAGCCGTTGACTTCAAGACGGGAATTGTTGCTGCCAAGCGTGCTCTGAATCTGCTGCACGGCCAGCTGGCCGAGGAAGGCTTCAGCCAAGTGTATGTGGATCAAATGGATCCCAATGTGGTCGCCGTGACGCGTCACTCGCCCATCACACATCAGACGGTCATCCTGGTGGCTCACACAGCCTTCAGCTATCCCCATCCCAATGCTGGAGCTACCAATGTGCGGCCGCTGCGCTTCGAAGGTGTCCTGGATGAGATCATACTCGAAGCCAACCTGACAATAAAGAGCGACAAGCCGTTCGATCGTCCAGCGCCCTTCAAGAAGGAGACCAATGTGCTGAACGGCTTCACCCAGTTTGAGCTGTCGCTGCAGGAGCATATACCGCTCAGCAAGTCGCAGGTGTTCGAGACGAACCAGTACACCGACGGCTCCAATACGCAGCTCAACTTTGTCAACCTGCGGCCGGGCACTGTGGTGGCCATTCGCGTCTCCATGCATCCCAGTGCACGCCTCAGCTTCGATCGCCTGCAGCAGGTTACAAATGCACTGCGCCTCGTGTCCGGTGACCAGTGCGAGGAGCTGAAGACGATTGTCTCCAAATTGGATTTGACTGCATTGAGTCGTGCGCTTTTCAGCTGCGACCAGGAGGAACGCGACATGGGCCTGGGCTGCAGCGCCTACGATATACCCAACTTTGGACCCATTGTGTATTGCGGTCTGCAGGGCTTTGTCTCTCTGCTGACGGAGATTTCGCCACGCGACGATCTCGGCCATCCGCTGTGCAACAATTTGCGTGACGGCAACTGGATGATGGGTGAGCTAGAACTGGGGAATTCAGATTGAAGTAATATTTATTATTGTTCTTATATGTATATAGATTACATTGCTGATCGCCTGAACAACTTTAATGATCTAAAGCCTTTGTCCACCTGGTTTAAGGCAACCTTTGAGCCATTAAAGAATGTGCCACGCTACCTCATACCTTGCTACTTTGATGCTATTGTGAGCGGTGTCTATAATATTCTGGTCAATCAGGTGAATCAGTTGATGCCCAGGTGAGTGCTGAATAGGAATAAAATATATAATATGTATATATGTATGTATATGTATATATTCATATCCAATTCAATTGCAGTTTTATTCGCGATGGTCACAACTTTACTCAATCCTTGGCCGTGTCCACGCTGCAGTTCCTCGCCGTCTGCAACTCGGCTAATCTGCCCGGCTTTAGCCTTGCTTTAGCTCCGCCAAAGCCGCCCAAGCAGTGCGTCACACTCTCCGCGGGTCTACCTCACTTCTCCACAGGTGAGCGCAAATGATTTCTTTGTTATTTGCTTTACTCAAGCACTTGATATTTTCCCTGCAGGCTATATGCGCTGTTGGGGTCGGGACACATTCATTGCACTGCGTGGCACAATGCTGCTCACCGGACGCTTCACAGAGGCGCGTTTCATCATCATTGGCTTTGCGTCGGCCATGCGCCATGGCTTGATCCCGAATCTGTTGGATAATGGCGTGAAGCCGCGCTTCAACTGCCGCGACGCGGTTTGGTGGTGGCTCTACAGCATTGCCCAGTACGTGGAGGAGGCGCCGCAGGGCGCTAATATACTCAAGGACCAGGTGTCACGTATTTTCCCGTACGATGATTCTGAACCGCATCCGCCAGGCGCCTTCGATCAGCTGCTGCAGGACGTCATGCAAGAGGCGCTGCAGGTGCACTTCCAGGGGCTGCAGTACCGTGAGCGTAATGCCGGCCATGAAATAGATGCTCATATGACGGATCAGGGCTTCAACAATCACATAGGCGTGCATCCAGAGACGGGCTTCGTGTTTGGAGGCAACAGCGCCAACTGCGGCACCTGGATGGACAAGATGGGCTCGTCCGAGAAGGCGGGCAATCGCGGACGACCCAGCACACCTCGTGATGGCTCGGCCGTGGAGCTGATCGGGCTGCAGTACGCCGCGCTGCGTTTCATGCAGAGCCTGAGCGAACGAAAGATTATTCCGCACAGCGGCGTGGAGCGCAAGGGGCCGTCGGGTGAGGTGACCAAGTGGAGCTACAAGGAGTGGGCGGATCGCATACAGAAGAACTTCGATGCGTATTTCTATGTCAAGGAGACGGACACCACATCGGTGGCCAACAAGAAGTGCATCTACAAGGACAGCTATGGCGCCACACAGGACTGGACAGACTTCCAGCTGCGCTGCAATTTCCCCATCACGCTGACAGTGGCGCCAGAGCTGTGTAATCCGAAGAACGCCTGGCAGGCCCTGGAGCAGGCGCGAAAGCATCTGCTGGGCCCCTTGGGCATGAAGACCCTGGATCCAGATGACTGGAACTACAGAGCCAATTATGACAACTCGAACGACTCCACAGACTGCACGGTGGCGCATGGCGCCAACTATCATCAGGGACCCGAGTGGGTGTGGCCCATCGGTTTCTATCTGCGCGCCCGGCTCATCTTTGCGAAGAAGTTAGGCTACCTGGACGAGACCATTGCCGAGACGTGGGCCATATTGCGGGCACATTTGCGCGAGATTCAGACATCGCATTGGCGCGGCCTGCCGGAGTTGACCAACGACAATGGCAGCTACTGCCACGACTCCTGTCGCACGCAGGCCTGGAGCGTGGGCACCGTGCTGGAGGTGCTGCACGATCTGCACAGCCTCGGCGCCGATTGCTAGGCAAATGATCTTAATGCGAACTCAACGAATCTCTCGTTAGCTGAGAAACTATTATTCTAATTGATACACAAAGAAGAAGAAGAAAAAAAAGGAAGGAAGAAAGAAAAAAGTAATCCAATTACACACTTAAATGGTAGCTGCTACAAAGGATGAAGTTAGAGTTGTTCAATTTGTTATCCAAGTTGTGGATCATCCATACTCTCTATTAAAGTTATTTTATCTATGCGATCAGTTGCCTTTCGATGTTTCGTTGTGCGGGTCTACGAGAAATAGCTGTCCCTGGCTATGCGCATCATGGAAGTCTTTGGCTGGCAAATGGGTCCACAATTCTTGTAAGCAAAGTCGATGTACTCTGAGTCCAGCTGCTGGCTGCTGGGCTTGGGCTCCACACTGAAGCGATCTAGGGCTGCGGGCGGGTCTTCATCCTCGATGGACTTTCTGCCATTATCCGTTGCTTTTGCGATATTAAATTTTTGTTTAAATTTCCTCGCGTTTATCTGGCAATCAATAGCTCATTAATTATGCTCCAAAGCAATTGATGTTTCTTTCACTTACGATGCGGCATTTATATATAACTTGTGCGGCGGCGGCACAGGTCAGCTCGTAGGCGCTATATAAAACTATCATTTGCACAACATCCAAAACTATCGACATGCTGCTACCACAATTTCCTATAGAAACTGCTCAATTTTGATCAGAAATTTGGGCTGGTGCTTAACATTTGGAATAAACAATCACTAATTAATAAACAAGTTTGCCCACAGCATATTGTGTGGCAAATTCATTTAAAAATTATACTTGATCAGGTATGTGTATTTAGTATTGATTTAAACCAAATATTAAACTAACTCTGCGCATGTTTCCAAAAGGATTTTCCAATTAATGTGCTGAAACAAATTTGAATTTGAATGAATGAAAAATCAAAGCCTGCCTAGAATTTGAATTACAACCTTTTGTTCAGTTCTTAGTATATGCATGTATATATATTTTTTGCAATTAATACTTAAAACAATATTAATTAGTTCTTTTTTTTTTTTTCAATTGAAGCAATCGTTTCATATAAATAGTTTTCTATATAACTATATATATATGTATATATTGCTAAGCATATAGGCGCATCTTCTGCTACATAGATACTAAATTAATACATTTTCTTCAATATAAATAAGTTAATAATAAAGCTTATTGGCCCTGTGAACATTAGACTGGAGCTATACATCTGTCTATACATCTGGTTACATCAACTACTGATGCACGGTAGTGCTTGCAGTTCAGTTCAGCGCACTAGTTAGCCTTTTATCATCTCTATCTCTATCTGTGTCTGTATTTGTGTTGGGTGTGGAGCTCGTTCTCTCGAGATCATCGTCGTTGACGGACTTCAGTTCACGTCCCATATTCTCCACTTGCAGGGTGAGTCCGATTAAGCCGCCGCTCTTCACTTCGTTCAGTTTTGGTTCGGGAAGACAATTTCCATTGCCATCGGCGTCACGTTTGACGCGTATCACCGGCTGTGCCGTCGTCGTCATCTGTTGCTCCTTCAGCTGCAGCAGCTCTCGCCGGATGGCCTCCACGTTTTCGGCATCGACTGTTTTGTTGGCCGTCAGCTCGGCAGCTAAGGCACTAATGTTAGCTTGTGCCTTGGTCGAATTGGGCTGCAGCGCCAAAGGCAGTGGCAGCCGTTGGGCCAGTGGCGGCACATCGACACTTGCATTCCGCAGCCGCTCGCCCGTTTTGTAAGAGAGCGGCTCAAAGACGCCAGCGTGCGCCTCCTGCTCCTCTCGCGCGTGAGCGTTCTCCGCCAGAATTGCCAGCAGTGAAGCGGGCTTCCGTTCCCTCAGCGTGTTGTTGACCTCTTGCTGTGGTTGCAGTTGCAGCTGTGGTTGCTGTTGAGGCTGTGGCTGAGGTTGTGGGTGTGATTCAGATTGAGGTTTTGCCTGCTGTTGTGGTTGCGGTTGCTGCTCTTGCGGTGCCATCTGTGGCTTCTCTTCTCTTTTGTTTTGGTTATCTTGCAGACGATTGGTTTCTTTGAACTGATTTAGTGTTTCAGCCAGTTCATTCAAAGCCAGCGGTTTCGGATTACTGGGGATTTGATTGGCCAATTGATCGTTGATCTTGTCGACGCTGCGCTCCAAAAGTTTCATTGTGTCTGCATTCTGTGGATTTTGTTTGGCCAACTCTTTGTTTAGCTTGTCCATTGTGCGACTCAATCTCTCCATTTTCTCTTTAAGTTCTTTTTCCGTTTTAAGCAAATCGACTACATTTACTTTATCCTTCTGCTCCTCGGCCGTAATCTCCTCCTCCTTTTTGATGGCTGCTCCATCTATGGTCTGCTGCGCAGCTATGTTCATGGGCTGCGAGGCTTCCGCCTTATCGGGAGCCACACTCACTGGAACCACATCCTCTGCTCTTGTCGAGTTTTTCTTGACAACTATGTTTGCATCTTTTGCAACTGCAACTGGTTGGGGTTCTTCTTTGGGCAGACTTTCAGACTTTTCTGGTGGGACTTCGTTTTTCGAATCCACGCCGTGGGATTCGTCAACGGGCAGTGGTGGCATCGGTGGATTATCGGAAACAGCGATCACAACGTTGGGTTTTTCGACATGATTTATGCTGTCTGCAGCCCGTTCACGTTTGCTCTCCTCCAGTTTTCCTAATACTTCTTTGACTTCAGCCTCGTTGGTTTTCACTAAGTGTTTGACTATTTCGGAGTTTTGTAAATTGGGAACCTTGACGGGTGGTGGGATTTCGTTGGTTAACAATGGTGTAACCACTTGCACTGCGTCGAACTGGGGACCAGAGCTCTGGGCATCGATGGCGTGCAGGTTGGCATACGTGCCCAGAATCATCAGGCAAAAACCGCTGACGAACACAAACTGTGCCAAGGTGCGTTCAGTGGAGTCTTTTTTAATGATCTGGCGAAAGCTGGACGCTGGGAACATAATGCATATGGCAACGCCTATTGTGGAGCCGACTAAGCCAATGATGAGCTCAACAGAGGGAATAACGAGCGCCACACAGAGCGAGAAGAAGACAATGAAGAGTGTTATCACTCGGAAGCGCTGCTCAGGTATATAATTGCTGCTCTCCATGTGACCCTGTTGGGATTTTAATAGATATTAAGTAATTGGCTATTCATAATATGTGTATTCTCTCACCTTTTTATACAGCAAGGAGTAGATGCTGGCTCTGCATGGAAATATGACCAGTGGAAAGCTGAATGCAATTGAAAGCACGAATCCTATTTTGATAACATCGCTGCCGAATGAAGGCGACAGATTCACCAAGATGTTACCTGCAATCGAAAAAGTATGTATATAGTATATACCATTTAGAGGTTCGTAAGTATATAGATTAAACCTGAGAAGCTGTGCGTGCAGAAAGCCACGTAGCCAAAGAAGCCGACAGCTATGTACACCAGTGTGCAAATCCAAGTCGCATTGCGCACAATACCGTTCAATTTGTCCAGACTTTGGTTATTAATACTGCCAAAGACCTCAAAAAGTTGCCTGCAATTAAAGTGAGTTTCATTAAAAATAGAATTCATGCTGAGATAAAAATATAATTACATTTGACATGCCAAAGCCATGCTAAAAATAGGCAGGCATTGGAGCACACCTGCAGGCTCCCAGTAGATGACTTTCTCTGTCCAATCGTTGGCTACAATGTGTGACTCGGACTCGAGCACAATCTTGAGCATGAGGCACACATAGAATCCAATGGAGGCAGTGCAGACAGCCGACAAGCTGTCCACGTTGCGCAGCATGCCCAGCGGCACAATGCACAGGACGGTGACAGCGAACATGACCAAGGTGCGTAGGTGTTGGTACTCTGTGATCTCCAATGCTAACAGCTTGGCCACAATCTGTGGTCCCAGATCGCCAACGACGACAAAGTACGTTATGCACGTACCAATCAGATAACCGATGATGCAGAGTTCCGCCAGAAGTTTGCCGGATGTGCCGAAAGCGTGAAGACCAAGCATCTCGAAGCTTTTGCGACGTGTCAGCAGTGAAGTTTTAATTAAATAGTGACAACAGATGCGTGTTATCCAATTGCTGAGTATGAGTAACACAATCGACAAGATAATTCCGCATTTCTGGAAGCAGAAAGGCATCGCCAAAATGCCGACACCTATTATGCTATTCGCAAGCGTCATAACATGGCCCGAATGCGAGAACATGATGCAATTGGCTTTCACCTCGGTTGGTTTGGTAATGAGCTTAGCGAAGTTTCTAAATAAGTAGAACAGTTACTTTTTTGTTAGCTGCGAAACCAGGTATCTGTGTGCGTAGGCAAAACAATAGAAACAAAGATATATCTTCAAACACACTCACATACCTGTGGGCCGATTATTATCACAAACAGAAGAAGGCGCCAGTTGTTCAAGCAGAAACAAATTGTTGAAATCGTAGGCAGTTGGTGTTTGGATTTGGCTGGTTAACGAATATTGTGACGAAACGCATTTAAAACTATTTCATTTGAAAATTACGCTGCGCAATAGTGCACATTTTACGTTTGTGGAACCCGGTTGTCTTTTAAAACATAATTTTGGTAACGTCAGCATTGTTTGGGTTTCTGCTCGTCCAATTCTGCACAGCTGATACTGTTGTGGATGTGTGCGTGACGATATGGTTTTGTACGAGTAACGTTAATAGTGAAACCAATTCTAAAGTATTTGATACTTTTGTCTACAATATACACCATATTTATAGTTCTGTACATCAAATTTAATTTTTAATACTGTACTAATGTATTTGATTATTGTAATAATTTGTTAATAAATATTATTTTACACGCTTAATTCTACAATTTTAGTTATAATGGAATAAGAACAATTGAGCGCATCTCTGGTTTGCGACGATGTGACCAGACTGAAAAATGGTAACAGAAAAGTCTGGCATCTCCAATATTTGGAGTCCGGTGGCAACGCTGCTGGTAATGTTTCTTTCCGTTCCGTAGACTGCAATCGTCAAGATGGCCGATGTAATTTTTGTGCAAAAATCTAAAAAAATATTAAACATCCGTGTGCAGAACTGCTAAAGTTTATAATATTTACAATATCTGACGCGCTGCGCATGGTTGACAATATTATTTTAGAGTTTTGAGTATTACATTGTATACAAAAATCGACTACCAAAAACTGTGCTAATAAATGCCCATTGTTTTTCTTTTTATTTTGACACAAACAGCAAGTTGATGAAACTCTTAAGAAGAAGCGTACCTTCAAGAAGTTCACCTACCGTGGTGTGGACTTGGACCAGCTGTTGGATATGCCCAAGTAAGTAGCAGTGTTCGGCATCAAGCGGCGTCTTAAAACTAACCTAACTGTTTATTCTGTCCCGTTCGTGCGCAGCAACCAGCTGGTGGAGTTGATGCACAGCCGCGCTCGCAGGCGTTTCTCTCGCGGTCTGAAGCGCAAGCCGATGGCCCTGATCAAGAAGCTGCGCAAGGCCAAGAAGGAAGCTCCCCCAAATGAGAAACCAGAGATCGTGAAGACTCATCTGAGGAACATGATCATTGTGCCCGAGATGACCGGCTCCATCATTGGCGTTTACAACGGCAAAGACTTCGGCCAGGTGAGTCAGAGTTTTGAGATTTACAATTGAGTTAGATGTCTAATAATTATTATTTAAATCAGGTCGAAGTTAAGCCAGAAATGATTGGCCACTACTTGGGTGAATTCGCGTTGACCTACAAGCCCGTTAAGCACGGTCGTCCCGGTATTGGTGCCACCCACAGCTCACGTTTTATTCCCCTCAAGTAAGCGACGATTCGTCTGCAGCAGAGTCTTCGGCTGCTTGGATGGCCTGGGACTGGTTTTTGGATTTTTACGCGTAATAAAGGAAACGTAATTTTTTAAGAACGTAATGTCGCCTTTCAATTACCATTGCCATTATCCATGCCCAGAGAGAGAGTAAACAGGAGTGTGTTAACAAATTTACGTTTAATATTTATTGGAACTTGCAAATTGTATATATAATGTATGGATTTATGTGTAGAGCTGAAGCTATCTTCGCTTTCGCGCGCTGTTGCTGTTGGTGACCACCACACGGTCGTAGGCCGTGTCCTTCATATTCGAGTTCGATTCACGTGCCCCATTGTATACCATCTGCCGTGGCGGATTATTGCTGACATGGAGATGACTTGGTTTCAGAGTGTCGTTCACGTCCGCCGATCCGTATGCGCTGTCTTTGACTTGAGAATCATTGTGGAAGCGATTAAAATAATTCGATTGCATTGCAGGAGGCACCGCAGCAGGTGCTACTGGATTAGACAGCACTGGGAGTTGCGCAAGCGATTGGAAGGCATTAGTCAAACCCGTAAAAGTCACCGTCTTGCTCTGATTAGTTTTGTTACCAATATTGCTATTGCCACCCATGAAGAAGGCGCTGCCATTGGGCACCTGACTGCTCTGCAGCGGCTGCAGGGGCGGCAGGCTCTGGTTATTGTTAAAAGCGGTGTAGGAGTTGGCGTTGTCAATGGCCGGCATGCTGGCATACATGGCCGCTTGCAGCGAGTCGGATTTGGAGCGCTGGAGAATACTCTTGGTGGACGCCCGGGTGCCGACGCCAATGGAGTTCTTAGCAGGAGTGGAGGCGTGCACAATGTGCGGCTCATCGAGCGAGGTTAGTAGGCTGCTGCTCTGTGACTGGTTTAGAAAGCCGTCCACTTGGAGAAGTGCTGGCTGACCCTTACCTAGGCGGTTCAGCTCCATTTCCATAGAGTTGTAAATGGTCAGATTGCTGGCCAGCATGTCCTGCCTGGAGCCCAGGGTCAGCATGCTGTCCGCATTGTTGAGCGTCGATGTTGAGGCCAGGTTAACGGACTTGGACGAGTGCATGGCCATGCCCATTTCGCTGGGTCCCTGCTGCAGTGCGCCCGTGCGTGGATCGAAGTGCTTCTGTGTGGCATCTTTCAGTGTGCTCTTGATTTCCTTGGGCTTGTCCGGCTGCTGGGGCTGACGTATGGAGGAGATGTGACCGGGCACGGGCTCACGCGAAACTGACGAAGATGGCGATGCCGAATTGGTCTCCTCGTTCTCCTCCTGCCAAAGAAAAGTCAATTATTGCGTGCAGGCGAGATTCATCGATGGTTGGCACTTACCTCATCCTCCTCTGTGATAATGGACGACTCTATCCAGTCTTTTATGCGATTCTTTTTCTGCATGCGATCGACATTGGTCTCGATGCCACAGTCAGCCAGTGTGTAGAGCAGGCGATTCTTCTCGTCGGGGCTGCTGTGAAAGGAATACATTGAGGGGCATAGCTCGTCTGTCTCGTACTCGGCCATCTCCTTCTCCGCCGTCTTGGCCAGCCAGCGATCGTCCATGAATTTGGTCAGATCGCCCAGGCTCTTTGGCCTGTTCCCGCTGCGTGGCTCCAGGAAACGTTTAAACATGCGCTGCGCACGCGATGTCAGCAGCTAGAGAACAGAAAGGATATTTGTATATATTATATATTAGGAATCTGAAATTCTTGTGGATTACCTTAAAAAGTTTGGGTGTTCGCCGCAGCGGCATCATCATTATGCTGCCCTGCCACACCAGATAGCGCACATAGCGTGGATCCTCCGAAGATGCCTTTTGCCAGGGCAGACAGCCCGTCAGGCAGACGAATATAACGATGCCAAACTGCCAGACATCGTGACTGGGATCGGCCCTGGAATGAAATGTAAATATATATATAAATTTATTATGCCATTTAGAATATTCTTTAAAATGTAACTCACTTGTAGGTGCCTTCGGGCTTGACTTCTAATACTTCTGGGGGACTGTACGGCAGCCATTCGTTGCGCCTTTCCACTACGGTACCAGTTTGATAGGATTCACCGAAATCACAGAGCTTCACGCGTTGAAAATCCGAGCGATATATGAGCACATTATCAAGTTTAATGTCGCGATGCACAATGTCTCTGTAAACAGACAAAGGGAGAACATTTTCATTGTAGTATATGAAGAGCGAGGAGCAAAGTAATACGTGCAGACGAATAGGAGTACAGGAAAAGCAAGGAGAACAGGAGAGCCGAGGAGAACAGGAAGAGTGAGGAGTACAGGAAGAGCTGGGTGCACAGGGAGCACACGAATATCCGAGAGGCGCAAGAAGAGTAACAAGTCCAGGAGAACAGCACAGGAGAGCAGCACTGGAGAGCAGCACAGGAGAGCAGCACTGGAGAGCAGCACAGGAGAGCAGCACAGGAGAGCAGCACTGGAGAGCAGCACAGGAGAGCAGCAAAGGAGAGCAGCAGAGGAGAGCAGCACAGGAGAACAGCACAGGAGAGCAGCACAGGAGAGCAGCACAGGAGAGCAGCAAAGGAGAGCAGCAGAGGAGAGCAGCAGAGGAGAGCAGCACAGGAGAACAGCACAGGAGAGCAGCACTGGAGAGCAGCACAGGAGAGCAGCACAGGAGAACAGCACAGGAGAGCAGCACTGGAGAGCAGCACAAGAGAGCAGCACAGGAGAGCAGCACTGGAGAGCAGCACAGGAGAGCAGCACAGGAGAGCAGCACAGGAGAGCAGCACTGGAGAGCAGCACTGGAGAGCAGCACAGGAGAGCAGCACACGAGAGCAGCACACGAGAGCAGCACAGGAGAGCAGCACAGGAGAGCAGCACAGGAGAACAGCAGAGGAGAGCAGCACAGGAGAGCAGCACGGGAGAGCAGCACAGAAGAGCAGCACAGGAGAGCAGCACAGGAGAGCAGCACAGGAGAGCAGCACAGGAGAGCAGCACAGGAGAACAGCACAGGAGAGCAGCACAGGAGAGCGCCTAAAAGTCCAACTCCGCACTATCCACCGAAGAAGAAGAAGCAGGTCCCCGCTGTGCCGAACTGACCTCCAGGCGATCCAGAAAGCGACTGAAGAACTGCTGCAGCTGACTGTCTTTATATATACAGCAGGGCCAGGTCACTCAAGTCCGAGATCGGCCATGGAGTCGTGCACTGAGTGCGTTTTTACACACGATGTCCGAACGCCCAATCAGCGCTTACTGCTTGGAGCATTCGGATGTACTCTATGGCAACTCTATACGTATATTAAATGCTGCCGCACAGACACATGCATACCCTACGTGCTCAGCTTTAGCTGCTCTTGTTATTCTTTTCTATTGGAGTGTTTGCTTGAGTCGAGTTGATGTTAAATACTTAATTAATGTTAGATGTTTGATTACACAGACGGACGGACAGATAAACAGACATATAGACAAACAGACAGACATGTAGACAGACAGATGGACAGGAATACAGACAGACAGATTGAGAGACATACAGACAGACAGATTGAGAGACATATAGACAGATGGACAGGAATACAGACAGACAGATTGAGAGACATACAGATATGCAGACGGACACATATTCAGCCAGACATACGGGCATACAAATACATACAGACAGACAGAATTTATTTAAATATGTTTTTAATAATAATAAAAATTAAATATTTCTGTATTAATACTAATAATAATTTACATATGTATATCTAAAAAATTGTTATTATGATTCTATATTATTATACCTTAAAAAAAAAATGAAATTTATATATATATTTATATAAAAATTTAATTATTATAAGCACTTAGCTGGCAATAGGATATTTTATTTTGTTTAGCAATATACAAATATTTAATTCATTGTAATATATTCATGCTAACGCTAGCATATAGAATTTATTTTAAATATGTATTTAGTTTAATTAATTAATTTAGTTTAAATATTTTTTGGTATACTTATCATGCTATTATTTATTCCCTATGTATTACTTACTTTGAATGCATATAATCTATGGCGGAGGCCAATTGTTTAGCAATGCGCTTGCTGTACACCTCGCCCACACCTGTTTCGGTCACATTTGAGGTCAGATCACCTGTGGGGCAAATTGAAAATACCCTGTAAATGAAGTTTAATAAACGGTTCAAATTCCAGTGCATACCCAGCGGTGCATACTCCTGGGTGAAAACATAGAAGCCCGCCGTCTCGAAGGCCACATCGTACGTGGTCACAATATGCCGATGGACGCCCAGATGGAGTCCGTAGTGAAACTCGCGATAGAAGTCGCGCAAGGTGACATACGGCTTGGGCACTGCCTTGAGCACCATTTCAGTCTGAGATCCGCGATGTTCCACCAGCAATATTTTGCCAAACCAGCCCTCGCCCACAATTTGAATGATATCGAATTCATCCACCAGTTGAATCTGAATGTAGCCAAAAAGAAAAAAAAAATATATATATATATATATCTAGAAATTAGTTTATTTTGCCTTGCTTAGCTGCTTTTGTTTTGGGCTATAACAGATGTTTAGTACCTGCCCCAAATATTGGCTAACTGCACCTCCATGACACGGTTCGATAATTGCCCAATATATATATATACTGTATATACATATCTACATATAACGCCGTCGTTAGACCAGACATATTTAATGTTACTCTATTTTTGACATTCGCCGTTTGCTGCCCAATAAAATGAGTTCGTTTTCCTCTACTTTGGCTTCTGGCTCGGGCCGCGTTAACTATTAGCTGAGCGAAGAGATTTCTGGCCTGCTGCCAATCGAAACAAAATTCCAAATTTATAGCCTAACCGAAGTTCGAATGCCCTATATAGGACAATTCAATTTGTGTGCCAATAAATCTTTCAATAAAAATAAATTTAGAGCCAAAAAAAAAAAAAAACTCTTTATAGCAATCGTAAATGAAAACAAATAAAAATCGTATATGTTTGTAATTATTTGCAATTTCAAATAATTATCAACAATTGTGTGCAAAGGAAATAAAACATAAGCCAAAACACGTGTCCAAAATAATAAAGAGAAATTCTTTTATATACATATTTATATATATATATTTTTTTTTTCATTTTCAAATCCCATTCAAGCGTATTCAAAATATTTGGTATTATTTGAATTACTGAGAATGCAAAATGTTTCTCTTTGGCCAATGGATTGAGTCAATACATTTATACTGTATGTTGCCCTGTCTGGTTATTCATTTATCAATCTTTCCGTCTGATTATTACGCTTCTCATACTTTCTTTTACGCAATTTTATTGCAGACTAATGAATACATAAGGAAGCTCAAACGCACAATACTAGACAATATGTATCGAATTAATTTAATTGTCTAAAAGCATATACATACATACATATGTATATAAATATATTGAAATTAGTTTCTTGATATCAATCAGTCATAAATTAAGTTCTAAATGAGATACATATTTGTTTATTATTATTTATTATTATATTTAACAGATTGTTAAGAAGCAAAAATGTTGTCTTTAAAGATTTTGTAGATTTTTGTTTGCTTATATGACTTTTTTTTATAAATGACAAGAAATAGATAATCATATTAATCTAAATAAAACTTTTATATAGTGATAGAGTTTTGACTAAGAACTATTGAAATATTCGTTAGCCACAATCATGGAAAGTTGCTATTAAGAGTTGAAATATATAGAACGTAATACATATATCGTAATATATATGGTATACTATAGGATCTTCTGTTTAGATCAAGTCTATTCCAAAAGTTTGTTTTAAAAAATAAAATAAGTATTTAATTAGTATTTTAGCACAAAGGCACTTGAGAGTCATCTAATATATTATTTAA
Source organism: Drosophila aldrichi (assembly GCA_035045965.1). NCBI lineage: Eukaryota > Metazoa > Arthropoda > Insecta > Diptera > Drosophilidae > Drosophila > Drosophila aldrichi. The sequence continues at coordinate 3,039,903 of JAWNOM010000161.1, forward strand.
TACATATACTATAAAAAAAAAATTAAAAAATAGGAAATATTAAGAAAATTCGCATTTCGATTACTCTCCAGCTGCTTTTAACTACCTCATAAATATATTTGGCCTCTGTGGGGCCCCCCCGGCTTGTTTCTGCATAATTTCAATTGGAAATATTTGGCGAGCACATTTTAAACATTTACAACGAATTTAGCAATAGATTGTGATAGTCTAGTGTGGTTAGCACATTACCTTTTCCAATTCGAATTCACGAATTTTGTGTATATGCCCTCGTGGTCTCTTCGACATTCTGACTGCAGTTCGTTCACATGGGTTGTATTAGTTATGGTATATTGCGAATGTTTTTGGAGTGTCCCGGTCTGATGTATGTATGTGGTTTTTGCTTAGAAGACTTGTGCTGTAGACATACACTAGACAACAAAGTAGAGAAACGTTGTTCGAATTAAATTTGCTTTTATTTGTTTGGTTTGCTTTTGGTTTTCCGTATTAACAGCCGCAGCAGCGCGTTGTAAATATTTATAGCGGCTGCACAAAGGCAATCAGAGTACATATAGACCAGCCCAAATACATACATGTATATATACATAAATTCATATACATATGTATATATATCTTTGTCGGCCTCTTCGTATCTTTGTGCATTGGCTGAGCGTGTTTAAAAAAAAATGCAGAAGATAAATTTCTGGCGATGCTTTGGTTTTTTTGTTCGGCACTTCCTGGAAAATGGGCGCCAAATTGCATTTTTTATTAATTAATTACACTTAACAATAAATTTACTTAAAGCTATATATATATAGTATATTTGTGTAGCTCACATTAGCTGCCAATCGGCTTAAGTTCAATGTTATTTCGTTGCTGATGTATATATAGTTTTAGCTGCCGCAGCTATTGCTATTGTTGTTGTCAAACAAATATTTAATTGAACCGTCTACACACACTTACACATGCACTCACACACACACTCAGCTCTGTCTCTTACAGTTGCAAATAGAATTGTATTTTGTTTAGTTGCCTAGGATTTTGGTTTTTGTGAAATTCGTCTCGTTTCTTTTCTATTCTTTTGCCTACACATTTGCATATTATCAACAGCGAAATTAAAAATAATGCTCGTTGCCTCTTATATAAAATAACATAAACCGACACACACATACATATGTATTAATGTATATATCTATATCATTTATAGATCATTTCATTCACTAGATTATCATTGATTAACTGTTATTTGGAACTGCATTTGAACTTGATAAAGTTTTCTTTTCTCTTTTGATATTTTTGTATTAAGTAAGTTCGTTGCACGGATCACAATGCGTTTTCTTTAGCTTTCTTTGGTAGTCTTTCTTTTCAGTTCTGCATTTTCCGTGGCCGCATTCGATGAAAACCCGTTGCCAACTGCTCTCCGAGTTGCGACTCTCGCGGCTTTTGTCGCTGGCCAGCAAAACGTATTGAAAATGTTTAAAAAAAGACATTTTGTTTACGCCGTTTTCACTTGAATTCTAGGCGTGTGAGCATTTTCGAAATAATTTTCCGTTCTTTTTCGAGCTTTGCGAGAGCAAAACATTAATAGTAGTTCTCATGCCGCATTTATTGCTGCTCATCTACATATGTGTTGATCGCTGATCGTTGATCTTTCATGACTTTTGATCAAATCGTAAATGTTCCACATATGTAGATAGAAATATTTGTGTTTGCTTTTGTCAATATTTATAATTTGATTATTTATTTACATTATTTCTCTTTAAAAACAGAAAAGCATTTATAGCCATGCCGTGAAATTAAAATAATGTTAATTAGCGTTTGCTAATTCTTCTCTTATTAAATCAAAGCAATCTCTAATGCATTTTCTGTTAGTTAACAGTGGCAGAGCACTGCAAGAGAGCTGCTTAACAGAGCACTGTTAAAAAGCTCAGCATCTGTCGGGCGCAAGCTTCTCTCGCCTAACATACAGCATGTTAAGCTCACAGTACATATGTACACTAGCGCAGACAAGCTTCATACACACACATACATACTTATATACATATAGCTGCGTACATACGCACAAAGGCAACTCTAATTGGTCACTTCCGTTATGAAGACGTTTCCTTGGCGCATGCGACGTTCAACTTCAGCAGTTGCTGCGTTTGACACACACACACACACACACTTGTAGCTCTATCAGTGTGTGAGTGTGGGGAGGGTGCAGGTGCAGCCAACCACTTGTCGCAGGCTATAAAAGTCACTGGCATAGAGCACTTGCCTGCATACGTTTGAATGTTACCGTTAGCGCAACAACTGATTCAGCTGCTGTTGCCCAATTCCTAGTTCAGTGAGCTACATACATTAAATAAGTTAGCAGTTCTACGGACAGTGCAAAAATATGTGTAGTTATTAAAGAGTCAAGTGCAGAGAGCTAGGAATTTTGAGGCGCTTTTCATTAACATTTTCTGCATAGTTTCTTTGTGAATTTTGAGAATTATTGAAAAATATGGATTGGCAAAAGTGTGTGATTTAAGCATTTGGAAACTAGCTGGTATGTATGATATTGGTGTGCTTAAGTTAATAACTGTACTTGATTTGGATATATACATTTTTTTGTGGTTTTAAGTGTTTATATATATTTAAGATTTATAGATTTACAGATTTAAAATTTCCTTCTATGTTCAAAAATTTTGTATATTTTATAATAAATATGTATGTATTAAAAAAATCAGATTTTTAAATAAATATATAAATGCATTTTATTTATTATAATTTTAAATTAAATATATATTAATAAGCTTTGTGCAATTAAAGTTATATAAAATTATTTAAACGAATTATTACTTCCATCAATTTATTGTAATAATTTATTATTCTGCTGTTTTTTAATAACAATTATTTTATACATCCATTCAGATAATTTGCTTTGCATAGTTTTTTTTTTTTTTTTTTTTTTTTTTTTTTTTTGTATGAATAGAAATTAAATTTAAAAAAATATATATATTCATACATAAATCATATTGCCTTGAAGTAAAAAACAGTAAAAATACAAATTTCTTTTTTAAAATGATTTATAAACAGTATCAAAAAATATATTTACCATAATTTTAAATAAAATAATAATTTCTAATTCACAAATTTCTTTTATAATGATTTATCATCAACATCAAAAAATATATTTACTATAATTTCGCCATTACCAAGCAGAATATCAGTGTTCACAATAATTTGCAAATGAAACGCATATTTATAAACAGAAAAAAAAAAAGAAACATTAAATAATGTATATTCTGTGCAGTCATGCATTGACTTGCCAGAAAACTTTTAAGACTTATAAAAGTGTCAACGAATTATAATTCATTTAAGTTAATTAATGAAACAATCTATTACATATTTATCAAGCAGCATTATTATCAGTTAATAATATGTGCGTTGAATGAATATAATGGCTGGGTTATACAATGGAGACGGAGCAGGAAATTGGAGAAACTCGATGTATTATTTGTATTACAATAGAAACATATTTATTTACATTTATATATTATTTATATAGTTTATAATACCTTTCAGAAATTCCTATAATAAAATATTTTTTTTTAATTTTTTGTGTATTTAAAATGTTTTATGATATCTAAGAGGGTCAAGAATTACATGGAAGTAAATCAAGTTCTGTTATAAAGAAACAGCAGCAACTGAGATTCAGAGATCTTCAGAGCTCCAGCTGTGCTAATTCTGTTAATTGAATCGTGCGACTTGCTCGCCTTCAATTGAGCTCAGCTCTCGGCATTAAATTAAGCTAATGCGCGAACATTTAATTGGAGCAATTAATTATGTTAAGAGTTGAAAGAGAACAAACACATACACATAAACATATATGTATGTGTTCGTATATACATAGATCGAAATATGGTGTGTAACATGCTTGAGCACAATGAGTGTAAACTGAGATTTGTCGATGGGCCAAGCGATGCTTTATGTGCGAATCGTTTGGTTTTTGTGCTGTAATTGTCAAGTGTTTGTGTGTGCGGCGGCCACACGTCGTATGCGTAATATACGAACAAGCACTTGAAGCTCGGGCTAGAGAGCATGTCGTGGCCAAACAGAATTCAAGTGCTATGGACATTTCACCAGCACACACACACGCATGCACACTCTGAGCTCAATTGAGCATCAAGTGTCGGCTTAAACACTCAAGCAGCGCATCGAAATTGTCGTATGCCACAAACATGCGAAAACATATTTTCAATATGTGGCAAAAGGTGAAAATCATGTTTGAGTTTTAATCTAGCCATTTGCAATTAATATGTAATCCAACTAATTTTATTTAACCAATTGCATTTATTATTCCCTCTGTGTGACTTAGAGCTGGCGGGCGACGGCGACGGCGAGGGCTAAACTGAAACGACGACGACGTTTTGGCCAGGGATTAGGACATCGTCGCAACGGCGATGTCACCGACCGGACAAATAGCAAAGACGCCCACGCCACACGACAACGATAACAATAGCAATAACGATCAGCGTGAAACATGGAGCGGCAAGGTGGATTTTTTATTATCGGTTATTGGATTCGCCGTCGATTTAGCAAACGTCTGGAGATTTCCCTATTTGTGCTACAAAAATGGCGGTGGTAAGTTGTTAAATCATTTTCACTTAACCCACTTAACTGCCAACGGCTGTCCCTTTTGGCCAATTAGCGACACATACATACATACAGTTTAACAGTTAAACAATGGCAGAAAATCATTTATAAGGCTTTACACATCATTGAGCGGCTAGGAACTCTCACTCGAGCTGCTCAGCTGCCGCATAACAAGTGACTTGGCCTTGTTAACACTTTGACAAGTGCTGGGAAAATGCGTGCGAAGTGCTGCCATTAAATGCGGGCTACTCTCGGCAAGTGGTTGGGGTGCTAAGTGCGTACTTCCTAGACGAAATTACCCAGAGTCCAAGGCATAGAGAAGGAAGGAAGAGCAAGCGGGAGAGGAAGAGCGTGAGCGAGAGCATAAGACTTGTGATCTGCGCTGGCAACGCCATCATTCAAAACAATTTCAAAGCTAAGTGCTTTTGTATGACAACTAAATCTGGCAGTCATAATCGCATTTGGGCTCCTTTACCTCCTTTACCTCCTTTACCTCCTTTGCCGCAATCTGACAGCGAGTGACTAAGCATGGGGCACGACATGCCTTCTAGGCTTTTATTGTTGCCGACACACACAAACTCACACACACACACACACATACATATATGTATCAAGCACATCAAAATCAAGTCATATATATATATATCATAATACGCATTGTTGGAAATTCATGTGCGGCACACGTTTTGACGGCGGCACTTAGGCGTTGAAATGAATTTTCCATTCGTAAATCAGGATATATGTGGTCTGTATGAGTGTGTGCGTGTGTGTGTGTGTGTGTGCGAATGCCTTTGCTGGTTGCCTTTTCCTTTATAGTTTTATGACTATTTCATATAGTATTTTGTTGTCGTTGCTGCTGCTGCTGCTGCGCTGGCCTTTGCCACAAGCATTTTTCTCAGCTCTTAAAAAATAAATTGTTATTTCATACGCTTCATTGCACTCAATCAGTGACAGCTTAGTTTTCATTTTCATTTTTGCCGTTGCCAGGCTTAACTTGCCATCGTCGTCGTCGTCGTCGTCGTCGACGTCGACGTTGCAGCAGCGGCAGCATCGACGTCCACAGGTTGCGATTATTAGCTTTTAATGCCCTACCAGCTTAGTGGGCATTTAATTTTTCCTCTCCTTTTTTTTCAGCTCAGCAACAGATGAAATACCTACACTCTATGTAGTTGGCCAGGCGCTGACATACATACATTAAATATACATACATACAGACAGTGTCATTTAATCTTTGTGAAGAAGAAGAACTTGTGATTTATTAAATGCGTTTCTTAGTTTTGCGTTGTTTATGCAAGAGGAATATTAAAAGAGTTTTAATAAATGTTTATTTATATTATTATTATGATTTAATTACTACATATTATTATTTATTATGATAATAATTACTACATATTAGTATTAATTAATATTTGTATAGGTAGTATATATAGTAAAACATATAAAATAAAATTCTTTATAGTAACTATTCAATCCTATTTAACCAAAAGAAATGTTACTGAGCCAAAAATCTGCAGGTTAAAATGACCTATGAGAGCGCCTTCGTGTGGATGATTTAAGATTCTCATATCAGATGTGACAGCGACCTCAGACACTCTTTCAAGAGGACTATGAGAACATGAAGCACTCAACGACACGATCTGGTATAGAGACATGCGATAAGCACTTATACCTTGGCAACTTACAAACATTATTATATGTATATGAGTTTTTATGTAGAAAGTGTCGCTCTTCGAAACGAAAAATAGTTCAGCACAGACCGAGTCATCTCATTCTCTCTGTCTTCTAGATATTGTAGGTCAATTATTTGTCAATCATTTAGCTGTTCTGAGTAAACTCTGGTGGAGAGAGTAGCTCAGCAAAAACTCTTCTAAATGCAAATTTTTAGCTTATTAATTAGTTAAATTTTTGTACTGATCGATAACAGAGTCGTGTCTATTCGTTTATTAGTTCCTCTCTCATACTCCAACCGAACTTTAGTTAAATTTGCTTTTCTCTTTCGATGCCTTTGCTATAATGTCTACGATTTCAGCAGTTATAAAAAATCGAGTACAAACCAAATTAAGTTAGCTTCATATTCCCATTTTTAAATGCTAAAATCATAAGGAGAAATCACTCAATAACTGTAATGTGATGTCATAATGTTTGCTCTGGCTTCAACTTCAATAGATTGATATTTCTATTTAGCAAACGCTCTTTAATTGTAAGTTTATTAGGGTAATCAATTTAGTACGCTTCTTTGTGCTAAAAATAGCCAGGGGGAAAACCGGAAGTGGTGGGCGAGGCGACGGAAATTACAGCTTCAGCAGCAGAGCTGCATTTGATTTTAAGATCCTTATCTTGTGAGGTATTATTTTACGTTTTGTTTTACATTTTCTACATAATTGACAGCACAAGCGAATTTCTTTTTTTTTTACAGACATTGATGTGTATGTGTGTGTGTGTGTGCGAATATGCATAATGGCCGTTGTTGGCGTAGTCGTCGTAGTTGTCGACGACTTTGTCGCCCACTTTGCCTGCTAATAGACATAATCAAATCATAAAACGCCCCGCTGTCACTCAACAAAGTATCGATGGCACTTTAGCAATTGCCCGGGCAGGCAGAGCAGGCAGAGCAGGCGGAGCAGGAAGCCAACCGACCACGTCGACTGCATGAGACAGCCAAGCCGAGCCGAGCCGGAGCAGACCAGACCGGGCCAGGCCAGAATACAGAAAAGTGGTGTGGTGTCGAAAGGACAGACATCTCTCTGTGTGTGTGTGTGTGTGTGTGACCATGTCCTTATGTATGTACGTGTGTATGCTTGTCCCATTGCCAGCCGGGATGCTGTTAATGTTTTTAAAATGTCCTTAGAGTGGCACTTGTGAAACAATTTGATTTTGTGTGTATCTGTGTGTTGGTGTGTGTGTGTGTGTGTGTGCGACAGAAACAGACACTGACACGGGTCAATCACACACTCATACTCTTTCCCAGACACACCCATCATACACATTGTTATTCATAATATTTATAGTGCCTCGGGTGTTGTTAAATATTATAAAACTCGATTGCGCTTTAATCAATGCAGCGCTGCCCAATCGAACTTTGTTGCTGGCAAATTCAGTTTGCTAGCTAATGTTTGTTGAATAATTGAACTTGAGAGAGGTCAGATCTATATAAAAAATATATATACATATACATATATGAAATATGTTGTGATAATGAAATTATTATTATGATATTAAGTGGTGACTTAACTGTTATATATAATATATTATATGTAGATAATAACAAGTAAGAAAGCTCTAGTCGAGACTGCTCGACATTTGAGAGAGACAGTACTTGAGTAAAAATAAAAGCAAGGGGAGAAGAAGTGCAGAAGATCATAAAACTTGTCTATGTGTAGGCAGCAGCTCTCTTTTAGTATGTGTATGTGTAAAACGAAGCTAGAGTGCTCGCAGCAGCAGAGAGCGTTCCCATTGCTCACTTGAAGCTCGACTGCAACGAGAGAGACAGTGCTTGAGTAAAAGTAAAAGCAAGGAGAGAAAAAGAGCAAAAGATCATTAGAGTTGTCTATGTGTAGGCAGCAGCTCTCTTTTGGTATGTGTATGTGTAAAACGAAGCTCGCAGCAGCAGAGAGCGTTCCCGTTGCTCACTGGAAGCTCGACTGCAATGAACGCTACCTGCTGTCGGTCTCAAAATTTGAGAGGGACACTGCTTGAGTAATAGTGGGCATATTATAAAGCGCAGCAGACTTATAGTTGTAGTAGTAGAAGTAATGGTTATAGTAGTAGGACTTATAGTTATAATAGTAGGAGTACTGGTTATAGTAGTAAGACTTATTGTTATAGTAGTAGGACTTATTGTTATAGTAGTAAGACTTATATTTATAGTAATAAGACTTATAGTTATAGTAGTAAGACTTATTGTTATAGTAGTAAGACTTATAGTTGTAGTATATTATAAGGCCGTAGTTCGAAAAGCTTTAACAAGTCGAGTCCGCTCAACTAGGAAATCACCTGAAGGAATGCTTGAAGCAGCAGAGACTGTAACGAGCTCTACCTAGCGTCTGGCTCAATATTTAAGAGAGACAGTACTTGAGTAAAAGTAAAAGTAAGCAGAGAAGCAGTGCAGAAGATCATAAAAGTTGTCTATGTGTGTGCATCAGCTCACATTTGGTATTTGTATTTAGGTAAAACGAAGCTAGAGTACTCACAGCAGCAGAGAGCGTTCCCATTGCTCACTTGAATGTCAACTGCAAAAAGCTCTATCTGCCGTCGGGCTTCACATTTGAGAGAGACTATGCACTGCAGAGCTTGAGTAAAAGTTAAAGCAAGGAGAGAAAATGAGCAAAAGATCATTAGAGTTGTCTATGTGTAGGCAGCAGCTCTCTTTTGGTATGTGTATGTGTAAAACGAAGCTGGAATGCTCGCAGCAGCAGAGAGCGTTCCCATTGCTCACTGGAAGCTCGACTGCAATGAACGCTACCTGCTGTCGGTCTCAAAATTTGAGAGAGAGTGTGCTTGAGTAAAAGTGGCTTTACGTATATAAAGGGCAGCAGCTGCAGCATTTCTTCAGTCGTCCAGGCCTGGTGGGGGTCAGCGCAACGAAGTGAAGCAGAGTGTGTGATCGATCAGCTTAGCATTAAAGGCGTAGAGGAACTACGTAAATGAAATAAGTAGAAGAAATACGTACAGCGAACTAACTCAGAGCGAGGCTCAAGAACAAAGCTCTGTTTTTACTCTCGCCCTATACAGAGGCAGTAAATTCTCATCCTATGCTTCGGTGTGTGTTAGTAATAGTTAATCACAGTTAGTAGCGAGTTAATTATGGTTAGTTTTCATATATTAATATATACAATATGAATTAAATTAATGTTAAATAAAATCCGATTAATTATATTCCTGTATAATTATTATTTTTGACAGGCGCCTTTCTTGTGCCCTACTGCATTATGTTGATTGTGGGTGGAATACCGCTGTTCTACATGGAGCTGGCGCTGGGACAGCACAATCGTAAGGGCGCCATCACATGCTGGGGCCGTTTGGTGCCGCTGTTCAAGGGTAAATATTTTTGAGAATTTTCAGTATAATCAAAGAACTCTACTCAGAGACTTCATATCCCACCGCAGGCATTGGCTATGCAGTTGTGCTGATTGCCTTCTATGTGGACTTCTACTACAACGTGATTATCGCGTGGTCGCTGCGCTTCTTCTTCGCCTCCTTCACCAACGTGCTGCCCTGGACGTCGTGCAACAACATATGGAACACGCCCAATTGCAAGCCGGTAAAGTCCCTTGAATAGAGCTCCATTTCAACTAATTCACCTTGATGTGTGTATCACAGTTCGAGGGCCAGAACACACGCCCTTTGGTTGGCAATCTGAGCGATTTCTATGCCTTCAACAATCAGAGTTTGTTCTTTGCCAACGAGTCGTATACGAATGTTACCTTTGCCAGCCTGGCACCCGTTCTGCCCGTCGAGCGATTCCAGTCGGCTGCCTCCGAGTACTTTAAGTGAGTGGCACACAAACACACATAAATACACACATACACACACTAATTGTGCTTTTTTCTCCTCAGTCGCTACATACTCGAGCTGAATCAGAGCGAGGGCATTCACGATCTGGGCAAGATACGTTGGGACATGGCCCTCTGCCTGCTCATCGTCTATTTGATCTGCTACTTCTCCCTGTGGAAGGGCATCAGCACCTCGGGCAAGGTGGTCTGGTTCACGGCGCTCTTTCCGTACGTGGTGCTACTGATACTGCTGATACGCGGCATCACCTTGCCGGGCTCTGCCATGGGCATTCAGTACTATCTGAGTCCCAACTTTGATGCCATCTACAAGGCGGAGGTGTGGGTCGATGCTGCCACCCAGGTGTTCTTCTCCTTGGGCCCTGGATTTGGTGTGCTGCTCGCATATGCATCCTATAATAAATATCACAATAATGTGTACAAGTAAGTGCTACACTTCTTCTTCTTCATCTTCTTCCTGCTCTCTTTTCTTATGTGATCGTTGTCTGTTTTAGGGATGCCCTGCTCACTAGTTTCATCAACTCTGCAACGAGCTTCGTCGCCGGCTTCGTGATATTCTCTGTGCTGGGCTACATGGCGCACACGTCGGGCGTGCGCATCGAGGATGTGGCCACGGAGGGACCAGGCCTGGTCTTTGTCGTCTATCCGGCTGCCATTGCCACCATGCCGGGCAGCATCTTCTGGGCGCTCATCTTCTTCATGATGCTGCTCACGCTGGGACTGGACAGCTCGGTGAGTACTCAAATTCTATCAAGGATCTAATAGAGAACTTTTGACCAAGTTTTCTCTCCCGCCTACAGTTTGGCGGCTCGGAGGCCATCATCACCGCCTTGAGCGACGAGTTTCCCAAGATCAGAAAGAACCGGGAGCTGTTTGTGGCCGCACTGTTCTCGCTGTACTTTGTAGTGGGCCTGGCCAGCTGCACTCAGGGCGGCTTCTATTTCTTCCATTTGCTGGATCGCTATGCCGCCGGCTATTCCATACTCGTGGCGGTGTTCTTTGAGGCGATTGCCGTCTCCTGGATCTATGGCACGAAGCGCTTCAGCGACGACATACGCGACATGATTGGCTTTCCGCCGGGCAGGTACTGGCAGGTGTGCTGGCGCTTTGTGGCGCCCATTTTCCTGCTCTTCATAACCGTGTACGGCCTGCTGGGCTACGAGCCGCTTACCTACGGCGACTACGTCTATCCGGATTGGGCGAACGCACTGGGCTGGAGCATAGCCGGCTCCTCGGTCACAATGATACCGGCCGTGGCCATCTACAAGCTGATCGTAACACCGGGCAGCTTCAGGCAGCGACTGCGCACCCTCACCACCCCGTGGCGGGATCAGCAGCTGGCGGTGAATGGCGTTGCCACCGAGGTGACGGTCACCCTCGTCCGTCTGGCCGACACCGAGGCGAACGATGCGGCCGACGTCTGAGCTCGACCCACGGCACGTTTTCAGATTTACTACGTGTAGAGCATTTGGAAATTTACCAACAACTTCAAGATTAGTGTTAACCCTAGCCTGAATGTGTATGTATGTGTGAATCAATGTACTATATGTGTATTATTGCAGTAGCAGCAGCTAGAATTGATTGATTTAATTTACACTTTCGGCTTAGCTCTTAGGCAATCGAATGCACTAGGAATCTAATGCAAATTTCGCATACAACGTACTTACTTAGGTTTCGACACCAAAAACAATGTTGTAGCTCAAAACCATAAGACATACAGTTAAGACTAGCCAGTAGTTTCATATTGCGCTGTATTCACAGTGACGCCAACAAATATACACACACGCACACGCACACACTACTCACGTATACACATATTTATTATGCATACTGTATGCTAGTATGTTTGTATATTTACCAAAACGCTGTGTAGATAATACAGAAGAAATATTTAAGTAAACACTTGTAATGTGGTTCGAATGTATGTATGTAATGGTGTGCACATGCAACAGGGAATTAAAGGTACGATTAGCAGCTCGCAGGACCCTTAACTGGATGCCAGAGTTCGTATATACGCATAAATAGCTTTATTATATAGTCTGTGTCTGTGTAGCCGAAGCAGGTAAAGCAATCAATAGCTTATGCCACATAATTGAAACAAATATACATACATATGTATACTATATACATACGTATGCACATGTATGAGTCCCTGCCAAATAATTTATACGCTTAAAGGTCGAGCAAAGTCCTTTTCACACAGCCATAAAAGGATTTTGCTCAACTTCTAGTATTTACATATAAATACATACTCAATCAGTTTGTTGTTGCGTTAAGTCTGTTTCTGTTTGACTTCATCAAGCTCATCTAATCCCTAAGTGTTACCTTTGATAATGTTTACACGAAAGCAAAGTCGCCAGCCATCGATCTTGCTTTCACTCTTTACCACCTAAGTTGAGCCAGGGGTATTCCCATTGCATTTTCACCCAGCCATGTGGGAGTGCAACGGGATGCACTGGTATCGTATTAACAAACTACTTTTACTATGTTTACTTCAATTAAATAAATATGTATTTTAAGTTGATATTAAAAAAAAGGAACTGTGTTTTTTTATTAGTTATGAAAAAATGGGATGGATATTGAATTTATTATATTTCTTTGGAATAGAATAGTCATAATAAGAATATATCTATTGCTGTTCAACTACTTGATTTTATATGTGTGGAGCTATGGTACATGGACTTACAACTTCATCCAAGCTAGCTTAAATATGTTATTTAGTATTATAGTATTTACAAACATTAAGTAAGATAAGTAAGCTTGCTCTATTCCCATTATCTTGGCCCAATAATTAACAACAGCAAGTTATTCATATAATATAATATTTTCTTTAATTTACTATGATTTAAATAATTTTTTCTTTCATTACAGTAGCTTAACAGTGAACCGGCTGTTAGACTTCTCGCTGTTAAGTTTTTAACTGTGGAAATGCTTTACATTCATACTGTATGACTGCATGACAGCAGACCAAACATGCATTAATCGAACGTATCCAGCTACCAAGCAGTCTTCTCTGCCATTCAGACTACTCTTCTATGGCGTCTACTCCAAGTATACTACAGTATACTTCTCTATTCAGTCTACTCTGCTATCTAGTCTAATTTGCTGTACAGTCTACACTACTCTTCTTTACTCTTCTATAATGCTTATACTCTTATAAACTTAATCTTAGACATCTATAAACTTACTACAAAGCTTACTCAGCTATCTAGTGAATTTCTGCAATACGGTCTACTTATATACTCACTCTCTTAAGCTATTCCACTCCATTTATTCTTCTTCAATCCAACCAGCTTACTCTTTAGCTCAAGAGCTCTGCCATAGACTGTCTTCTATTATTCAACACTCTCTTTTTTCATATTTTAATAATCAACTTTCAAAGTTATTTTTATTCAAAATTTAAAATATGTATGTATGAAATATAAATTAACCATTTATATGATATATCAATCTCAAAAGTAAATCAAATTTTTTTTTTTTCCCAACAACCCACAAGAAATCATTTATTTGCATAATTAATTTGATTTTATTATTGTTATTATTATTTCATAATTTATTTACGCTTAATTTTCTTATACATTTATAAAGTTATATAATATTTGTTTGTTTGTTTGTTTTTCTTCAAATATAAAATTGCAAATCAATTAGAAAATTTCTATAAATAACTAAATGTTAATGGGTTGAACATGAGATTTATCATATAAACGAAATACGAACGTTATGTAGTATGAGAATTAATGGATTTATTTATATTTATTTATTTTTTTTAGGTAAAGCTAATTGGCTTGAATTAATGGAAATGCTTCTGATAATTAGTATTTTCTATTTTTTTTGTGCATTATATTTGCCAATGGACTTGCATTTGTAGCAATTAAGTGTGCATTCAATAATACTTATGTATGTGTTGGGCGTAAGTGTGTGTGTGTATGTATGTCATGTCAATGTGTATATGTATGTTTGTATTTGGTATACAATATATTCCAGGTATAATTTTGTGTTTATCGAGTATTTATTTGGAATTCCTCGTATGCCCTTGCAGAGTATTTGGTATTTTTTGGTATTTAATTTAATATCAGGCAAACATTTATAAAAACTTGACATTAAGTACTTAATATAAATCAGCATAAAATTAAAAAAAAAAAAAAAAATACCTCTGCTAGGGCATTTAATATTCGGTATGCCGAACATTAATTTCTGCTTTTAAAAAATATTTTGCAATTTATTTTCTGCATTAAACGGCAAATAATTTAATGTCAGGACAATTATTTATTAATTCATTTATTTATGTTTGTTTGTTTTTTTGTGCATTTTGTATGAATATTTTATTTGTAGTGCATTTTACGTATTTTTGGTCTGTTTTAGGTGCCTTGAGGGGAGGGAAATTAGGTACACATTCCACAGGAGTGAACAACGAACGAACGAGAATTTTAGCTTCTTCTTCACACATACATACATACATATGTATATATGTTATAGAAACTATGAATTGGAAATGCCTGAATGTGCTCAATTTAATATACATATGTATGTATATATTAATATATATATTATTTATAACATGGTATACTGCAGTATATTTTGTGTTTAGTTTAGTTTTTACTTTTCTTGTAAATATGCTCGAAGCTTGGTATAATATCTGATCGTTCAGTTAGCTAGTTCAGTTTATACATTAGCAATTTGTGTTTTTCGTTGGTTTTTTCTTACTTCTTGGTTGTAAATTTGCCATCTACTTAAATAGGTTTGTTGGTTGTTTAACTGCGTGTCATTTGATTATTAAAATACCAATGCGAAATTATAGTAACTAAACACGGACTGTTTTTACTGTGAATCAACTAAAAAAGGCAGCAAAGGACGGACAATGTGGTTTGATCTTAAAGATGAACTTGAAGTATGTCACAGAGAGATACCCTGTATTTGAAATCTATGATAAAGGCTTAGGAAAGTTTTCCCTTTGTGTACCCAAATCTTTTAGCTAAAAGCCAAATTCCATCAATTGTTCTTTCCTAGGGCATTACTCCACTCGACACTCCCGTTTATCTCTGAGAGCACAAAATATATAGAATCTACGCACTGGTATAATACGCCTCGGCAGGCCGAAGTTCCTTGGTTTGGATCATGTTTATGCTATGAGTACTCTAATCTGTGTATTCCATTAATATTCTGTCACATTGAGAGCTTTGTTCTGGTTCGCTATGTATCTAACTGTGTGCGCATGTATGTGTGCACAGCTACGTGGGCTTGATAATTGATATTGTTGATATGATTGCGTTGTATGAGTTCAAGTACGAATATATATAATATAATATATATATATATATATGTATGTATATGATATATCTAATATCTAATGTAAGTAAGCTGCTGTCTGCTGTCTGCTGTCTGAGTACATTTTGTGCTGGGCTAAGTATATTCGTAAAACTGATTTGTGTACAGTAAATCAACCATTTGTTCCATTGGAAAAGCTTAATTCATATAATAGCAACCAATTTTTGTTGTTCTTCTGTGTGTACAGTGATCGCTCGCTTGAAAGACACATTTGAATTGACATGACATATGCTGATGAGTCGTCATACTATATACGAGTCTATTTATATTTACAATCGAATTACTTAAATATATATATGTATATAATGAGTATTATGTGAGCTTTACCATATTATTTGTATATATGACTCGATTAAAAAATCTATTAAAATATGAATCGCGAATTTCGGTGGCTGTTATTCATGTCGATTAAAATTAAATGAAATTTGAACTTTTCTTTTTTGTGCTTATGAAATAGTGAACAACATAAAAATATAATTAAATAATTTGATTCGATTAAAAAGCGCAACATTTATTGAATAATTATCTAGTTCTAACAATAGCATTTTCATTAAAATTGAAAATTATATTTTCACTATAATGCACATCGTTTCCATTCATTTAAAATGTTGTAGTTGACCAAAAATGAGATTTACTCAATTCGATTTCGATTTCGAGTTCGATTTCAAATGATTTTTTTGTTTGTGAATTAGTTTTTAGCTGAAGCCTAAGTTTGTTAAATCAAATAACGTATCTAAATGTAATTTCTAATTGTTCAATATATGTATATATATAGATTTATATAGATAATGTATTCAATCATATTGACAACTTTAACTGATTATAGGAAAGAAGCCTAGAGCACGCTTAAATTTACATGTGTTGCACCAAGAGATTTCACATTAAGTTTATCATTCCGTTTCGTTCTACAATTTCATTTCATATTTTATAATGTGTGAGTGTTTACATTTATGTAACTATATATCAGTATATCAAATCTAAATCAATATTTAAGCTAATTTAACTAATTCCACTTACGTTCGCATACAAGATATATATTTAGTTTATATATATTATATTATACATATATTATATATTTCCGTTATTTACTTATGCTCTCATATAATTGATGTGTATTTTTGAAATACGACTTTCAGTTTAGCTTAGCCTAAACAAAGATTATTTTTGATTCTGCCAATGTATGTGTGTGTGTGTGTGTGTTGGTTGGGGACTCTAGCCAAGCTTAGGTCTGCTGTATGGAGCTGAGGAATGCCGGATCCACAGATGCCACCTTGGCGGTGAGGAATGCGTGCATACAAAAGAGCAAGCTCTGCAGTACCTGGCACTCTAGTTCCTAAATGCGATAATATGGCAAAGAATGAGATTGAGATTTTGTAGGGAAAAGTTCTACCATGATTTGGGTTTGCGCTGTATTTATTTATAGCACTTGCCTTCGTTTCGATGGCCCGCGTCTCGTTGTCCTGGAAATGTAGCTTCAACTTTGATTTGCCATCGTCGCTGGAGCCGCGCAGTTGCGAAAACTTGTACTGCCAGACCATGGTGGCATCGGCGCCCTCTGTCAGTGAGAAGCCCGCCTGCCAGTCAAGTGTCAGTCCGCCGCTCTTGCCATGATGTGAAACGGCAAAGGTCTTGCGCTGCAGGTATGAGTGATAGATATACATATGTATGTAGTAGTATATAATAGAAATAATTGTGAGATGTATTTATTAGCAGTATGTGGTTATGCGAGGGGGAGAGGTAGAGAAAGAGGCTGACATTCCGACAGCTGCTTAGATTGAGTCTTCTAATAATATTAAGTATACGCCCCATCTGACACTCGCTATGTGTGTGCTGCCCATAATAGCCTCTGGCTATATCTGTAATAGCCACGGCAAAACAACGGCTTACATATGTAGGTTCAATAATCCCTTTATGTCCTGTCTGTGTGCTCGACTAAACGCTCAAAATTGCGAACCAAATTCGTATCGATTCGGACGTTGGCCAAAATCTACTTTTTTGTCGCCCTCTTTTCTTTCTTCTTTTGTTTTTTGTTTTATATCCAACTTTGTGCGTCGCTTATGTCGGTCATTGGCTTTGCGCTGACTTTTCGCAAAGCTAACAAGTGTTGTGTAGACACACACACACACACACAGACAGAACTGAGTGTGTGTATATGTGTGTGTGTGTACTCAGGCAAAGTTACATTAAACAAAATATCACAAAACTTTTTGGCAAATGTTTGTTTGGGAGCGCACAGAAATTTGTTTTGTTCATTCCTTGGAAAATCAATACGACATCCTTTATAATTTGTGCTTAGCAAAAAGCAATTATAAAGCATTCATTATGAATGAGTATTTTTATGCTTGTAATTAAGAAAACTACCCGGCGTTGCCTCACTCAAAAGTCACTAGCTAAAATTCTTAGGGATATCGTTAATTAATTATGAATTATGTAAAGGGCTGGAGATTTCTATTAAATGTAATGAAATGAGAATATAAAATAAACTAAAAGTAATCAAAAATATAATATATATAATAAACTAAATAATTAGGTAAAAATATATTAAATATATAAAAACATAAATATATTAATAAATCTAAAAATAATAATAAAAAAGAATAAATATAATAGAATAATAAATAAATTACAATTATATTAAATATATAAAAAACATTAATATATTAATACAAAAAATATATATATATAATAAACAAAATAAAAATAAAATATATTATATAAAATAGAATAATAAATAAAATTAAATGAAATTAAATATATAAAAATATTTTAATAGAAAATAATAATAAAATATACTATATACAATAGCATAATAAATCAAATAAAATAAAATTAAATATATATACAAAATAATATATTAACTAAACTAAAAATAATATAATAAAAAATATAATATATGTATATAATAGAATAATAAATAAAATAAAATTAAATTAAATATATACAAAACTTAATATATTAATAAATATGTATGTACATATATTAGTCAACTAGTCGAGCATTTGATTGGCAATCAAAGTGCTTTGATTCCTATATAAAACTTTGACATTTGAATGCTTGCACAAGTCCGTCCGTATGTCTGTCTATATTGATTATCTTTTGCCCTGACCTTTAGTTCAAGGCTGTTTGGCGGGGGAGGCAAGTGCATAAATTAACAAACAATTGACAATCACGATAATCGCCTGCCCAGCCTAGGCTAATTACAAACAAACATGCGAAATTATCAACAAGAAACGAACCCAAACTGTTTATATACACCAGGTACACACATACATACATATATAGAGCACCACTAATGGAGGTCATGGGGACAGTCATGTGCATGCATATATGTATGCATGTATGTCTGCGTGTGCATTCGCTTACCCCTAATTTAATGACACTGGTCACTATGGCCGCATTCCAGCTGTTCTCGATGCGCAGCAGCTCCTGGCGCGTCTCGACGCTCAGATAGCGCGGCTCGTGTCCGGAACTCTGCAGTAGGAAGCAATGCTGTCGACTGTCCACCGTCTCCGACTCCTTGACGATGCGAAACATGGTCTGATAGACCTTATAGACCACCAGAGCCTTGCTAATGCCGGCCACATTCAACTGCAAATGAGGCGAACACAAACGAAATCAGTTATGCCAGATTCGGCAGCTTTGAGCCAAGCAATATAATTTTAAAGCGCATTAAGTGCTCATATCTCTGCTGGCAATCAGCGCCACCAAGCGCAAAGGGCGCCAGCACGGCGATGCTCGTACGCCGTGGGCCAACATTTTTATGAAACTTGCATTCGCAGTGAGTGCAAAGGCTGCTCATTAGAGCAAACGTACAATTTGTATGCACGTGTGCAGTGCTTTGTGTGTATGGGTGTGTGTGTGTGTGTGGGGGTACGCTATGTGGGGGACTTGCAACTTGACACATAAAATTAGCGCAGCATGGTGGAGCGCACAGTCGCTGTGAAGAACTTTGGGCAAATTAACACGGAACAAAGCTGACTGCAAATGCTTCCATATCCAATTACATACGAGACTTCATAAAAGAGATGACAATTTCCACTAAACAAGTGAATAAATCTCATCATCAGTTAATCAGAGTGAGCGAGCACTAAATTAATTTTAATTAGATTTAAATTTAAATTTAAAAATAATAATATTTGCTATATGAATTTTTTAGAAATTGTTTATAACTTGAATGTATATGAATAATTATTTAATTTATATGTTTATTATATTATTCTATAAATTGTATATAGATATTCGATCATTAATGTAAGCTTCAATTGGAGATTTATTCTCAAAAAAAAAAAAAAAAAATAAAATAAATAAAATAAAAATCTATATATTCCTGAGGTATTTTTGTTGTTGTTTATTAGCATCCAAATGCATTTTAAAAAATTTAATTTTCTTAAAAAAAGAAAAATATTCCTATGCTATTTTTTTTTTTTAAGAAAATCAAATTTTAAAAACATTAATTTGTATGCTGATAAACAACTTTTATAAATTTTCTTTTTAATATATATATATATATACATATATATATATATTTTTTTTTAATATTCGCAGAGCTAAACTTTCTTTTATTTGAAGAGTAATCAAAATGAGTTTATTAAAAAAAAATAATAATTACAGTTCTATAACTTGAATATTATAGAAAATAACAACACGCATTGCTGAAGTTCTTTACAGACTGCAGGGTATTAAACTACTCCCATCTAGTTTTCTTTGTAATCGATAGTTCATTCATTCTACTTACTGGAGGCGTTTCGAACAGCATTACTTCGGTGCCTTTGAGCAATAGAAATCGTGGCTTATAGCTCTGCCATGATATATTGTTATTGATAACGCCCTCGTTGACCCAGCCCATGTACTCGATGCGCTCGCCCACAGCAAAGTTGCGATTGTAGAGCTTCATCTGGGAAATGAATGAATTTCAATATGCATTGAGCCCATTTCTAGTATTGCCGGGGGGAGGTGCTGGCGTATTACCTGCAGATGTGTTAGGCCCACGACATTGTCCGTTATCAGCTTGAGCCACTGGCTGAGTATCGCCAGCTCATCACAGTGTATGACCCCGGTGGTGACGCCGTTCAGGCCGCGCACCTCAAAGGCGTTGGGGCGCAGCTTGTCCGTGCCGTAGATGTAGCGCGTGACATAGGCCATCATTAGGGGCACTACAAATAGCCAGAGACAGAGAGAGAAAGGGAGAGAGAGAGAGCGAGGTCAACTTGAAAAGTATCTTTAGCTTTGCTTCTTCATACCTGCCACCACGTCGGTCCAGCGCTTCTCTGGCTCCGAGCAGATTGACATTGGGCGACTGCAGCTGCGGCTGATGGTGCCGCTGTTCACGGATGACTTGTAGCCCTCGTCGGCCTTTAGCTCCGCACAGGTGACATCGTTGTCGGAATCGGGAGTATCCTTTGTGACTGCATTGATTGAATGGATGTTAATGGAATACGTTATTCATGCGGTGTCAGGACATGTTGTGTTGCATGCTTGTGCTCACGTTGCTTCTGCAGGAACGGTGTTGCGGCGCGGTAGTGCTTCACAGTGAGTACAACAATGTCGCCGGCATTGCGCAGTATGTTGACCGCATCGTCGTGCGGGCATGCCGTTATATATTCGCCATTCACCTTGATGATGGCATCCCCCACAAACAGTTGACCCGTTATGTCGGCCGCCTGATCCTTGTAGATGCGCGATATTAATATGGGCAATTTATGCTCGGCGCCCCCCTTTATGCTCAGTCCCAGGCCGCCCTGCTTCTGCCTCGTTATTTGCACCATTCGCTCCTGCAACAACGAACAAAAACCAATATATGTATGTATATACATAAATACATAAACAGGGGGTAAACACACTCAAGGATGATTCGTTGAGCATGCTCAGCAGAGATTACAGCCCAACACTTTTGGGATAAGTGCTCTTAATGAAGCCAAAGTTTATTAACATACCTTGGATTCCATTGGCGGCCCATTGTGCTGCGAGCTCGTCGGCGTAACAATTTCCAACTTTTGCAAGGTCAACAATTCCATTGTTAGATTAAGTCGGAGGGGCTCTGGTCTGCTTTTGCCATCGCTGACATGAACCATCCCAGATCTCACCTGTTGCACGTAATTTCAATTTGTGAGTGTTTTTTTTGTAAAGGCATGATTAATGGCATTTGTATTTGTTAGCATCTCTTCTTAATTTTCTCTTTTCTTTTTTTTTCGTACCTTTAAGTTTTGATCGAGTTTTTCCTCAATCGGCGTCGCCATTGTGTCCGAGAGCTTCATATTTTTTTGTTTAAATTAAATTGCTGCAAAGTGGAAATGGAAAAGGTGTTAAGAGAAATGGGTTTATATAGAAAATATG
Organism: Drosophila aldrichi; assembly: GCA_035045965.1. Lineage (NCBI taxonomy): Eukaryota > Metazoa > Arthropoda > Insecta > Diptera > Drosophilidae > Drosophila > Drosophila aldrichi. Next base: position 3,061,670 of record JAWNOM010000161.1, read on the forward strand.
CTTAAAGTAGGGGAAATATTATATAAAGAAATTATTATGAGTAAATATTATATTAGGAATTTATATATGATTAAGGAAAAATATTCCCTAGAGTCAGCTATTATTCTTTATTCATCAGAAAAAATAATGTGGAATAATATTTGTATAAACATATTTCATATTTCCCTAGGATAAACTCTCTTTAAAAATATATGAGTAGATTTAAATATTTACGAAGAATTGAACAAAGCATAAAAAACAATTTCAATATATCCAACAAATATAAATATAATTTAGTTAATATATATAATGTATGAGGTACTATACCTATCCCTATCTTTCATATACAACTTTATAGACTATCGACTACATCTAACTTCTACTTGAATTCTCTAAGCAAAGCCTCAAAGAACAACTTAAATCAAATGCTAAAAATACTTGATTGTCATTGAAAGCAAATCATGTTAGTATTAATTGAATTTTCTTGAAAGTCTTGCCTGGCAATTGCCTGGCTAAGCATTGATTACAATTTTAATTAGTTGCATTGCCCGCAGAGCGACCTAGTTAATAAGATACGCATGCAGAGATGATTGCTTTTATTCATTTATAATTAAAAGTAATACGACATCTGTGATTCAGTCATAATAATAAATATTTAATTTAATTTAATAACAAATTTAATTGCTGTCTGCTTTGGCCAAATGTCACGTAGTTTATTTTTACATTTTATTTTGCGCATTTAATTCACAAATATATTTCAACGCCACGACCACAAAATGCCAAACAATTGACAAGGGGAATAGGGCAAAAAATACGCGGAATATTTGCGGATATCTCCACCCACGCTATCTAATCACAAATTACATGAATATTTTAAAAATAATTCAAATATATTTACTTCTATATATATAAATGTGTCTATAAGTGCATATGTTTTCAATTAAAAACGAAAATAAATATGCAACCGGAAAACATCGTATTACAAATGACTGAAACACACACACACACACACACACACACACAGACAGTTGAAGTGCTCTGCTTGAAGTGTGGCTGCATCTGGTGAAGGAATGAATAATACAAATAACAACAAGAAGAACACAAGTGCCGACATAAATACATAAATATATGTATGTATAGGTGTTGATATGTATGACTGCCGTATGGCACAACACTTTCACTACCCCTTTCCAAACACACGCACACCCTCATACTCGAAAACAGATCTTCTCAATCTATTTGAGTGCGCCTGTGTTTAAAATTGTTTCTGAGTAAAACAGGTGTTATTCCATACGTTCCCCATTAAATGCGGAAATAAATAAATATAGGAAGAGTATGTGAGAGAGAGGGGGAGACAGTGAGAGTGATTTTTCTGGATTTTTGTTCAATTCCAGCGAATCATGTCTATAAACAAATGAATATATCTATCAATAACTATGGTTACTCGACAATCAACGCCTGGCAACCCACTTTAAAAACAAATAAGCCAACATTCAATGACAGTTATGTATATATGTATGTTTCTGTTCGTTTATCAGACGCGGGTCAGAGATGCTAACCCAAGCGACATAAATATTTCATTTGAGCCCGTTCGCTGGCCCCGTAAAAGCTGCAAAGTACCATCGAGATGATACAATTTATGCACTTACCACAGACACACACGTGCGTGCCAGTTGGAGCTGTTGACCTGGGCTATACGGCAGACGGCTACGGCTACCTTTGATTATGGCTGTATTACGTGTACTTTGTCGTGTGGCGTGCGTGTCTTGAAACTCGTTACGTTAGCCAGCAGGCAAAACTCACTCACTTACAGAGTGTGGGTCGTGGGTGGGAGTGGTGAGTGGTGGGTGGTGGTGCTGCTGCTGCTCTCTGGCTCAAACCAAACAAGCCAACATGTTCGCTGAAAGCAATGCTGCTCTCGCTTGACAATCAGCTGTGCTGGTTAAAAGAGCAGCCAGCTAGGGTAACTTTTGGGGCTGCTGCTCGACTGAAGTATTACACGCACACACACACATACACACTAGTGATGTTCCACTGTAATTGTTGTAGTATGCACTAAACTGCGACAAATGCACACAAGTTGAGCAATTCACATTTCACGTACAGCTATCAAAAACTGTAAAATTTTATTGTTGCGACTGTCGCTCCGTGTCGCATGCAAAGCAAAGGCTGAATGCTGAAATGCTCAAAATGCATTCATGGCATTCTATTGCCAGTCAAATTTACTTTATATGCACGCCGTTTAATCCCGCTCGGAACTGGGTCATATTTTTCGTTCAACTATTTGCGGTTGGGCATTGATTCGCTCTCGATATGCACCAATCAGCCGTTGGTTTGGCGATTAACTAACGTTGTTCAGCACAGTAAGTACTCGAAAAAGTATGCTAACATTTTTTGGATTTTCCACTGTTTTCTTTTCTTTCTTGCTCTGCCCTCCTCTTGCCTCAGCGTTCACTGTGCCTTTGGCTCATGTAATTCTCCTTTTGGCATCCGCTTCCGTTCATAGCACAACGTTTTGTAAGGCTGCTCGCGAACGCACTAAAATTCAATTCCAAGTGAAGTCAAATGCGTGCCAAGAGAGCAAGTCGGGCGCAACCTCTCTCACTCTCTCTATTCCACTGCACACACTCACACGCACACACACTTGTCTATCGCATAAACAGAAACACAAACACATGTGGAGAGAGAGAGGCCATGCACATGATAGCTTTGCAGCCTTACAGCGCACATGATTAAAAGCTGATGGCGTTGCCATACCTTTGAAATGTTCGAGATGAACTACTAAATAAATGTAAATCATATTGAAAGTAATAATATTTGTTATTTATTTGTATAGCTCATTATAAAGTAAATAAATTTAATTCCCATTGTTTTAAAAGAAGGATTTACCAAATATCGTTTGCCTCTGTCGATAAAAGTCCCAGCTTTATTTTTGCTTACGCCTGTAAGCTTAAAGCGCTTAAAGCTGTAAGCAAACTTGGCTCTAGCACTTTTATGTGTGGAGCAGCTTTGGGAGGACTTTTGAAAGCTGTGTAAAAGCAATAGCTTTTAGCTCATGTTTGTATTTCAATAACAGATTGAAGTCATCATAGCCACATTATAGGATCTAAGATTTTATGTGTGAAAAATAAGTAGCAGTAGGAGCTCTGTGAAAATATAAAATAAAATAAAATATTTATATTAAAATAAGTTATATACTTTTTATTATTATTTTAATTATTTATAAATAATTGTGAGTAATTCTCTATTTACTTTTATTTAACTTATTTATTTATAATTATATTTATATATTTAACATCTATATTTCTTTTTAGCCCTGCCATTTGCTATTCATTTATAATTCATACATAGAGCTTTCTCTAACGACATAAATATGAAAGCTTCAGCGTTCTGCCCTTGCTAAGCTCATTTAGTTCTCTCACAAACACACAGATGGCGCTGTTAAATGAATTTATTAATGAGCGTGTTTGCTCAAGCATTGATCTAGGATACTTATCAATGGCATTGTCTATTCTTATAGAAAACTTTTCGCAATTGATGTTTTTTGATGACTAGTCTAGTACTATAAGCCATATGTCTTAATGTGCCGCGTGGCATGTGGAAAGTTGAATCGAATTTTTCGTTAAATGTTAATTAAAAGGCCGAACCGCGCCCACACAGGTAAGTGTGCCGCCAGCTCATTAAAACTTTGGGATTGCGAGCCTCGGCCCAGCCTTCTTATTATTGTTTTCTTTTCGGTCCTTTTGCACAACGGGCACTCGGGGCTCAGTGATAAGCCGAGAATAAATAGCATTCGCAAACAATGGCAGCAAAGTTAATTAATGAGTTAGCACAAGTTGCAAAGATTTGGCATTACAGACACATTTCCATTTCCATTTACGTATACGTATATAGAGAGTCATTCGACTGGCAAATGGCAAAAGGACAGCTGTGGGGCTGCGGGAGCACATGTGATGAAATGAGAAAAACTTTTTAATAAACACTCGATTGATGGCAATTGACAATTATGCAAATGGGCAGGCAATAAGCCATAATAATATGCGCGAAACTTGAAATGATCAATTTTTTGATTCACAATCGGCTTGGCACTTTTGCAGTTGCGACATCTATCTACCAATCAGGGCCCAGAGCGAGCTAGGGTCAGGGCAACGTGCTGATGAAGTGACAACAAAAACAAGACAGACAAACTTGCAAACACACAAAAATTGCCAGGGGCTAAGAGAATGTGCTGAGAAGTTCACAATGCCGGCAACGGCAACGACAACACAGGAAAAGGTGACACCCAACTTAATAAACTCTGCCAGCAGAGACGACAGCAGCAGCAGCACTAGTGGGGGTAGCTGAGGCATCCGGAATAGCCGAAGCAAGGCCGCCAGGTGCATGGATCATTTCTAGCTTGTGCTCTTTGTGTTTGCGCCTTTGTCTTGACACCGGCACTCCGGCACTCCGGGACTCCGGGAAACTGCCAGAGTAAGGCAATCGGTTTTGGGTGTTTGGCTGTTTGGGTTTGGGTTTTTGGGTTTTGGGTTTAAGGCGTCGGCATTATTGACAAAAGTTTTGCGTGTGTTTTTCGAATTGGAGAAGGGAGGGCGATAGCGGTAGAGCGGCAGAGCGGTAGAGGCGTCGGGCGCTACACATTTTTGTTAGCTGATTGAAATTAGTTGAAGCATAAAAAAGTTTGTTTGCTAACAATTTTATACAAAAATATTTCGTTGCAAAGTAAAATTATGACTGCTTTGCATATTTTTCGGTTACCAATGTAAAACTTTAGCCTTTCAACTTATTGGCAAATGTTGGAATTTATGGGCCTGTGTGCCGGGTCCTGAGCTGAACTGAGCCAAGCTGAGCTGAGGCAATGTTGGTTTTATTTTTGCCAGCAATGAGCTGCGGTTTAACAAGCCAACGTTTTACCATTTCTCCATTTTGTTCTATTCTCCCTCTCTGTGCGCCTTTTCCAGGCGGTTTGAGGTCTTCTAATGGCATTAGCAGCCTGTCTGTTGACTTTGTTCAGTCTGTTATTGACTTTGCAAATGCGACGCCCTTAAAGCCAAAAATGATGCACACTCGCCACCCACTTCGCCCTGCACTCTCTGCCCAGAGAGACGGTGCTACAATCTTTTCAGAGGTAACGCTCAGGCATCTAAATAAAATTACGTATACGCCACACACATAAACAAGCTGAAACTAAGGCGTCGTGGCGCAAATTGTAAGTGAATAATTATGTTATATTCTGTGGCCCTAATGAACTTAAGAGCGCTAGCTGCCAGCCTAGACATATCCAGAGCCCAGCGACCCAACAGGAATAGCGAGCATGAAAAAACTCTGCGAAACTAACTGAATTTTCGCTATGAATTTCTTTTTTTGATTCTACTTGATGTTTGTCTATTAAAGTAGAGTGAATATTTTTGTAGACGTGTTAAACATCTAAATTCATTTGCTCAGCACAACTTTCTCTCAGTTTCTCTAATTCGTTGAAATATTTTGTTAAGTATTCCGCTCAGTCTGTACGACGGGCCAAAGTTCATGTTCTTTGCTCCAACGCAAATATTTTGCTTTTTATTATGGCTGACCACATGTGGAAGTCTCCTATGGGGTGTCCAGTGCAGACATAGTGCACACACACACAGAGACACGATGTCCTGCCCGCGGCTATTTGGCATTTTCTACAACTAATTCGGTAGCACGACCCTTTAGAGAAAATATGCTTGAAGTAACTGGATAAGAATTTAATTAAGCCCGATTCAGTTTTAGCAGCACGCCTCAATGGCTCCTCATGAAAATTGAATTAGTTAGTAGACTAGAGCGAATAATTGTGATTTTCAATCGTGTGTGATTGGCATTGGTTTTGTGTTAAGCACTAAATAAATTCGAGCTGAAATTATATAAACGATTCGACTCGATGTTTTGGGGCACCGCAAAACCACGAATGCATGCACATATTTTGATTGTACGACCGCAATACAGAGCCAGCACGTCCTGTCCAGTCCTGTCCAAATATTTGACCATGCAAATGCAACAATCATGGGGCATTTGCCAATGGTGAAAAATGTGTAATGAGCGGCCTCAACTAAATGGTGTGGGAGGTGTTGTTCGACCAGACGACATAAATCACGTACAGCCACAAATATACTAAATATACATACATACATATTGTTGATAAACATAAATATAAACATGTATATACTCTAGGCATTTCTGTTTGAAAGCCACATAGATTTTGCAAAATATTTTTGTTAATTCGCTGTGGTGTCTTGGCAAATTGAATATAATCTGCAAAGTAAAATGGAGCACTCGCACACCTGTGCACACCTGTGCACACACACACCTGTAGAGAATGAAGTCTGGCATAAACTGAAACATGCTGAGCATTTGTGAGATATGAGAAAAGTGCAAAACACGGCAACAAATCAAACGAGCGACAAGCAATGGCTCCTCTATGTAGTCCAAGTCCAAGTTGAAGCTGCAACCGAGCAGTGGGCATGTGCATGTGGCAGCAATAGCAACAGCAGCAGCAGCAGCAACGCCTGTGGCACACATGCAAAGCTGGTGACGGCTTTTTATCCGAATCTACGGCACGGAAAATGCATTCAATTTGGCGTGGAGCACGATTCGGGCGAATGCATAGCAATCAAAATGCGGTTAGTTGCGTGTGGCATTGCCGACAACAACAACAGGAGCAACAAGAGCGACAACAGACGCATGAGAAGCAGAAACAACAAGCGCGGTAACAACACTGACAACACACAACAGCAACAACAACAGGCGCAACGGCAACAGCAGCAAAAAATGACAATTGTCAACAATTTTAATTTTCATATACACGCCACGGGGAAAAAACAACAGCAACAACAACAAGGATAACATTCGCGTTATAACAATGGTTGCCGGCCTTAGCACGCGCTATACACACACACACACACACAGACACATGTATATGTGCATGCGCATACATATGCAATATACAAATGGATTCCAGCCAGAGCCTTGGTAATGGAAGTTTATGAGCTCACGTTGGTCCAAATCGAACAATACGGCCTGTAACTGTAACGCTGCTGTACCTCCCCCCCCTACCCCACGTCCAGCTGCGCGGCTGTCGTTTGCCATGTCCGGTCCAGCTGACCGCATTTTGCAGCTGACTGCGGGTAAATAATTTTGCAACTGATTTCTGCACTGCATTTCAACTGCATTCATTATCGGCATGGAAAAAGGCTCGACATTTTCAGCGGAGATGAAAAACTGTCAATCCACAGTTTTGAGGGAAATAACTAGCTGTCTCTAATCATTGATTTTAATTAAATTTCGCTTTACCATTAGCTGTGCACTTAATGCGCTGTACGCTCTACTAAAAAATTTAATCTTGTTGAATAATTGAAATATTAATTTGTATTATATATAAAATTTAATCAATTTATTAGCTAGAATTTAGTTTAATAAAATAAAAGCAGAGTTTAATATATATATTATATTTTTTATTTATTTTTTTTAATTCATTCATAATTTAAATTCATATCAAATTAAAAAAATATAATATTTTAAAAATCTGTTTACTATTTTATTTTTATTTATATAATATTTAATATAAAATAAATGAATAATTTATTAAAATCTATAAAGAATGCCTCTATAAAAAATAATTGCATAATTTCTTATATTAAAAAGAAATTAAATTATCAAATGAATTTTTAAACAGCTATTTGAGTTCTATCTGGCAAAGTCTCATTGATTTTCAATTAGCTCGATTAATATAAATTCATCATTATTATGCAAAAATGCAGTTAATTTCATTGAGCAGCTCATTCGACCAATTGTTAAATCATTTATAAACAAAGCCATGCATATATTAAAAATAGATTAAATAAGGAAAAAAACAAAAAACTCTTAAGCTGCTATGATATGTTGAATGAATTTTAATTGCAGCTATTAGTATAAATCTAGTATTAAATTTAGCAATTCATTTGATTGTGCGTCTGGTCACACTGGCTGCATTTTAATCACGTCCGCACAGCAAACGCCATAATTGCATTTTGGCGGTTTTGTTTCATTTCACATTTCCCATTTCGTTTTGTTACGTTACGTTGTGTTGCGCTGCGTTGCGTTACGTTAGGTTTCATTTCGCTTACGTTTTGTATTGGCTGCGACTGCGGTTTGTTAATTATGAATAATGAATATTTGTTGAGTATATTTTTGTGCCGCAGCGCACTTGTTTACCCGCTGCTGTTACTGCTGCTGGTGTGTGTGTCTGTTCTTTTTGGCCAACGGCGAATGTCCTTTATTGTCCATTTTATGAGCGTTTGTCGGACCGCAGATTTAGTTAATATTTAAAATGCATGCATATTTGAGTGGCTGCACTCAGAGTGTTATTTGATTTGATTTATTTTTTTTTGGCATGGAAATGGCTATCAGTGCCAGATTTATGGACTCTGTTGAAAATCAAATAAAAATCGCATTCAGAGCTCTTTGATTTATGCACTCGCATTTTTAATCCATGCGCAAAATTGCGCATCTGGCGGCCTTTGCTGCTAAGCGTATTAATTAATTAAAAATGAGCATAAATAAGTACATAAATCAATTATCAGATTCAATAAGATGCTGCAGCGCTGCGGGCAGGATTGAGGCTGCTGCCTGTCAGGATACAGGCTGGCGCTAGCTTTGGCACCGGGCAATTACTTTGCTGAAAGCCCTGCAAGCGACGCGAACGATAAAAACGGCAACATGGCGTTCAAAGTGCACAAAATGGCGGTAATTCACGCTTTGTTGCTGCGCGGCCATAACGAATGAATGAATGAGCGGCCGCAAAAGATGGAAGAAAAATGAAAAAAAAAAAAAACACAAAAAAAAAATGAAGCAAATAGAAAGCAAAAGAAATGCAGCTCAACCAAAAAGGATGCCGCTAATAGAAGTGCGGGCGACGAGGCAAAACAGCAACAGCAACAGCGCATAGCGAATAGCGAATTGAGAGAATAGGAAAAACCAAGCTAAAGTTGCTAGAAACTACTATAAGTGAACGATTTAGTAAATACCTTGTAAATCGAAAATGATGTAGGAGAATATGTTGTTGATGAATAGACGATGATGTTAAACTGATGATGCTCATTCGTACAGATAAATGATAAGAGATAAGTAATGATGGATGCTAATGATGTTGATAATAATGAATGAATAATGATCGACTAATGATCGGCTAGTTGTAAAATACATAGCTCGCAATGTCCACTTTCGTTTCGTTTCTTTCCGTTTCTCAATGTCCACTAATAAGTGTCTTTCACTCACACTTTGATAAAAAAAAAACTTAGGCTGATGGCAGAGTGGCCGCGAGAAGCGATGCGATGCTATAAGCTATGACATGACAGAGTGAAAGAGAGAAATATTGCTTGAATTGCATAAAACGGAAATTTAAGCTCAGCACGCAACAAAAACACCAATATAAGAAAAGCTTTATCATGCGAGAAAGCGAGAAAGCTTTCTCTCAACTCGCCTTAAATTGTTGCTTTGGCTCTCTTCTCGCTTCGCTTGCACTCTGACATGTTTTAAGCGATTACATATACATACATAAATCTGCATGCAGAGCATTCTCGCACTTTGTCGCTCAATAGCTTTTGTTTTCTTTACGTTCTCTTATTCTAAACGTATCAGATGTGCTCAATAGATCACAGAGTCTTTGGTGTAAGTATTGATATGTATTTGTGAGAGTATTAAGTGTGAGGACTCTTTGCGTTGACTTTCTGAGCAACTTATTTGCTCACTGAGCCGAAAGTCGTCCGTATCGCTCTCTTAAATATCTTCGTTCAAAGAGCGTGACACGAATATATCAACACAAGGCGTCCAGCCGAAAACGTGAATATTCGAAGGCTTTGCTCAGAGCGAGAACGAGTGAATATTATTTTATTAGTTGAGTTCGCGAAAATACTAAACTTTAGTTAGTTATTTTACTTAGTCAATTAAATTTTCTAATTGGTGTCAGCAATCAGTACAACTCATATAAGCTTTCTACACACTACACTTTATCATGCACACAATCATACCCTAGTCTTTTCTATTTAATGGGTATCATGGCCAGAAAAAAAGTAAACGTGCAAGCAGGCTGCACTCTTAACTGTTCAGCGAAGAAAAGATATTGTTAGTTTTTTCTTCAGCTTTGTTCAGCTTCATTTCCCGCTGTCCGCCGTCCGTCGCCCGCTGTCCGCCGTCCGTCGTCCTTCGTCCGCTGTTCGCTTTCAGCTGCGTGCTAAACTTTTCCTTTGCGTTGCGCATTTGCTAGCTGTGAAGCGTGAATTGTTCATAAAATGGACGATATTTCTGAGAGTCCTTTGGGCGAGTGGAGTGGCCGTGTCATTAATGATACTCTTTCGTGTGGGTAATGCAATTACTTTTCCCATTTACACATAATTATTAAAGCAATATGCAAGTGCTGGGCCAAAGGGAGGGAAACGGGGACAAGCTAGCTCTCTTTGCTCGAATTGAGCTGCAATTTGTCGCACTTGAATCAAATACGAACTTGGTAATCAAATCAGATGCAAGCCACAAGTTGCAAAGGTAACAAAAACACAAAACACAAAACTGTAGACAAATTCTCGCATGAGAACTTTTTCGAGAGTCAGTCAAGCATATTTGACAAATTCACTTAACGTGAACGACGACCATAAATATTATTTGCAAGTGTGCGAGTGTCTCTCTCTGTTTGTATGTGTGTGTGTGTGTTTGTGGGTAACATGTGAGTAAATTGGTTGTGCTTGACTTTCGTCAAATGAAAAACCAACAGCAGAACTTCTTGCAACTGCTGAGTGCATGTTGCATTTTGAATGAGCCAAGTGAAAGTTGACGAATAACCGCAAACTCTATGTGTGTATGTGTTGGTGTGTGTGTGTGGGTGTTGGCATATTTCAATTACACGCCAGCTGTACCAAAAACCAACTGCCAACTGGCAACTGGCAACTGCCAACTGGCAGCTGGCACATTTTGCGCTTAATTTCATTTCCGTTTAAGTGCCGTTACAAATGGCCACGCACCCAACCCGCCTAACGGTCATCTCTTTGCGCCAAAGGCACAACAATGGAGCAGTTGCTGCCATTCGCGTATTGAGTTGAGCAGTAAATTTCATTTAAAAAGCATTTCATTTACATTTTGGCCATTTCAGTTGCCATTGGAAATTTGAGCTAACAACTTTTTGGCCAGCACGTTGCCCACTGTTGGCCATTTTATTGTTTTACCATTATGCCAGGTGTATGTGTGTGTGTGTGAGTGTGCGCGCCAGCGATTTTTATGACCCGAACGTCGCGTGCCCAACAGCTCAGCTCCTGAGCTCAGCCCACTAATCCGTCTGGGTTTTTAGTGCCGAAAATTTTAACGACGCGTCTTTGGAATTTGTTTAAGGAATCTATAAGCAAGCCTCGAGTGTATGTGTGTGTGTTTCCCTCAGCGATTTTTCACTTTGTCTGGCTCCGGTTTCTTTTGTTGCAGCCGTTGTTTGTTTTTATGCGCGACCATTGGTTGAACGCTTCGCTGCTTTGATTTGCCAACTCCAGAGCCGCTGCCCTTCGCCCCTTGCCCAGCAGTGTCTTTGCCTTTGGCCTGACCCGGGACCTGGGGCCATCAACGGACTCCGTTTCCAATTCCCGATTACTTGGACAGAGTCAAAGATAGAGCAAGCGAGACAACAAGTGTGTATGTGTGTGAGAGAGAGAGAGAGAGAGAGAGAGAGAGGGGGAAGGCAGAGCTGAGAACGCAAGGCGCACTCGTGCGCTCTTCGGTCTACAAAGCAACAAATCGAGTTTGCGAATAAATGAAATTACTTTTCGGTCTAATGACCATCATCTGCTGATTTTATTAGATTTGTTTCCTTTGCTCTGTTTGTTTTCTGCTGCTGCTGCTGTTGCTGCTGCTGCTGTTGCAACTGCCGAGTTCTTGAGCCAGCGACTGTCTGTGGCTGCAGTGAGCGAACGTGAACGGTAACGTAAACCTGGCCAACTTTAAATGACTTTTGTGCCCAATCGCTGTAAGCAAATGGTTGATAAGGCAACCTCCTGCCCCCTACATCTGGCTGGCCTCCACTTCGTTCAAGGGTCAAGCACAGTTGTTGACTACGTTTAGCATAATTTCCATTAAGATTGAGTAGACTGAATGACACGAGTTGATTGTGGATTTGATTAATTTTGAGTTGAAGTCATGTGTTTATAAATATAAATCTAAAAATTATTATATATTATAAAAAAATATATATTAAAATTATAAATAGCACAGAATTAAAGAAATATAACAAAATAATTTTTAAAACATTACAAATCATAAAAAAAAGATAAAAAATAATAATAAATAGCACAGACTTAAAGAAAAATATATACAAATAAAAAATTAATTATTAAAATTATTACAAATTAAAAAAAAAAATATATATATATATATATATATATATAAGAATTAATAAACTGCACATCATTAAAAAAATAAAGAAAAGTTGAACTATATGTAAGATTTTTAATTAAAAAGGTCTATATAACTATGAAATTAAAGAAAGAAAAATAAATCAAAATAACAAAAACTATATTGAATATAGAGCTAAGTGTGAATTTCTGGAATGAATCATTAAAACACATAATGCATAAAATATTAAAAAATAAAAAAATAAAAATAAATAAACAATAAATAAATAAATAAAGAAAGAAAGAAAGAAAGAAATAAATAAATAAATAAACATTTTGATCATACTTTATTAATAAATTAAATAAATGTTGTTCACTCTCTTTCTATCTTTTTCCCTCTCTTCCTCTCTCTCCCCTTTTTCACTCTCTCTCTTTCTATTTCTCTCACCCCTCCTTCTCTCTCTCACCCTCTCCTTCTCTCTTTCTTTCTTTAACATTTATATAACACTTTTTTTTATATTCTTTCCAAAAGAATTTAATTTCTCTACATTAAACGAAATATAATTCTCTGCCTAAATGCTTTTAATCGTATTTTTCAGCTAATGTCATTGTATCAGGTTTTTAAATTTTTTTCTTTTGCTTTTCCCAGCTCTCAATTTCTCAATTGCTTTTGGCTGTTAGCTAATGCTGTTCAGTTTTAGGCCAACTAGCAATTTAAGCGCGCGCAGAGCATTAAACCTGAAAAATCCGTGTCGCCAGCTTGTTTCTGCTTTATTTGAAATATTTTTGGCTACGGATCTGTTTGCTAATGTGGCAGAGCCCCCGCGGCTGCTGCTGTTGGCAGTCACCCTGCCAGGCTCACCTGTTGTGCCAGTTGTTGTTGTTGCTGTTGCTGTTGTTGCTGCTGTTCGCCTTCCGCATTTGCCTCTGACATTTCATTTTTTATGAAACATCTTATTTTTCTAATTTGCAACAGCAGGTGTCGCCATTTTGTGCCATTTTGTTTATAACACGGTCTCTGGCATTGGCAATATGAGAGGCCAAAAGAGCTCCACCCCCTACCCTACTACACTCTGGCAATTTTCATGCTGTTTAATAACGCGCTGCTTCTTCTTCTTCTTGTTGCTTGGGTGTAAATTCAGTTTACTGTAAAATTTAATAGAAAGGAAATTTTTCGCACAACTGGCGCATGTGACTTTATATGGCAACATGTGTGTGTGTGTGTGTGTGTGTGTGTGTGTGTGTGTGTGTGTGTGCGTATTTGCTTGCAAATTGGTGTCCTTTGTTTATAGTGTTTCACATGTTTGCATATAAAGTGAAAATTCTTGTTAAGCGTGCTGTAAAAATGCGTTTAATAAGCTGAACGCACAATCAGTCGACTTCTTGCTCCTGCTGCTGCCTTAGCTGTTGCTCTGAGAATTACCAAAAAACCCAGCACACATACATCTGCAAGATTTGGGGCGCGTCTTTATTAATTCATAAAATGGCGTCGACAGGTGTCGCCGACGATTTGCTATATATGTTGGCTGTTTTCCTGTTGCGTTTATGGTCCAGCCACTTCCTACAAAATATAAACAGAAAAAAACCAAAGAAAATTGAAAATTTGTGCCATAGCAAGGCAAGGGGTAGGGTGTGGATCATGTGAAACAAAGGCGACACGGCAAGCAAGCAAAACAAACAGAACAAGGAATGGGGAGCAAGGCTCACAGGACCAACTCATACCCAGATATAATTCGTTATCTCTGGGGCGTATCAAAATCACGCTTGATTAACTTTTTCAAGTCATTTAACAAATAAGCAATAAAATCCGTACGATTCTCGCTACGGCCTGAGCCCCGCCAGAACCCAAACAGCCAATTGCCTGTTACGATTTTAGCCAATTGCGAGCTGGCTGCGAGTATGTTTTTTAATTTGCCCCCCCTCATTGATGTCCTTATGCACACCAAATGGCCAATAAAATCCTTCAGTTTCAGCCATTCCAAATAAGTATCTATATAAATTATATTAAATATTAACGGTGCATATAGTCTTGCCTGTTATTGAGAGTTCCTTAAAATTGAGAGAGAGAGACAGAGAGGGAGAGAGACGGGCATTAGCAAATGTTAACAACAATAACAACATAAACAACAACGAGCACTTAATGAAATTGTATTTTTATAAACTTTTTACATTCAAATTGAGCGAAACAAGGGATTACATCTTATTGCCCTTTTTATTTATTGTATTTTTTAATATTTGTATATATGTACATATATGTGTGCATTTGTCGGGGAGGGGGTTCAGTTCCGATACATCTTTGCTAGGTATTTCAAGTTCTATTATACTTTGATTTGATCACGCTCAGAGTAAAAACGATTGCACCTCTTTAGCACCGTCTCTCAGCTTATGCCAGATACAGACGCTGCGCTATGAGAGCGAAAGTGACAGGTATAGAAGTTTCTCTGTTCGGCATACGTTTCTTTCGCTCTCAGGGAGCTTCGGCTCATTTATGCTGTGCCGATGATCGTAGTTGCACGTCTGTCTGCAGTTTCTTTATAATATATACAGAAATCTCTTACAGCTATAAATTGATTAGCTGTACTGTACTACTGTCTAGGCTTTTTTTTTCTGAGTTTCTTGAGTTAGGCATTTTCAATTAGAGAATTTATATATTGTATAAATCCAAGTTTGAGTATCAGCAAAAAAGTTCAAAGAGATGAATAGAGGCAGTTTCTGCTGCAAAAAAAAAAAAAAAAAAAAAAAAAAAAAATTTAAAATTAAAATAAATAAATAAAAATTAACGATCTAATATTTAAAAAATGTTCTAAAAATGCAAAAAAAAAAAGAAACAAAATAAAATAAAATAAATAAAATAACAAATAATAAATTATAAATTTAATATATAAAGAAAAAATGTACATTAAATGAATAATCATAACAATTCTTATTGAAATTTCAATAAAATATATATCCAAATAAATAAAAAATGATAAAGTAATGAGATCAAATCAAAAGTGAATCCCTTAACCATATGCTGTTGCTTGTGTCATGTTGTTGTTTATGCTTTAGGCCATGACAATCGAAATAAAGTAACTGACATTAAGCAGATTCAAATGAGAATTGTTTATGTTTTTGGTAGGAAACAAATCCTGATTAGTTTAGAGGTCAGAGAACTAGCAAATTGAGTTATTCGGCAATAATAGACGCATCTGAGTTGGGCATAAATTTGTGGGCGACTGTTGAGCAGCTAGCAGCATATGTGTGTGTGTGTGTGTGTGTTTGTGGCAGTAAATTAAACACACACAGTTGAGCAGGATACGCAAGTCGCTGCTGTCTGCGTGTGTGTGTGTGTGTGTGTGTGTGTGTGTTGTGGCTCTGGTTGCGGCTAATGGCCAAATGGAATTTTCGTAAATTAGCATTAATTAATCAATGTAGCAAATGAATTTGTAAGCCAGCTTTGTCCAAGGTGAGCAGCAGCCAAGTCATTAAATAAATAAAAGCCTCAGTTTGTTTAGCCAGCCAGCCAGCCAGGCAGTGCAGCCCTTTCCCATTCAATGTGTAATCAAGCAGTTTCTGATTTGACATTTGAAAGCGAGATTAAATTTGATTGTAAACAAATGCCACAGGCACACACACACACACACACACACACACGTACACACGGCTGCTTGGAATGTTGGTCTCCAATTGCAGCTGCTTCGTTGACTCTGTAAACCTTTGCCAGCTCTGCCAGCTGCTTGCAGTCAAATACTATGCCATCGCATCTGCATTTGCAAATACGGCTAACACACACGCACACCTATGTGCATATGCATTTGGACAAATTAAATATTGAGCCAGAGCATGTGGCATTTCGATGCTGTGCGCCACAACTGTGATTAGCTCAAAATGTTGTGTGGCTGCAGCAAATAGCACAGCAAAGGCAAAGGTGTGCAGACAGCCAACAGTTAACAGTCAATGGCCATAAAGGACTTTAAGCTAATTTCATTGACAAAAAAAACTCAAACAATTTATGCGCAATAATAAACAGCAGCCAACAACATCAAAGGCCAAACGTAGATGCTTCAAGCTGAGTGAATGACTGGGCTGACTGATTGACTGACTGACTGACGTGCTGGCTTTGGCAGCTTTGCACTCGCACACACACTCGCAGCTGCGTGGGGATCAGGCACAGCTTAAGACACTCAATCAAATGTGAAAATCAATTGCTGCCACACACGCTAATCAGACAACATTTATATGGCTGCTAGTCGCACGTCAAATCAAAGAAGAGAAAAACGAAAAATATAAATAGAAATCGAGCTGTCAAGCCATACACACACACACAAACACACACACACACCTATATGCTTTGCATACTTTTGCGCGTCGCTGACAGCGCCTTAGCTGCGTTTATGGACGTAAATTCGATTTGCGCTTCAATCAACACCTGCACACATCTTCAAATCTTCACATCTTCACATTCACATCCTCAGCTTTATCTCTCAGCTTCATCTCTCAGCTTCGACTAGGCAAATTGTCTGTTGCGTAATTGAAAATGACAGCGCAGACTGTCTGACAGCTGCAGCGCGGTTGACAAACGCCAAAGAAAACAACAACAATAACAACAATAACAACAATAACAACAACAACAAATTGTAAATAAGTATATAAATAAGCTTAAGTAAGCTAGACGAAAATACTTCAATATATTGCGAGCATAAAAAAGAAAAGAAAACAAATCTATTTTGATTCACAAATGTCTCGAAATATGTATTTTGACAATCTACAAAAAGTTGGGCATGCACGACTAGGAGATGCCCTGCGAGAAGTTGATATGACAAACATTTATTATAATGCATTCCTGTTCAGAAACTAAATATATATAGACAAATAGATAAAATAGATAATATACAGACATAATAATAATAGCTGTTTTTTTTTTTTTTTTGCATAAAAAAATATGTCTACAAAATCAATTAAAATATTACAACATATAATGCCTCAATTTATTTTTACTTTTCTCAAGCAAACTTCTCTCTTATAGTTAGTTGAATTTCATAATTGAATTTATTCCCCAATATTGTATTGTTTTATTCCTATATTTGTTGGAACTATTGTAGAACAGAAACCCCGAACAGAACTTCTCATTTGTCCCAACACCCACTCAACAAATCGTTTCTTCTCTCTATCATATTATGGCGAGTGTTAATGGAGCTCTCTTATTCACTCACACCTCTTCACATTTGGTGCTATTTCACTCCTACATATATTATATTTCTCTATTTAATCTCACTAGAAAACTCTTCACTAGGCGGTCTACATTTGGTTTTATTAGACTTCTTAGACTTGAAGAAAATGCTGCTTGAGCACAGTGACAAAATATCGAAATCTGATTACAGTGCCAAATATAAATACAATATAATATACGATAATACATTAAGATTTCTATATAAAAGGAATTTCGACATATTTAAGTAGTCCCAAATCTCATCTAAAAGTCAATTTATGCAGATCCCATTACTGTTCCGCATTTGCCAATTCACCAAGAGAGATTTTGATTTTTTTTTTTTAGTTTTCGACTTTTTAATTGTGTCACTCTATCTAGCGCTAACTTGTCCATTTTATACACGAGAGCCAAACGTACATATCGGGGGAGCAATACATACAATAGAAAGAAAAACAACACCAACAATCGAGGGACGTCTGTGCTAAGTCTGGGCGCAGGCTAGCTGATACATAAACTGGATGATCGTGCGCGTGGGCCGACCCGTCATACTGTCCTTGAGCAGATAGGGTAGGGTGTTGATCTTGGTCAGCATGCCGGTGCCGCGTATGTCCAGATGGGCCCAGTCGAGGCAGGGCACCATGGTGTGGAGTATGGCAGCGGCCAGGCAGGAGGAGGCCGGGCCCCGGCCGCAGTTGCTCATGTCGTAGGTGGTGTTCGTGGTGACGATCTGTTTGAAGTAGCGGAAGAGGGGCATGCGCCAGACGCGATCGCCCGTAATGCTGCCCGCCTTGCGGAACTGCTTGGCCACGTACGCGGAGTTGCTCCACAGCCCGGTGGCGCTGCCGCCCAGTCCGCAGTTGACGCCGTCGCCGATCGCGCCAACGCTGACAATCATTTTCGGCTTGAAATTGGCCTGGCCGTAGAGCAGCGGATCCGCCAACATTACGACTGGCGCCTTGTCGACGTTCTTGATCCCAAGCGTGACGCCGTTGAGCAGCGTCACCACGTCGCCGCACTTGACGGCCATGCCGGAGGGCATGTGCTCGCAGAGCGGCAGCACGGCGGAGATGTTCATGGGCAGCGAGAGGGCGGCGGCGGCCCGCAGGACGCCCACGCAGACGGCCGCGCCGGACATGGAGCCGCGGTACTCGTCCATGCCGGTCTTCTTCTTCAGGCAGAGGCCGCCGCTGTGGAAGGTCAGGCCCTGGCCCAGGAGCAGCACGGCCTTGTCCTCGGGCGCTGTGCCGCAGTAGGTGCACTCGAGCAGCAGCGGCGGTTCGCAGGAGCCCTTGGCGATCATCAGGAACGAGTTGAGTCTCATGTCCTCGATCCAGTCCATTGAGCGCACCTCCACAGAGACGCCGCACGGACAGAGCGCGTCCACGGCGGCCTGCGCGAAAATCGAGGGCGTCATTTGATTGGCCGGTGTATCGGAGAGGCGGCGAGCCAGATTCTGCGACTCGGCCTTGAAGAGGCCGCGCACCCAGGCATCGTGGTCGCCCTTGCCATACATGTGCAGCTTCGGTGTGGGCAAGCGGTTCTTCTTGCGCTTGTTGGCGTTGTAGCGCCACACCGCGAGCGCCGCGCCCTCAGCAGCCTGCTCTGAGAAGTCCATACCGTCGACATGCACCTCGCTCATGCGTTGTAGCTGCAACGCCCGTGCGCCAGTTCCGGCGGCGATGCGCGTATTCTCCATACCCTCGTCCAGTTCCTCGGCCTCGTTGTAGCCGGCGCCCGCCGGGCCCATGCCCACGACGGCTACCGTTTGGAACTCCCCCTCCAGGCCATTGAACAGCAGCCCCTTGCCCGGCCGCCCGTCCATGCCGCGCTCGCGCACCAGGCTCATGATCTTCCCGCCCACGGCGTCGTCCAGCAGCACACCGTTCTCCGAGGATTTGATGGGCTTGTCGCCGTCCTTCTGATAGATGCCAATGACCACGCCCTTGGGCTTGTCGCACTTACTGGAGAAGGCGCGACACCGCATCGCAGCCGACTCCCAGCCGAGCAGCCGCCGGGCCGAATTGAATATACGTAACTCACGATAGGCGGGCATTTCAATCTGTTCCTCCTCCTCTTCTTCGTCTTCTTCTTCTTCGACGGCTCACAGGGCGTGTTTTTATTTAAATATATCTATATACTATATATATATTTTTTACGATACAATTTAACTACACGGAAAATTTACGAAAAAAAAAGTTAAAATAAAAAAAAAAAACTGCTAAATTTACTGTCCCAATTTATAAATGATAAATATTTTTTTTGAAACGAGCTATATCTGTGCTCAATAAGGCAAGCAGCACTAAAGTGAGGCATTTCCTTTCAGCTCTGCTGTGTGCCCAGCTCGAGGCCGGGAAATTTAAAGCAACAGCTACTTTGTGTTCGAACTTTTCTGTAAATTTCAAGTCTATAGCTAGTCTATGTGAAGGCAGCTTGGCTTAGAGTGGACTCATTATGCAAACTGCAGCATGTTCTTGTTGAATATCGTATGAATTTTAATTTGTCGCCGGATGCACAAACCACAATCACAACAACAATAACAACAACAACAATGATGACGATAATAAGTATAATTATAATAGGTGCACATAATTAATTTTCCAAGCCAGTGAATCGGGCATAATTTGGCTTAAATTATGCTTTTTTTTTTTTTTTTGTTGGTGTGAAAAATGCGCCAAACAGCGAACCCGGAGCCATGAGCCACAGGACTCGTTAACAGGCTAAAAGAACAGTTAAGCACTGTGTTGCCAACGCGAGTGCAACAAGGGCTAATCGGGCAAGACTTTAAGCGTTATTAAAGCTGCCAGCATCAAAGACATTTTAAAGTGTTTCCAATAATTCATCTATCTATCTTTAGTGCAAATTGCTATTGAGTAGACTCAAATAAATATTAAAAAAAAAAAAAAAATTAAATAATCATATTAAAAAATTATATATAGGTATGCAAAGAAAAATGTTATTAATTTTTTTTATTGTCGCGAAAATATAATTGATTAGATCTTTAGCCAATGGGTATGCCTTGAGAATGTGTATTTCATTTTTATACCCTGAACCCATTTTCAATGGGAAATCAGGGTATAATGGTTTTGTTGAAATACATGTAACAGGCAGAAGAAGGCGTAGCAGACCCCACAAAGAATATATTTTCTTGATCAGGATGACGAGCTGAGTCAATTTAGTACTATTCGTCTGTCTATTTCTTCTAAGTATTCCCTCTACATATTTCTTCCAAGTATTTCCACTTTCTTCTAAGTATTTCTTCCACTTATTTCATTTACGTAATTCCTCTACGTCTTTAATGCTAATCGATGATCGATCACACACTCACCTTCACTTCGTTGCGCTGACCCCCACCAGGCCTGGACGACTGAAGAAATGCTGCAGCTGCAGCCCTTTATATACGTAAAGCCACTTTTACTCAAGCACTGTCTCTCTCTCTCTCTCTCAAATGTGAAGCCCGACGGCAGGTGGCGTTTATTGCAGTCGAGCTTCAAGTGAGCAATGGGAACGCTCTCTGCCGCTGTGAGCACTCTAGCTTCGTTTTACCTAAACACAAATACCAAATGAGAGCTGATGCACACACATTGCCAACTTTACTACTATAACTATAAGTCTTACTACTATATAAGTCTTACTACTATAACAATAAGTCTTACTACTATATAAGTCTTACTACTATAACAATAAGTCCTACTACTATTACAAAGGTCCTACTACTATAACCATTACTTCTACTACTACAACTATAAGTCTGCTGCGCTTTATATATGCCCACTATTACTCAAGCACTGTCTCTCTCTCTCTCAAATGTGAAGCCCGACGTCAGGTAGCGCTCGTTGCAGTTGACCTTCCAGTGAGCAATGGGAACGCTCTCTGCTGCTGCGAGCATTCTAGCTTCGTTTTACACATACACATACCAAAAGGGAGCTGCTGCCCACACATAGACAACTCTAATGATCTTTTGCTCTTTTTCTCTCTTTGCTTTTACTTTTACTCAAGCACTGTCTCTCTCGTTGTAGTCGAGCTCTCTTTCGCTGTAAGCATTCTAGCTTCGTTTTACCTGCTACACACATATACACACACACACTTCTTCTCCCCTTGCTTTTACTTTTACTCAAGTACGGTCTCTCGCAAATGTTGAAAGACGCGAAGAATTATTGAAATATCAGTTCTCCGAAGGGTTCAGGGGATTTCCTAGTCGAGCAGTCTCGACTAGAGCTTTCTTACTTGTTTTTTTTTAAATATTGAATAATAATAATACATTTCCATATATTGTATGACTGAATTCAATGACTGCTATAAATATTCTTGTGGATAGTTGATGTTGTTTAGAATTATATATAATTGAGCTGACTGTATATAATCTGGCAACAAGTCTCAAGTTGAGCATAGGTAAGGTCTATTTATTAATTTATTCTTTTTAAAGATGTTTTGAAAAAAGAAATATATATATATAGGTATACTTAAAAAAATATGGTAAAGCCTAAAAAAGGTATGGAATATTTTTAAAATATAAAAATACAATATAATATATATTTTAAAAATATTCTGTACCTTTTTTAGGCTATACAATGTTTTTTTTTTTTTTTTAGTTTACCTATATTTACCTATATATTACCTATATTTTTATTTATTTTATTTTTTTGTTTAATACATATAAAAACTTAATATATATTTTAAAAATACTCTGTACCATTTTTAGGCTAAGCAATGTTTTTTTTTTTTTTTTTTTTTTTTTTTTGGTTTACCTATATTTTTATTTTATTTTTTAAGACATATAAAAATATAATATATATTTTTTAAATATTTTACCTTTACCTTTTTTAGGCTATACAATTTTTTAGTTTATCTATATTTTTAGTTTTTTTGTTTCAATACACCTTTAAAAAGAACAAATTAATATATCGACCTAAAAATTATATTTTTATATTTATTAAATATTCCGCAAGTTTTTCAGTTTATACAATTATATTTTTTAGCTTAGTTATATTTATTGTATAATTTGATTTATTTTTTATATAAGTACTTAGCTCACCCAAATAGGCATTTCTTGAAATTTCAATAATTTCTGTGCTGCCAAAAGAGTTTTCAGATGATGATTAAATAAAATTTACTTTTGCTAATTAATCTCTACGTTATCTGGAAGCCTCAATATGAAAGCTGCCAACGGCCTGTTATAAATTGCTAGAAATTTGCAATTAAAATTGGTCATCGTCCTGCACTCACACATATATACACACATACATGTACATATGTATAATTTGTGTAGTTTTAATAATGCTTATCGTCCTGGCCATGCACAAATAATTACGATTTGTATTTGTCAAGCAGCAAATGGAATTCAATTTTAGTTGAGCAAAGTGTGGACTTATCTTTGGCAAAATGTTTGAGCATGAATACGAACTGCCAACTGAGAACAGAGAACTGAGAACAGAGAACTGGCAAATGCCAGCAGCATAAAAGTGTTCAAATGGAAATACGAATTTGTAGCTGGTTATTTGTCTTGCATGGCCCAAGCAAATGTGTGTCTGTGTGTGTGTGTGTGTGTGTGGACATATCTGGTGCAGGGCTACGTTGAGGGTGTGCAAATTAACCCAATAATCCTGATGCTGCAGCAGCTGAAATGCCCGAAACCAAATTTGAAATTTTGTTATTTCTCACCTTTGCGCTTGACCTGTTCGCTTGATAACACAGACGCACGGCCAAGACAGATAGAGCAGCAAATGGATGCCCTGCAGCTAAACACACACACACATACATAGAGCAATGCAAACATAGACAAAGGGACAACAGAGAGAGAGAGAGACAGAGGCTTGTGGCTTAGCTTTTTGGTCCAGCTGCTCGCACAATCATAAATGTCGCCTAGCTGGCTGATAAAATATTTGCTCAAGTTGAATAGTTCAAAGTATTTCATTTTAAATTAACATTTGTCTTTGCGCACTCAGCTGGAATTATGCAATGTGCTGGCCGATAAGCTCAGCTCGCAATCGCTTTTAGCCAAATTCAAATTGGTATTGAATTTAATGTGTGCCAAGTGTAGCTTTAATGTTTGGCTGGGGCCAGGTAGCATGCGAACTGGCATAAAGCAAAGTTTAAGCCATAATTTAGCTGGTTCGCTCTCAACTTTTGGCCATGCACTTTGTCTAGCTTCAGTTAACACGCTCGCAACGAGTGTAACCTCCCCCAGCTGAGCCCTGCCCTGTGACCCCCACCCATGTGGGCGTGTGTGTGTGTGTGTGTGTGTGTGTGATGCTCACGCATGAACACATTTTCGGGTCGCATTCGATGCTGCAGCTGTGCTAAAGGACTTCTCGCAGTCCTATTAAGCGGCTTACAAGTAAAATGCTGCCAGATTTTAATTGTCTGCACGAAAGAAGTCGAATAGTGTGAGCAACAACAACAACAACAGTGGAAAAGCACGTAGCACACACATGGGGGCCACGTTGCGTATGCGCAATGTGACATAGACTGCTGCGGGCTTGTTCAGCATGTGTGTGTGCGTGTGTGTGTGTGTGCGTGTGTCTCTCTCTCTTAAGTAAATTTCAGTGTAGTACATGGGCCTGGCAAACACTTACGGTCTGTTGCGCATCAGCTGCCTGTCATGGTTTAGCAGCCAAGCAAGCCAGCGTACAATGCGGCCGTAGACCTGAATTAATTGCACCTGAAGCGAGCGGGGGGAGGGGGGTGGGGCCCTTTGGCCAGATTAACTGATCAAATTTCAATGCAATTGCAGGCGCCAAATTCAATTAGGATGGCATAGACGATTATATTTTTCTTTTATTTTTCACTCGGTGTGCGATAAAGTTGAAATTGTTTTTTAATGCTATTTGCCGTAAAAAAAAAGAGAAGAAGCAGAGAAAACTCCGAACAAAACACAAAAAGAGATTAACTGCTCGAGGGGTTTTCAGCTAAAATTTGCAATTTGGATATTCAACGTGCGCTGGACACAATAAAATAATGAGCACCGAAATTACACAAAGCGTGGAAAAATGGCCGCGAGCACCATTAACCGGCACGCCCCACACTCCTCCCAAGTGGAAGGCGCCAAAATGAATTCTAAAAGCTTTTGCGCCAAAGTGTTGACAACCATTTTTGGTAATATGCTCAAGCAGGCCAGGCCAAGCCAAGCCAAGTCGAGCAGGCAGGCCGAGCTGTGGCACCCTGCTGCGAGCAAAAGGATGCTAAAACAATTACAAGGACTGCCAGGAAAGCAACAGCAACAACAACAGCAACAACAACAACAACAAAGACAACGACAATGACAGGCGCAGATTCCAGCAAAATTTATTTGCTGTGCGATAATTTTTAAGAACAAAGACGAACATTTTCCTAGAGCTTCAGCAAAGTGGGCAACAGTGGGGAGGGGGAGGGCGAAAGCTGGCCTCTGCCCTCATTTTATTGGGGCAGTGAAGTCGACCTTTATATACATAAGCCAAAAGCGCTTTAATTAGCCAAACGGCCAAATGAAGGGCACAAATTTCTAATCAAACTCACAAATTTTGAAATCAAATTTAAAATGCGCAAAATTTTGCTGAAATGAAGTTAGCAAATGTAACAGAAATAACTGATATAAGCTATATATATATATATATATTTATTTTGTTGTTGTAATAATTCATTTGGCTTGCTGTCAAATTAGCTGTGGCAAATGATTTCAAGTACTCTTTGTTGTTGTTGCCTTTCATTTTTATTTTCTTTTCATTTTCATTTTTATTTTCTTCTCTCGGTTTTTAACGCACTGATTTAATTTCTCTTTCGGCAACTTTTCTAATTCTTTTGTGATTGTTATTTGCGCCTTAGCTTATTTTTTTCTTTTTTTCATCTCTCTCTTCTTGTCTTTAATTCCATATTGCCATTTCAATGTGCCAACAATTTGGGGTAGTTGTGCATGAAAATGTGCCTTGGGCTGTGCGATTCTGATAAGAATTTGTAGACAAGCGGCAGGCTGAATGCACAACTGTAGCATACCCTGTTGAGTATTAAATATGCTACTCATGTTAAATGTGAATTTAATTAAATTTAGAGTTTTAACTTCTCATTTGTAGAGCAATGATAAATGATTTAAATTTAAAAAATATATATATATTGTATAAATTAATATAAAGAAAAATATCAATATTTTACTCATGTTAAATGCAAATTTAATTAAATTTAGCGTTTAAAGTTTTCATTCGTAGATCAATGATAAATGATTTAAATTTAGAAATAATTATAATATATAAATAAATAAAAAAATACATATATAAATTTTTACTCATGTTAAATGTGAATTTAATTCAATTTACCGTTTAAACTTTTTATTTTTTGAGCAATGATAAATTATTTTAATTAAAAAAAAAAATATATATATATATATATATAATGACAAAATTAATATACAAAAAAAAAAAAAAAAATGGACAAGCAGTTGATTCCCTGCCTATTACCTAGTGGACAATATTTTGACCATTTTAATTAAATTCTGCAATTATTAAAAATATTTCCCCATTTTATACATCTAAAAATTAAATTCTGTAATTATAAAAAATATTTCCTCATTTTAAATATCTATTTTTATACATCTCTTCAAATACATTCACTTGCACTGTCAAACTAATATACCCGTTTATTATACAAATACCCCGTTATTTCTCATTTAAAGTTAATCTAGAATATAAAGTTGATTATATTTTTGATTGCCCACAAAAGTCAAGTAAATAAACATATTTTTGCTTACTTTATAGATAATTTTTTATTAAAATTTAATTTTTTTTTTTTTCTGTTTACAACTAAACGCTTAGAAACTAAAATGTCGTCGATTTAACTTAAGTACAGATAGAAAAGTATGCTAAAAATTCATGTTTTACGTAATTTTATAATTTCATATTTTGCGCTGGGCAAGAGTCTGTGGAAATATTGTTAAAAAATAAAATCGATAATAAAAATTCATACATGCAACAGTTTTACATACAAATGCTGATAATAATTTGATTGAAATTAATTTTTAAATGACGAAATACTTTTGCTATTTTATATAATATATAATTATTATTATTATGCTGTATATAAACTATGGACCGATTTGATGTAAATTGTTTGCTATATGTATATGTATTATATGCATGTGTAAATTACTTTTATATAATTCAGCTTCAATGTTTTTTGTTTTATACGATTATATTGCTTTTTGATGTAGTTCTTGAAGTTCCGTTAGTTGAGAAGCAGATTTTCATTAATTTGCATGTTTATAAATGCGAATTCAATTATTGTGTATGTGTGTGTGTGTGCGTGAGTGTGCGTGAATATCGTTCAAGTAGGCAATTAATAAATGTATCAAAACTTAACATCACATTGCTTCTCCGATTACATATAGATTTTTATAGTTTGATATAATATTAAATATATATGTATGTATATATATAATTTTGTTGATTTGTTTATGAATTCGAATGCTTGAAATGTGATTTATTATATGTATGTATGTGTTAGGGTTTATGTACTTGTAATACTTGTTCGTTCGCTCTTCATTTGTTGCCCTTTGTTAGTTTTGTTTGTTTTTAAGCTAGAATTACATATATTAACATTTTGAAACGTTGCGTTACTTTTAGTTGCAATAAGTATGCTTAATTAATTGTATTTACTTGAATTCGATTTAAATGTTTATAATAACGATATGAAGTGATTTCATTTCCACTTAAATATTGTTTGCGTTTGCGAGCGGCAGTTGTAAATTGTTTGTTTTTATTTTATTTTCTTTTGTAGCTAGCTATTTTGTAAGTGTAGTGGTAACTGTAACTGTAACTAGACAAGTGTCGCTTGAATTATTTATTAATATGCCCCATCAGCTAAATAAATGCACTCTACTCTGGAAGTGTGTGGTTGCTCTATACACATATGTACGTTGATATTCGTATAAATGCAGTTTGTAGGAGTTTATGCTTAACTATGATGATTGATAGATGATTGATGATGCGGCAACTGAAGTCAAAGTAGGCGCTCAATAATAATAATTATTATTAACTCCAATATGATTCGATTTGCTGTTGTTTTTTTGGGAACTTCTCTGACGGTTTAGTAGAAACGCTTAATGGACATGGATGTGTGGCATGGTGACCGTAACGCTAGTGTCCTGGTATCAAACGTTGTTCTTGCGGAAGATATCATTGGGATGCTGATTGCTGCTGAAGTTCTGGCGCGTAGAGCATTGCTGTAAGTCGAAAAGAAAGAAGAAGAGACAAATGTTGTATTAACAGTTGTGTTAACTATTATAAGCATATTACTACAGACGCGGCTCGCTATGACGTACGGCAAATGATTGCATTTTAATTGCCTGTTCCGACCATGTGGCGCCAAATGCCTGCCACGTAGGCAATTACCAGGCATTGAGGTCGCACCTGAACACACACAGAGAGGTGGGGAGAGGGGGAGAGAGATGGTCAATCGAACCATATTGAGACGCGACCTGGTTGCAACCGCTGCGCCTGGACATTGGACATCGTTTGGTGTTTAGATAATGACAGCTTAACTACTTTACACTGTTTGTGATTTGACGTTGTGGTGTCAGTTAGCCAGCAGGCTATTAAAATAATTGCCGGCCAAATCATTTATTATGGCATGTGCCTGCCCCGGGCGTTACCTCTCCGTCTGTCTCGCTGTCCCTCCGTCTCTCTGTCTGTTTGTGGCGCTCATTAGCGCTGCCTGCGGTGATAATTTCAATCTGGATAATAGCTTACCGCTTGCTTCTTTTCCCAGGACTTCATGGCGGTTTTATACTTCTCGAATTCGTGACACCAATCTGAATAGATTTTCTGATAGTCGTTGCTTTTGTTCGGTGGCGTGCATCTAAGCAGGGAAATAGTGTTATTGTAATTAGCAGTCAATTTAGGGTTATCCAGGTGTGCTGTTCCTGTGACTTACCTGTGTGCGTCGACAGTTATATTGTAGCTGCACAGCAGCGAGCCACCCAAGTGGCAATCGTAGCGTCCGCCATCGGCCTCGTTCACCGACACCACAACCAGACCGCGTTCCGTTGTCTCAATGTACTTGGTGGGGCTGTATTTGATTTCATAGCTGCCCAGAAATGCATAATTATTATAGATTGTTTATGTGTGTGTGTGTCGTTGCCACTTACCGTCCCCTGTCCTTGGAGTGATGATACCAGGTGACCTGCTCGTTCTTCAGCACTTCGGGTATCTTGACAAAGCAGCCCAGATGCACGCTCTGGCCGTAGGTGACGACGATTTTCTTCTTCAGCACACTCGAATCGCAAATGTCGCTCGTCTCGTTGGCCACATCCTGCAACGATAGTTGAGAGTATTTATGCTGTCGTTGCTGGATGCACTGCATCCACACTTACCTGCAACAGATCCAATTCGTATGGCCGGCACGTGTTGGCCTCCTTGTCCCAGCCACAGTACGGATCACGCACACAACGGAAGCAATTGTCGTAACGGCGATTGCACATGGCCAAATCGATTTGCTTGATGCGATGATCGGTGCCCACATAGAGTGATTTACGTGTCTGGCTGATTTCCATCACCTGAATGGCCTCGTTCGGCGCCACCTCAAAGATGTCCAGCAGCTTCGACAGCGATTCGCCGTTCCGGTAATACTGTACGATTTTGTAGATGCGACCCAGATTGGTGCCCACGTAGTAAACGGTGTACTCCTGGTTCAGTATGTCGATTTTGATTCTGGCCAAAGGGAAAGTCGTAAATTCGAGATTTAAATATGCATTATGTGTATGTTCGAATGTGTGTGTGTGTGTGTGTGTATCAATGGCTTTCTGCTGTCGCATTCAGTTGGATTTCAGTTATGGAAATTAAATGCTTATTTAATATGATAAATGTCCTGCATATTAACGAATTAAATAGCCGCATCTGTGTGCATTCTTCTCCCCTCTCTCTCTCTCTCTCTCTTTCATTAATAACGTGCTTGCAACACCTGAACGTGTTGCTGTTGCTGTTGCAACTGTTGTAAATGCAGTTATTAAAATGCATTGCATGATTTCAGTTAAAATATTGCTGAGCAATTAATGCACATAGAAACTCACTTTTTGTTTAATGCGAATTAAATATATATA
Source organism: Drosophila aldrichi (assembly GCA_035045965.1). NCBI lineage: Eukaryota > Metazoa > Arthropoda > Insecta > Diptera > Drosophilidae > Drosophila > Drosophila aldrichi. The sequence continues at coordinate 3,091,251 of JAWNOM010000161.1, forward strand.
TTTTTTTAAATATATTAATGTTCAAATAATTCATTTATTTTTTTTTTTTAATTTCAATTTTGCACATATTAAAAATAGATAAATAATTTTTAATATATATTTTATTTATGACTGTAAATGTTGTCAATATCAATAAATTTTGCCATATTAAAAACGATTTATTTATTTACATTTAATGAAATGAGCAGAATGATAGTAAAATATTTTTTTTTTTTTAATAATTAAATATTTAAGGGAAATTCGCAGACTCTTAAGCACATCTTTTAAAGCATATATATATTTATTTAATTATTCTGCTTCTATATTCTTATTGATTCTTTGAGAAAAAATAAAGAAATATTTTTTAATAATAAAAAAAAATTAAAAAATAAATAATTAATTAATTATGTTGCTCTATATTCTGATTGAATATTTAAATGAAAATGAAGATATATTTTAAAAATTAAAAATAAATAATTAATTAATTATGTTGCTTCTATATTCTCTTTGAATCTTTAAGGGAAAATTAGGAAATATTTTTGAATAAAAAAAAAAAAAATAAAATAAAATAAAAATAAATATTATATTATTAAATATTATATTATATTATTATATAAAAATAAATATTATTTTATTATTAAATATTATGTTATATAATTAAATATTTTATTATATTATTAAATATTATATTATATTTTTAAATATTATATTATTATTAAAATTATTATTAAATAATAATTTTTATATTTTTCTCTCAGAGAAAAAGATTCATTCCATCCATATTTTAAAATAAATTAAGATTATATATAATTAATTCAGAATTTTAATTTAATAAACAAATATTTAACTAATCACATAATGTGACTCAATTTCAATTATGCACATTAATAATTTATAATTTACGTAAATTTTAAATTTACCCAAAGAATTTATTTATCTACTCAAATATTTTTGCTAACTTTCTTGGCTAAAGAATTGCTTTACTCTCAGCTCGGCTCACTTTTCAAATTATCTCCATGAAATAGCAGCAGCTGGAGCATTAGCTAATTGCTTTGGCTTGATATACATATTTCCGGATGGAAATGAAAATTGATTAATTAAATTTGAATTTCTCATTGTCATTCGATATCAGATGCTATCGTAGATATTTGTACTCTTTCAGGATTTTCAATAGACAAAACTACGAAATTCACTCAACAGCAAGGATATTTTATTTATTTATTTTATTTTACCTCTTTTTTGTTGCTGAAAGGTGTAGTAAATGTGGGAAATTCGAAATGCGAGCCACACACTTGGTTTATTTAAAGCAAACGAATAAACAACAAAATAAATATTCGTACATTGATTTTCACTTTAACAGGCCAAAGCCACAAAAAGGAACACGAATCGAAATGGGAAATACAAAAATGAATTAAAAAGTACAAAAAGTAACTGAGTACAACTGTCTCGACTGGACAGAGCTGTGTATGTGTGTGGGTGTGTGTGTATGTGTGTGTGAGTACTTTAAATGAATGCGAATGTCTGTATAAGAGACAGAGACAGAGAGAGAGAGAGAGAGAGAAATACAACTTACTTGTCAACAACGAGCTTTGTGAACACCAAATCCCTTTTATAATAGACCGGATTGTTGTGCTCGTGATTTACGGCTTTGTCCATAAGTGGATGCGAGCGTATGAAATTGAGTACGGTATCTGGCAGATTTGAGGTATCGTTGACACATGTGCCGGGTCGCGGATCTGGCACGCGAGAGTTCAACACCGGCAGCCAGGCGGAGTTTGAAGAGGATTGCTCCTTAAATTTGCCTGCCGAAAATAGAAGAATGAAGAGCAAAACAAACAAACATAAGATAAGAAAAATGAATATGTATATGTATGTATATATATATTTGTGTATGTGTGTGTGTGTGTACAGGATTATGGTTAAGAGTTATGCACTAGCAACTGGCATAGTTGGATACTTCAGGTGCACGCAGCGCTCAGCTCAGCTCAGCTCGACTCTGCTGAGTGTGTGTGTGTGTGTGTGTGTGTGTGTGTGTGTGGCAAGTGTTTGCAATGAAGTTTTAAATCTGCGACCCCAAAGTGTCAGCTGTTGTGCAGCTAAGCGTTAAGCGAGCAAACGAGTGAGTGTGCGTTGGGGCTATAATCCATTCAAATGGATTTTCTAATACGATTTATGTTGCTCCACGGCAAGCGAAATTACAAAACACTCAACACGCTGAGTGCTATGTGTGCTCTGTGCTCTGCTCAGTTACTATTGGATCTGTGGAAGCTATTGGATTTATTGTTAAACTCCAACTGTCCCCGTTCGGTGTGTGCGCTGTGAATCGCCTGGGGAGAGGTGGGGGGTGTAACCCAAGGTGCTGGCGTTTGCAAATAAAATTTGCCGATAAGTTGCATTTGCCATTTGCTATTTCTATTTCGATTTCCTATTCCTATTCCTATTGCTGTTTCAGTTTGAACTTCTATTTCCACTCCACGGGAAAACAAAAGAGAAAATTGCACATCACTTGACGTTGACAGTTGGCAACATTGTGGCCAGGATAACGTTCGTTCATCACATCCATTTTGCACACAGCACTTAACATGCATACCCTATCCACCCCACCCCCTCCCCTATATATTTATTTCAGTCCTGCACTCACCATTGAAAGCGGCCTGCACCTCGTTGATGTGGAAACTGCATACGGCTGATCCAATCAGGCCATTGGTGCTGGTCGTAAACGTGGCATAGAAGCGCGTCTTGTCGTTGGGCAGCTGATAAACCGATTGTATCTCATTGAAGTAGAACGGAAATTCGCCAGAGATGCTGCAGTTTAGACGCGCCTTCAGATACGTCGCCCAGTTGTGGGCCAACAGATTCTTGCCGCCCACATCCTTCTTGCAGACGCGCGCGATACGCGAATAGACCGCCTTGCCGCAGTTAATGTACTCGACGGCCGTCTCACGGAAAAAGAAGTACACGTAGTCGCCAATGTCAAAAGAGCCCACGAAATTCGGTTCTGAAAGAGAGAGATGGAGAGAGAGGGAGTGAGAGAGAGGTGGATGACCGAGCCTCTGTGAGTAAAGATCTACATAATTGGCTGGCCTAAGCCGCTTAGCCTTGGTCCTCTGCCACTTCTGTGTCGCATCGCTCCAATACAAACAATGAATCCCATGCGCGAAATCATTTTCAACGCCTCACAGAATCCTTTCTATTTCTTCAATTTTATCTACAAAAGCAGCAGCTGAACCAAAGCCGTCGCATCAGCCCGTGGCTTTCGATTCTCTTTACTTACTGTCCAACCACTTGGAATCATATTTGAGCGTACGCTTGAATTTGTATTCCAGGCGCTTTGCCGACGTATTATATAAATCCGTTCGAAAGATCACAGTATCAGCCTTAGTGAATTCCGCATTTGTGCCCGAGTACTGTGTGCAAAGGATGGAAAACACATAAGAAGTGAGAGAACTGATTCGCATGTGCATATGAATGGGTTACTTACCAGGCCGGGCAGTCCACCTGGATTGCCTTCCTCCACGTAAATGGCCGTCGAGTTGTCCAGTGGATCGTAGGGACACTTTGCTATACCTAGTCCAACACCAATCACATACTCCGAACGTGGCAAGTGAGTCAAATTGGACTGAATGCGTTAAGGAAGGGAAGATAAATGATATATGTAGTATATATAATATATGTAAAATATAGTAAATATATAGTTGAGTATATTAGTAAATTAAATATAATAGTATTTAAAATTAATGAAACATTTTATGTTAAATTAAATATATTTTTTATGGTAGAAGAAATAGAAGTATTTTTATTTTTATTTCTTTTTATAATAATTTTCATAAGACTTGCTTTTATAGTTTTTCATTTTATATTTGTTATTTTTTCTCTTTTTTATTTATTATTTTTTCTCTTTTATACTTGATTTATTTATTATTATTATTTTTTAATAAACAAATATTTTTATTTATTTATTTTTTGTGAAATTTCATGTCTAACTTTTATAATTCTTATTCTATTTTTTTATTCTCTTCTCTTTTATATTTGATTATTTATTTTTAACATATTTTATATATTTATTTTTTTCTCTTTTATATTTACTATTTTTTTTCTCTTTCATATTTGAGTTATGTATTATTATTATTATTATTTTTTTTTATAATAAAAAAGCATTTTTCTTTATTTATTTTTTATGTGAAATTTCACAAGTCTTACTTTTATAATTCTTATTTTATTTTTTTATTCTCTTCCCTTTTATATTTGATTATTTATTTTTAACATATTTTATATATTTATTTTTTTTCTGTTTTATATTTATTATTTTTTCTCTTTCATATTTGATTCATTTATTATTATCATTTTTTTTAAATAAAAAAACATTTTTATTTATTTATTTTTTATGTTAAATTTCATAAGACTTACTTTTATAATTCTTATTTTATTTTTTTTATTTCCTTCTCTTTTATATTTGATTATTTATTTTAAACATATTTTTATAAGAAAATACGAATTTTATTTATTTTTTATGATAACTTTCATAAGACTTACTTTTATAATTCTTATTTTATTTTTCTATTATGTACTCTTTTACATTCGAATTATTTTTATAATAATATACGAAGCATTTTTATGTATTTATTTATTTTTTATGAATATTTTCATAAGACTTACTTTTATAATTCGTATTTTATTTTTTAATATTTGATTTATTTTAAATATAAATATTTTTTTTTTATACTTTTATACTTTTCTTATTTTATTTAAATTTTTCATCATATCATATCATGATATAAAATTTATTTCAGCTGCTATTTCCTCTATTCTTTAGAGCTCTTATCATTTAATTATATAGAATTTTCGCAGCTTTTTGCTTTCTATTATTTGAGAACTCTGAAATAGAGTGCAGACCCGACTTAATGCTTGTCCGAGCACGTTCAAGGAAAGCCCGAATAAGTTTGTGCTAATTGTTGAGCTGATGCCAGCTAAACGAAAGGCTGAATACAAAGTTCAAAAAACTTGCTAAATATTGTTTTTAGTTGCTGCTTCAAGTTTTTTGCCAAATCAAAATGCAAGGTTTATTGCACAGACAGTGCACCTGACATGATTCCGTGTCTGTGTGTGTGTGTGTGTATTTTGTATGCTCTGTGCTGCTGCACCTGCTGCACACTAATGACTATTTTCACAACAAGTAGTCAACAGAAAAGTTATATAACTTCTATATATATATGTATGTATGTGTATGTATGTATGTATCTATATATATCTGAACAACTAAGGACGACGTAAAAGAACAAGCTCTATTCAGTTCATATATACAAAAGGCCATATGCGTTGCTTTGTGTTCTCTCTCACTCTCTGTCTCTTTCTCTGTGTGTGACTGTTCCTGGATTGCGATCTAAAGTCAACAGCCACACACAAATAGATAGATTCGCACAAGAGCTCGCTGGAAAGTCTTTTGAAAAGTTGCGTAGCTGCATTATCATTGCTACAAAAAAAACTTGTCCTTGAGCAGCAACAGCAACATATACATACATATATAGTGAATGAGAGCATGTTATATATATACTTACATAGATGACATAATCCTTGGGATTGTGTGCATTGGTGCCGCAAACATAGAGCCTATCGCCTTGCTGCATTGATTGTATGACGCGCACATGGTTTTTGCAATCAAAGACCTGGAAAGAAGCATTGAAAAATAATTGTAAAAAGAGATGATATCGCTGTGTGTGTTGGTGTGTGTGTGTGTGTTTTGCCACACGCACATAAAAATAAATCAAAACTTGCGTGTGTGTGTGTGCAGTACAATTTGTAATAGCACGCGTCGCTGCAGCCACTGCCGCTAAATCAATTGGCAACAATGCAATGCTGGTAAATCCCTGCCACAGACGCACAGCAGCAGCAGCATTATGATGACTTAAGCAACACACACGCACACACACATGGGCAGATAGAGCGCAAGTGTGCACCAAAAACAGTTCAATTGACATCTAGATACAAACCACAATCAGATAGACACACACACACACACACATGCAGCATATGGCTGACTCAGTGTATGCAACTGAAACTGAAGCGCACGAAAAACTCGCTACAAATTGAAAAGCCACAAATAAATTGAAAGAGATTTCAAATGAAAGGATTTGCTGTCACATTATAAACGAGTTACAATAACAGCCAGCAGAATAACAGAAGCGCAGCACTTGGAAACTGCAGGATGCGTCACTAGATTCCGCGGAGTTTGGAGTCGCCGTTATATAGAAATAGGAATCGGATTCGGTTTGAGGGAAATTGGAGCAACTCGCGTGCGCGCTCCACAAGAAATTGATTCAGCCCAGACGCCACTTTATAGTGTGGTATATAATATCTACATGTGTGTGTGTGTGTGTGTGTGTGTGTAATCAGTAGCTGATGCCAGCATATGATAAGAAATCAATCAACCATTGAGCATGTCGCATCGCAGCTGCCATAAATAGAGTCGATCGATGCCAATGCAAAATGTTGATTGCATTTACATTTTACCAATACACATACTATATATATAGATATATACTGTATATATATATATTTAGTTAACTGGTAAATTGTTCTACACTTACCTGACTTTTGCCTTTGGACACACAGCTGACCACATCATCGCGAGTTGGCTCCAAGTTTATGACATCGCGCTATAAACAAAAGAAAAAAAAAGCAAAAGGAAATTAATTTGATAAATATAACTATCCATTATTTCTAGGGTATATTTTGTACTTGAATACAAAAAAAAACTAATTTACTAAAAGTGTGTAGGGCTGCTCGAAGTACTTGTTGCCGTTGTCGATCAATTCCGTCTACGTCTGTTGACTACGAATTTTTCGCTTTTCGCTCCAATAGTCTTTGCGGGTTTCGCTCAACTCGTGCCTCTTGCCATATTGATGCACCTAACTGGATGCAGTTGAACTCCAAGAGATCATTTAGAATATGCCTGCAGCAGCAGAGAATGTTCCCATTGGAACGACTGCAGCTATCTCTGGCTGGCGCTCTGCTCAAAATTTTAGTGCTACTCAGACTTTCAGTGGACGTCGCCCTATATAAAGGGCAGCAGCTGCGGCATTTATTCAGTCGTGTAGACCCGGTGGGCTCAGTCGGACGTGCAGTGAAGTGTTTTATTTTTAAGTTATTATTGTATTATTAATATTGTTATTTTTAAATTAAATTAAATAAGTTTTGTTTGTTTTTGTTTAATGTTTAAATGTTTAAATACAAAAAAAATTTGTAAATAAAAAATTGTTTAAATAAAAAAAAAAATGTAAATAAAAAATTGTTTAAATAAAAAATGTTTAAATAAAAAAATTGTTTAATTAATAAAAATGTTTAAATAACAAAAAAATGTTTAAATAAAAAATTTATTTAAATAAAAAGAAAATATTTAAATAAAAAAAAAATATTTAAATAAAAACAAATGTTTAAATAACAGAATAAAAAAAATTGTTTAACAAAAAAATGTTTAATAATAAATATTTAAACAATATATATATAAAAAAAAGAAAAAAAAAAATCAATTTAAAAAAAGTAAAACACTTCACTTCACTGCACTGCCCTGCACGTCCGACTGAGCCCACCGGGTCTAGACGACTGAATAAATGCCGCAGCGGCTGCCCTTTATATAGGGCGACGTCCACTCAAAGCCTGAGTGAAACTTAAATTTTGAGCAGAGCGCCAGGTAATTATACGAGTGCTCGCTTATCACTCTAATTGAGTGTGAGTGCGAAGATCGTATGCATAGACTTTCCCTCTCTCTCTCGCTCTCGCTCTTGCTCTCCATCATTATGAGAACTACGCGTCGTTCGTATCTCTTCCTAAAAGAGCTCTACACGTATAAATCAATGCAAGGCGCTCAGCCAAAGACTAAAACGAAATCAACCGAAGACTCTCGCTCAGAGCGAGACCTATTGTATATGATTTTTCGATTTCGCGAAAAGAGTGTAAGGGATAAAATGTTTTAGCTCAGATTCAATCAATGATAATGTTGATCATAGAACTGTAACTTGTATTAATTTAATATAATTGCACTAAATATTAATATTTTTTCTAAATTTATATAATTTTATAAATAATAATATAATAAGAAAAACATCAAGTTAAATTCTATCCACTCCTTAACAGTTTTTTTCAGCAAGTTTTAATCAATTACAAACTCAATTGAATATAAACTGTGAATTGCAATTCAACGTCATATGCCCCATATTATTGGCATTTGCGCTGGGACGAGTGCTGAAATTTTAATATGCAGTCTAGGAATAGTTTCTTAAGCAAAAATGGTTTCCCGATTTCCTTCATATATATAACTTTCTTCTTTTTTTTTTTTCATTTTTGGCTACATTTGCCGTTGGTGCGGCCATAAACTACAACTAGAGGGCGCTGGCTGTGGGCGATATAAGAAACCGCTGGAAGGCCAAGCGTTGCCTGTGGCATGCTTTCAAGCAAATTGATTTATAAATCACATAATGTAACGAACACATACGAAATATTTTCAAGCAAAATGCGCGCACGCACCAAACCACATCGCACCACCTATTGAGGCGTATATACAGAGAGGGAGAGGGAGAGAGGGAGAGTGGAGCAGAGCTGTGCGTTCACATAAAACCAAAATCATGTATTATTTAGTAAAATTTGCATTTGCCGCATAAAGCAGCCGCAGTCGCAGTCGCAGTCGCAGCACCTTGCCACTCCTGTAGGCCACTACCAAATGATGCCCAGGGCGAACGCAGTTACGTATGTGTATGTGTGTGTGTGTGTGAGTGTGCAAAATAGCACATAAAATATATTGACAGATGCCGGTTGGCAATGCCTGGCTGACTGCTCGACTGGGATGGATATGGTTGGAAAGCAGGTGGGCAAATGGGCAGGTGGGCAGGTGGGCGTATGGGCGTATGTCTCGAAATGGCAGCAATGGCGTAGCGTCTTTCGGTTTTATGATACGTTTGCGACCAGGTTTCAGCTGCTGCAGCTGCAGGCAGCCACAGCCACGGCCTCACTCATAAAACAAGCTTTTGTATGACATAAATTCATAAACAGCCTCCCACAGGTGCGCACACCTCCACTATATGTGTGTGTATGTGTGAGTGTGTTATCGGCTTTCACGAGTTTCGATAATTCGCAAGTTTTGGCATTTATGGCCAAATTATTCACACACACACACATACGCACACATTCACACCTATTGAGCCTACAGCTAGACACTGGCATTGCAGAAAATATAAAATTGCATCAAATATTTTACATTAAATTGTTCATTATATTATATTATAGTTTTAACATTTTTCTTCTCATCTAACAAAAATTAATATTTTAACTTAATTTTAGCTATGCTATGTTATAAGAATTTATGTTTTCTTTGCATATAAATCATATTTTTAATTTTTCTAAAAGCCAATTCCAGTGAAATAAACGTAAATTCCACTCAAAGCATGAGCAAAAACAAAACAGAGTTTATTTATAAGATTGCCAAAATATTTTAATGTGTGTACACACTGGCTAAGCTGAAATTGTTAACTGACAGTAAGTTGAACTTTATAAGAAATGGAGAGGAAAGAAAAAGAGACGCACCTCAGCTGTTTAATAAAAATAAAAAAGTAATTAAAGATATTAAAATTTGTATACACACATTAAAATAAAAAATACAAAATTATATTATGTAAAGTGAAAAATCCATAAAAGCCTGATTTTGATTTAGTTAACCTTTTTTTAGAAAATATTTTTTTAGATAACATTTATGGCAGTTTCAATTCCCTTAGCATATTTATTTTTATATTTATTTATTTATTTTTTTTTTTATTTTATTTTACAATGCAAATATAGTAGCTTAGCTTAGCATTTGTAAAAATATTTTGTATTTTCTTATAATTGTTATAATTTATACACAACTAGTTATATACAAATTATTCCCAATAATATAAATCTTTTAATATTATGTATAACATTGCTATTTTTCTTTCTTTTTTCCATTTTTATTTCTTGATTTTTGTTTAAATTTTATATTATTTTTATGTCTTATATTATTTATCATACTATTTTACTATTTTTTTGTATATTATTATTTTACATTTTTACTCCATTTTTAGTCTTTGGTTGTTATTTAACTTTTATTACAATTTAATTTAACAGATATTTAACTTTCATTTTAATATCTTAAATTATATTATTATTTTATTCATTTAATTATTCCATCCCCTTTACAACTTTTTCACAATATTGCTGAATACATTTATATGCTGTTTTTCGCGCAGTGTACATAAATTATGCGGCACTGAGCCATTACCACACGAAACGTGGAATCTGGGCTCGTTGTGCATGGCAAAGCGGAATGCCCATAATGCAGCCCCTAGAGCGCATATTAAATATGCTTCTCTCTTCTGTTTCTGTTTCTGTTTCTGTTTCGCTTGGACTCTTTTTTTTGTTTTCCGGCTGCGTTAGGTGGACAGGGCAGTTGGCCGTTGGATTTTGTTAGCTGAGTAACTAAAACAGATATTTTTCACTCGCTTACATCGGGGAATCGAAGATTTGTGGCTCGCATTTGATGTGCGTCCCCCCCCCCTGTCCTTCACGTCCTTTGACCCTGTGAGCCGAGTGTGTTGACAACGTCCGACGATAAAAAGTATTAGGCTAAAAGGACAGGCGGCTTAAGCCAGCAGCGGGCCGTTTGGCAACTACACACTAGTGTGCAAGCACACGCACACACACACAGATAGGCGTGGGTGTGTGTGTGTGTGTGGAAAAGTTTGTGCGGCAGGCGCGTAATGAATTTTTAAAAATGTGCCGCAGCGTGGCATAGCTTGCTTGTTTTGCCTAAAAGCGTGCTACACGTTTTATGTGCGCTCGCTGCTTGTTAGATTTGTGGCCAGGGGAATTGTGAACAACAGCAACAACAACAACAGCAACAACATAACAACAATAGCAACATCCAGCAGACCACTCGACAAGCGAGCAAAACAAACGGAGCTCGTGGGAGCTTAGCCTAAAAGCAAATGCCAGGATTATATATGCTTATTGTTATTGCTCTGCATAGTTGCTATAGTTGTTGTTGTTGTTGTTGTTGCTGTCGCTGTCCGGTTTATTATAAATTAATAGGCAGCAATAAATGCATTCATACTTACATCACAATACGAAGAGGATATATTTTGCAAATTCAAACGGAATACACGATCCCTGCGAATAGAATAGGATTTGGTTTATAGCTTGGCCAGCATTTAAGCATTTCGGTATAGGATACTTACATGGCGCCCACATACAATGAGTCGCGCTCCTCACTCAAGTGGAACGTGCGATAGTAGAGCTTGCCGCATGTGAATTCGCGCACATGATCTGCAAAGGGAAAGAAAAAATATACACATTTTTATATTATATATATATATATTTTATTGTAAATAGTTAGCATAGTTTATTCTTTCGTTCAATATTTAGACAACAAATTTTCTTAAATGGGTGGGCCACGCCCCCTGCTCTCAGCTCCAACTACCAATTGCAATTTGAGTCCAAGTCGGAGTCAGAGTTGAACTCCGAGTCCGGCACAAATGAGCGCCTGTCAACAAAGTTTATGCAGAGACATTGACAAAACGCAAACACAGTCCAGTCCAGTCCGAGAATGTGAAGGGGGCAGGGTGTCTGCTCTATGGCACAAAGGACACACACACACACGGACAGAGCAAAGGAGCTGACTGGCGGGCGCCCTGTGTGTGTGAGATATCCCATTTCAATCAAATGACATTTTGACATTTCTCTCTTTGCTGGACACTATCGCCGGCGCGTCGGCAAATGTAGCCAAAGTGCAAGCTTTAAATGTTGTTTATTTACTTTTAACTTTGGCCAACACAAATACGCTGCACACACACACACACACACACACACAGAGAGACTTGCTTAGATAGCGAAATGTTGTAAGCAGTGCGTAAAAGGCAAAGCACTGCACTCTTACTCTCTCTCCATCTCACTCTCTCTCTCTTTCTCTCTCTCTCTCTCTCGCTGCGAAAGTAACTTAATATTTTTATTTCAATTTACAAAACTTTGATCAACTTTTAACGGTGCACGTTACCATTAAACTTTAAGTTAAAAGTGTTAAATCTGTAAAAGTTGCTCATATGTGAAGCAAAGTCAACTAAAATGTGCATCAACTTAAAAAAAATAAAATAAAATAAAATTGAAACAAATTTAATGAATTTAAGGAAAACTTTGGGTTTTGTTGTAATTAAAATTGTAAAATAAATTATTACAAATATTATAAGAAAAATGTGCTATAGAGTTAAGGACAAAAGCTGCTATAAAATTTATTTATAAAAAAATAAACAAATAAATAAAAAAAAAAAAAATAAATAAATAATAAAAAAAAAATACATAAAATATATAATAAAAATATATTATATTATACATTAAAATTTGTACATTGTATAATATAATTTATAATATTATTTGTAGTATATTTTTATTTAAAATTAAATTAAAGTTTATTTTGTAATAAAATAAAATATTTTTATAAACATATTATACATTGTATTATATATAATAATATTTTTTGTTTAATAAATATTTTATATAATAAATAATACAAATTAATTTTGTACATTTTTTCCTCTTTTCTATAATGATTATTATTATTTTTTTTGTATAGTTATTTCATAAGTTTGGAATACCAACAAATTGAAAATTTAAATATAATATTACAACTTATTTCATATAATTATATATACTAAATTAAAGCTTTTATAAATATTAAATAACTTATTTCATATAATTACATATACTAAATTAAAGTTTATATAAATATTAAATAACTTATTTCATATAATTATATATACTAAATTAAAGTTTTTATATATATTAAATAACTTATTTCATATAATTACATACACTTAATTAAAGTTTCTATAAATATTAAATATTTGTATTATATATAAAAAATAACAATATAATAAAATTTTTGGTTTAACAAACATTTTCTATAAAAAAAATTAATTTTGTAGATTTTTAACCATTTTTTTTTTTTTTCAATTATTTCATAAATTTTGCACACCAACAAATTCCAAATTTAAATATATTATATTATTTCAACTTATTTCGTTGACTTTAATTAACAATTTGGAAAAAGCTAATCAATAAATTGTTTATAAATTGTTGGCAACAATTTCATATTTCGAACGGCGACGATTATTTGTATGTAATCATGTTTTCATGTAAGCAAACATGTATGTGTGTGTTTGTTTATTTGTGTGCGTGTGTGTGTGTATATACACATACTTATCATGTTAATTTCATCGACGACGCGTTGTCTGCGCGTTGTTTGTACTTTGGATGAGTGTGAGAGAGAGAGAGAGGGAGAGAGGGAGACAGATTGAAAGCGAGGCGCAAAGCGCTGAGCACGCATTTACTTAATTAAACTAATTAATATTTGCTTAGACTGCCTGATGTGCTAGTCACACAGACAGACACACACACACACACACACACACACACACACACACACATACACATACACATACAATGTACTTTAATGCGCCTGTCAGCCAGTAAACTCTCAACTTCAATATCATGTCCAATTAATTTGCCGACACTTCTTACAATTATGCGCTTTCAGCTGCACCTCTTGTTAGTGTTGTTATTATTGTTGTTGTTGTTGTTGTTCATATCTGTATGTGCGATGCGAACAAATTGTCAGCTGTCGCACGAATTGCATATGTATTTGAATAAATTGCATTTCCCATTAAACTGTCAACCGCAGCCCATTAAACAATATGAACAAAAAAAGTGCTTTAAAATTGCCAAAATAAATAAAAAATATTTATTTAATAAGACAAAAATCTCTGCTATATATAGACAAATGATAAATGCATATATCTATGAATATATCTTCGTTTGTTCGATTGTAAAATTAGTAAAACAACAGAATCTGTAAGCCAAAAAGAGTTTTCAAATGCATTTTCCTATTATTAAGTTTCAGGCTATGCATTGAACTGTCAGTTAGTCAATCATATCATATATACATATATGCATGTGTGTGTGTGTGTGTTTGGCTAACTGGCAAATGCAAATGACTCGTTCCACTGACATTGTACCGCCCGGCTGCACGCCGTTTCCTGCTGCAGCTATTTGTGATTTCCGATTTAAAGAACATTTTGGACAAAAGCAAACACTGAAGCTTTTCCAGCAGCGTCAATAAAGGCAAACAAAAAAAAAAAAAAAAAAAAAAAAGAGAAAGAGAAAGAAAAAAGGAAAAGCGTAGCGAAGCAAAGGCAAAAGCCAGCTGCGTCTTTTGTTTGCCAACGGGAAAAAAACAGCTACAACAACAGGAACTACAAGCAGCACTGGCGACAATACATATGCATGTATGTTAGGCTTTCTCTCTCTCTCTCCCTCACACTCTCTCTCCCTCTGTGCTTTTGCATATATTCGGGTAAATGTCCTTGCCAAACCGGAAGTCGACTTGTATACGCTTGAATTGTTATTGTGCCCATACCTCTCGCACGCTCTCTACTCGCATTTTGTTTGCCGCTCGCTGTCGAACTTTTTCCGCATTCTGCAAAATTTTTTTTTTCTCTGAATACTTTTTATATATATATTTTTTTGTTTCCTTTAGTTGTTGGCCACTTTTACATTTATATATATATTTTTTTTCTTTTTTTTTTGGAGTATCTTTAAGTCTATGGTTTTTAAATCTTTAAATTGCAGAGCTTTGTGCAGCTTAAGTGAAATGAAATAAGCGATAATAATACGGTAAAATTTTCAGAATATATATAATATATAGTTTCTATGCTAGCATTGCATTTGGTAAATTTAACACAGTTTCTGTTTTGATATATAAATTGAATTAATTAAATTAATTGATTGATTGAGTTTGTTTTCTTCTATTTGAGCAGAGATTTTGTTTCTCTCTAATTAAATGGGGTTTGACACCTGACATGCGGTTTATTGTGTTAATTGAATTAAATTCAAGCAATTTCTCTACTTTAGTTTACTTAATTCCAAAAACAACATTGCCACAAAATCATTTAACATACATATGCACATACATATTAATTGGCTGTCGCAATATTGTCAAGATTTGTAGTCAAATTTATGCCGTAATATTTTATGAGCCACGCCCCGCCGATTAGGGCTACGCACAGCTTCTGCTCAAACGATCTGCGGCATATTTACGATGGCCAATTGCCACAAAACATATTCGCTAGTTCCATTTGCTAGTCTACAATTGCCTCGCACAGCATTCAGAACGAAGAGTACGAAGTCTATAAAAATATTACGCATACGGCCATAAAAGGCTCCAGAAACATGCAGAGCGGCGACAGCATAAATTGTTATGAGTCTTCCGGAATTGCCAACGGCTGTCTGACTGTCTGGCTGTCTCCTGCTTCGATGCCTACTCCTGCTCCTAACGCTCGCTGTGAATGCTAATAAATTGCAAATTGAACGGAAGCTAATCGCAGGCATATTGTTGAGGACATCGGAAGGTCGCCAAAACTTTCGACTAAAACATATGGAGTGTGCAAGTGGGCGTGGCTGCTGCAGCTGCAGGTGCAACTGTCAATCAGGGAGGGGCACAAATCCACACACATTAAGCCAAAAAGCAGTCGTAAATGTCGTCGAGGGAGGGGGGAGGTACGTCGCCTTTATTTGCTTTTAATCCAAGTCCAATCAAAATCAAATTGCATTTACGAGCTGAGCTGCCTTTCAAAGCGCACAATTTTTATGGCAGCCAAACATTTCGCTTTTCCGCTCTACACTCTAAACGAAATGAAAATGCTTTTGAGATTTTCGGCTGGCTTCACTTGTTCTTTCTTCTTCTTATTTTATTATGGACATACAGTGCTTACCGACAACGTACATATGCGTTGGGTATTTATGACTCTATATATGTCAATAATTTTTATGCGCTTCATAAATATGCGTACGTCTTTACGACCAGGACCCGGCCTCGCCTCGCCCCGCCTCGCCCTCGCCTGGCAGTCAAATCAATTTCTATAGCTACCCTCGAGAGTCGAGTGAAATGTCATTTTGAAAAACGTTATTATCGAATCAAATACAACAAGAATAATGAGACTCAAATGCAGTAAACATATTGCAAATTTGTCTTCTGCACCGCAGGCCAACATGTCACACACAGAGAGAGAGAGAGAGAGAGAGAGAGAGACTAGCCATGGCAGCCTTTGGTGACAGGCGAGTTTCCTTTGAAATGTTACTCTTGCATAGGGTTCACTTCTAAAAGGGGTTTCATAGATGCCACAAGCAGTCGCTAGCCAAAACCTTTGATGACGGTTATCAAAAAGGATCTTATGAAATTTATTTCTTATAGTTACCACACACACACACTCTCTCTCTCTCTCTCTCTCTTTCTCTCTCTCTGTCTCTCTGTGTATAATTAGATAGGCAAATATTATTTGACATTTAAATTAAGTTTGACTTGCAAATAAATATAAATAATATTTAATATATCAAGGGAAATATTTAGTATTCTAAACAACATCTCCAATACTCACGTCAAGCACTTTATAACGAATCGTTAATCGAAGCCTCGACTTAAGTTTCATGTGCAAGAAAATCCCATTTGATATAAGAAAGAAAAAGTCATAAAATATGCATATAAAATTTAAAAATACTTCTCCAAAGCTGTTAAATTAAGCTCTGCTCTAAATATTTTATGCCTGCCCAATAAACAGTATGCAGCCCTCAGATTTATGGCACATTCGTGAGTTATATAAGTTTTATTTAGATTGTGACAAATTTGCTGAAACTTCATTTAAATCAGTTTTCAAACAGAATTTCAGCTGCTAATTAAAGTTCTCGAAGAATTGTTTCTCATTTGTCATTCTCTGCAGAGATTTCGAGTCTCTCTAATCTCTGTTGACTGCATGCATGCGATGCGTATGTAAATTTCCCATTATTTTGCTGGCTAATTATGAGCAGCAATGGCTTCCTCTTTTCAGCGTTGCTTGTCGTCAACTCTTTCTCACTCTTGTGTGTGTGTGTGTGTTTGTGTGTGTGTACACTACGTCAGCATAAAGCACTCGAAAACTGTCTAGACGTCTGATGTCTAGGCGTGTTGTTATCCACACTTGTGCGCTGATTCGTGGCCTGCGGCCCCAGTGGATCAACTTGCCAGTTGCCAGTTGCCAGTTGCCAGTTGCCATTCACAATTTACACCAGCTGCAGCAGACAGCAAAAGGAGCGACCACATTCAAGTGGTTGCCATTTCATTTGCCGAGAAATTGCATATAACAATAATTAAAACTCTGCAACGACTTGACTTTATATCTCTACCATCGCACCTACATTTATTTGGGCTGGCAAAAATAGAGCTTAAAATTTAACTCAACTGCAGGGTATCAACTCGTTTATCACTAGAAAAAGAAATCATTATAATCTTCTACCCATATATAAACAGAAGTATTTACTTGTAAACATTTAACTCTATTCAATAATCTTCACCTCATTGAACTTCTCTTTCGACTCTTCATCCAACATCTACATCTATTTTCCCCTTTGGCATTGCCCCCATCATTGAACTTGAATACTTAAATAGCTGATCTTTAAGATCTGATGTTCTCTGCTCTTGAGTGAGCATCAAATTTCGCATAAATATTGCAAATGTAGTGCATTAAAGCTGCAGTCGAGTCAGAGTGCGAAACATTTTCAACTTTATTTAGTACATTTTATGTGAGATGAAGATGGAGAGTGGGAGGTGGGGAGGGCAGTGGAGTAGCGACAGTTGCGGGCAGTTGCAGCAGTAGTAGTTGAGTTCATTTTGTTGCCAAATAGCAAATGCAAAAACAGTACTCATAAAAAGCAGCAGCATCAACAGCAACAAAAAGGAGCTGAAAGCGCCTGGCATTTATGCGCTTTGCTGCTGGCAGGACACTGAGTGGAACAGGTCTGCTAACCGCCGCACCCCGCCTCCCTCTCTCTACCTACTGCCGAAAAGCAGGCAACAAAAACGCAACAAATGCGGCAACCGTTTCATTTTTGGTGTTTTGCGAGCTTTGGCAATGGCAACTTCATTTGATGAGCCTGCAGCATGGATCCCAGACCCAGAAGCCCGTTGTGCTGCTAGAGTCATGGAGCACATGTGTGCAGGTTTTTGTGGCCTGGCCTGGGTCTGGCTTCCCTGAATGTGTGTCCATTTGGAGCGCCATAAACGAGGACAAGCCATTTAAAGTTTTTTGTTGCAGCAGCTAAGCTGCACGAGGACAACTCTAGAACTTCAGCTCCTCCTGCTCCTGCTCCTCCTCCTGCTCCTCATCAGCAGCAGCAACTACCTTCAGTCAAGGGTATATATAAACATTTTGCGGTGCGCTTAATTTCGCATGCATTCGCCGAGTGGCAAAATGAGGCAGCCAAATGAGCACTTAAGAGGTAAACAGAAACCGAATGCGGCTAACGTCTGTGTGCGTGTGTGTGTGCTGCCTAAATGCGACTCTTGCATAATTAAGCGCAACTACAGTGAACACTCTTGAGATGACAACAAACGAGCCTCAATTTGATTAACAATGCAAACTGACTTCGACTCACGTTGCCATTGCTCAAATCAATTATGTCGTAATGCAATTCAATTAAAGTGGCCAAAACTAGATGTAGATGTATGTATGTATGTAAGTACATATATTTATAACGATTCTCTGTCAAAATTACAAATGCAAATTAACATTAAGTGACTTGTTTGGCCTGTCTCTGTTCGCATTGTGTAATTACTTGCACAAATTTCATTTAGGCATTTAGTTTAAATAATTGAGTTATACTAACGACACACACACACACACACACACATTGACAAGCTCTGCATTGATTGCATTTTACATTACATAATTCCATGTTGCATGCCACTTCAATTTGTTGCAATTCTAATGAACTGTAATATGTTTAATAGTTTTCTATTCCTCCTCCCCCTCCTCCTCCTTCTCTTGACTGCTCTGCTGATAAACCCCATTCATTTCCTCTTCCATTCACTTTAATCAGCCGCAAGCGGAATCCGCCCACGCTCTAGCTCTGCGAGTTTATCAATCAAATGTTATAAAACTTTGGCAAGCGCATTCATTCTAAAAACTTTGCAGCTTAATGATTTGTAAATATGAAGAAAGAACAGATGAAGAGAGCCGAAAGTCGACAGCGAAATACTCTTTCGAATGAAGGGAAAATTAAATGGAATTTTAGAGAGAAATAAATATAGAAAGTGAGACTAAACTTTATTAATTGCATATTTAAATTTAAATAAATTTATGTATATTTTTCATAAATGATTTATATAATCTTTATGGCTTTAGTTTCTAGTTTTGTCTTTTACATAGCTGACATAGTTGAGCTGGCCACACTCGCAGTAATTCACGATGCGCAATGACAATGAACTGTTGAGCTGTTGCAAGGAAGTTGCTGGCAAGTATGCAGCAAGTGGCAAGCGGCAAGCAGCAAGTGGCAAGTGGCAAGTAGTTGAAGTACTAGTTGCAACTACTTATTTCGCTCATAAATTCTGTAGCAAAGTTGTTGCTGGAGACGTGATTTTGCTGTCGCTTAAAACTTGGACATAGAAACTTGAAAGTGCGCACTTTTAATGATGACTTCTCTCTGTGTGTATGTGTGTGTGTGTGTGTGTGTGTGTGTGGCAGCATCGCGAGCAGCTAACATTATTAATTCTTGCGAGCGCAGGTGTTGAGATTGGAACTCAATTTGGTGAGCTTTATTGCAAACTTGGCGTTAACACACTTTGGGCCGGCCGGAAAACAGCAAAGAGGCTGATCAAAGTGAAACTGGGACACACACAGAAAAGAGAGAGAGAGAGAGAGAGTGGGAGAGAGGGAGACACACACACACATACAGTTGGTGTTACCTCTGACTACCTCGACCACTGCCAACAGATTTTCTGCTGTGCGTTCTCAGCTTTTGAGCTAACAGCTTTTGACATTGCATTAACGCCAGTTGGGAACGCGTCGCTGCTCTGCCAGCTTGTCAGCCACAACAACAGCAACAACAACAGTAACAACAGCAACAATCGGTGTCAGGATGCGGGGCAACGCCTGCACAGTTCGTTACTCAATTTGCGGCAAGAAACTTTCATTATGTGCCCTGCCTAACATGTGGATTCTCATAAAAGTCGACCCCGAGTCAAACATACGACACACACACACAGACCAATACACACACACACACACACGCATACACATACACAGGCCTTCAGCACTTAAATGAAAACGTGTCACTGAGTTTTAATTGCGCGAGCATCAACACAAACACAAATACAAATACAGCTCTGCACGTACACTAAACACATACACACACATATATAGAACATTCTTCTTATTGTTGTTGTTGTTGTTGGTTTTATGTAAGTTTTGTGCGTGGTCAGTGTTTGGATAACGCCTACGTTGTTCAGCTTATCATTACACTCATTTTATGGGTCAAGCATTCGAGACACAGTTTGAAATGCGCACATACAGTGCAGTGCATGTCAAACTGTTTGATTTAACATAATATAGTTGATTGTAATTGTGTTTTAAATACCCTGAGCTGATGTGAAAATGTTATTGTCTACATTTTTGAATTATGAATTATTATATTTTGACTTGCAACGAATGTTTTTTTTTTTAATGCCTAATTTATATGCCAAATATAAGTATAGAATTTTATTATATAAAAAAATAAATGAATAAAAAATATATAAAATTAGATATAATAACTAGATGAATTATATTATATTTTCTTTTTTTAATTTATTATTTTTTTAAATTTATTATTATTATTAAATTTATTATTATATTTAAAAACAAATAATAATATAAAATAAATTATAAAATTAGATAAAATAACTAGTTGAATTATATTATATTTTATTTTATTTTTATTTATTTTTTTAATTTGTTAAATTATTATTTTTTTAAATTTATTATTATATTAAAAAATATTTAAAAAAATATAAGAAATTGAATTATAATTTATTTTATTGTATTAAATTTTTATTATTATATTAAAATAAAATTCGGAATAAAATAAAAAAATTGATAAAATTAGATCAAATAACTATATGAATTATATATATAAAATATATATATATATATATATTTTTTTTATTGCTGCATATAAAAATATAATTTTAAAAATACATACATATATTATAAATGTTTTATATTGTATTTAAATATATATATTACTATTAAATATTCTTTCAATAATATTTAGATTCAGTTTACGATATTTAATGTGTTAGCCAACACTGTTTAAGTTGAAAACCAGATAGTTCTAGTGATAATCTATATATTTATGTATACTCTGGAGATGAAAACCGAGCTCAGGTGCCATTATCAGCTAGCTACCTGGGCAACACCTTTCTGCCCCTATTTGTCGGCTACCTAATGAAGTCATTCTAATAATAATGAACAACTTGAGGGCGTGGCAGTGCTGAAAAGGCAATGTACAGAAACAAAAGGGCAACAGGCAGATGACAGGCCGAGGAAACTATCTCTCTCTCTCTCTCTCCCTCTTACACTTTATCTCTGGCGAGACAGAGGCGAGGAGTTTAAAAATAAAAATGCGAAGCATCTGCCACAGCTCTGAGTCAACACAAATGAACTGACGAAATGAAATGTGGCATTTCACATGGAAGCGAGGCAGCCGAGGTGCAACGGCGCGTAACGTGGAAAATAGGTTTGGGACAAAGGGACATTGGTATTGGCATAAATTCTGATCTAGCTCGAATGCAATTAATTTCCTTAAATCAATAAAAATAACAATTTTTCATTGCATGTGAATGGACAGAAAAAAAAAAAACGAACTAACGAACCAAAAAGCGAGACAGAAACTTTATTTGGCCATGAAAATTTATAGTTGACATTTTATGTTATATAGTTTAAGCTTTTTGTGGCTTTGCTTCTAATTTATGGCTTAAAACACGACCAACAAACTAAATATTTAGCCACACCAATACACAAACACACACACAGGCTGCTGCATACACTGAGCGGAAAATTGTATAAATTTGGCTTGAGTATTTTGATATTAATTGAATTTAACGGAATTTTCAAAGTGCCCTTCTATGCCCCCTGGCTAAAGAAATTCATATTGATAGACAATTAGATTTGCAGCATCGAATAACAAATATATTATAATATATATATTTATTTATTTTATTTTATTTTATTTTTTATTTTTTTTTTTAAAGAAATGTAACAAGTAAGAGTTCTCTAGGTTGACTAGAAGTTGCTGTTCTCTCTCTCTCTCTCTCTCTCTTTATCTAGAGATATATATAATATAATAACGGAGTACAGGAAATTTCTAAATTTTCCATAATTTATATATGTATATTCCTCTTAAATCAAAGCGACTTTTAATCTACATCATCTAATATTAATTTCTTCTACTCTCTCAATTACTTTCCATTATCTCTTTGATTAAACTAGATACTTTTTATGTGTCTTATCTGCAGCCAACTGTAATAGACTTTATTTCAACATAAGCTGCTTGTAAACTTGGCTTACATAAAGTTAAGTAGCTAACACTTAATATGACCAGGTCATATTTTTTTTTTTTATGTTTTTGTTTTTGCCTGTGTATTTGAGTATCTAAAGCAGCTGCTGCAATGTTGTTGTTATTTTTGTTATTTTTTTATAGTAGTTTTTAAGGAAGCTGGCAACGTCGTGGCATATGGATGCAGGATACTCTGGTGGCATGGTGCACGGCGTACGGTGCACGGCGTACGGCGTACGGACACCTATGCATTCTATATTTAAAAGTATGCGCAAACAACTTGAGCGTTTCCTTAATCGCCTCACGTTTCGGCTACAAGTGCTTAGCCGGCGAGTTTACTACAATATGCGTCAACAACAACAACAACAACTACATCAACAGCGACAACTACATCACTTCATTGTTGTTGTTGCTGGTGTTTGCTCGTTGCTTTCGTTTTAGACGGCACGTGAACTTTTATGCTGCGGTTGTTGCTAACACTGCCAGCAGCACAGTGTTGCACACACACACACAGACACACACACACATGAACGTTAATACAGATACAATAGCCGCCCATTGGCCCCCATTGGGCAGCATCTTTGAACGTGAACTATTAGAAAATGTTTACTGGACATGTACATGCAACATGAACCTGCCACCGGCACTGGCCATGTTTTCTTGTCCTCGTGGCATGCAGCAACAGCAACAACAACAAATTTGTTGCCAAGCATGAGGCAAGAAATTTTAAAAGACTTTTTTTTTGCCAACAACAGCATAAAAATAAAAAAAAAAAACAAAAAACAAAAAAATGGTGCCAATCAACTGTTCATAGAAAACAGTTTCGAGACCATTTAAATATGTGGCAACTGCAGTGGAAATATCCAATAAGAAAACTATGAGAATCGATTGGAATTGCTGAATTATGCAATTAATATGAGAGAGAAAGAGAGAGAGAGAGAGAGAGAGAGAGAGATAAAGAGATTGAAAGATAGAAGAGAACAATTTTTATAGATATTAAAGAGATAAAGAACTGTTCTTAAAATTTGTAGTTCATAATAAAAGATCATTAAGATGATCATTTAGTCATAATAATGATAATGAAAATAAAACTAATCATATTTTACTGATGAGCTAAGCATTGAAGATAATCAAGCGAAACATACAAAAGATCTATAAGTAAAATAAAAGTATAAACCAAAATAAAAGATAATCAACAGAAACATATTCATAAATACAATCTATTATTTACCATAAAATAAAAGCTAATAAAAATCATTCATTTTTGATAATTTTCATGTTTTTATGGCAAATTGCCTTTTTAAATTATCTTTCGGTTTCCCACACTTACAGATGTGTAGAAATATTGTAAAATTTATGGTAAAATTCAATTTGGTCTAAAATTTGATTAATGAAGCGATTTGTAGACTTTTGGTTTCTCGTGCCGCATAGACAAAGTTTTCAGTTTTGGTTAATGCAAATGACTCAATAAAGCACCTGGAAGCAAATCATACATAATTTAACCGGTTTTTCAATCAGGTGGTTAAGCTTTTTTTTTTTCTGTCTTTGTCTGAATGAAATTATGGAACGAGCCAAGAGAAATATGAATTCAACTCGTGGCGAAACTTGATCTGGGGCTTTTGAACTTTACGCAGCGGTTTTATTATTGCAAATACATTTTTTTTTTTAATAAACAAAAAGTATGTATAAACTATTAATAATTGCAGCTAGTTGAAATTTATTTTATGTATTTACTTGGGCATTTGCACAAAGCTGCAAAAATGCATTTTTTCTTTCTTGTTGTATTTTTCATTTTGTATGAATAACAATTGGAAGCGATATTAATATGCAAATGTTGTTGATGCTGCAGAAATGATATAAAAAAATATATATATTTAATAAATAAAAATGAACAATGGCAATGTTTAAAAAGAGCTCACGCTCAATAATGACAAAAACGTAAGATAAATAACAAAAGCAATATTGTGGCAAATAAATTACAATTACTTTTTATTGAATATATATTTTTTTTAATCGATTTTTTTTTCTGTAGTTTGCGTGTAAATTGAAAAATAATATGAATGCACAGAGTGCAGATTAAATATTATTTATGCTATTTTAAAAATGCTCTCAAGCGCATTGCTCATAAATAAACAATTAAGAATTAGCAAAACTTCGGGCAGACAATTACGATTAATCTGCAGCCACAAATCAGGCAAATACCGTTTAAATGTTATCGCCAGTCAATAACTTGAGCGTTAATTGCATAACTGTATAATCGAAATTAGTTTAGTTTACCTCGCTTGTGCCGCCCATAGCTCGACGGCTCGTTGGAGGCGCAACAGGGCTGCTCGTAGTAGAAGTTCCATGTGTTCTCATAGTCGCCAGCAATTTGTTGGGCTACGCATGCCAGCAGCAGCAGCGCCAGCAAAGGAATCAATTGCGCTTGCATTCTGGTTTACTCTCTCTCTTTTTTTTGGGGTGTGGGCACACTGGGCTGCCCAAACCTCAATTGGATTATTACTCTCTTTTTTATTGCCTGCCTACAGACACACACACATACACGCGAGGAAAAGAGAGGGGTAGAGTTTGTTGATCCAACTGGCGACCGCTGGCAATTTACTCGCCAAGCCGCGCACAGGGAAAAAAAAGTCCTTTTAAATAACTGTTAACACATTTAAGTTGTATTATTTTGAATGTTCGCGAAATATTTTTACACTTGCATTGCAATTTCGATGAAATTGATTTTGCAGCAACAATTGCAGCAGCAGCAGTAGCAAATGGATTTTAAATAAATTTCTTTTCACTGTGTCCAGCTTCAATTTCGTTTTGATTAATTATAAATGCAGGCACACACATTCACACATACACATATAGTTTGCATTTTTACAGTTTGGCGCGTTGGTGTGCATTCAATTTTCGAGGCATTTAGCACTCAGCAATTGATAATAAAAGGAATAAAAGAAGGTACACAAAATAAAATATTTAACAGGCGACAAACTGGTTTCAGCTCTGGTACCCACGCATCTGCAGCAACAACAACTGCGACTACAAAGAGTAGGCCGACAAATTCTTCAACATTTCCGCCAAGCGATCGGACCAGTGCGAGCGAGAGAGCGCAACATGTGTGAGAGCGGTGTAACATACAAACACAAGCTGCTCAGCAACAAGGTTGCCAGAGCGTCGGCGCACGGCGTTTTATTTTATTTTGTTATTTTTATTTTGTAGATTATGGAAAACAAAAAAGTATTAATCTTATATCGTATATCGAACGCACTCGGCAATTAAACAATTAATTAATATTTTATCAACGGATCCATTTCATTTAAAAACATCTGTGTCGTGTGTGCCACACAATTTATGGCTCTGTCAGCCTCAGATTTACTTGCACTTAATGCAAGATACATATATATACACATTAACATATGTGTGTGTATAACAGCGTGACCGAATATGGTATTTTAAATACCTTTTGGTATTTTATAAGCTCTGATTTTGCTCAAAAGTATTTTAATGGTATATAGGTATTTAGTAGCATTTTTCTTAGATTTTATGGTATTAAATGGTATTTTCGGTTTGGTCACACTTTAAGACTTAATGAATCGAATGCTTAATGCTTAAGACTTGTTTAATTTTAAAACAAATAAATAGAAAACATGAGCAATAAGCAAAAATATAGAGCTGAGTGGGAGACTATGCCGGAAAATGCAAAATGGCTGAGCAGGAGCGCAAAAAACATGGATGCGCACTGCAAAGCGTGCCAGACAGACATTTTGAGTAGGCTGGCGTCACTTAAGCAGCACGCGGCTACACAAAAACATAAAGATAATATGAAATATAAATATAAAAATGAATATGCTTTTAAATTATATGTAAATAATAACTATTCTATTTTCAGATTCAATCGTTTTTTAGAGAGTCGGACAACACTCTAGCTAACTCTATCAAAAAGGCAGAAATTATGTTTGCTGCAGCGATTGCTGAACACAACATATCAATGAGAGCAATGGACCATATTAGCGATATGATCAAGCATGCGTTTCCCGATATTGCCATTGCGCAAGGGTTTTACTGCAAACGCACCACGCTTCGCTTACGTACAATGTACTGGCACCTGTGATGAAGGAGCAACTGATCTCTAGCATCTTAAGAGAAACTAACAAGACTGAACAAAGAATTTCCTTTATTATTTTATTTTAAGAAAATGTTACAAAATGAATTGTAAGCATTTAATTAATTTTAAGACTTTAAATATATATTGGAATATGGAATGCATATTGTTCTAGTTTTATGTTGGACTGAAATATTATTAATTTTTTAAAATGAAATAAACAAGAATCATTTTTTGCAATGGGAAAACCCTTATTTTTTCTATATATAATAAGTCAGTTATTACTTTTACATATAATTTGAATTTCCAGACGATTTATTTGTTATGGTATTTATAGTGGTATTTTGTAAAATATGAAATAGTATTTTATAGTATATTTTTGAGACCAAATTGGTATTTCTCGTTTGGTCCGACGCGGTCACGCTGGTGTATAAGTGCAAAGAGACACACGCGCATACATAGGTCAAGATGTATACACACTGCTGCTGGAACGGCTTAACGAAAAATCGAATGCAATGTATAAAAATATTATTTTCAATTTGTTTTATATATGTATTTCACTTTAAATTTTTATTGTTTACGCGATTGTATTACAATTGGTCAGCGGCCGACTGCAATTTTTTTATAACACAAATTCACAATAAAGAAAACCAAACAAAGATGAACGCGCAAACTTCACAAACAGACAACAACAAGATCACTGGTTGCGTCGCTGCCGAGTGTGACCGAGCGCACGAAAGAGAATAATGTGCATTTTAATGTGAGCTCATACTGCACACAAAAATATACTAGACTATTTCAATTATGCAGCGGACAAAACCTAATTGATACTTCAAACTGCTTCAAATCAAATTAATTTTATTCAACATTTTTCAATATTGGCATTTATATCGAAATAGTTTTATATTTGGCAATTGCAAACCGGATTTTATTCGAAATGTGCTACTCTGCTATGGGATGGCACTTGTCAATTAATTATACATTTTTCAAATTCCACATTCAAATGGTTTTGACTGGAAATGTTGTTTTGTACATAGTATTATTCATTTGAAACAATTTTGAATTTAGCTTGTGTGCTTTGAATGTGAATTTATTATTCATTTGCTAAACGCATTGATTCTCGGAATTTGCCGCAGAGCTTTTTCGCTTGGTATTTGTTGGGTTTCCTTTGCTCGATTTGCGGCATCTGGCCACATTTGGAAAGCCCAACGGCAACAGAATGCGGCCGAGCCGGCCAGCGCATAATTCCCAGACGGGGTGGCCCATCGGAATGTTGCGGGACACCTTTCACAGAATCTCAGCTTGGAGCGCTGGGGTGGAGTGAAACAACTGCAGGGAGAACAAAGGGCTACTCTGTAGCTATTAGCTGTAGCTATTCTAACACGTTTGCTAGACGACAAAATTGTTTCAAAACGTAGAGAAGTATGCAAAAATTGCAGCACGCGTCGTCGTCTGGTTGATTTTCCCATTGCATTTGCAGTTTCAATTTTGGAATGCAAACTCGTGCGGAAGTAGTTTGTTTGTGTGCGTGTGTGTGTGTACATGTGAGACTGGGCAATTTTAAAGCGCCTGTATTGTCATCTCTCTTGCTCAGTCTCTGTCTGTGTGTGCTTAATGCTCGGCGCTCAGAATGTGATTATTTTAAATGCTGCCGACGACGCCGGCGACATAACAATTTTGAGTGCAGCTCAAAATAAAAGTCATTTTGTTAAGCAGACAAACGCACTCAAAGCGAAACCTGCTTCACCTGCACTCACAAACACCCACACAGTCAAAGGAATATATGTAAGTTGGGTTGTTGTCTGGTCTGCTGCTGAGGTTGCCAGACATCTGTAGATGCTCTCGTTGCTGCTCTGCTTTCCGTTGCATACCTTTGGGCGGCAATTAAAAACAGTTTGGCAGTCACAGTTGCTGCAATTGAATTTCTGCTTGAGCTTCAAAGTAAGCGAGTGCCGCTTGTTAAATAAGCAGCAGAGGAGGAAAATACAAATATATATATACATATATATTTAATTAAAAGCCAAGTCGTTTATGTTTTCATTTTCGCCAAGTGCCTCTTTCACGCTACGCGTGTGTGTTATTTAATACAATCTGCAATTGTCAATGGAACTAGCCTGACTGCTCTGTCACTCAGTCTGTCTTACTGTCGTTTTTTTGGATCTGTCTGTCTCTCTCTCGCACCGTCTGTCTGTCTGTTTGCCTGCTAATGAGTTTTTGCAGCATCGCCTCGCCTCATTATGCCGTATGCAATGTGCTTGCCTCTCGCTTACTCTTTTGCCATGATACTGTTGAACATTTTGATAAACACACACACACACATCCATGCACACACACACGCACACATCATTTCGAAAGCTGCTTTGATGTCATATCCCGTTTTCCCTTAAAAATCCCAACTTTTTTTTGGTGTTTTTTGGCAGCTTTTCAAGTGCAGCAATTTTCTGTGCTGCTTTGGCTGTTGTTGTTGCTGTCGTTGCTGTTGCTGTTGTCATCGTCATTTGTTTTCGCATACAGCAGCAAAATGTTTCTTTACACAATGTCAACTTTCAACAAAGGACTTTAATTAAGTCCTTAATGACAGCTTAATTTAGCGCACTTCTCGGGGCACACTTTGACACGTACCACAATACAATACAGGGACACATGCTCCACCCGCTATCTCTACGTCTCACTCTCGCTTACACACACACACTCTGCTTGTGACTCTGTGTGTTTGAGCATCTGTTTCCGTCTCTTTCTCGCTGCTCTGTTAGTTTCTTTGCCTAATTTACATGACCGTTTAATACCCTAAGCTGCTGAAATAGCATTTTGATGATATCAAATAAAAAAGAAAGCATAGAAAACTTGATGCTTGAGCAACAACAATGTTGTTTTGCTGTTGCTTTTGGTGTTGTTGTTATTGTTGTTGTTATGTTTGTTGTTCGCTGTGGTCACTCAAGCTGTCAGTGGCGAAAGCAACTTTTATGCATTACATAAAAGCAAAAAAAAAAAAAAAAAAAAAAACCAATCGTAGAAAGTTGCTCAAATAAACAAACTATATAAAAAACAACAACAACAAACAGAGAAGCAATAAAAACCATTTGTTGTGTTGTCGTTGTCCTTTGCTGGTTGCCAGTTGCTGTTGTTGTTGTTTTTGCTGTTTGTTGTTTGTTATTGTTGTGCCAAGTTGGCTTACTCAAGTTACTTACAAAGATTTCAATGCACTTTACTCCACAACTTGTTCGCGTACCAAAAAAAAAAGAGAGAGAAAACATAAAAAATATGGGAGATGGAAAACCTGAGCAGCAACAGGAAAACAACTAAGAGCTGCACAAGCGACTATGACCGACTGCGTAATACTCGCTCTTATGCTAACTTTTAAGCTTCTTCAATGGCTTTTCATTTTCATTCCTGTTTGTTAGTTGGTCAATCAGTTTGCAAATTGGTCAATCAGTCAATCATTCACGTATTCAATCATATAGTTTGTTCGTTCTATATCAATCAATATCCATTTAAACATATTTCAAATATTTTCATCATTCAGCTCTCTACTAGAATCCAATATACCCGCTTTGCACCCTACAAACGGGCATCAGCCGCAACAGCAACAACAAATTTGACTTCTGCAAACTGTCAGAGCAAGCAAATGGCACTAAATATTAAGTTTGCCTTTTGCAACTTGACCAAAAGGCAGAAGAAAACGTAAACTGCTTGGGCAGGACTCCAAAACTAATGAAAACCTTGTGTGCGTGTGTGTGTGTGTGTGTTCGTGTGTGTTGGCAAAGTTTTTGCCTTTTGGCTCGACCACAGAGTTTCTCATGAGCTAGCACAAGCCGTGCTCCATGCGGCACTTATTTCAAGTTCAATTAATTTTAAGTGCGGCGGCCATTGTATTGCACATGTTTGTTGTTGTTGCTTTAGTTGTTGCGGTTGGCCTGCCTGGCCGTTTGGTTCTTTGTTTGTTTGTTTGTTTACTTGGGGGCAGCGGACATGCAATGTCAGCGCCTATATTTATGCTATAAATAATGCAACATATTTTGCATAATGACAACTCTCGACTCTCGAAGCAAATAAACGCGCGTAGGCAGCACATAAATACATATATACATACATACGTATATACATATGTATATACAGTTAGATGAGAACCTTTTGTTATGCAACCGCAACGCAAAGTTTGGCTAATTGCATGCTGCACACACACACACATACACAGCTCTTCAAGAATATATGTATACCCTGTCCAAGTAGCTATTTAGGGTAGTTGTGCGCACATGCAATCCATCAAATTATCAACTATTGTATAAAGTTAAATATTACGCTCTCGTGTCTATAATTAGATAATATGTGTTTATGTTTTGTATTAAATATTCAGGCGACAATTGTGAGGGATAGGTAAATGGAAATAGAGGCAGAGAGTGAGAGGGTGAGAGAGTGGGAATAGTTGAAAGTAGGAGAATGGTGCGGAAGGTGGATAGAGACTGAAACGAAAAGGACAGAGCGAGAGAGACAGATAGAGTGGTGGATATAGCAACGCAGCGAGAGAGAGAGAGAGAGAGATAGAGTGGTGGAGATAGCAAGGCAGTGAGAGAGGGAGAGAGATAGATAGATTGTGAATTAAAGCTATTGATGGGAATAAAATAATGGGCGTTATAACAGAGGGAGAGAGATAGAGAGCGCAAAAGGCAGAGCGAGAGATAGATATGGTATCGAGAGAAAGAGAGAGAGAGAGAGAGAGAGAGAGAGAGAGAGAGAGAGAGAGAGCGATCAAGTGATATTTATGAATGTATGAATGACAGAAAGATGGAAAGCGGGAGAGACTTATATATATTGATGGGAATGTGCTAATAGAACAGTTGAATTCTATTCGCAGTTCTTTTAATGTATTTGCATATGAATAAAAATATTCGAGGTAAAGAATAACACTAGTATATCTCTCTCTCATTCAGTTTTACAATTTAATTGGATTTCGTATAAAAAAGATATGAAAGTGCTATAAACTCAATATTTAAAAAGAGAGAGAGAGAGAGAGAGAGCGAGAGAGAGACAGAGAGAGAGAGAGAGACAGAGACAGAGAGAGCAATCTCTGTAATTCGTTAATCGGCCTGCAGCTGCGCTTAATGCGCTTTGCAGAATAAACAAAAACAGGCCAAGAGAATTTTTTTACAAATTGTTGACAGAGCGAAGTAAGTAAAAAGCGGAAATTTATGTAGTTTGCGACGATTGTTTATATTTTTGTTGCCTTTCTGTTTCGGTTAAAGTTTAAAATTCATTTAGCATTCATTTGTATTTATTTATCCATAAGCTCTTCAATTTTTTTTTGTTTTTTTCTTTTTTTTGAATCTCTGCATAAATATTGGTTTAATTGGATGCGGATTTGCGGTGCCTTAAAGTTGCATGCGGAGTGACAGACAGCGCATGCACGCGACAAGGATTAATGTCAGACAACATGACATTTAACGCTGAAGGACTCTAGCACTCGGGCGGCCTATGTCAAGTCCAACTCCGACTCTGGCTCCGACTCCTGCTAGACACCGTCAAGTTCTGTACGGCGGTGCGACAGCGGCGATAACAACAAAAGTCAGCAGGCAAATCTTGTCTAGCTGCCGTCTAGAGTAACAAAGTGTACAAAGAAACAAGCAACAGACAGATATAGAGACAGAGAGAGACAGAGATAGAGACAAAGACAGAGACAGCGACAGCCAGACAGGAACTACGACTGACAGAGCCTAACCCGTACGTATCTAACAAAAGTTTCCTGCACTTTTCATTGCCATGCATGTATGTATGTGTGTGTGTGTGTATTTATGTGGTGCATAATTAAAAAAGCATTTGGGTGACGTGGTTCAACTACTTTCGGATTTATATTGTGTCAGTCAATGCAAATTCAGCAGACGGTGTAAAATTCGTTGCATTCGAAATGCGTCGCCAGCTGCCAGCTGCCAACGGCTGCAAGTAGTAGGGAAAGAGACAGAGAGAGAGAGAGAGAAACAAAACAGAAAAATAGAAAAGCGTCGCACACACCAACACAATTCTAAAGAATCAACAGACTAGAAGAAGTGTTGGCAAAACTTTCGTGCCATACAGCTGCCTGTTGATGCAATTTTTAGTGACGGAAAAGGCTGCAGGCTTCAGGCTGCAACAGCCGGTGCGAGAGCTGGGAGTATACTTAATTATAAAGAAAAAAAAAAATTATAATATATATATAAAATATTAAATATATGAAATATATAATAAAATATATTGCAATGCATTTAAATATTACAATACATTTAAAATAATAAGCAAAATTCATTTAAACTTAATAAACCAAAATTAAAAAAAAAGAAAAAAATAAATAAAAATAAAAAAAATTATATAAAAAAAAAAAAAATAAATAAATAAATAAAATAAAATATATATTTTCTTATTTTATTTTATATCGCAATACAATTTTGTACAAAGTAAAATAAATAATTACTGCACATTTTTTGTGTGAAATTGTTTATAGTGAAATTTTAAAAATTGTATAAAATTCAAATGATTTATAGTTATTTTTTTGAATATTCAAAAATGTATATTTACATTTATTTTTATTAAAATAATATTAGTATTATTATTATTATTTATTATATATATTATATATATTATTTAAATATTCATAAATAGACAACACATTTTAATCTATAAATAATTTATAACTTTCACTATAATACAAAATTAGCAATAATTATGTATTTCATTTTATAATAAATTGTATTGCGTTATTAGAATATGTATATATTTTTAAATTATAAATAAATTAAATATATTACTAATCAATATTAAGAAGAACTGAGGTAATCTCTGAATTTTCTCTAAGAGTGTTAGAAAAATAAATTAAAAATCAATTATTTAATATAAACAAGAAAGAAAAAAAAAAATTCACATAAAATAATAAAATGTAGATTATGAATAAATTAAAAAATAAAAATAAAATAAAATAAATATTGTATATTTCATTCATTTTATTTTCAAAGCAAAACAAAATATAAGAATATAATTGGAATTAATATTAAATAAAATTGTGCCGCAAGTAAAGCACAAAAGTCTTCAATATTTATTTATTTAACATTGTTTTGTTAATAGAAAATAATTATAATTAACTAAATCTATTGATTTCTATTTTATTTTTAGTATAACAAAAACTTTTGCGTCTTCACTTAAACTTTTAGCTCTTTTCTGATTTTTGTTTAATTATAAATTGGGAAAATAAATATTTGCACACACTCAAAACAAAGTTCGGCTAAGAGAATTGTTGTTGTTGTTGTTGCTGCTGCTCAAAGAGTTAACAGTTATTTGTGTTGTTGCTGTCTTTGGGGCTGTGCTTGTAGCTTGGAGCAGTATTTGCTTTGGGCCTGTCAGAGGCAGAGGCAGAGGCTATATATACCAATTTGGCACAAAGGCCAAAGGAGCTAAACAAATTTTAATGAATTTTAGTACATGTGGCACAACTAAAAGTGAAAAAAATATCAACCGAAGGCTAAAACCGAATATCAAAAGCTGCAGCGGTCGGTGGGTCGGTCGGTGGGCGTGGCTGTCATCTTTGCCAGAGCTCCCTCCATTTGTCACTTAAGCGCAGATGCCGCAGCCGATGCCACAGCCGTTGCGGCTGCTCAAAGGATTCGTCCAGCAGGACTCTCTGGGGTACGAGCTGAGCCAAAAGCCAAAGACCAACCGCACGCTAACAAGCTGGCTGGCAGCTTGACGGGGGACGCTCCCTCCTGCCTCCTGCAAAATTAGTTGGCGTTTTGACAGTGGGCGGGGGCGTGGCAGTGGCAGCAACTCTAGGTGCTGGGGTAATTGCAACAGCAGCAGCAACATCAGCAGCAACAGCTGAACTTGAAGCTGCGTAGCGAGCAGCACAGCTAGGCAGACGTGTGCATTGCATAGCAACAACAACAACAACAATAACAACAAGAGAGACACACACAGCAAAACAATTAACAGATTTCAATATGCAGACAGAGCAGGAGATGAGAGAGATCCTAGCCTAGCCTAGCCTAGCCTAGCCTAGAGACATCTGATGCATAAATCATCTGGCAGAATTTTAATTCCGAATGTCAAACTGACATAACAAAGGCGAAAGGCTTTCGCTTTAGAGCACGTTCTGCGTGCCGTTTTCTTGTCTCTTCGATTTTTGTTGCTGACATTTTGGTATTCAAATTGCCTCGTTTGATGACGATGCCGGCCAGGTTGCAACGTTAACAATTGTTGTTGTCGGTGCTCAGGAATAATAATTGAATTTCATAGTTTTTGCAGTGTGTAAAAAGTCAGCTGCCAAGAGATACACACACACACACACACACACACACACACATGTACAAAGTTGCCACAAACTGTCCGATTATTAATTTATCAATGTCGTCAGGCTTATTGAAATAGATTTCCGCTCTTGTGAGCCATTTGCATTTCCGTTTCCGTTGCGCAACAAGAGCTCCTCCTCGCTCACAAGCAAACAAACATGTCATGACTTGCATTTATGCAAATAACAAACACACACACACACACACACACACACACACACACACACATACACTCAGAAGTTTATTACATTTGCCCATAATTGATTGAGCAGGCTGCTGCTGAGTTTGAGCTTCATACTTCATTTTCATTATGTCAGATTAGAGTCGATAAAGTCGAACATTCAAGTGTTGCATTAGCCAACACATTTGGCATTTAGCATTTCCAATTTCCAATTTCACAATTCACATTTTTCGAATTGCCAAAAATTTAACTAGCAATTGCATATTTGCAAAGCTTTACTTTTAGTTTATTATTGTTGTTGTTGAAGTTTACGAAATTCCTTTTGACAGTCAGTCTTGGCATTGTCTGGGCAACAATGCGAAAGCCAATGCATCATTAGCAAAAAGATGAGAGTGAAATTATGAAATGACTTCTTCGACTCTACTACACACTCCCTCTCTCTGTGTAAGTGTGTGTGTGTGTGTGTGTACACGGAGTGTCTTTTTGGTATTGTGGGCGCCGACAGCGCATTATTAATTGCACAGTCTCCAATGCTCATGGAGTAGCACTTGCTTCTTGTTATTGCCTGTCCGTCTGTCCGTCTGTCCGTCTGTCCGTCCGTCCGTTCGTCTCATTGTCTATCTGTCTGGCACAAACAATGAATTGTGCCTTTGTTGCCATTAAGTAAGTAGGCTTACTAAGTTGCAGCTGCAGCAACGATTCATTGTTCAATTTTAAGCGCATTACAATTGTTGGAAGCGGGAGAAAATGCTTTATATATAGATCTATATATATACATATATTTATATATATATTTATATGAATATACCCTTTCGCTGAGTCATTCAACTATGTAGGGCTGATTGCTGAAAACAGTGGAAATGAAAATACATAAAAAAAAATAATATTATAATAAAAATATTGCTTAACAAATATCAATAAAACAATATATATAACTATAATAATATAGTAATATTTAAAAATAATAATATTATAAAAATATTGCCATTATTATTATAGTTCTAATCAATAAGACAATATATAGAATTTTATTAATACAATTTAAGTAATATTTATTAATTAATAATACATATTTAATGAAAAATAATTTTGAAAATAATAATATTATAAAAATATTGACATTGTTCTAATCAATAAAACAAAAAATAAAATAATATTATAAAAATATTGTCATTAATATTTTAATTCTAATCAATAAAAAAAAATATATCATTCTATTAATACAATTTATGTAATAATAAATAATAAATAAATAATAAAAAATAATTTTTAAAAATAATAATATTATAAACATATTTTCATTATTATTATAATTCTAATCAATAAAACAAAATATATAGAATTATATTAATAGAGCTCAAGTAATATTTAATGATAAATAATTTTAGAAAATATTTGTTATTATACTTTAATTCAGTTTGCAAATGATTTGCGCATTATGGAAGGTAAAATGCGGGCAATGAACATACGGAGAGCACTGTGAATGGACCCGTCGAATATAAAAAGCGCTGTACATGGACTGTAATAGAGAAGTTTCTGTCCTGCTGACCAATTTCAAGCAAAAATAGTTATTGATATGGTTTGCTTTTTTTCAAAATATTAAACAAATATTTGCACAAATGATGTAGACTTCAGCTTGACTTTATTTTAATTTTTCTTTATATATATATTTTTTATTTTATAAATAAATGTTGTCCTTAACGCTATAGCGCAATTTATTTTAATAAAAATAAAACCTGGTTGAGCAGTAAAGAAAAGCAATAGAAATTGGGCTCCAAAAAGGTAGAAAATAGTTAATATGAACAGCGAAAATGCGTTAATTTTTTGTTTATTATGAAGTGGAGAAGCGTTACTATACATTTTTTATTTTTACAGCAAATTTAATATAATTAATTTAAGATCAAGCTCCTTAGAGAGAATTTTGACTGAAGAGTGTGCTATTCTGATAAAGTGCAGTAATTATATACATATATTTTATGTACATTTTTAATTTATTTATTTTTAATTTTTTTATTTATTTATTTTATTTTTTATTTATTTATTTTTTATTTTATTAATTATTTATTTTTTTGTTAATATGCTATTTAACATTTTAAAGCCGCCAAAGTTAATATGAAATATGAATCTTTTTCAGCTAGCTTTAAGTAAAATTTTTGTAGCATACTTTCGAGCGCCTTTGGTTTGCTTTTGACATTTACGTTGTCTATGACAAAGGCACAGATACGAAACGGCTGAAAAGGTTAAGAGACAGCTGTAGAGACAAAGCGAGAGAGAGGGAGAGAGAGAGAGAGAGTGTGTGTGTGTATGAGTGAATGAGCTAGCTATATGCTCAACACACACGGCACTCGAGTCAAGTGCAAATAAGCAATGGGTCGACGAGTGTGTAAATCATTTGGCATTTTCAATTTGGCTTTAACTACAGGCGACTCGCACGACAAGGTGAAGTTGACCAGAAGAAGAACACAACCATACATAGCCCATAGAAACTTTTTGGGGCGCTGTTGTATGGCCAATGGCTACTTGAGTTCACTCCGTCCACTTGTTTCAGTTGTCCATTATGCGCTTCTATGCATCCCACAGCCACATGTAATTGCACTTAACAGAAGTTTTGCCTGCTTAAAATCTAGCCCCACTCGGAATACATACTATATAGTTTTTGATATATATATATATATATATATATATATGTATATGTATGTGTATATATATTTGTAAAATAAGCCTTTTTGTTGGTTGGTTTCGACTCGTTCCGCCCTGCCAGCTGCCACTTGGGAGCACATATCCACATGCCTCTGCAATTGACGTGCTAACCAGCTCTCTGTGTGTGTGTGTGTGTGTGTGTGTGCTTGAGTATCTTCAAATGATATCTGCCTGCGCCCCTTCTAGCTCATTTGCCTTGAATTGAGTATGCAACGAATGCTACGATTGCTACGATTGCTACTCTAATTTTCCCTTTACTCCTCTCTCGACTGCCGCCGCCTCCTGCTGCCGCCGCCTCCTGCTACTGCTGCTGCTGCAACATACGCTTTGCATATGTCCGTTCTTTGTCCAATTGTTGTTGTCTGTTTGCTTGGTGTTGATTCCCCAGTGTGTTTGTCTATTGTTATTGCTCTTGCCTAGCATTTTACATCAAACTCTAGTGTGTCGAGCTGTCTCTTTGTCCCCTCCCCCCCCCCTCTGACTGTCAGCCTGTCTCTTTGTTTATTTGGCGTATTTGTTACCAGGGCACGGATGCAACTTTTCGGGGAGCGCTCTTATGCAAAATGCATGTACGAGTTTGTCTAAACTTTGTACTCCCAGCACTGCTCTTAGCATACGATTTCTCGTCTCAGCCATTCAAGTGTAGAGAGATCGTGCTTTAAAATAATATTATAATAGTGTCGAATGGAAAATGTTGATGGCATTCGCTGGCAGCTGGCAGCTGGCGGCTGCTGTGCAAATATGACAGCTAAAAAAATTAATTATTTGGGCCACAATTTGACCGTCAGCGCTAAAAAGTTGAAATCGAAAAACGTGAGTTCCTTTGAAGTGCGGACGGCTGTCCGTGGCTGGGCACGGCACGGCACGGCACGGCACGAGCCGCACAGCTGGCGGCCATCCAAAAGTTATTTTATTTCCTACCTGAAATTCGCACCGCGGGCTAAACAAACTTCCTTTGCAACAACAACAACAACAACAAGAAGAAGCAACGACAGCAGCAGCAGCAGCAACAGCTTTTTATATTACATTCAAATTTAGTCTATTTTAAGCTCTAATTATGACGCAATAACTGAACTACTTAATGAGATAAATCTCTATTAAAAATATAACAAATAAACTGATTTAAATGGAATAGGTATTAATATAAGGATTGATACTGAAACTGGGAGAGAGAGAGAGAGAGAGAGAGAGAGAGAGACAGAGAGAAACAGAGAGAAAGTAAAAGAGAGGTTAAATAAATGCTAATAAAAATAATTGCCAAAATAAATACCAGAAAAATACTAATATTAATATATAGTTGTCCTAGAATTATTAGTAAAATAACTACAATATTTTCTCTACTCAGAGAGAGAGAGAGAGAGAGAGAGAGAGAGAGAGAGAGAGAGAGAGAGAGAGAGAGAGAGAGAGAGAGAGAGGGAGACAGAGAGAGAGAGAGAAAGTTACAGATAGAGAGAGCGAGAGAGAGAGAGAGAGACAGAGAGAGAGAGACAGATATATAGAGACAGGGAGAGACAGAGAGATCCTAATTTAAAGAAGTTCAGAGCAAGGTTCAATAAATGCTAAAAATAAATGACAAAATAAATACCAAAAAAATACTAATATTAATATATAATAATAATATATTAATATATAAAAATAAATGCCAAAAATGTATACCAAAAAAATAATAATATTAATATAAACTTGTCCTAGTATGTTTAGTAAAAAAAAACTACAATATTTGCCTCATATAAATCCACAACTGAACTGAAGTCCCTGCCAATCAACCCAATTATCTACTTAAACTCTTAACTCTTGCTAAATAAACGAAAATAACTACTAACTAACTAACTACTATTACATAATATTATCTCTTACAACGTAGTTCGCTTGACATTTTGGAAGTTAAAAAAACAACAACAACAAAAATGAAAAGAGAAGAGAAACGTGAATACACTTTTGGCTCTGGCTTTCGCTTTGGCTCTTGGCTAGAGGATATGGAAAATGCTCACTAACGCAATTAAGTGGCGCGCTGTGAAAAACGAATGATAAGTAAACATGACAAGGCTTTTAAGTTTATTGCGCCAGCCAGCTCTCATTTGGCTCATAAGTTGATGGGACGAAGGGCAGGGGAGAGGAGGAGAGAGCTACGTGAAACGGACGTGTGTCCTCCCCAGGGCTGGCATAAGGGTGCACTAACACATGCGAGCGTGGCATCATCATCTTTTTCTGTTTTTTTTTTATTCCCCTCAGATGATGGGGCTGCCAGGGGGTGGGGGAGGGGAAATTGTGCACTTACTGTCACTTTTCATATGCAAAGCACTTTGTGTCTGTGCCGCTAATTTAATAATGTGCAGCAATTTTGCCCCAGCCGAGCAGACAGTCAAAAATTGTTGCGGCCTGTCCGACCAGTGTTACAAAGTGTTCAATTAAATGATTTAAACACTCTAAAGGGAGGTGGGGGGAGCGGGTAGAGGAAGCCACCTGGCTGTAGTCAGAGCAAACGGCAGCTTCTAGCTCCATTTGCGATTTTTCACAGTCAGTGCATTTAGCAATAAATATCCAAAATTGCAATTGGCAAACACACACCAACACACACACACAAACACACACGCAAACTATTTGGCAAGCATTTGCGCAGCGGAAGTTGTGAAAAATCGTTGACAAGCGACAAAACACTTGACAGCGTCAGCAGCCCAAGGAAAAGCACCAAAAATCGAGCCAAAAAATGCCAGAAAAAAAAAGAAGAGAGAGAGAGAGAGAAAAAAAAGCAAACAAAGCCAGCTAAAGCCAGGCAACGGTAAAAAAAAAATATATAGCAAAACGTGTAAAAATTTGTGGTGCAAGCAAAGCCGAAAAAGGTGCAAAAAATGTGCGCATGTGTGTGAGTGTGTGTGTGTGTAAATGTGCAATCAAATGAAAGAAAACCAATAATCGAAAAAAATGCCAATGCAGCGCACACGACTTAGGAATTATTGGCCAGAATGCTGGAAGGCCAAAGAGTGGAGAGCGAGGGGGGAGGGGGTGGCTCAACAATTGCAGTCAGGCAAGAAAATGCACTAAATAAAACATGAAATAGCTGAAAATCGGGCATGTGAGCAAAGGCACGTGGCAGGTGAGTGTGACTTGAGAGTGTGCGTGTGTGTGCGTGTGTGTGTGTGCATGTGTGTGTGTGTGTGAGACAGGAATTTTTTAGCTATAAATTGTTGTCACAATGTTGTAGGAGCAGCAAACACTATGAGCGATAAATCAACTTGAGTAGCGAAAATTGCAAACAAAAGAGCGCGAGAGAAAGACAAAGAGAGAGAGAGAGAGAGAGAGAGAGAGACAGAGAGAGTGTGTTCAATTTTGAGAGAGCTGAGAGCCAAAATGTCACAATGCCCAAAATATTAATCATCATTATTTCAATAAACATTTATTAACATGGACTTTGCATTAGCACATAATGTATTTACTGTCTTTGACCTTTTCCCGAATGCTGGACAGAAAAAGGGACACACACACACACACACATATATATATAGACAGCTAAACCACATTTTCAATTCGCCACAGAATGGCAAAGTCAAAGGACGCAGCTAACCGAACGCCCATCCTTCAACCCTGTCACAGGGCATGCCCCGGCCGTTTGTCTTTGTTGCGCTGCCTCTGTCAGTGGTTAGTCCCAGCACTCCATCTCGCTCACTCACACTCTACCCCCACTGTGTGTGTGTGTGGAGCATCCTTTGGCTTGAATTGCTCTGTTCAGTGGCGGCTTCAGTCATTTGTCTTTTGTCATATTAATAATTCTCTTTTATTATTTGTGCCATTACAAACACCAATCTATGTATATATATACATACATATATACTTGTATATTATATATCTAGGGCCATCCCATCATTATTCGACATTTATAATTTCTCGCTGCTGTAAAAGGTGCGTAACGGACACCTTTTACAGCTCTTCATTTCATTTCATTTCATCTCGCTTTTATTTTTTTTTCTGTTTCGCGCTGCTCATTAATAATAATAAGTATAAGAGGGCGACCCTTCCGTCATTTGACTGTCAATCTCCAAGCGCCAATCCTCCCCCAAGTGCCCCCTCTCTCTCTCTCGCTCTCTCTTTGGCTTTCTGCTGCTTAAACAAAAACTCACTTAATGCCCTTTATGCTCATTTCGGTTTCATCTTTAAAGTTAATCATCTCAAGCATAGCCGAGTGGCCTGTCCTGCT
The DNA here is from genome assembly GCA_035045965.1 of Drosophila aldrichi. Classification (NCBI taxonomy): domain Eukaryota; kingdom Metazoa; phylum Arthropoda; class Insecta; order Diptera; family Drosophilidae; genus Drosophila; species Drosophila aldrichi. Next base: position 3,133,151 of record JAWNOM010000161.1, read on the forward strand.
CCTCCTCCCCCACCCCTCCCCTGTTCCATTCTCATTTTTTAATACACACTCCATAGATCATTAATATAAATTCCACAACGACGTCAAGCAATATTAATGCGCTGCATTGGTCGGCACAGAAAATGCTGTCAGGCCAAGTCAAGTGTTTCCCAACCATTTTCCAACCACTTAATGGTTAAATGAAAACTGCAAAATTAAGCAGGACTTTTCACACTTGGCAGCTTGTTTATTGTTTACTTTTTCTTTATGGTTAGCAGAGTTTGTTAGGTTTTTTTTTTTTTCATATTTGCATTTGATTGAGAAATAACAAATGACAATAGAATTTCGAGACAAAATAATTTATCTTTTTTTTTTAATTAATAAAAAATTATGTATATACAAAATTATTCATAAAAATTAAGGTTATTTAAAATATTAATTAATTAAAAATTAAATTAAATTAGAAGTTAAGATATGAAAATAAACATTTATTTATCTTTATCTGCTGAATTGTTTTTCTGATTTGACTGAGACATAACAAATGACAACAGAATTATTAATTTTTAATTACTTATTTATTTTTTAAATTTTATATTAAATTTCTAATTTTTTTTAATTAAAAAATATATTTTTAAAATTTAGAAAAAATTATTTATAAAAAAAATTAAATTATTTAGTTAATTAAAAATTACATTTACAACAAATTTTTAATTTAATTTCATTTTTTACCAATTTTTTTAAATAATTGACTTTTTTCATAAATAATTATTTATATATTTAAAAAATATATTTTTTTTAAATATTTTATTATTTATTTTACATTAATAAAAAATTAATTTGAAATTTATATTTATATATGTAAATATACATTATATTATTATCTTATATATTATTATCATACATATATATATTTGTTTACTTTTCTCTGTTCTATCTATCCTTATCTGCTCTAGCTTGAATATATGAATAGCTCTACATTGTGAATTTTAATTTTTCTCTCCCCTATAATCCCATACATCCCGCACATCTTAGACGACTACAGCTTGAAGCTGTGCGATCGTGTTTACTATAAAACGAATACAGACTACCGAAAAACCTCCATAGAATATCTTTGCTTCTCGAAAACAAAAACTTGTTCACCATTCATTCACATTAATGTTCTGAATAAGTTCAGTTTCTGAATCCACACACTTGTCATAAATCATTTCTATTTTCAATTTTCAACTGCACATGAATAAAACTTGGGCAATAATCTTTGTTTGATCTGCATTGTCTGACATGAAACTTATAACTAAAAATCTAAACTTTCAGTTTATGGCTCCACACACACACTCACACACACTCACACACACTTGAACAAGTAAAACTTTAACGAATTTTCATTGTTCGGAATTTGCATTGTTGCAGAAGAGCTTTGCTGAGGCAAGTGCGAAACATTTCAGCTCGCTTGCAGCTGGCAGCTTGTTAAATGTTTTCAACAGCAAACAAAAATGAAAAGTCTTGAGTCTTGAGTCTCGAGTCTTGTTTGCCACATGTAAGAGCAGGCAGCACAAAAAAGTTATGCGAGCGTTTATTTGATTAGCCTGGCCGGGACAAGTTGTCTAATTCAAATCAAAATCATGCCACACACACACACACACTTACACACTCAACAAGGCACACAAGTCAAGTCAGATGATTTGCAATTATTATTGTTTAATAAGTGCATAAGCCGACACTTATCCGACCCAAAGGACACAGTTGCTGTTGTGCTCGAAACTTTGAGACAGAGGGAAGACAACAAAAGATGTATATATATTGTCGTATCTGGGGGCAACTCAAATTATCATAAGATGGCAGCCGCACCAAGACCCAAGACCCCAAAACCCAAAAACCCAATCCCTGGCCGCAACCTCAAGCAAAGCCTCGCCAATTGTTGCTGTTGGAGCGAATCGAGTGGCATAAATCCGGGCGGCGCTACGCCAATGATAAATTGACAAATTTATTTGGGTCAAAGCGTGGCGCATTCATCATCATTTCGCTTTCAGGACCAATCCGGCCAGCTGGGCAGGAAAATTGAAAATTTTTAGCCACTGCCGAGCCTCTAATGGAGTCGGTTAGCAGACGAATGCTAACAAGCAACGTGGGCTGACACTTTTGGCTAATGCACTTATAATGAGCTTAAGTTAAACACAAAAATGCCAAGACTCGACTCGCCAGGACTTGCCAGGACTCGCCTGCTGGCCGAGTAATCATTTGCATAATTAATATTGATGTACTTGTGCTGGAGTCATTGTTTATTTATTAGGCGACTGCCAATTGAGCTACATTCACCTGACTGAAGTTTGCCAAGGCGCAGGCATGCATTATGAATAGACATCGAGTATCTGCAGCCGGAGCATTGCCTCACAGTCATTTATGAATAATCCACACGAATTGAGACGATGAGAGACGAGAGACGAGATCATAATAAGAGTGTATCCATTTCACTCCTTCGGCAATATAATTGCACAATTTCCTACACACACACACACACTCAATTGTAAAGGCATTTTGCCAGCATTCGAGCACTACGTAGCCAATCAATTATCGGGTAGAATACCAACAATGCCAAGCGCATCACAAACGATATAAAAGTAATTAATATGTGATACCAAAAGAGCGAGGGAGAGTGAGAGAGAGAGAGAGAGAGAGAGAGAGAGATGGGACAGATAACTTAATTTGGCATTGCTTGATGTGTGCAATTGTTGAGAATTTATGTAAATTTATTTATAAGAATCAATTAAAATCAACAATAATTATTAATATGATTTATAGAAAGGAAAACAATTTAAATTTAATTATTTATGAATATATATTAAACTAATTTAAAAATAAATGGTAATGATAAATAATATAAGAATCAATTAATATCAACAATAATTATTAATAAGAATTATGGACAGCAAAACAACTCAAATTGCGTTATTTATAAATATATAATTATACAAGTAAGAAGCACGCATGCATACAGTACTTGAGTAAAAGTAAAAGCAAGAAGAGAAAAAGAGCAAAAGATCATTAGAGTTGTTTACATGTATGCAGCAGCTCTTATTTGGTATTTGTATTTAGGTAAAACGATGCTAGAATGCTCACAGCAGCAGAGAGCGTATAAATTGCTCACTTGCTCACTCACCGTCGGGCTGAACATTTGAGAGAGACAGTGCTTGAGTAAAAGTAAAAGCAAGGAGCGAAGAAGTGCAGAATATCATTAAAGTTGTCTATGTGTAGGCAGCAGCTCTCTTTTGGTATGTGTATGTGTAAAACGAAGCTAGAGTGCTCGCAGCAGCAGAGAGCGTTCAAATTGCTCACTTGAAGGTCAACTGCAACGAGCGCCACCTGCCGTCGGTCTCAAAATTTGAGAGAGACAGTGCTTGAGTAAAAGTGGGCATATATAAAGCGCAGCAGACTTATAGTTGTAGTAGTAGAAGTAATGGTTATAGTAGTAGGACTTATAGTAATAGTAGTAAGACTTAAAGTTATAATTGTAAGACTTAGTTATAGTAGTAAGACTTATAGTTATAGTAGTAAGACTTATAGTTATAGTAGTAAAGTTGTTTATGTGTATGCATCAGCTCTCATTTGTTATTTGTATTTAGGTAAAGAGAAGCTGGAGTGCTCACAGCAGCAGAGAGCGCTCAAATTGCTCACTTGAAGGTCAACTGCAACGAGCGCCACCTGCCGTCGGACTCACCATTTGAGAGGGACAGTGCACTGCAGTGCTTGAGTAAAAGTAAAAGCAAGGAGAGAAAATGAGCAAAAGATCATTGGAGTTGTCTATGTGTAGGCAGCAGCTCTCTTTTGGTATGTGTATGTGTAAAACGAAGCTAGAGTGCTCGCAGCAGCAGAGAACGTTCCCATTGCTCACTGGAAGCTCGACTGCAATGAACGCTACCTGCTGTCGGTCTTAAAATTTGAGAGAGACACTGCTTGAGTAATAGTGGGCATATATGTATAAAGGGCAGCAGCTGCAGCATTTCTTCAGTCGTCCAGGCCTGGTGGGGGTCAGCGCAATAAAGTGAAGCGGAGTGTGTGATCGATCAGCTTAGCATTTCAGACGTAGAGGAATTACGTAAAGGGAATACGTAAAGGAATTACGTATTTTTAAAGGTCATATTTATTTCTCTTTAAGCTGAATATTAAAAAAAAATTGATAAATTTAAGATGTATTTAAAATTAAATGATAAATGTCAAATAGAATATTATTATATATGATTTAAACATGTCATCTTTGTTTCTTCTTTAAAAGAAAATTAAAAACTAAATAAATAAATAAATAACTAAATGTTAAGTAGGTAAAAATAAACTAAACTTGGTCATAAAAATCTCAGATTCATGACCAATATTTACTCTCTGCATTGCCTTAAAGACCAACAATTTGTATTTGATTTCGCTTTCAAAGTGACATAACTAAAATGTGAATTTAAATGTTATTTTGCTTTGCTGTTATCTATTTGATATATCCGTAAGGAATAAACAGTTATTCAAATAGAATATCAACTCCACTCGCTCAGTAAATTGTGTTTACATTCAAGTGCTGTTGATTAGAAAATAGTTGACACAGATGCGAATGACAAGTTGCAGGATTATGCTGTGACCCATTTAGTGAACCCATAGACAGAGCTTTCAGTATATGTATGTATATATATATAGAGCAGGAGTGTTTGTTATGTGATGTTTATACTGTGATTTTTCTGTCCTGTTTTGTTTTCTTTTGGCCAAGCCCGAGCATTTGGCCAATCAGCCATGAAGCAGGTGGCAGCAATGCCACAATGCCTGGGCGCACATCGAAACCTATTGTGTTGGCCAGCATGTTGTAAGATGCAGTGCAGAGAGGAGGGAGGGGCAATGGGCTGGCAGTAGAGGTGCTTGCACTTGTAGCGTTTGTTTTTGTAATCACACTTGGCCACACTTACCTGGTGACAGCTCCTCGGTAATCCCTTGAATAGTGCGCGTGAACAGTGTCAACATGAGTACGATGGCAAGCAGCAGCCATTGACGTTGCTGCCACACATTGTGTGGCATATGCTGCAGTTGCTGCTGCTGCTGTTGCTGCTGCTGTTGCTGTTGCGCCTGTCGCTTGCGAGTTGTTTGCATTGCTCGTGTCACTGTTTGTGCTCTTTAATGTGTATATCGTGTCCTTGAGCTGCAAAGAGACAGACAGAAAGCAGCAGATGACAAGGCTGTTGAATGTACATACATTGTTAAAGCAGCAATCACGCCCTAGCTATTAGCCAAAAAGCCCGCCTCGCTGCTCATTGTCCACATTTGTTGGGCGAAATGAACTCGAACCATTAATATTTTCACAGCGCTGACTATTGACAGCGTCGTCGTCTCTGTCATACACAAAATGTAAAAGAAGGAAAATCAGTCGTGCCACGCCCCACGCGCTCAGCTATCATTCACAGCGACCCGTGCGCCGCAAAGTATGCAACGTCATGCGGTGCGCTGCGTTTCATCAGCCAAAGCCGGAGTCTGTGCCTGTGCCTGGGCAATGGGCAGCCGGGCCAACTGGCAACTGGCAACATCACCGTTAGCCTTGCTCGTGGGCGCGCCGAGGCTACACGTCAAACACATTCATCACGAGTGCCAGAGTGACAGATGGCAAATGCGCCTACAGCTCGTTTGTTGCCCGATCTGCAGAGGCCAGAGACAGAGACAGAGACAGAGACAGAACGAGTCATCGCAAGGGCAAAAGGACAAATGAAAATTTTCCAATTATTGCAGACACTCGCCTCAGCAGCAGCCGCAACGTATATTTAACGCTTTAAACTCTGCTGCTGCTGCTGCTGCTGCTGCTGCTGCCGAATTTGAGCAGAACGCAAATCATTTGTCAAAGCTTAGAGATCCAAACGAGTGCAGCTCGCCAGGGTCCCAGGCCAAGTCAGTGACGCGGCAGTTGATCAAAAACGCATTTGGAGTGTGCGTCAGCGGCAGCAGGCACGAATTTAATATACGTAATGTGTGGCCACATGTGCGAGTGACATGATTTGGCATTATCCTGCATACTAGCAGATCCTGAAAGTAAAACATATTGCCAAGCGTCGACGACGACGACGACGACGGGTCAGGCTGGGATTTTGATAAATTTATTTTAGAATTTCGCAGCATATGCTGTGTAATTACATATATGTAAGCTAGCTTCTTCTTCTTCTTCTGGCGCATATTGATTGAATTTGAGTTTGGCTTCTGTGTGTGTGTGTGGGCAACATATGCTATATCATAGAGGCCACTTTCAATTTCAACAAACTACTCTCAAAAACTTTCGCTAATATCGAATTTTAAACGCTCTAAAGCCACACGTGTGTATGTGTGAGTGTGTGTGTGTGTGTGTATGTGTGTGTGGCAAGTTTTACGAGCGACTGTTAACCGCGGGTATTTACACTAAGTCTAATGAAATGTTTAACAAGCACTTTGCTGTGCGCAAATCCCAATGACCCATAATATTAGCATAAAATCACTTGGCTGCCTTGCCTAGCCCCATAAATAGTTGCCGTCCCTCTCTGTGTGTGTGTATGTGTGTGTCTGCGTGTGTGTGTGTGTATAACTACTTGCTTAGTCTGCTGGCGTGGCACGATACGCTAGAGGGTCTTAAGCGAAATGTACATTTAAATTGCGCATTTTAAAGTTTTTGGAGAAGCGTGAAAGGCTTAACGAAGCGATACATATACACACACATACACATACCCACATACACATATACAAGTATATAGATTTCTATGGCAGCTCTGGCCTATGCTTCGACTTGCTGTTGCTGTACTTTTCCAATTTTGTGCGCATAAATTTTTATGTTGGTCATACTTTATTTGCTGCTGGGCACACTGGGCCCACTGGGCGCTGTTTTGTTTCCACAAAATAAATTACATTAAAATTCTAAGCCATCAGCGCGCGCTGTTGTAAATTTATTTTTGCACATTATCCGCTTGCCGCAAATTGTATTTATTCCGCAACGCTCGCAGCAAAATAACAACAACAAAATATATAAAAAAAAATAAACAAAAAAAAATAACAACAACAACAGCTGCTGATGTTTTAGTGGCACTCTCAATTGCTATGCTTCTCGTTCTTGTTGTTGTTGTTGTTGTCTACTGACCAAAGTTATAAAGTATCCTTCAAGGCAATTAGTTTATTTGTACAATTTCATTTCATTTCATTTAGGCAGCCGGAATTTTAATGCGTTTCATTAAGTTTCTCCGTAAATTTTACATTTTATATATTGCATGAAAATCAGGCATGCCCACACACAGTGCCTGCTAAAAGCTGACCAACAACAATTACTTAAGTTTGGACATGTTGCAAATTACAAAGTTTTTATGCACCAAACATAAGTCAACTCTTGGCTTTAAGAGATATCATACTGTTCCATATGTTAACGCAACCGAATATATTAAAATATTTTAGCTAACAAATTAATGTACAGTGCGTGCAATAATAGAAGTTTTAGAACATAAATTCTTTCTCTAGAAATTTAAACGCCAAGAGAATTAAGAATTGCATTAGGGACGTATTTTTGGGAAGGATACGATATCAAGTTCAGGGGCTTGAGACTAGTATTAAATAAATATTTGTGAAATATATAATATAATATAAATAAATATATCATAAATATATATAAATACATATAATTTATTTGTATTATTAAGAGAAGCTTGAAGCATATCTACAGTGGGGCTTAAAATAAACATGTTAGTAATAGTAAAAAATAAAATAAAAATAAAATAAAAATAAAAAAAAAAAAACAAAATACAAATAAAATAAAAATAAAATAAAAATAAAAATAAAATAAAAATAAAAATAAAATGAAAATAATATAAATATAGAATCAAAGTAAAACAAAAATTAAATAAAATAAAAATAAAGTAAAAATAAAATAAAAATAAAAAAACAAAATATAAATAAAAATAAATAAAATAAAATAAAATAAAATATAATAAAATAAAATAAAATAAAATAAAATAAAATAAAATAAAATAAAAATAAAATAAAATAAAAATAAAAGTAAAACCAAAAATAAAAATAAAATTAAGTTAAAATAAAATAAAAATATTAATAATAATAAAAATAAAAATAAATGAAATATGATTAAATTTCCAGTCAAGTTAATATGTATATTATTATTAAGTTCATTTTCATTAGACCTTCTATTTAAATCCTATTTAATTAATATTTTATGTCTTGCATGCCTTACAAAAAAGAAAAGAAAAAACTTAAAATTTGTAATTAATAATTTTTTAACAGATCGACATCTAGGTTGAAAAATCCCAAAGACTTTTATTAGCAATACAATTAAATACATCATATATACGCTTATTTTTATAAAAAACTATAAATTTGTATACCATTTAAATAAAATAATTAATTAAATAAATAAATTATGAATTAAATTATTAGTTATTAATATGCTTAATATTATATTTAAATTAAATAAATTTATCATTAACTAAATTATTAAACATTTATATGCTTAAGATCAATATATTTTATATTTTGGGTAAATTTCTTATTTAAGTAATGAAATGTTCTTATTTTTACATATTACATATATATTGTATACATGTAATATTTTTAAAAATATTTTGATTCACTTTTTTCTTCTTCTTCTTCTTGATTTGTAAGAAGTCAATAAATGTTTCCCCTAATATAAAAGTTTTGCTAACTGACGTTCGTATAGATGCCTTAAATTTCTTCTACAAGAATGTTATTTATACTGCGTACCAGCTAATACACACACACACAGACACACAAAAACACACACATATACATACGTATGTGCTCACACACACACATGGAGGGCATATTTTTGCTTGACTTGCAGAGAATTTTAGAAGGAAATTCATTTAATAACCAAATGAGACTTACTCGAATGCAATTCTTAATATGATATCTGTATATAATAGGCTCTTAAAGACTCAGGCAACGCATTTTTCAGCAATGTTTTGGTAGTGCCAGCAGAAAAAAAAATGTAAACACAATATTGTATGATACACAAATAGAAAATCCCACAAAGAGACGCGTTGAGCGCGCCGAGCGTCTCTCTGGGCGCTGGGTCCGCGGCGAGGAGGACCGATTCGAGCACTGCAAACACTTTTAGCCAGGATTTTTCATAGTTCACGCATGCAGCAATATCTCAAGTTCAATAATTTTGCAATTTGCCAAGGTTTTCGTGGGATTTGGCTTCAAATTAATATGCACGAAAAATTCACAACCGCACTAATTTCGTTTTGACAGACAGAGAAGTCAAGAGAATTGCGCTCTCAGTGGCGTTCCATTCCGTGCCATTCCGCAATGTTTCGCTGGGTGAAAGAGAGCACGAGAGCGCAACGCAGCTGTTCCTAGGCGAATGTCCTGGGACGCAACGTCCTGCCGGGGGTGGGTAGCGGTATTTGCCAACTGTCAAACTGACAGCTGACCTGAGGGCCTGTGTACATGTGTGAGTGCGCAGGCGCTGCTCTCGCATTCTGTTTCATTTGCCACGCGTTCGCCTCTGTCAAGGGTTGCTGCTGCCCGTCTGCCCCACACCCCGGCCAAACATCTTCGATACCGACAATTACCTGGAGAATTGGCATTAGCCCATTTTCGTTGCGTTATAAATTGCGATTGTCACTTTGGACCGTATGCTGGTGGTGCTACGACTGCTGCTGTAGCACCGACTCCTGCTGCTGTAACTCCGACTCCTGCTGCTGCACATTTGGCCTGCAGGGTGTCTGCTGCTGCTGCTGGTGCTGCTGTGACTTTCATTTCGTTCGATTACCAGAACACACACGCACACTCAAGCACCCTCCCTCTTCGTCTCCCCCTCTCTCTCATGACCCTTCGACTCTGCTTATGCAATTACATTTAAGTTTTTGGGGAGGGCATGGGACGGAGCAGAGCTGCGTTGCCTGTGACATGGAATTAATTTTCGATTTTATTGTCAGTTTGTCAACTGCTTAGTCGAAGATGCCAATGCGTCTGACTTTGATTTAATTGAAAATGCATGAATATGCAATTTTTAGCAGCTCGAAGCTCGTAAAAGGCAGCTTTTATTGCCCGGCTCATTGAAACGTTGAGGCACTCAAAATATTATGTTGATGGTATGCTCGGAGAGGTCAACTTACCCTTGATCCACCTGGCTAGGCATTGTTGATTGATATTTCCACCCCACCCCACACACTCACATAGGCAATACGTATTCAGATACAAACATACACGCGCATTATTTTATTATTTTCAATAAATAAATAAATAAATGTGTATATATTTTTATATGAGTTCACCAAACACCGTTTCTACACACCACCACCACCAGCATGTGGGAGAAGTTTGTGAAGTGCCTGAACAAGGGCAAGGGCAAGGATAAGAGCTGCGGAATAGAGCTCGCCGAGCTATACAAGCGAGTGCCGCCCAATCAGCGCAAGCAGTTCAAGGCCTTTGCCAAGCTGACCAACGAGTACAAATCGTAAGTGTATTCAGATGATCCAGATAGATACTCCAAGTCTTACAATTTCCTCTACAGTCGTGTTGACAAATATCCAGCTGAATTGCCCAAAATCGATTGGGCATATTATAAGGAGAACGTGCGTAAGGAAATGGTCAGCTGGGTGGATGACTTTCAGAAGAAGTATGAACAGCTGGACAACATGATCACCAATCGGCATTCGTTGATCGACCACTCCAAGTACTTTGGAGAGTCTGAGCAGATCACTAAGTGTGTGGAGGAGGAGATCAAAAAGTACAAGGAGGAATCGAACAAACGCATCGCCGAGCTGCAGAAGAAGGCGGAGCATTTGAAGGGCATGAAGCCTTATGTCGAAATGACGATGGAGGAATTTTGTCTTGCCCATCCCAATGAGGCGCCCGACTTTATAAACAAGCCCACGTTTTGGCCGCACATACCCGAAGAGCAGAAGCCCGGACCGTGGGAAGAAGTTTCGCACGATGAGGAGGAGGGCGAGGCGCACGCGAAACCAAAAGATGATAAGCCTAAGGATCCAAAGGATCCGTCAAAGACACCACCAAAGACACCGCCAAAGACACCGCCCACTGGAGCCGCACCAGCTGGCAAAACTGATGCTACGGCTAAAAAGGATGACTCCAAGAAGGATGCCCCAAAGGACGCCGCAAAGAAGACCGAGCCCGCTGCTAGTCCGCCAAAGAAGGAGGAGAAGAAGGAGAAAGCAGCCGTGGTAAAAACTACCGAAGTAAAGGGGATTCAATCCAAACCCGAGAGCCAGATCGAGAGCCAGGCGGTCGAGAGTGCCGCAGTAATGGCCTCTGAGGGCATCGAGCTTGTGAAGACCATGATTGGCAAGGCCATTGCTCTGTTCAAGACGGCCGTGTCGAAGATGGGGGAGAAGAGGCAGCAGGTCACACAGACGGCGGCTGCCGAGCGACTGAAGGTCCAAGCGGCTGTGGCTGCCAAGCAAGCAACAGCAAGGGCCAGCGAGGTGGATGACGATGTGTTCAAACGGGAGACTCGCTCCGACATATGCAACAAGACCATCATTCGGGGAGAGGATACAGCAAAGGCGGATGTGAAGCCGCATCATGTGGACCTGGACATCGAGTCGGAGACGGAGGAGGACAAGTGTGCCAAGGAGAAGAAGAAGAAGCAAATGAAAAAGCACGAGGAATGCATTCGCAAGTGCGTCGAGGCCGAAGAAGAGTGTGGAGAGAAGCAAAAGCGTACGTCGTCATGCGACGACCGGGCAGAGGAGTTGGACAAGTGCAAGAAGCCGGCGAAGAAAGATCCATGCGGTCCCAGACCGCAGATGAAAATGCTGAATGTGAAGCAGGAAAACTTTAGGCCAGATACACCCGATCAGGATCAGGAGCGTCGCAGAGCTCACGCCTCACTGCTGGAGGAGTCGAAGAAACCGGCTATAAAGAAGCAGAACGTTATGGTCATGGATGAGAGCAAGGCCATCAAGACGAATGTGGAAATGGTGGACCCCATGAAAATCAAGCCCGTGCAGGGAATGATGGCTGCTTCGAGGACGGACATGATGCAGCAGCAGCAGGAAATCGTCTGTGCTCGCAACGAGGGCGACGACTCAGTCAAAATAAATGCCGAGAGGGTGGCGAAATTCGTTTTCGAAATGGCCAGCGGCACCGCCTCCCTGCTGTCCGAGGCCAAGAACCTTATCGAAAAGGCCCAGCAGGAGCAGGGCCAGGGTCAGGGTGTCGATGTGGAGGCTGCTTACCTGGAGGCCGAGGGCAAGGTGACCGCCGCCTTGAATCACGCCCAGATGGCACTCGACTCGGCCAAGGGGCTGGCCAAGCAGGCTAGCGTGGGCGACCAGGAGGCCATCGCCCTGGTCGAGAAGCATGCGATGCTCGCCCAGCTGCTCGCCTATCGCGCCATTACCATGAAGAAGGAGATCGCCAAGCTGCTGGCGGATCTGCGTGGCATTTAGAGGGATTTCCATCAATTTTCTAGTTTTCATTTCAAATTCGTAACTCAACTTTGTTGTTCGAACCGAGTTTTTCATTAAATTTACTGTTGGGTTAAAGGGCGTGTTTGCTGTGGGTGGGTGGTTGCGTGGGTGGGTGGTGCTGCGATAGGTGGTGCTATGTGCTACATATGCAAATTTTAGGTAAAGCTCAGGCCCTGCGCAATAAATTCTGAGCGAAATATCGAAACTTTTGCTCGAGTGGCCCAAACTTTGCGGTGAATTAGCTAAAAATTTCACTTCCCCAGCTATGTGTGTGTGTGTGTGTGTGTGTGGGTGTTGCCCGTTAGATTGCATAATTATGCAAATTTGTTGTTTTTCGGCATTCAAAGTGGCGCATTTCAAAGTGTTGGCTACTTGTTGGCGCTGCCGCACACAATTTTCACAATCAAACGCATTTGCATAATTATACAAAGCACACTCGCTAACCCACTCTCCCTCTCCCTCTCTCTACCCCACTGTTTGCTTTTAATTCAAGTTTAGATAGTTGGCTATAAGCTTTAAGCTGCCTAATGTCCTCCCCCCACTCTTCGCTCATTGTTTCTATTATCCCATTTTAGTATTTTTTATTTGTGCACAAAAGTTTTCGGCTTTTAAGCAGCCATATAAATTCAATTTGGCCAACTTGGCTCAGTGGCAGCCTGCAGTTACCTGAATTTCCATTTAGAGCTAATCGATTTCATAGGTGACAAAAACATGCTGCCAAGGCAGAGAGTTAATATTTAGATTTTCTGACAATTCTCGTTTGCATAATGGAGTGAGAGAGAGAGAGGGAGTGAGAGGCAGGCCTTTGTGTTGGCTAGGGATTATTCATGGAATTGTTTAAAGCATATCGTTAACATAATGCCAGCCAATATTCAATGGCTGTCCACCCCTTCCCCACTAGCCACTTGGCAGCCAGCGCCAATTGTGACTGGCAGCCAATGCCAAAAATTGTTTTGGCCCGAGTTTTTGGTTTTGTCTTTGGTTGACAATGGCCCGTTGTTGCTTGGAAATATAAAATATGGCCATCATGTTTATTGTTTTCGCTATAACGCAGACAGGCGGCATGTTGCAAGTTGCAAGTTGCAAGTCGCCAGACGGCTTGTCGCTTGTCGCTTGTCTCTGGCAATTCTCAATTGAAATAGTTTCTCTTTTTTTTGGCAACTTGTTGTAGCATGCCACGACTTTAGTTTAGTTTGGTTTTTTTGTTTTTTTGGCAACAGTCCAGGCCTAATTAAAAGCTTCTCCATTGCAGCCGGTTATTAGCCACTACCTGAGGTAAGTGCCACGTTTTTAGTGGCTCATTTGTGGCAAGTTGTTGGCTGACATTTGGCTCGCATCATTTGGCCAGCTAGTTGCGTGTGGCCCATTGTGGCCCATTGTGTGCCTGATTAACGTTTTTATGGCTGCGCAAATATTTGTGCCAGTTTTTAATGGCCCAGTTTCGGCGCGTAGAGTTATGCCGCGGCAAGGCCTAATTAGCAGCATTTAACTAAGCCTCACGGCCTGGCTCTGTGCCGTGTGCGACGTGATCGTGGTTATTAAAACAACAAAGCCCATATAGCCCACACACACACATATGTATATGTCCTTGTTGCATACCCTGCTCACATTGCGAAATCATTGCCAAGGGCATTAGCACATGAGCCGATTGTATGTGACACTGGGCAAAAGTTGATTAGGCTGGAAATATTTAAGCAGAGTTACTTATGCTGCTTCGCGCTGCTCTCTAAGCATTCATGAATAGCTGAGCTTAGAGTTTAGCTGCCATTAAATAAGCGAGTCGAGCTGCCAACTGTAATTACTCTTTGACTAAAGCTCTCGAATTGATCAGAGATGGGAATACGATGGATGATTCTCTCAGAGGTAATTCCAAAGAGCAATGTTCGTAGTAAAAATTATAACAGTTCCAAGATTCTGCTGCAAATGAGATTTGTCGATGCCGAGTGAACGAAAAAGTACTTTGACTACCTCTCGTATTTATCAGAAATGGGAAGACGATGAATGTAGCTCTCTCTGAGTGTTTTTTGTAGCGCGAGGTCTGCAGTAATAAATACATCAGCTGCATAGTCTGCTTTAGTCTCTGATCCAACTAATTTGAGTTACATTCGTTCGGGTTTCAAGGCGTTTCTTAATCGTCTGAAGATCAAATTCAATAGAGAATATAATTTTTTATAGTATAATTTTTTATATAATAATTTTTTATAGTGTATATAATTCAGTCTGAATTGATAAACCTGCATGTTTAATTATTATTATTTTTTTTTAATATAGTTGATACTTTCTTTAGCCTGAACTTTTAATAAATTGCATTATGCTATGCTGCTATGAAGTTGCAAAATTTACCAAATATTTTTAATGAATAAATAAATTTAAAAAAATATATATTTTTTGTTTATTATTTTTACGCATGCTGCATTTGCAAATAAATAAAAATCAGTTGTCATTTCTGACGCTTTGAATAATTGAATTGTTCCAGCTCCATATACAACATATAAAACTGTTGTGATGCGTAGATAAAACTATTGGCAACCAATAAAATTATTGTAGCATCCATATAACTGTACCATATCCAAACGTACAGTAAGACTATTGCCAATGCAATATATGTAAACTGTTGCTACTCTTGCTAGCAACTATGTATATATTTTACTTCACGAAAATAGAATTGCCTTCACTCGTCCTTCAAACATTTCATTTGTTTATTAACAACGTAAACAACTTAATGCGAACAATAACGAGTAAATTAAAACATTATGTTAAGCCAATATCTTAACTAAGCAAAGCAAATTTATTTTTATGTGTTGTGCTGCCGCTTTTCACTCTTTTGACACTGAACTGTAAACGACGCTAACCAGAGTGATCGAAGATCGAAGCTTTGGACCAGGGCCGCGACTTATCGATAACTACCAGGGCAACAGAACAAATATTCAAATTTAATTTTGTATTCAATCCACAACATGAATTAAATATAAAATTTTATATAATACATAATATATCACTTCTATGTGCTTTTTTTCCATGAATAAAATCTGAATTAAATATTATTATTTTTTTGAATAAAAACTTATTTGAATATAAAGCTGTAAATGTTTTTTTTTCTAATTATTTATTATTATTATTTTTTTAATTTCTTATTATAATTATTTTTATTATTTTTTTATTATTTTATTTTTATTTTTTTCATTTATTATTATTAATATTTTTTATTAATTTTTAATATTATTAATATTTATTTTTCTGTTATTTTTATTTTTTTTAAAGAAATAAATATCATAAATGAGTTTATGGTATTTTAAATAGGTTAGAGTGCTCATACCTGTAAATATATGAAGTGAGAAGTTTTCTTACTATTATTCTTATTAAATGAGCAGAAGAAGAAAAGAGAAATAGAGAAAATAGAATCATAGACACAGAATCATTAATACAGACCTCAAACAGTTCTCTCTGCCTTGAGCTAGTTCCATTCCAATTCCAATTCCATTTCCAATTACTTCTCACTCATGCTCATGCACCATCCAAACTTTCTACAGGTAATTGCTAGTCGGTCATTCTTTACTGGGCAACCCCACATTAGCTTGTAGTTCTAGTTGTAGCTGCTGCTCCTGTTGTTGTTGTTGTAGATGCTGCCTGCCAGCAAAATGTAAATTTTCGCTGAGTAGCTCGACAGGCGCCACTGGCGGCCCATTGCTTACACGTTGTCCGCGCAGCATGGTGCCAGTTACAGTGGCAGCGGCAGAGGCAGTGGCAGAGGCAGCTTGATTAGTACAGGCTGCTGCGTTGGCGTTGTCCCTGCTCAGGCATAGGTAAAAGCAGAGGCAGCGGCAATGGCAGCTCGGCCGCAACCCACCGCAACACACTTAACGACGTAGTTAGCGTTAGTTAACGTATGTACGTGATATCGTTAAACTGGTATAACGTAACCAGAGCTCCACAGCATAATAAGTGTCTTATTAGTTATGCCAGGAGCAGCAGCAGGAGCTGCTAGCAGGAGCAGGAGTAGCAGCAGCAGGAGCCGTAGGAGCAGCAGATACTGCGATTATTTCTGTTGCAGCTGGAGCTAGTGAAGCCTGGCATCACGTGCCGCAATGGAATCAGGGATGCCCTCTCACAATTTGCCTGTGCCCAGTGCGAATTTGAATGGAACATTGTATTGACACAGGCCGATGGCGTCTTGAATGACAAATTGAATATTGAGTAGACGCTGGATATGATTGCATATTGTTGAAGTTATGGAGATGAGTGAGAGGGAGAGAGAGAGAGAGCAGCTGAGTAGCTGAGCAGCGGGCAGCACTTCAATTAGCCAATTGATGGGCGTCAATGGCTTTTAATTAATTCAGGGCAAATATTGCGCAACAACAATTGAAAGTTTTTTATTTCCATTTCGTTTTTTTTTTTTTTTTGAGCTGCGAAGCCAAACGAAGTCCAAAACAAACAAAAACAAACAGAACAACACGCGCTGAAATCTATTTGCACAGTTAAGGGCCAGAATGCGGATCCAAAGATGAAGTTGAGATTAACGCGCGGGGCCAGCGAAATGAAAATTAAATTCCAAACAGCCCTTGGGCGGTGCAAAAGTGCTAGAAGTGGGGGAACGGGGCTACTGCTGGCCTGGGTCCAGTCTCAGGTAATCGCAAACGTGTAGTATTTACTTTTAGCGTTGCTTGTTTATTTTTTAATTTCCTTCCAATTAAGCAACAAACAAGCCGCGCACCACCCGCCCGCACCGCCGTCCCATTCACTGCTGACGTTGGCAATAAAAATGCGCAGGATTCGAGGAAAACGAAACGGAATGAAATCTATTCACAGTTACGTAAAAGTAAAACGTAATGAAAACACGTTGGCACAATTCATTTAAAGTCTACATGGTAGCAGCAGAACCTAAATAATTTGGCATGCCAGCAGCAGGAGGAGGCAGCAGGAGGAGGCAGCAGGAGGCGACAGGAGGCGACCGAAGGATGTGGGGCGAGCCGCAGGGCCGCAGGACACAGCTGTATGCTTTTAGGCGCATTTGTGGTTAATTTCCATACGCACGACTTGCGGCTCTGCCAGGACGAACGAGTCCGATCCCTTCACTGTCCCAGCGGCCTCATTACTTATGCACAACTTGTACGCACAAATAATACATGTCAAACGAGTGCGAGTCAAAGTGACTTGCGGCTGTCGTCTCGGCCCCGGGCCATGGATACCCAGATCACAGTTACACCCGTCCGCAGGAAACCCGCAACTGGGTCGCAGCAATGCCTAAAGATATGGATATACATATACATAGGTATATATGTATGTGTATAGCATAGTGCTATAGTCAGCACGCAGCGAGCTTTACGACAGTTTCGACAATTAGTCAGCTAGCCTATGGAATTATTAGTAAGAAATGGAGAGAGAGAGAGAGAGACAGAGAGAGTGAATAAAAGAGTGAAAAATGTCATTTCCATATATCTATTACAACTTTCAATTGGCAATACCTATATATGAGTGAGACAAGAGGGAGAGAGAGACAGAGACAGAGAGAGACACAGATAGAGAGCGAGAGAGAGAGAGAGAAAGTGAAAGAGAGAGAGAGATACATATCATTTATAAGAAGAGACAGAGACAGAGAGAGAGAGAGAGAAAGTGAAAGAGAGAGAGATACATATCATTTATAAGAAGAGACAGAGACAGAGAGAGACAGAGAGAGAGAGAGAGAGAGAGAGTGAGTCAGAGAGGAGAGAGAGACAGAGAGAGACATCTCATTTATAAGAAATATCAAGTTAAACAAAAACAAAGTAAAACCCCCAAATATTAGGTAGCTTTTATAAATAGTAGTATAAAATAGTAGTAGCCTAAAATAGTAGCTTCATCCGGCTCAGGGAAAGACTATCTCTCACAAAAAACAATTCCTAGAATATACTCTATATATAATCCTCACATAACTATCCCTTGATGATAAAAATACATAAAATTTCTTTATTT
This sequence comes from Drosophila aldrichi, assembly GCA_035045965.1. Classification (NCBI taxonomy): domain Eukaryota; kingdom Metazoa; phylum Arthropoda; class Insecta; order Diptera; family Drosophilidae; genus Drosophila; species Drosophila aldrichi. Next base: position 3,151,513 of record JAWNOM010000161.1, read on the forward strand.
CATTGGGATGATTTACACACAATAAATAGAGTCAAATCTATTGAAGCTACGAACACGGATCTTTACAAAACTGAGCAAAATGGAAACTTGAGCTGAGTGTGACCATAGTGCAGTCACTGGATAATAATGGGACATCTGCTGATAACTACGTAGTGCACGCCATCTGTTGCACGAACTGGATGAGAGTACGGGTCGGACGTCCGGACATTCGATCGCGCTGCAGATAAGGCGGGACACCGTCTTCGGCGGTGAGGCCGGTGCCACGGGTATCCAGATGGACCCAATCGAGGCATGGCACCATTCGGTGCAGCAGCGCCGCCGTCAAGCAGGAGGAGGCGGGTCCGCGGCCCACGTTGCAAATGTCGTAGGTCAAATTCGGCCCGACCAGGCGCTTGAAGTGCTGCCAGAGGGGAAAGCGCCACACACGGTCGCCGGTAATGGAGCCAGCCTTCTCGAACTGCTGCCAGAGCATCGTGTTGTTCGTCCAGAGGCCAGTGGCGGAGGCGCCCAGACCGTAGGCAACGCCCTTGGCGTGCGTGCCCAGGTCGATGATCATCCGGGGCTTGTATGTGCTCTGGCCATACAGCATGGGATCGGCCAGCATCACTGCGCCGGCATTGGACACGTTCTTAATGCACAAGGTCTTCCCATTGATGAGGGTGATCACATCGCCGGGCTTCACGGCCATGCCCGAGGGCATGTTCTCGCAGAGGGGCAGCACGGCGCTCACGTTGATGGGCAGCGAGAGGGCTGCGGCCGCCCGGACCGTAGCCACCACGGCCGCAGCGCCACTGACGTCAGCCCGGAAGACATCCATCCCCTTCTTGGGCTTCAGGCAGAGGCCGCCGCTGTTGAAGGTCAGCCCCTTGCCAATGAAGAGCAGGGGCTTGTCTTCGGGCGCGGTGCCGGTGTAGTTGATCTCCAGCACCAGGGGCGGCTCGCACGATCCCTTGGCCACCATCAGAAAGGAATTGAGACGCTGCTCCTCGATCCAGTCCATGGAGCGCACATCCACAGTAACGCCGCACGGGCACAGCGAGTCTATGGTGGCCTGGGCGAACGTCGACGGCGTCAGTTGGTTGGCCGGCGTCTCGGAGAGTCGCCTGGCCAGATTCTGGGACTCGGCCTTGAACAGGCCACGTGTCCACGCATCGACGTCCGCCGAGCCGTACAGCTCCACCTTGGGCACCTCAATGCGCCGGCTCTTGCTCATGTTCTCGTTGTAGCGCCAGATGGCCATCGCGGCGCCCTCGGCTGCCTGCTCCGGATACTCCATGCCATCGACGGCCACAAGGCTGGCGCCCTGCAGCTGCAGGGATCGAGCGCCAACAGCAGCCGCCACGCGCGCATTCTCCATGCCCGCATCGATCGCCTCCTCCGCATCGTAGCCGATGCCCTCCTTGCCCAGCCCAACGACCACCACCGAGGAGTACTCCTTGTCCAGATTATTGAACAGCCTGCCCTTGCCGAGCTCCCCATCCATGTTCGTCTCCTTGATCAGCTCGCTGATCTTGCCGTCAACGCGATCGTCGAACTTTTCCCCGTTCGGCGTCAGCCGAGGCGCCTTCTCGCCCTCCTTCAGATAGACCCCAATGACCACGCCCTTCTGCTCGCACTTGCTGCGAATCTGCATGAAGTGCACTCGCGGCAGAAATGAGACGAGGCGATTCCAGCGCAGCAGTCCCAAAATTGATTTATTGTAGCATAAAACCTGTGTTCTGGCCATTATTAGGATGATGCGATTTAGAAGACCAAGAAATTATATATTATGTAGATTATACGAAACTAAGAATGGACTACGAGTACTGCAATTTAACACTATGACGAAAAGGACGAAAACTTTTCTAAACTAACGTTTCTGTATAAAAAAAAATCAGTGTTCTATGTTAAACTTATACCGATAAACTGATTTGTTTGGCCCCCAATAAATTTTCCGTCTCGAAACACATTTTGATATTTGGCTTTGGTGAACTTTGTTTGCTGTGGAGCTGAGGAAGGGTGGGAGGAAGGGTAGTGAATATTAGGCAGAGAGTATATTATATAAATATTAAAATTAAATTAAAATGTTTAGCAAATAAATGTGTAAATAACAGAGACCATAAAAAACCCCAGGAAAAGTGGGAAAAACATATTTAAGTAATTTTGTTTTTACGGCAAAATAAAAATATATACATTTTTATTTGCTACTTTTTATTTTAAATTTATTTTTAATTATTAAAATTAATGTGTATGAGAAAAATAGAAAATATTCATCAATTTTTAGATAACAATTAAATTGTAACTTTTATTTTAAATTCTTATAACACATTTTTTTAAATAATAATATGATAAGTATTGCTAATCACTTTTTCCATAAAAAAAAATAATAAATTTTATTTTCAATTTTATTATAGAAAATTCTAATTTAAAAATTGAATATAAAATTTATGATTTATTTTTTATAACACAATTTTTTTTACTAATAATTTTAAGATAATTATTACACATCAATTTGTATATCAAATATAAATGATATATTTTATTTTCAATTTTTATTATAAAAAAATTTTAATTTAAAAATTGAAAATAGAAGTTATGATTTATTTTTTATGTATAATTTTTTATGATTATGATTTATTTTTTATATATAATTTTTTATGCATATAAAATAAATAGAAAATTTTAATTTAAAAATTGAAAATAAAAGTTATGATTTATTTTTTATAATACAATTTTTTGTATAATAATTTTAATAGAATTATTGCTAATCAATTTGTTAATAAAAAATAAACCATAGCATTTATTTTCAATTTTTATTATCAAAAAAATGTTCGTGTACACATTGAAAATAAAAGTTATGATTTATTTTTTACCTACAAATTGATGAGCAATTATATTTTATTTGTATCATGTAAATTTTATTTTTATAATTCATAATTATTTTTCTTTAAATCACTTAAAAATTAAATATATTTCTCTTCCTTTTTTTTTTTTTTTTTTTTGCTGCAAATATTTGTAACGTTGCCTGTTAAAATACTCTTTACACTGTTCAGCAAGGATTTGGCAGTGTTTGGCTGTTTGGCCGATTGACGGCGCGTTGAGGGCAAGAGCGATAATTGCGACATTTCTGAATGCCCATTAACTACTTCAAGTGGCTTGAAATTTTATAGCAATGATTAAATTTGCAATTATATAAATCAGTGACGGCAACAACAACAGCAAAAAAAAAAACATGCGCCGAGTGCAAAAAAAAATGCAACGAAGCCGCAGACGAAACACGTAAAAGCAATAAAGCAATAAATTGCCCAATTTGAAGGACTATTGTAGCCAATAATTTGCACAGCCACTTGGCTGGTTGGCCAGAGTGGCCAGCACATATATATATGTATGTGTGTGTGTGTGTGTGTGTCCATATAATTTCAACAAAAATATGCACATTTGTCAATGTCGCGTGATTGATGTGGTCGAACGCATTTCCGCCAAGCAGCCGCCGCGACGGTGAAGCCCCACAGAAAAAAAAAAACAAACAGCGCAACAATTTTTTACATGTAAACACACACACACACACTCATACATATACAGTGTGTAAAAAAGGCGTGCATGCTGGGGCCCCAAAGGATGCTGGCGGCTGTGTTGGCGATATTACGCGATTTTACGCATGATTTAAAATTAATGACAGCGGCGTCGCGACTGGCAAGAGAGCTGTAATACACACACACACATGTACTCTATATATATGTGTGTGTGTAAACAACACACCTTGGCCTCTCACTCTGCACACACACTGGAGTCAGTCGCCATGCAGGATGTTTAATTTCCTAAATGCATAAATCTCACTAATACGCACAACAAAATCTAAGCGCGGCTTATGCGATTGCCGCTTTTTTTGTGCCCAACAACAACAACAACAACAACAACAACAACAACAACAACAATAAGAATAGCTACAGCCATGGCTACGCGCATAACATCCGAAAATCATAAACAAACTTCAAAGGACATTTACAGCGGACAATCGGACAACTGGCCAAACAAAAAGAAAAAATATATATATATACATACATGTGTATATGTATGTATGTATGGGTGCAGCAAAAAATAAACGAGCATTTGAGCCAATGCTGAGCTTATTACGCACAGATACGAGCCACGCACTCGCCCACTCGCCCACTCGCCCACTCGCCCATTCGCCACAACAATTCAGCTTCATTTGTGCTGCGGCTGCCCCACAATGTACACATACACGTGCGTTACGTATACGCAACGTTGTTGCTGCTACCTGTGCGCCGATAACGGCCTACTACCTACCCTCTCCTCCCCCCTCCCCCCACGCGCTGCTTTCATTTCTATTTCCGTTTTCACTGAACGCCGCCGCACAATGCCCACTTTAAACTTACGACTGTTGCGGGTGGTTGGGTGGTTGGGTGGTTGCACGATGGGATCAGCCTCACCTTTTTTGTTGTGCTGCGAAACCGTGCTGCTTGTACGTTCTATCGTTTGTTTGTTTGTTTGTTTGTTTGTTAGTCAGTTTGTTTGCCGGTTTATGCTTTAACCTACGGAAAATTGCCAATTGTTGTTGGCATGCAAATTTATGGCTTATTTGTTTTGCCTTTTGTACTACACACATCTGTCTGCATGTGTGTATGTGCGTGTGTGTGTGCGTGCGTCTGGAGTGTGTGCGTGTGTAGAGGCCGCTTACTACACGTCAACCCTTTTCAACAGACTAATTCGCCCAAACAGGAGCGTTTCATAAGCCATAGAAAATCATTTGGGCCTAATGTGCGCTGCAAACTTGAGAAATCAATTGACATACAGGCAACTTAAAGTCGGGCGAAAGAAACATTAACAATGAAATATTATTAATAATAATTGTTAATGATAATATTTATTAGTTAGTTGCATAACATTTTAAATTAATTTATAGTTAAAATATAGAGTAAATAGATTATAGAATTTATAAAAATAATAAGCATAAATAATGCTTAAAATATATTATAGTATATATATTATATAAATTATTGTTAAAATATAAAATAAAAAGAAAAACGATTGCATTCATAAAAATATATATAAATAATACGGCAAATATATTAGATTTATTTTTTTTTAACTGTGCAAATTCAGTTATTTTAAGCAAGCTAAAAACTCCAATCTGAAGCTAACAAAAATAATAAATTTATTTATTTATTCTTTAAATTATTAAAAAAAAAAAAAAATAAAATTTAATAACATTTACTTTTTTATTATTTATCATATCATTATTATTATTTATTATATTATTATTATTATTATTATTTATTATATTATTATTATTTTATTAATATTTTTATTATATTATTATTATTATTAATATCATGATTATTTATTATTTTGATTTTTGATTTTGTTTTTTTTTATTTATTATAATTTTTTTTTTTATAAATTTTTTGCATTTTTTTTACATTGTCAAATTAGAAGAATTTTTGCTAGTTATTAAATTCAAAGATTTGATTTATTTTATATGTTGTGTCAAGAATAATATAATTTTTAATTATATAAAAAATATAAACTTTTCATAGTTAAACATAACTTAAAGTCTCTCGCCTAATTGGGCCCGTTTTCGTGCGGCCCGCTCAGCCGCTCCTGTTAATTTTTGTATCAAGTTCTCTCATTGTTTAGCTGCTTTTTGACCCAAATGCCGGAAGTCGAGCGATGGAAGCAAAAAGCTTTGACCTATCAGTAGATTTCATTAACAGAAATTTAGATAAGCATTAGTGTTGATGCCGACCCAAGGCGCATCGACATCGACAAGGACCGAGACCTGATCCTGGACATGGGATATACATAGTTGTGAATGTGGTATTCGTGAATTTTCCTGCTTTCGTGCTTGGCGACTTTAATGCGAGTTGTGGCAAATTACAAAAGTAAATTGTGTGGCTGGTCGAGGAGTGCATTTATCTGGGCAATGGAATGAAATCCTCCTGCGAGTCGTAAATTTGCTAGTTGCATAAATCACGCAATTGAATTCTAATTTTTGGCTCACACACACACACACACATTGTCCGATGGCCAGATAGAGTAGAGCTTATTGTGCGTCTGTCTGGGCTGAAATCAATCATGATTTTTAATGCACAAATGGGAGCAATTACAGTCAGTCGGGCAGACAAAAGAATTTACACTTGATTTATTGTTGTTTAGCCTGCAAGCTGATTGTTTATGTTTATTCTCTCTCTCTCTCTATCTCACTCTCTCTCTCTGTCTGTGTGCATTAGTCTGAGCCACAAGGCTTCCAGCCAAGTGTGCTCTAAATGCAGTTAAAGTCTTTTGTTATATTTTACAATTGCAAGTTCAATAAGCCAGCCAACAAATTGTCTAGAATTTTATACACTCTTCTGTGAGTGGTATCATACTTTTGTTACCAACTGTGACAGCTTAATCGGATGTACTATAATTACCTCAAAGAGAATATATATCTGGCCAGCAAGTGGCTGAAATTAAGGTCAAGTCTGGCATCTCGAAATCGTTTTACTAGAAAGCTGTTATAGCTACAAGTGCGCTTTGCCATGGAAATGCTAAGCAGATTGCGTGGCTTAGGCGGCTGATTTCAGTTTTCATTGAAAACGGACGAAGATAAAATGTTTATAAATTTAAACACACAAATTTAGAGCAAAGCAAGAGCTCGTGGCATAAGCGAAAAATTGCTGATAGTAGATAAATTAAATATAAATAAAAATAAATTTAATTTAATTAAAAATAAATTAAATGAAATATAGGTAAGATTTAATGTCAATCAAGTAAAGCAGCAGAAACACAAAAACATGTATTTATTAGCTGCAAATGAAATAGATTTTAATAAATTTAATAATATATTTATCTAAAATGGAATATAATAATATATTTATGGAAAATGGATTGGATGTTAATTAAATATAATGATATATGTAGCTAAACTAATTTAATAGTAGATAAACTATATATATATTATATATCAACTAATTATTAGTTGAAAATGGACTCGATGTTAATTAATGATATTAATATATATGTATATCTAAACTAAACTAATAATAGATAAACTATATTTGAATAATATAACCAAAATCTAATAATTTTAAAATTGTTTATATTAAATTTTACTGAATGAGCAGCTGTTACTTTTACCTTAAAATCAATTAAAAATTTAAGCAGAAGGAAATTGCCAAATAAGTTTATTTATCTAACCAAAAATAGTCAAATACGCTTGTTCATTAAATCACCCACATTCCTGAAATATTTAATTTGATAATTATTTAATTTTATAAATAAATAAATAATGTAATGATTTTATTCAAGAAGATGTTTGTAAAATATTTATTTTTATAAATAAATAAATAAAAAAATAATGAAATAATTGTATTCAGCAATATTTAATTTTATAAAAAAAAAAACAAATTAAAAAAATGAAATAATTGTATTCAGCAAGACGTTTGTGAAATATTTATTTTTATAAATAAACAATGAAATTAGTAAATAAGTAAATAAATAAATAAATAAATAAATATTTAAATAAATATATAAATATTTAAATAAATAAATAAATAAATAAATAAATAAATAAATAAATAAATAAATAAATAAATAAATAAATAAATAAATAAATAAATTAATTAATTAATTAATTAATAAATAAATAAATAAATAAATAAAAAAAAAATAATGAAATAATTGTATTCAGCAAGACGTTTGTGAAATATTTAATTTTATAAATAAATAAATAATGAAATTATTATATTCAGCAAGACGAATGAATGAGTTCACTGCTTAAGCATTTTAATTATTCAACAATTTGAAGAGCCTGTTTCATAATTAATGAACTCTTGATGCTCCATGGTATATAGATAATGTGCTTGTTAAGCCATATTTTCATAGATCAAGGTGTAAGTGAGGTAATCTTTATGCTTTCCCTGCTCAAGGTTAGTTTCAGGCCAGACGCAGCAGTTAATATATCTGAAAGAATATATATCTATATATATTCATATATATTTTCACCTCTCAAATCTCTCACATCTATAAATCAATAACTCAAGCAAGTTTGCTGTCAATTCACATCTAACTCAATCAATCATCAAACTCGCTTGTTAGTGTATTTTACATTCGTCTTTGCTCAATTGCTTTGAACTATTCTTGGATTGGGTAAACAATGCGATGGACAAGTGAAAGTAAAAGCAGCAGCTAATTGACTATTTACAGTTCAATAAATCGCTTAAGCAGCCACACATCTCTCTCTCTCTCTCTCCCTCTCTCCCTCTCTCTCTTCCTCTCTCTAGTCAATTAGCACCTTCGACGCATTTGGACAAAGCCAAATATTGTCTCATATAGTGCGCGTTGGCCCATATAAGTGGCTTGACCAAATTCGACTAGGCCAGACGTTAGCCAATCGTGTCGTCATGGCCAAGCATTTCTTATACTTCGGGCTGGTGCTCAGCGTTTTGGGCTGCTTGGCGCTGGCCGATCTGCGCGCCGATCTGCGGGATTTCATGGCTCTGGTGCCGCGACGTCGCATTGGCTATATAGCTGCGCGCTACTACATATTCGATCCGAGGTTCCGCCAGGCCGTGGAGTTTGTGCGCAGCGCGGAGTTCGCCCAGACCTGGCGGCAAATGCGCATGGCGCCCGACTTTGCCGATCTGATTGACTATGTGACGGAGTACGGCTCGGGCTACGATGTGACCAGCGTGGTGGACAAGCTGCCCAATCGACTGCGCGGCCTCCAACTGTCGCGTGTCGTGCCCGTCGAGCTGATGCTGCGCCGTGATCTGACCACCTTTCTCCGCGATGCGGTTCAGACTCTGCCCCGTGCTCAGTTCAACGGCCTGATGACGCGCAAGGTGCGCGAGGGCGGCGACTTTGCCAAGCTCTATAGGGCGCTGCGCGACAACGAGTTCCGGCAGCTGGTGGATACGGCTCGGGTGAGTGCGGCAAGTGAACATTAAAATTTCATAACCAGCCACCTTTTGCAGCATTCCAAGGACCTGCAGGCGCCACTGAACAAGCTCAGCCAAAAGAACATCAATGTGGACGAAATCATACAAATCGTATACGAGCTGATAAGTTGGGGTCCGTCCGTTGCTCCGGGCAGCCAGTTATAATTAAGTATTTATGAATTACCTTGAAGCACATGACTCATTAAATAACCCAGAGGCCAACACAGACAAAGAGGAAGAGCTTCAAGTTAAGATGCTTACCCGAAATACAAAAAAAAGAAAAACATGCAAAATACAGCTTAAGTGCTTTTCAAACCCAAAATGCGAGCGTGTCGGGGTCAGTTCCGCTACAACAAACCAAAAAAAAGGGTTCACAAAACCCAAACCCATTCACTTTTTCAACTGACTTTAATGTTGCTGTGCGACGTGCCAGAAATTGACAAGTGCTCCGACCTTTTGTCGAGTTGTTGCAACGATTTCTCACTCGGCACAAAAGTGGCCCAAAGGGCAGCCAGAACAAAGCCTCATTTGGCTGGCCGTGCACAATATGCACTCATTAGAGCGTTGCATGCACCAAGGGAGCAGCCAGAGCCAGGTGAGCTCCATCTACATATGTTAGCTATGAGCAAATGGGCAAATGAGCAAGCATTCCCTTTCAGACAGCCTTTGGCCTATGGCATTTCAATTAAGTTGCGTGGCGCCACGCGTGTTGCATGTTGGCGACATTTTTATGCTGTGCCACGCACAATTTGCCAGCCATCGACACAGTTTTTATGGCTTGCCAGTTGCAAGCTGACTTGCCACAAAATGCGATCATATTAGCGCCTCAAAGCCAGCCGTTGCCAAGTTTTATTTTCAAACAGCGAATTGCTGCCGTTGCTGCTGCTGAATATGCAACAAAAGTTGCGAGTTGGAAGCTAACGCCCACAACAAGCCGGCGACGACGACCCACATCATTTTGGCGCAGTTTTTGGCTGACGCCGTTGCAGAGGCGTCCAACACAGCTAGAGCATAAAATCGTGATGGAGCAGGAGCAGGAGCAGGAGCAGGAGTTGCAGCTGCAACGGAATCGGGCTGCTGCTGTTTCTCCATTTTGCTTGACATTAATTTTATGCTGTGCAGTGTGTGTGCACTAAATGGGGTATATACGGTTGCCAATACTCTGTACTCGAATATTCACATATGCTCAGAGCACGAATCACGACAGTCAGGCTTTGCTCTGCTCAGCCTAGACTCCCATCTGGAGAGTTCAGTCAAGGAGTATTATGCGGCTGGGCGAGTCGGCAGTTTGTTTTTGTTAGTGGCGCTGTTGCTGTGGCTGCTGCAACACTAACAATTTGCGCGAGTTTGTTGCTGCGTGCCAGGGAGTCGTAGCAGGAGCCGCTGGCTGTGCCAACGGGGCAAAACGCGCTTAAATTGTCGCATTTGTCTTGTCGTTTTAAGTTGCCGCCACGCTCGCTCGGTGACTGCTGCATTGCATAAACTTTGTGTAATCCTTTCAATTTGTTGCATACTTTTAGGCGGAAATTAAAATAACAAGCGCTGCGCCGCGGGCTAACTGGCACTCAGGCAGTCTGGCAGTCCGTCCGGCGTCTAGTTTAGGTATTCGATTTGTTAGAAACTTGCTCTACACGTGTTCCACACACACACACTCGCACACTTGCACAATTAGTGTTTGCCACACAATGTTGCCTATGTTGCCCAGCCCTGAGTTGTTGCAGCTGCAACTTCTTTTGAGCGCATTTCAGCAGTGCGTGCTGCTTGACTCCTGCCGCCACGCCCTGCTGTGCCTTTAATTAAGCCAAAGTGCAACTCCTTTTGCTAATACTCTCTCTCTCTCTCTCTCTCAACTTTTTAACTGGCCTCACCGAAATAATCAAATTGAATGAATTCCTGGCGCCGGCAGCTCCTCAATCTCTATCTCTCTATACGAATTGCTTTGCCTGCATCCAGTTGCTATTTGTTGTTGTTGTTATTTGGCATCAAGCAAATAATTGCTGTTTTAAATGCTTGTCAGGCATCGACCATACCTTTGTGTGTGCTCTATGCCAGAAACTTACTTTGGACTTGCTAAAGACTTTTGTGACCTCTGAGAATACATCAATTTTATATACAATATATGTATATATACATATATATTTATATGTTTCTGTATGTTTCACATATGTTTATTTCAGTTTTAACAATATTATGTTACTTCAATTGTATTTTTTTTTATTTATTTATTTTTTTTTACACTAGCAAGAGCGCTCGAGGCTAGCATTTATTAGTTATAAATGGCAAAGCATGGCAAACAGTTAAACAAACAGCTGTATTTTATATTTACTTTTGATATTTTATAATATTTTTTAAAATTTATTTTGTACATATAAAAATAAATTAAATATTCAAGCAAATATATTTTTGTCAGCAAACTTTTAAAGCTTTGGCATTAGCTTCCAGATATTACATTTTGTTGCATATATTTAATAAATTTATATTTAATTTTTAATATAAAATAAAAATTTCATATTTATATATATTAACATAAAATAATTCCAGATATTCCAGATATTACATTTTGTTGCATATTGTTAATAAATTTTTATTTAATTTGTAATATAAAATAAAAATTTCATATTTATATATATTAACATAAAATAATTCTATATTTATTTTATATATTTGCATATTTATATTGTATATTTAATTTATTTTATAATATTACAATACAATAAATAAACAATTTAATGTATACAAAATATAATTGTATATATTATATATTATATATTATATATTATATTTATTTTTTAAATATTTATTTATTATTATTTAATTGTTATTATATTTTACACTCTTTATAATAAGTACATATATCTAAATCAATTTTTGGCCAATTAATGTTGATAGTCATATGTTGATTCACAAAGTAAGTTGGAAATTTATATAATTTGTTATATATTTTATTAAACTATATTTCATTTAATTTTATAAATTTAATTTTTTCTTTTTTTTAGATTTTAATTTCATATTTCACAGAATAATATGTTATTAATATATTTTTGTATAATTAAATAATTTTATATCATTTTATTTGTTATTTAATATTGAATATATATAATTAAATATTTAGTAAACTTACTATAAATTACTTTATAATTAGCTATTAATTTTTTTTCAATGAATATATATTTTTTTTTATAACACACTGGTTTGATTATATGCTTAATATATTTTCTTACATATTTTATATAAATAAATAATAATATATTTTATATTATCATATATATTTAAATAATATATATTTTATACATTTTTTATAGATTTCATATATTTTTTTTATATATTTTATATATTTTTAATATATTTTTTCTATACACTTTAATTCTTCTTAACTAAAACAACTATTTTGTTCATTTGCCATTTCTGATTGTATTATCGAAATACTCTCATAGAGTATACACGCATTCGTTGTGCTGTGCACTTGACTATATATAGTATTTCAACTCATGCTTGAGCGCAGCCGGCGCATCAACGTATTTTGGCTTTGGCCGAATTCAATTCAATTCAGCTGCTGGCAGCCCTTTTGGCTTTTGTTGTAAACATTTTTGAGTGGCCGCGCATGATGCGTCGTTTTTCTGGATGCTGCTGACTTGTTACCGCCTTAACTGTAATATCAGTTACAGAGCTGCCACCGGGACTGGGGCTGGGCCATCCACTTCGTATTCTATTTGGAGCACACGCTCTACCCCACTTGCCCCACTCTCACTCTGATTTCAATAGCTGAACGTTGAGTGGGATGATTTTTTTTGTTGCTTCTCCTGCTGCTGCTGCTTCTCCTGCTGCTGCTGCTGGCCTTTGGCATGTTTGCTCCCGCTCAAAAGTTCTTATGCCTGTTGGTTATACTTTACTTATTTTAGCCAGATTGTCTGTATTTGCGGTGGTGGTGCGTTTGTTGTTGATGCGTACGTGATCTGGGTTCAACACTGGCGCTCGCATGCCCTTTGCTTAGCAATTAGTTTTAAAATGGCTGCCTTGTTGGCTGTCCATGTTGATGTGCAGGCTCTCCATCTCCACCTCCAGCTCTCACATTGCTCCTTGCCTTCGTGTTCTGCTCCATCTCCGTCTCGTTTTGAGCTGTGCGCTCATTAGAGCTGACCTCGGAGCATTGTAAAAACAGAAATGGATTTTTATACTCTCCTCATCGTCGTCGTCGTCGTCATCGTTGTTGTCGTCGCTATAAAAGACTAGTCCGGCTGCTGTCAGTGTAATCCAGTCACACACACACATGAGCTGGGGGCCAGAGCAAACAAAAAATCAACAACAACAATCAATGTTGGCCGTAATCAATTAACGATTTAACGTTCACTGCGGATTCTGGCTAACTGGTCGTCGCGACCCGTCAACATTTGGCGCCAACTCTGACCCCTGACTCCAGTTTTTCAGCTTTAACTTCTTCTGCCTGCCCCAGCCTCACCTTTGTATGTGTGTGGTGGTGTGTGGGTCATGTGGCTGCAAAATTGAAACGCACCACATTGACAGCGGCTGCATGAACACGTCATCCAGCCACAGGGGTCGGGGACTAGCTCGTGGAGCGAGCTGCAGCATCAAATGCATGCCGACCTTTAAAACCCGGACAGAGTTGTCGCTTGTGCTGTAGCTGCATCAGATTCACTACGGGAAGTGCATTTGTATTCGTATATTGAAAATGGGGATAATGTAGAAGAGTAATTCATCAAAAAAAAAAAAGGTTTCTTTAATAGTCTGAAATCATATTTATGATGAGCTTTTAGATAGATATGTATGTATGTAAATAAATAATGTATTTTAAATGTTCATATAATGTATTTTAAATGTTCATATAATATTTTTAAATATATTTATACAATTTTAAAATAATTTATAGATAGGCATGTATGTAAATAATTAATGTATTTAAAATATTTATATAATATTTTTAAATGTATTTATACAATTTTAAAATAATAATATAATTTTATATATAATAATAAATAAATAATTAATAAATTAAAAATTAATAAATTAATGTGACTAAAAATCATATATGTATGTATATTAGCAGTTTTAAAATATATTCTTATTTTTAAATGTAATGGATAATACTTTTAATTTTAAAAATTTAATAAAGTATACACATATTGAAATAAAATAAAATTATTAATAACTAATACTAATAGTTTTAATATTAAAAATTTAATTTGAAAAATTTAATAAACATAATGAAATGAAATAAAATTAATAATAATAATAATATAATAATAAAATTAATATTAATAGTTTTGATATTAATAATTATTTCAAATTTAATTTTAGTTTAAAGTTAAATAAAAATTAAAAATAAATTCCTTTTACATTATTATGTTTCCATAAATATACAAATATATTTATATTTATATGCATATAATTAAATATAAATTAATTAAAAAAAATATATATATTTATTTTATTTTATTTATTTATATATATTTTTTTTTTTATGTATGTATTCATTTAATATGAAAACACTTCTTAGTTCAACTGTTCATAAGCTCAAAGTTTAACTCGTTTAATTAGTCTGCTCTTAATTAAAGTTGAATCAGCTTAGAGCTTCTGCGCTTTGGCACTCATTGGCTGCATGTGAAAATAATTTTGATTGAATTTCAATTACTTATGTATTTGGTAAATGAAAACTTCAAGTTAATTTGCTAGGCTTAGTTTGTGAACTGAACTGAAGCTGAGGGCAAGTTTTTATTGAATTTCATTCAATTAAGGCCACTTGACAACCCTTAGATCTGGACAAGCTACGCAAAAGTTTATGCGGGGCTAATGTGATTACTCCTGTCATTATTGCGTAGCCTTCTCTCTCTCTCTCGCTCTCTCTCTCTCTCTCTCGTTCTCTCTTGTTGCTCTGTGAGCTTCTCGTTCGCTCGCATTGCCATTAAATTGACCGCTGGTTCATTTTGTCCAAGTATATATATATATATTTGTGTGTGTGTGTGTGTGTGTGTGTGTGTGTGTGTGTGTGTGTGTGTGTGTGTATGCGTGTCTGTGTGCATTTAACTGCACGTTTGCAAACTTTGAACCGCGCTGCGTCTGGCTCTGGCTCTACGCTCTGCCTCTGCGCCTGTATATTGTGTGTGTGTGTGTGTGTATTTGATTGGTTATTGACTTTTAACAGAAAAATTGATGTAATGCAATTAGTTTTGCAGCTAAACCGTTTGATGATTGCCCAACAACAACAACAACAACGACAACGACGACGACGAACGTTGCGATAAACGACTCGTTTAGCCCGAATCATTCGTGGCTGGGAGTCGCATCCTGGCCAAGGGAGCTGGGTGGGGCGTGTCAGCCGTGCACCGAAGCTGAGCAATGGAATTCTTATCTTCTACATGTGGCAGCAGCCGATGACGCAAGCATTCGTCAATTGTAAATTGCTGAATGAGCGAACAAACAGTCCATTTAAATTGATTTGCTTACTGGGCGTATGATTAATGAATGGCAACACATTATAGCAAATTATCGCTCATCTCTAGCATCTCTAGCAATTTCAATAAGAGGGATTTTAATTAATTAATAAGAAATGCAATGGGAACTTTAGTTGCTTAAATGAAAATTAAAATGAAAAATATATTAATATAATAAATAAAAGTTAAGTAGAGTTAGAATGAGATGGAATTTAATTAGATATATTTGAATATTATATTTATAAATATGTAAAAATTAAAAAAATTAAATTAAAGTCAATCCACAGCTTATTTATATTTTACATCAGACGATTCAGTTAGTTATAGTAGCAACTTTTCGAATAATTAACTAAGTTCTAGTTATTATACAATATCTTTAAACTATCTTCCCTATATATGTATATATATCTACGCACATCATTTATGCACCTATTTATGCATTCAACAGCCGCAGGACTCAGACAATCTAACAATTTATAAAAAAATATTATAAATCAATTATATAAAAAATGTAGAAAAAGCTTTTAAAGCGATAAAAAATAAGTGAAAAACTGCTGATATACTAAATTTTTTATTTTATTTATAGAACAAAAATTTGGAAAACTGTATTTTCAAATTTTCGAGTTAGTTTGCAGTGAAGCGGGCAAGTTTTTAATTGGAGCACAATGGCTGCTTGTTAAATTAAATATTTTATTTTAAAAATAAATATTGCCCGACGGGCAATTAAGCATTGAAGGTATATGAAGGTGGATGGGCTAGGGAAACTGTGCAGGAAATTCGCTTTGGGGGCGTGTGTTGAAACTACGAAATTATCAATTAAGCCATGGGTGGCTATCAATTACACGCATGCTCCAAAATTAAACCATAACGCGAAATATGCAATCACAATAACAAGAACAACAGAGTCGAGATGCTGTGAACGGTACGGTACGGTACGTAACGGTACGGTACGGTACGGTATGGCCAAATGAAGTGAAACATTGCCAGTTGGTTCGAGCAGGGAGTGAGAAGTAGTTGAAATTTATTACAGTTGCACGAAACAAAGCGTAAAACTTTTGCTGCTTAATTGAAAAATATAAATTGTGGCAATGTGCGCGAGTATATGAGTGTGGCTGAGTGCGTATGTGTGTGTGTGTGTGTGAGAGAGAGAGAGAGAGAGAGTTCGCGACGGAAGTGAAGTCAGCAGCAGAACAACAACATTAATAACGCTGGCAGCGGAAATAATAAAAACCATTTTAACGATGACGACCGAAACAAATACATATACACACACACATATACATACACATATATAAAATTGGCTCTGGATTATGGAATTGCCAAAATCATTGTACCCGAGGCTATAATCCATATACATATATGGAACTGCAGCAGCTAAATGCCCCCCTAATATGCTGAACTTTTGGGGCAAAAAAAAAACCTGACAGCCAATTAGGTGTACACGAAAGTGAAAAGTTTGCGCATAAACCGGGAGCGTGAAACTAAAGACAGCAGGGCGCCCCCAACAATTTACAAGCGGAAAAACGACAATCAATGCGGGTCAATATTTGTCAGGGGCAAACAGCGAGCGGCATGCGGCATGGGGCAAGCAAGTAGTGGCGCATAAAAAAAAGGGCACAAAATCGCACAGCTAAAAGGCCAAGAAAAACAAAAAGGCAACATCAACGGGGAAGAGAAAGGCAAAGAGGCGCCACACAGGTGGAGAGCGACAAAAAAAAAGTACCGAATGTAAAAATGTACACAGTAAAAAAAAAAGTAAGGAAAAGAGAAAGGGAAGTACAACTGCACACACTCACACACTCACACTGTTGTACACAATTATCACATCGGCAACTGTTGTAGCCTTTGATGATGAGCTTCCTGCACATCAAAAGCCAAAAATAGAGCAGCCCGAAAAAGGCACGCCGACCAGCAACAAAATAGCCAAAAAAAAAAAAAGGAAAAAAAAGGCAAAAGGATCGAAATGAGTAAAACGTAACGAACAAACAATCAACGTGCGCTGCTGTCAGTCACACACACACACACACACACACACACACATCCATATGTATATTTCGGATATGTCTCTCTCTCTCTCTCTGCTGCGTGTGTTTGATAAAATCTGTGGCCTCTGGTAGACAGCGGCTGCCGTTGAGCAGCCACAAAATCCACACAGTTATCCACACACACACACACACACACAGAGAGAGATGAGGACCAAAGCAAACACACCTTGACTTCTGGTCAGATATTCTGATTTGTTTGAGTTTCTACTTTTGCAGCTTAACAAATTAAGCGCTCAATCGGCAGGTTACCAACACAACAACAACAACACGCAGAGAGAGAGAGGGAGAGAGAGAGAGAGAGGGAGGGTGTGAGTGAGGCAGAGCCAAAAAAGAAAATGACAAGAAATTCTGACCAAATGATTAGCAGGCTTATAACGTATGATGCTTTACCTAGCATATATACGTTCGTCTGGCAAATGCAAGCAAAAGAACTCCATTTCTGATATTTTGTCTCAAAAAGTAACTTTAAAGCCTAAGACGTGTATTGGTAGAGAGTGCTGGACTAGAAGATATCATGTAGAACAGGTTGTTATATATTTGATGAGTTGTAATAGAGGAGTATAGATGTAGACTCACGCGAAAGGGTTTGACCAATACGAGGTATAATGAATAAAGAATGTATTTTTAATTTAATGTATAGAAAATAAAGGCTTGACAGTTGTGTGAGATTATTTAAATACAATTTATAAGAGAATCTTTCATTTTCTTTTTTAATATATATTTAGCAAAGAAATTGTCATTAATATTTCAAATATTTATAATATTATTTTTAATTATTAATGATAAAAAGAGATGTGTAATGTAAGTGATGTGTAATGTAAGTGATGTGTATATAAGTCATAGTAAAAACGAGAATCATGTTCACATACTGTGCCCACTCACTGTGTAATAATATATTTAAATTGATTGTTAATTGAGCCAGGGAATTTCTCCAAGTGAGAAGAAGCAAACGAACAATATACTATATATATTTTAATTCAATATCTAAAAATATTTATAGTTATTTTATATTTCAAAATTAGATACACATTTATATTCATAATTTTTGTGAATTTTTATTTTATTATTTTTTGCAATATATTATTATTATTAATGTCAAAAAATATTTATATTTGTTTTATAATTAAATATACATTAGTTTTCAAAAATTTGTATTTTATTATTTTATATTATATTATTTTTTATTTAATAATTATAGTTTTCATAAATTTTAAGTTTCATAATTTTTTTTTTTTTAATTTATGTTTATTTTGTATTGTATTATTTTTGTATTTTATATTTCATATATTTTTAAGTTTTTTACTTATATATAAAAAAAAATAATAATACGAGTAATAATAGTTTCATAATTTATATTTATTTTGTATTATATTATTTTTTATTTTATATTTCATATATTTTAAAGTTTTTTACTGATATGCAAAAAAAAAAAAAAATAATAAATAAAAATAAAAATAAATAAATAAATAAAATAAAATAAAATAAAATAAAATAAATAAAATAAATAATCTGAAAGTAAAACGTATAATTAGATATTTGAATTAATTTTTTCGTATATTATTTTTTTTTCCATTCGCTTAACTATTTGATGTGTTAAGCGGTGCGCACCCGGCGTATGCTTGTCATAGCGTGCTAACAGCTTATTTGCCCACTTTCATATGTGCCTGACCATTGAAAAGTCGTTGCATTGCGTACTTGTCATTAGTATTATTTGTTCTTGTTGTTGTTGTTGTTGTTGTTGTTGCATGTACGCATTGCCTATGTCCTATGTCCTATGTCCATAGTCCATGGCCAACAGTGCTCTGTCTGCAACTCAAACTTCACCTGTGTCACCTGTGCGCGCTGACATTTTTGTTTGCTCTCTCTCTCTCTCTCTGCTGTACAGCCAGTCAACATATATGTCTGTTTGTTTGTTCGCTATGTGTGTATGTGTGTGTGTGTGTGTGTGTGTCGAGGACTTTTCGGGTAGCTGAAGCCGGCGTTGAGTCCCAGGGTCGACTCGTTAGTGCCATCGTCTATATGAAAAGCAACTTTTGATGAATTTATTCGCTAAACATGTTTATTATTTGCTGGTAAATCACACAGCAATTTGCCAATTTTAAGAGTTTTATTGCGACTCTGTGTGTGTGTATGTATTTAACGGCATTTGAGCCAGCGTACGTGTGTGTGTGTGTGTGTGTGTCTTTTTGTGTGCTGTGTTGATTAATGGTCGCACACAAACTAACAAACAATTCATCCAACAGTCTGTGAAAAGTTACTTTTGCTGGCTTAAATGGGTCCACCCTAAAAACGGACATGCGAACAGAAAGCATAGAGGTTTCGAATTGTGAACGAAACTTTTGCCTTTTTATTTTATTTTATTTTATTTATTTTGTTTCAACTTTTGATCATTTTGTGCATGAATTTGAAATTGCATTGTTTTTAAAATATTTCCGAAAAATCAAAAATGAAATTTGTGAATTTAGGAATTTAGTTCTACTTTTAACTTAAACACTTAGAATTTATATTAAAAATAATACATGACTTATTACTGTCTGTTTGTTTACACTGTAAACAATTTGTATTATGCGCCCTTCACTTTCCGAAAACTTCAAATCAATTTATTATATTGAATTCTCACACACCCCTTGTCGCTGCTTTAGTGGAATTTAGCTGGAAGCGTTGTTAATATTTTGAGCGCTGTAATTAATTTAAAGCCTTGTAATTAATAATCAACAGCAGCGTGTTGTGGCTGGTTTACTAAAGCACCAACAACAGCAACAACAACAACAACAACAATGTTCTTTGGCAACACCAGCGGCTAGAGATAAGCAGCATAATTAACACTGCGGCCAGTTGGGCCATTTTAAGAGCTTTACGGGGGGGCTTTCGCATGCGCCAGCTAACGGATTGAATACTAAATCGTTTGCTTTTAAGTATACGCCTTTTATCACATTGCTGAATTATATATATGTAAGTAGGATTTGGTTTGTAAGCATTTAAAATTGTTGCTGATTGGATTTAGTTGGTGTTATTAAATTTCATATAGATTTCTATGGAATCTTAAGCAAAGCTTGATGGAAATCGGAGAGGCACTTGAAGGAGTTGCATTAAATAAGCTCAATAGTATTGGCAATATATATGATATGATAGATAATATATGTATATGATTTAAATTTGCTTTTAGTGAATAAATTATTTATCAAAATTTTAAATCAATGTGTGTCAAATATATTATAGATA
Source organism: Drosophila aldrichi (assembly GCA_035045965.1). Lineage (NCBI taxonomy): Eukaryota > Metazoa > Arthropoda > Insecta > Diptera > Drosophilidae > Drosophila > Drosophila aldrichi. The sequence goes on from JAWNOM010000161.1 coordinate 3,172,147, forward strand.
TTTAATTGAGTATGTGGGTTTGTTGATCAAATTTTATTTATATTATTTAAAGTCTTGAAAATAATCTCTGAAGACTTTGAAGTGAAATAAAACTGTTATGTATATATATCCTCTGCATATGATATGATAATATATGTATATGATTTAAATTTGCTTTTATTGAATAAATCATTTATTAAAATTTTAAATCAATGTCTAAAAAAATGTCTATAAAATATTATATTGCTAGCACTGTAAATATATGTATATTTAATTGAATATGTGGCTTAGTTGATAATATTTTATTAATATTATTCAGACTCTTTAAAATAATCTCTGAAGACTTTCAAGTGCCTTTAACTGTTATGTATATATTTAGTTTTATCCTCTGCATAGACTAAGCTAGTAGTAGTAGTAGTTAGCTGAGCTCTTAACTGAGCTATGATTGCTATAAATAGTCACAGTCAACAGCTACTGATACTACGGCTAAACAGAAAATAGTAAACAGTTCTTAACGATTACCCCTTGTCATAGACACAGCCCCAATAATTTGAAGAATATTAAAAGAAAATCATTTGCTGCCAAGATATTAACTAAGAAATATTGTTAGCTGACCTGAATAAACGAAAGCTTCATGCTTCGCTGCTCAGCAGACATGCCAAAAGGGAGCTCCAACTAGCTTTAGCTCGACTCTAGTTTAATATGAGTTTATATTTAGTTTGGGCTCGGTTTAATTAGCAGTTCATTGCTGGAACTGCATTGGCAGTTCATTGTGTCGCCGATACAGCAATTGCCACTTGGTTTTGTTTGACGATTTCAATCAGACACATCATCAATCACAAGGCGTGGCAGGAGCAGAAGCAGGGGCTGGGGCAGTGGGGCCAGTTGACAGTGCCTCTTGTTGTATTGGCAGTCGTGACATTGCAATTTGGTATTTCGTGGTATATATATTTGTATGTATGTGTGTGTATCCTTACCCGTAATTGGCAATTCATGCAGGAAACAGGCCATTATGCCGCTGTTAACTTATTAGTTGGCATGAAAATCGTGCTTAACGCCTTGCACTTTGCTCAATTTCAGTATCGCCGATGATCATCAGTGCTGCGTCATCCTCGGCATTGGCTGTCGCCCTTTGAGTGACGGAAGTGTCCAATTTTATGCAATAATAAATTTAATTAGCTCCACTTCAGGAGCAGGCTTTGTTGTCTCACACCTCAGCTCAGTTCAGTTCAGCTAAGCTGGCAGCTCCTTGCGCTTGGCCGTAGGGGCTTAAATTATCCTCTGCCTGTTGAGCAGAAATACGGAGACAGAGGTGAGTGGCAAGGTGTTGGTTTGATGGCCACAATAAGCTGCCTAATTGCAAATGCAGCTGCCCCAGGCACATCACTCACACACACACATGTATAGATTTGTGTGTGTGTGTGCATGCATTAGCAGCTGTCTCGCTTTGCCACTCTCTCACCTTCTGTGTATGTGTGTGTGTGTGTTCCCGTTAATTACTCTTGATATCTACGACTAACATAGCTGCGGGGCAGCTACTAAAAATGCTTTCAGTGTGCCATGCCCAAAAATTTAATGTCCCATTCCGACTTTAATCCATTCAAGCATACATATTTATGATGCCATAAAAGGGCACTGCGGCAGCAACAGCTACTTCATGTGGCACATGCAAATTTGCAACGTTTTTTGCCACATAAAATTACAAGAATTTTATGGTTAATAAAAGAGTCGCGCACACACACACACACATACATACATGCGCACATACATACATAAGAAATCGCAAGAAATTAACTTCGTAAGCAATGCGCTGGCATGTTTCAGATCGGCTAACTACACTGAGAGAAATGTTTTAAATGAACAAATGAGAAGTTTTAAATTTTATTTATTTTAATTCCTCGACGTATTTTCTTTACCTTTTTCCCTTACGTAATTCCTTTACGTAGTTCCGCTACGTCTTTAACGCTTATAATTCACACGCTCTGCTTCACTTTGTTGCGCTGACCCCCACCAGGCCTGGACGACTGAAGAAATGCTGCAGCTGCAGCCTTTTATATACGTAAAGCCACTTTTACTCAAGCACTGTCTCTCTCTCTCTCTCAAATGTGAAGCCCGACGGCAGGTAGCGTTCGTTGCAGTCGACCTTCCAGTGAGCTATGGGAATGCTCTCTGCTGCGGCGAGCATTCTAGCTTCGTTTTACACATACACATACCAAAAGAGAGCTGTTGCCTACACATAGACAACTCTAATGATCTTTTGCTCTTTTTCTCTCCTTGCTTTAACTTTTACTCAAGCTCTGCAGTGCATAGTCTCTCTCAAATGTGAAGCCCGACGGCAGGTGGCGCTCGTTGCAGTTGACCTTCCAGTGAGCAATGGGAACGTTTTCTGCTGCTGTGAGCACTCTAGCTTCTCTTTACCTAAATACAAATACCAAATAAGAGCTGCTGCATACACATAAACAACTTTACTACTATTACTATAAGTCTTACTACTATAACTATAAGTCTTACTACTATAACTTTAAGTCTTTTTACTATAACTATAAGTCTTACTACTATAACTATAAGTCTTACTACTATAACTATAAGTCTTACTACTATAACTATAAGTCTTACTACTATATCTTTAAGTCTTACTACTATAACTATAAGTCCTACTACTATTACTATAAGTCCTACTACTATAACCATTACTTCTACTACTACAACTATAAGTCTGCTGCGCTTTATATATGCCCACTATTACTCAAGCAGTGTCTCTCTCAAATTTTGAGACCGACAGCAGATAGCGCTCGTTGCAGTTGAACTTCCAGTGACCAATGGGAATGCTCTCTGCTGCTGCGAGCATTCTAGCTTCGTTTTACCTAAATACAAATACCAAATGAGAGCTGCTGCACACACATAGACAACTTTAATGATCTTCTGCACTGCTTCTCTCCTTGCTGTTACTTTTACTCAAGTACTGTACGCATACGTGCCTATGTGTGCCTATGTGAGTCTATGTGTGTATGTGCGTCAGAAAGACGCAAAGAATTATTGAAATATCAGTTCTTCGAAGGGCTCAGGGGATTTCCTAGCTGAGCAGTCTAGAGCTTTCTTACTTGTTTAATATTTATTTATTTTATTTATTTTTTATAAATTCAAATAAACATACATATTATTTTTTTTCATAAATATATTTGATATTATATTCATTTATAGAATTTTTTTTTTACATTTACTCGAAATATTTTATTTGCATATTTTTTATTTATATATAATATATATTTAATATGGTTTAAATACAAATTTTATTTATATTATTTTTTATTAATTTAATAGTTTGTCTCATTTACCGTCTTTTGATAATTAATTTCAATTGCTTTCACTCGTATTTCGCTCAGTGTATGCCACATTATTGGCTTTGGCACCTCGCGCTGCTCGCTGTTGCCAATTTTGTGCCGGCTGCAGTTCAAACACAATAAAAATTATGCGTGCCATAAATCCAGCTGATGAGATTCGTTTCACCCAAGCAAATGTCGTTATCGCGTCAAACTTAAGCAGCAGGAGTCGCAGCAGCAGCGCAGGGATATGGCAGAGCGGGTATCTGGCTGGCTGGCTGTAAAGTGCGGCTATGCGATAATAATTTTCGCCTAATAATGATGCGCGTTATGGCTTCACGCGTTTCGGTTGCCATAACTTGGCATGTCTTCTATGGGGCTGACAGTCGTCGGCAGCAAGCCAACAACAAATGACGCCATCCAGCAGGGCGCTCGGCTCTGGCTGGTAGCAAAAGCTCAATCATAATCTGTTGCCCTGACACGAATATACGCAGATATAGCCAGATATGTAGATTGAATCGGAGCTCGCTGGCTGCTATGTGCCGGGTTTTGGCATTGTCATTGCCATTGTCATTGTCAGCTCATTGCCAGCTCATTGCAATAACTTCTCGTTTGGTCGCAAGGCGGGCGACGCCTCCTTATTGTGCAGTTGGTAATCAGTGGCATTGGCATCGTAAACAGCAGCCGGAAGAAGATAAGACACTTGCGGCACTGGCTTAACATGCCTCTTAATGTACATCCTGACCCCCCCGCTTCCCCTTTAGATTAGCAGTATAAAAAAGAATCTGAACTCTTCATATTTTCTCTGGTTGCTTTCAACAATGTTGCATTATTGTGTGAAGTGCTCGACTAAGCATGGCAAAATTAGGCTCTGCTTCGAGAATGGAACTATGAATAATTTATGTCTCGGACTAGTCTGAGCAGGCAAACAACGAACGGAAGATGCTCGAAACCTCTGCATAATTGCCTATAAATGTCTGGCAATTTCAAGAAGTTAAAATGTTCGAGTCTTTTGGCCGCAGCCGCACGGCACTTTGTGCATTTCCGGCAACTGCATCCACAGCATGTTGACAAGAAATTGCATAATTATGGCTTGCCGGACAAGCGGTCAGATCAACTCGACCGCAAGTGCTGTCTTTACACGACGCAAACAGCAGCAGGAGCAGGAGCAGGAGCAGGAGCAGGATACGCTTTGGCTTGCGGTCAGTTGATGGCATGGCCGCAAATGTGAAGGCAGGAGAAATAAAAAAAAAATGGAGGGAAAGAGAGAGGAACAAGACGAACTAAAGCACTACCATTTCCTCTGTCCAATGCGAGCTGCTGCATATGCATGTGTGGCAGCACGAGAGCGAGAGGGAGGTAGCTTAAACAGCAGCCATGGCTGGCGGTTGGCACAAGGCGACGGGGACAGAACAATTGAATTGCATAACATGAATAGAAATGAATTGGCAGCCCCTGCTCACTGGCCAGAGCAGAGCAGCTGTAGCTGCAGCTCGAGCATAGTGGCAATGGGCAAACATATCCTGCGGCTTACCTAGCGCGCCCAGGGCCAAAAGGGGCCAAAAAAGTTAACTGCTTTTATATTTGCATATACGTTGTATGTCTGTCACTGTGTGTGTGTGTGTGTGTGTGTGTGTGTGGCTTGTCCTTCTAATGTGAGACATTCATGCACTTTGTGGTTGTAAATATTTGCATATAGATTTCGCACACACACATGCACACCTGCATGCCATTCGATTGCCTGTTAATAATAAAATAATAATATAATCATTTATGGCAGTGCATTTAATATTGATCACATAGCTTTAAGTGCAAGCCAAGACCTGGCTAAGCCTCGCCCGCTGCTGCCAGGCGCAGCCAAGAGCATTTTTACACTCGATTAACTGTGTGTTTAGTCGTGATTATGTGCACAGAGAGAGAGAGAGATAGAGAGGTGTATACAGACACGTGTCTGCATATGAGTATTGTTTAGGTACTTAGATTATCGCTGCTGTTGCTGTTGCTGTTGCTGCTGTTGCTGTTGCTGCTGTTGCTGCCGTTGCTGTTGCTGTTGCTGCTGCACGTGCCGTAACAAACACTTTTCAAGTGAAACGCTCAAATAGCTGAGCAAATTACAATAAACGTTGGCTGGGCTATTGGATTTTCATTAAATTGCTGCTCGCATATGTGTGCGTGTGTGTGTGCGTGTGCGGGCTATACAAAAAAAAAAGTATTGCCTACATTGCGGCGCCGGCGAAATGGAAAGTTAAGCACTTGAAACGACTTAAAGTGCTGGCAGTTGCCTTGCCACTCTAGAGACTGGTCTCTGCTTCAGGTCTTTGGCTTGGCTTACGATTTTCGTAACGTTTTCCACCCCTTTATGCGCACGCCACCCCACCACGCGCCACATCGACAATAAGACGCAATGCCTTTTGTTCTTTTTTTGCACAGTTGCACACAATAATGAAAATGTTGTTGTTTGTGAAATTCCAACAGCCGTTGCCAGCACACTTGAGCGCACACACACACACACACACACACACACATGGCATTACTTCCGCCTCAGCGGTAATAATTTTAAAATCAATACAATTCAATAAAGTTTTATTACTGACGCTGCCCGGGGGAGCTGAGCAACTCTTTGGCAATCGTCAAACGCTTAACTTAAAGTCGCTCGCTATGTCTTAACCGATTTGGCGGATTACCAGATCTTACCTAATGCTCGTATTAGCCATCAACTTTGCTCTTTGTCGTGTGCGCCACCTCAAATTGCTGGCAATTAGAATATGCACGCTTTGTAACACAAATTATGGCTGCGAAGCCAGCGAACTTATGGCAACGCCCATTTGTATGCAAATGCCAGACACGGACAGATGGACAGGGGAGACACTGCAGTGTCTGTTGCCATTTGGCTTGCCATCGTCGTGGAGCTACAGTTCCAGCTGCTGCTGAATCAAAGTCATAACGTGGCCAGGGAACAGTTCGCCATCTCCATCTCCTTGGCGTTCGCATTCGCATTCGCGTTACGCATCGTTATGCACAGCGGCAGATGACTGTTATTAAAATCAGTTGTTCGTCAGCAGCATCAGAGGCAGCCAGACAACGCTTTGGGTCCCCTCGCTTGGGCGCCAGCTGTGCAGCGCCAGCTCAATTTGCCCGCTCATAGATGCTGCGGCATTCATTTAATGTCTTAATTTTGCACTCATCCAAGTGAAAAATTAAAATGGTTTCCGTTGTTCGGGCTTTTGGGCAGCGTCGCTCGCTTATTAACTGCAGCAGGTGAAATGAAGTCGATGCTGGCATAATTCTAATGCCGCCTCCTGTTTAAATATTAATAATAAAGTCGAGCGGGGGGCCGAGCTACGGCCACAAATTGTTAAATTGAAGCTAATAAAATTTGCTGTATCCTAACGTGCCGCCCACCCCATTTTATGGCCCACAAATTTCATGGCGATTAAATTTGATGGCAGCGCATGCATCTCACGCCCATCTCAATCGCCACGCCCCCTTCCAGCGTTTGGCTCCATTGCGTAATTGTGGCCAAACACTCTGAGGCGCTGCTGCTGTGGCTGAGAGCACAAACAATAGAGCGCCTTTATGCCTTGCCAAAATGTAATGCACACAGCGAAGCAACAAAAACAAAAAACGAAAAAAAAAGCTAAAAACAAGCTGAAATTCTAGCGTCTACAGTGCTCGCCAAGCAAATACCCTCCAGGTTAATTTGCTAGAACTATGAGCTGTGCGTATGTAATCTAAGCTAACCGAGTCGAGTTTCCCTTTAAATAGCATTAGCCCGTATTGCCATGGGCTGGAACTGCGCTGCACTGCAACTACAAATATGCAGAAATTCATTTGTCTAAACTCATCTACTCTGAGACAGAGTCTCTGCATTTGTTTGCTGTTCACTCGGAAGACAATTGAGAGTGAGACAACAAATATATAAATAAATTAACAGCACTAAGTTAAACGTAAATCTTGTATAATATTTCAGCATAAAACAAATTCATTATGATAATTCTGCTCTTACTATAGAAAGCAATATGTATTTTATTTTAATTTAATATTTATAAGATAAAATAAATATACACAAAATTAAAAGTAAAAAAATGTATATTTATTAAATTAAATAAATTAAAAAAAAAAAAAAATTAAAAAAAAAAATTTAAAAAAAAAATTAAAAAAAAAAATAAATAAATACAAATACAAATACAAATAAAATAACAAGAAATAACACATTTGATTTAAAAATTAAATATGTATTCTAAAATTTCTATTAACCGTAAAAATGTCTATACCAAAATAAATTAAATAACAAGCAAATATAATATTAGTTAATTTGTATAACTTTTTAAATTCAATTTTATATTAATTAAAAATAAATATGATCTATTAATCAAATAAGTCTAAGCTCTGTATAAAGAAAAATGAGCTAACTTTAAGCAACATGTCATAATTTGGAAATAATCCACATATTGAAATTAAATTGATATATATTGTAAAATATACAAATATAGAACATGACATACATTTAAAAAATAAATTAAGCAAACATATATGTACTTTATTTATTTTTATTTTTATTATTAAATAATTTATTGATGCATTTACATTTTATTCATATATTACAAATATTGTATGTAAAAATGTAGCAATAAAAATTAATATAAATATAAAGTTAATAATATTATATGTATTTGGTTACTAAATTAAATTATTTCATAAATGGTAAAATTGTACAATATAATATAAATAAAATAGGAAAAAATAATAATATAATTTATTATATATGATTAATTTATTATTAATTATTTATTAATAATATATTTTTATTAATTTACATTTATTCATGTTTATGCATACATTGTAAAAATGTAATTTAAATTAGAATGTAAACAAATGTAAAAGAGAGAAAAATAAAATAAAATAAAAAAACGCTGTGTAATAAAATATATAAAAATATTCTTAAAAGTATTTATATTAAATTAAATTATTTAAAATTGAGTATACATACATATGTATGTATATGTATATAATTTTATATAATTTTATAGTATATCAGCCTCATATTTCTCAATGCAATCTAAAAGCATCAATTTCATTTCGAGTAATTTGAGAGCAATGCATACAACTCTTGAGGCGTCTTTTAATGGCACTAGGGTATAAGCAGCTAAGAGAGAGACTGAGAGAGAGAGAGAGAGAGAGAGTGGGAGGGAGGGAGAAAAAGAAAAAACTGTGCAAACTCTGGCAAAATTAAAGCGCCAAAACGCGTAAAATGCAAATGTGCGCGTCTTGTTAAGGGTTGGGCTCTGTCTTCAGCAGGGGATGTGGGGGGGAATGCAGGGGGATTGCGCGTCGGTTTTGTGCAAATTATGGTTTAACACCTCATTGAACTCTATGGCAGAGTAGAGCAGCAGTGCGGAGGGGAGGGGAGTGAAGTGGAGAACCAACTCGAAAGCTGTGAAAATTTGAATTTGAATATGAATTTCGAGAATTTCATATTCAAATGAGTTTTCAAAGACTTTGGCCGAACCGAGCGCTGGGGAATAGAGTTAATTATATATGTATATAGATAAATATAAATTATGGCTTATTGTTCGTTTTTTGTCTTGGCAAATTGGCCGCATTAAATTGCACTTCAAAGGCGACTCACTGATAACGCCGATCGCCTGCGAGCAAACAGTTTTGCATTAAATTGTTTATGGCAAAGTAAAACCTAATTACAACTAATTGCTATTTGCACAGCTGACAACCTTTGACCTAATGCAAACAAAAACATGCATGCTCTCTATGCGTGTGTGCGAGTGTGTGTGTGTGTGCATTTGTTGTGCGGTCGCTGGTCAACAAGCCAATTCAAGCCTTGAACGCTGCCCAGCAGCAGCAGGAGTCAGGCAAATAAACAAAACGCTTTGATTAGAAAATTTCATTACACGAAATCGAACGCTTGCCAATTGTACACACACAGAGAGAGAGAGAGAGAGAGAGAGAGTGAGTGTGTGAGAGAGAGACACACACGCATGCCAATGCAAACAAATAAATGCACAAAGGGCCAGCCCAATGCGTCAGTTCATTAAAATGGAGCTGCGCCTCTGCCTGGGCATGGGCATGGGCGTGGCACGTGCCTCTGCTGCAGCTATGCTATGCAGCTCCTCAATCTGTGCCTAAAAACGCAATTTAATAACGGCTGCAAATGAGCATATGCAACATGCTGCATGTGTGCGTGTGTGTGTGTGTGCCTCGTGTTTGTGTCAAATTTTATGGCCCAAAGGCGCATTTGAAATGAAATCGACAGGCTCAGTGTGAGGGCGCCGCTAAAGCTATGTCCCGCCCTGCTACGCCCTGCTACGCCCTGTGCCACAATTCGGAATGGCTCTAATGCTGCATGTTGCACTATTTGCCCATAGACGGGCAACTCAATTTATTAACGCACACACACGCACACACACACACACGCACATAGACCCATGGGTATACATGCACTACTGGCTGAGGCAGCTGCCGACATTGCTGGGGCATGCAGCTTGTTGCAAATGCTTGCCAGCTAAATTATTACAAATGCATTTGTGCAACAACTTTGGCAGTTGGCAAAAACCGTTGCCTGGGTCAGTTGCAACACACGCACACTCTGATCGTTGCGCATTTGTGTTTAAGTGGCGTCTATGGAACTCTGCCCCTCCACCCTCCCACCCCTTTGGCATATGATGGAATGCATTCGCATCCATCTGGCGAAAAAGCCAGCTGCAGATCTAGTTTATCATGCAACCGGACTGTGTTGCTGCATGCTGCATGCAACGCCAACTCATGTCAATAACGAGCTGCCACATAAACTACGATTCACAACAAGGCCCGACAAACCGCACGAGTTTATTAAATATTTATTAGAGTCCATCAAAGGCATAATATTGATTGCTGCTGCTCTTAAGCTAGTTAAAGGATGTGCTCTATGAATTTGACAAGGAATTATATATACAATATTTATATGAATATTTTAGATCTATTTATTTATTGTTATTTATTATTTATTTATTTATTTTTTTTAAATGAATGGTAGTTATAGGGCCTCGTTATTAGTTTTGTTATTTAAGAGATTTTCTTTCTAAGGCAATTAAACAGGGTTGTTCATATTCGATGAACCCATCTGGCAGCTCTACAAGGTTGCCCATATATCATTGTGTTTCCACTCATTCACAAAAGTGAAATGAGCATATTGGATTTTATATATACTATATATTTATATATATATATATATATTTTTTTTTTATTTTTTATAAAACATATATATTTATATATATATATATATATATATATATTTTTTTTTTATTTTTTATAAAACACAATTTTGTTCATGTTGCTGATAATAATCCTTTGATTTAGTTTATGTAGAATTTTTAACAGAATTTTATATGAATATGATATCTCTCGCTGTCAAAAGTTATAGGGCTGCCAGATGGGTTGCCGTCGAGTATGGACAGTTCTGTATTTATACAGCGATTACGTATCGTTACCTCTACAGTTCTTATCTGTCTTCTCACTCACGAAGCCGAAGCTTAGAGCTCGATTATAATAAGAGATTAGAAATCGTTCGACTGATCTTCGGCTCTGCTGCATTCAGAGAGAGAGAGGGAGATTGAGAGAGGGAGAGAGAGAGAGAGAACTACCATAGGCAGAGTGAACTCAGCAGAAGACACTACAGGAAAATCGAGTACAGTCAGATCAAGCGCAGCCAGCTCAAGCCCAGAGACGAAACGCCTTTCTCACTCTACACTGATGCTCTCATCTCTAACTACTACAATATATTATAATATTCACTTCATATTCAGCTCACTTCATATCGTCTATTCAACTTGCTCAGTCTTCCATCAACATATACCCACTCAAAGCTCATAGCTGATCCATCATCTCGCTCATCTTGTGCCGCTTCCATCGATTGCAATTAATAATTTGTCATTATATGCCATATTTGTAGTCTGATGCATTCGTCAATATTTAACACATTTAATTTGCAATTCTCATTAGCCTTTCTTAATGAAATTACTGAAAAATATATCAACAGAACTTTGATGTGTGCGTGTGTGTGTGTGTGCATTTAAAAAGCGCAACCGTTCGAGCGATTGCAGCGTTTAAAAATGCGGTATATCAATATCATCGACTATGTAATTTACGCTTAATTTGTAGCCATTACCACAAAAATGCATTAAGTGTGCGTGTGTGTGTGGGTGTTTGCCTTTAAATGTGCTGCAATTATTTGCAATGCAATTTTAATTGAGTGCTGAAATATTTGCGGACAATTCGCGCTGCAATCAAATATATAACGAGCAGCAATTATATATTTATTGAAAGTCTCCGCAAGGCGCAACAAATTATTTACAACTAAAAACAATAACTAACTAGATAGTTACACTAGATATACATATATATTTATGAATGCATATTGAACTGTTGCAAAATTCACATAAATTATGCATAAAATGTTTATTTGGTTTGATTGTGATTTAGAATTTTATTTTTAATTATTTAAGTTGTACTAAAAAAAATTTATAAAAATTATAAAGAAATTTGTTAGTTAAATTCTATTTTGTAATATTTATAGCAGATTTTTTTTAGCTTTTTTTTTGTGACTTTTTTGTGCTGCTCTAATGAGCTGTTCTTCATGTTGAACTTGAGTGCATTGCGTGCTGGCGTGTTGGCCCTTTTTTGTTTTGGCCACATGTCGACATGGCCAGAAGAAGCTTTAGACATGGCCAAACTATTTTGCATTCGAGGCACTCGCCACAGCAGGAGGAGGAGCAGCAGGAGCAGGAGGAGCAGCAGCAGCAGATAACACCCCCATTTCAGCACTTTGAAAAAGTTTAAATATAAATTAAAAACTTTTCTCATTTTTTTTTTGCACTTTTGTTGTTGTTTTTTTTATTTGGTATGTATTTTATGTGAATGCAAAGTAAAAAGTTTGCCGCACGACATTGAGCAGTTGTTGTTGTTGTTGCTGTAGAGTGCTGCTACTGGCTATCAGCATTAGCACATTTTAATCTTTGGCCGTAATCCTTTACCAATTTCCGTTTCAGTTACTTTGGCGAGTCGCGCGGCCTAGGCAACAACGACTACAACTAAAATTTATGCAATGACCGAAATCTGCAATACATTATTGCCGCTGTCAGATGAAGTTGTCCCTTTTACAAAATTAATTGCATCCTCTTTGGCCCTCCCCCAAATTTGACTGGCCGAATACCCGAAAACCCCCAAAAACCGAACGCTAGAAATTGTGGTTGCCAGCTGGCAGGAGTCGGCGAGCCGACGACAACATTGTTGTAATATTTTTGTTAGTAAAATGTGGTCAAACTTTGGCTGCCATAAAGGCGCAAACAACAAGCTTCCATTGAGAGACTCTCTCTCTCTGTGTGTGTGTGTGTATATGTGTGGGCAGGCTAGCCGCAAACATTTGACCGTAATGCAAACGCATTTGCTGCATAGAAAGCTCTTTGGGTCTTGTGAACACATTGCGGCCCACACGGAGTAACCGAAAAATGCAGTTGCTGATCATTTGCTTGCTTTGCATTAAGACAAACTTGAGTGGGAGCAGGAGCAGGAGCAGGAGCAGGAGCAGGAGCAGGAGCAGGAGCAGGAGTAGGAGCAGGAGGTAGTGGCACTGGGGGCACATTAGTACAACATGAAAGGGATTGCATTTTGCTTGTGGCTAGCCTGAGGCAGTCGACCTACTCCATGGCCAGGCAAAAATCACTTGAATATCTTTTCACTTTGAGCCAGAGCTACGTGTGTGTGTGTGTGTGGCACTAAATGTAATCTTTGACTGTGGCCATATATCTCTTTGCAGGCACAAAAATGCGGCTTACAAAAAGGAAATTAAGTTCAATAAGAAAGTATTTGAAATTTATTGGGGTTAGCTGCCAAAAGGCTGCTCGCACTTTGGCTCTTGAGCAGCCCAAAAAGTTGCTGCTTAGGGCCTCAATTTTGACAAGCTCTAAATATGCAATTTGTCGCCCCACTCGACTAGGCGTGGCACTTGGCCTGGGCCTCGGTGCAACCGGAGCATAATTGCATTTCGTGGACAATTAATTTCTTTTCTATTGCCCATTTCGTCGTAATTTAATTGCAAATTACTTCCTTTTGTGTTTGTGTCCGTTTGCTGTGCTGCTCGCTGCTCGCTGTTCGCAATTGTAGCTTCATTTGCCTTTCGCTTCTGCCCCAACGAGTCCGTGGCCTAGTTCGTGCCTAGGCCGAGCCAGCCAGCACGCAGTGAACGACGCTTTTCATTTCTAGTTTTCCTTCCTTTTTTTGTGCATTTAAAATTAGCAAAAATGTAAAACCAAATTGCAAAAGTTCTGCTGAAGCAACAACATCAATTGGACGCGCCATAAATTCAGTTAAATATGAGAGCGCACAGTTGGTCGACATTTTTTGTTGCAGTGTAGAGCGGCGGCTGTTGTGATTAAAGCTAATCAAAAATAGCTGAGAGATCTTGAGAGAGCTGCTGAATATTATGAGAGGTATTTTTGGTATGTTAAGTTAAGGAAATTGTGATAAAGGAAGAATTTCTGTGATCTCTAATCAAATCACTCAAGAAATCAGATTGTTCAAGCCTGAACATGTGTGGGTGCTGAAATCACATAATAGAGAATTGTTGTTGTTTTAATGTAGACCAGATTTATAAATTTGGCAACTCAGAAAAATGTTAAAGTAAGTCTAAAGGGAAATTCTTAGCTCCTAGCTGCTGCTATATGCGAAGAAAACCCATTTCAATATATTAAAGTATCAGATATTTATTTATGTATTTATTAATTTATAAAAGACTTCAATAATATTGACGAGCTACCTTAAATATAAAGGATTTCTATATATTTTTGTAACATCTTTGTATAAAATATGTCGAATGGCAGTTTAATAACAGATGCATGCTCATTTCTGTTACGGCTGCAGTAGGTTAAACCTTTTTATATGATTGAGGGATGGGTGGTGGGTGTAGGAGAGGAGGGGGGAGTTTTGGGGTGAGAGGGGAAGGTTTGTGTTGTGTGTGGGAGAGGAGGGAGGTTATGGTGGATGGGGTGATTGGGATGAGGTTGGGAGGGGGGGGGAGAGGGAGTGTGATTTTTGAGTTTGATTTGATATTTTGGTGGGGGGGGGGGTGAGTGGGTGGGTGGGGGGGGTTGGTTGAACCTCTGTTAATGTTAATGTTAATGATAATGTTATTGTCGTGTAAAATCCTTTTAGACTGCGTTCTCAATGTTTAAGTCTTTCGTTAAACAAATCTCATTTTATGTCTCAGGATAGAGATGTCTCAAATGGAAAATTTTGTATTACTTTATCTGATTTATAATATATAGTTTTTATCATATGTTTGATTGATTAGTCCTTCAAATCTCTCAATCTGCATTGATTCGTATTCATATGCGATATATTAAAAGTTAATTTAGTTACTAAATAATCAATTAAAGTTTCAGGCATTTATCTGCCTCATATTTCTCAATGTTAGCAATTAAAAGTCCAATGATATATGACTGATGCTTGTTCAATCAATATTTTGTTGCTGTCTCTCTCTCTCTCTCACTCTCTCTCTCACTCTCTCCTCCTCTCTCTCTCCCTCTCTCTTTCACGCTCTCTCTCTCACACACTCTCTCTCTCTGTCTCCCTCTCTTTCCTTCCCTCTCTCTCTCTCTCTCTCTCCTTCGACTTTGACAAGTTTCGTAAATGCTGCTGGCGTCTGCAATTTCTATAAGTCTGTCATTTGTTTAACTGGCGTATCAAATATTTAAATGGGCTGTTCCACGTTCTCAAATGCGCTCAGTATTTAGTTATTGTTCATTCACATCGGAGAGCGAGAGAGAGAGATAGTGGGAGACTGCCTAGGCGGGTGCAGCAGCTGCTGAGCAAAGTGAAAACAATCTCCAGTCACTTGAGCTGCACATAAAATTTCATTTGACATTTTTGCATAATTGAAGCAAAGTGCAGACTGCAAGCAGCTGAAAGAAAGTTGCGTTTGCTTTGCCTGGTCAGCAGCGCTGGCGACACGAATCCAACAAAGGCGACAAGTTTGCACTGGGCAAATGAAAGCACGACCCGCTAGCTTGGCTAGCTAGGGGTGGTGCGGGTGGCGACAGTTGCTTGCTTTGCCAACAAAGTAGAAAATCCGAAAGAAAAACACAAAATTTTGCGCTTACGCTTTCAAGTCGATCGCAGCGCCAACTTCCTCACTCTCTCTCTCTCTCTCTTTCTCTCTCTCCCTTTTACATTGATTGGGCAACCTGTGCGGGGGGTTGGGACAGTGGCAATTGTTTGGCTGCGCTTTTGGCATTGCAATTCATTTGAAATTTATGCAAAGCAGGTTGCGAAATGGCATAAAAACACTGGCACACATAATCCCAATGCAGAAAATTTGGGATTTGGGATTTTGGATTAACATTTTGTGTTTTTGCTAGATAATTATCTTAATTGCAATTTCGTGCAGCAGCAAAGGTAATTTGCCAGCTGGACCAATTAATTCATTTCGCAAGTATTTAGCTGCATAATTTGCTTTGGCTATGCATGGCGCTTGTATTTGGCCGTAATATAAATTAAATGGCAATTAATTAGCTAAAGTTGGTAGCATTAATAAATGCAGGCACATTCATTACACCTGCATTAATAGCCCAAAACTTTCGGCTCAATATTATTCAAGGTATATCGGAGAGGAGCTACTGCTCCTGCTCCTGCTGCTGCTCCTGCTCCTGCTCCTGCTCCTGCTCCTGCTGCTGCATCATTTCTCAAACGCAGGCAAATGAAAGCACTTAATCTTGTGCTTGAACTTTGCAACGGAAACAGCAAAACCCAAACACTTTTGTAATTTTAATCAATTCATCTTAATTTCGTTTGAAGTGCACATTAACCTAATGGCCAGACCGAAGAGGTAGCTCGACCCTGTCTCACTCTCTCTCTCTCTCTCACTCACTCTCTCGTTGTCCAACTACAAACTTCAGTCCAGGCTAACAACTTGCGGCTGGCTAACAAGTGCTTTTCCTACCATATTAAAATGTTATCTGCTGCTCTGCTCTACAGATGAGAGAGAGAGAGTGAGAGTGAGATAGATAGAGCTTAGCTCTGGCAGGGCAAGAGACGACGACGAAATATAAAAAATAGACAACTCCTGCTCTGGGCTCTCGCCCAGCTCTGACTCTGCTAACAGCCACAGTATGTGGCAACACTTCTGTCTGTTGGGTTGTTGTGCGTGGGCGTTGTCTTCTCGGAGGCAAAGGTGATGTTTCATTTTCACATTTCTCATTTATCTTGTTTAGCTTGGGCAGGACGCCCGATGCCTTCGGCCGGCCTCAGCTACGCTTGGCTCAGCTTCCTTTCAAGACGTGCGAATATATTTAACTAAATGTAAGTACCGGACGGGGTGTCTGTCTATCAGTCTCTCTCTCTCTCCCTCTCTCTCTCTCTCTCTCTCTCTCTTTCTGTTGTGGGTGCTTGTAAATTTATGGGCAATGCTTTCGTTTATTAATGAGAGCGCGTAAAATAAGCGCCAAAGTGCTCTCAGATCTGAGCTGATGCTCAAATATAAATTTGCGGCTGTTTCTTGTTCAGCTGCTGAGATCATTGGGTGTGCGGATGTGGATGCGGATGCGGATGTGGATGCTGATGCGGATGCATTTGCTAGAAATAACAAATCATCTTTTGATTAACTCATGCGTGTCAATTTGACGTAAACCAAATATTTGTTCAGCACACACAGTCACCCTCACACACACACACACACACACTAGTAAGAAATCCCGCTTGCAAGCTAAGGAAATTGCAGTCAACAACTAACAAGGCGAGCATTTGCTACGTATTTGCCATACGTCTGGCTGGAAACGAAGTACAAAGATACAAATATATATACATACATACATATATACATACATATATACGCTGTGTATGCAAATGCTGCATAAACTAAATTTTCTATACGTGTGTGTATATATGTATTTCTGTTGTGCAGCAGGGAAAAAAAAATGCACGTATTTTAACGCTTCATTGCAATAGAAAATGGTTGAAATCTGACAGCTGATAGGTTACGCTGCCGCATACCCTATAATCAGATGCTAATGCTATTTATCATACACATTTTTATATGACTAAGGATTTGCTAAATATATATATATGCACTCTTTATAGGTATTCAAATTTCTTCAGCTTCCAAAGTATTCCATTCAATCTACCTCTCTTGCCGGCACTAACTTTATGCAGGGCTCTCAAGCCATGAAAGGGACTTAACTATGTGATGCCGCCAGCAATGCGGAAAATGAAAATAAATATGTTTTATTCAACTGCCAGAAGGAAATGTTCTTATGAGCTCAAGTTTAGTACTAAGAGGTGCATAAATGTAAAATTCAATCTTAAGTGGGATTGAAAAAATATTTAAAATTGAATTGTTTATCAATGCTTGCTATAGCAAAATGAATGTTTATTAATGTAGGAATTCATGCGCTAATAATTGTAGAAAACATAAATGTAAAATATTTAATTTGTGGTTGTAAATATTGCTGGTATTTAATTGAATTTAAATTTAATTTAATTTTTTTTCTTTTATTTTATTTTATTTTATTTTAATTATTTAATTGAAATTTTTTAATTTAATGTAATTTAATTTTAATTTAATTTTAATTTTAATTTTAATTTAATTTTAATTTTAATTTAATTTTAATTTTATTTTATTTTAAGTTTAATTTAATTTTAATTTAATTTTAATTTAATTTTAATTTAATTTTAATTTATTTTTTATTTTATTTATTTTATTTATTTTAATTTAATTTTAGATTTATTTTATTTTATTTTATTTTAATTTATTTTATTTAATTTTATTTTATTTTATTGTACTTTATTTTATTTTTTCGCTATTTATTCAGGCTTAAAAATTTAAATTTAATTATATTAAATTATTTAATTATTTATTATATCATATTATATTTTTAAAATATATATTATATATATTTTTAAAATATATATTATATATATTTTTAAAATATATATTATATATATTTTTAAAATATAATTATTTTCAGATTGATTTAAAAAGATTTAGATTTAAGACAACAGAAATCCATCAAGACTAAATATAATTCATGAGCACTTTCTATGCATTTAAATTTTCAACTTTACACGGTTTTTATGCTTATCTGCAATACATATATTACATATATAAAATCAATAAATACATAAAACACTTCCTTGACTTCATGATATTAGCATGGCAGAAAGTTTTGACGTGAAACAGCTTAAATTGAAACCATGAGGAACTGACATACATTAAAGTTTGACAGCCCAAAACTTAGTTTAACCTATTTATAAACATCATTAGAAGCAGCTTTGATATGCTAACTGAATAAACTTAGAAATATTCAATTTAAATGTTAAAGCAGAAGTAGGTAAATTTTTAAAGCTGCTGGAGTATCTCAATATGCGCAGATTGAAGGCAGCGGCAGCATTTTGAAAAGGTGTCAGGAAATTGGAATAAACTTGGCCAGCAATTTGATTGGCAGCTGCTTCTGTTGGCCACTGCCCGAGGAGAAGCCGCCAGCAGCAGCAGCTGAGGCTGGCAAATGTACAACAATTGTTTGTCACAGTGATGAAAATCAAATTAAATATGCACTGATTAGATTGTAGAGATAAGAAGCAGAGAGCATAAATGGCATAAGCCAAGGAAGCTGGCTGCCAGGACAGGCAAATGGAAGAGGAAGAGGCAAAGAAAGCGGCGAACGGACGAAGCAGACACGCGACGGAGCTAACGTCAAATCTAAATGAGGTTATAATTAAAAAAGTTTTCTTATTTGCTGCCGCTGAGCCAAAAGCAGCAGCAGCAGCAGCAGCAGCAGCATCCAGCTGCAAATGAAGAAACAAGTAATTCGCCTAATAACGAGCTTATGTAATTAGCTCATAAACAACAACAACAACAACAACAACAGTAACAACAACAAGTAAACAGCACGGCAATTGCAGCCAAATAACAACAACGGCAGCCAGAAAATTCTACAAGTCGAAATGTAATGAAAAAGTTACGGATACGAAAAAGTTCATAAAATTGAAGGTAAAAGCACCAAAGCTGACGCAGCTGTCAGCGCAAGCTGGCTTCTGGCTGCTGCTGTGAGAACTTGTCCATAATACGAGCAGGTACTATATATAGATAAGTACATAAGATACATATATGCGTGGATATAGATAGATAAGATACACAAATATTATGAAAGATATATATATATATATAGATATATAGATATATAGATATATAGATATATAGATATATAGATATATAGATATATAGATATATAGATATATAGATGTATAGATATATAGATACATAGATATATAGATACATAGGTACATAGATACATAGATACATAGATACATAGATACATAGATACATAGATACATAGATACATAGATACATAGATACATAGATATATAGATATATAGATATATAGATACATTTCTTTCTAATAGATACATAGATACATGGATACATAGATACATAGATACATAGATACATTTCTTTCTAATAGATACATAGATACATAGATACATTTCTTTCTAATAGATACATAGATACATAGATATATAGATATATAGATACATAGATATATAGATATATAGATATATAGATGTATAGATATATAGATACATAGATATATAGATACATAGGTACATAGATACATAGATACATAGATACATAGATAATAGATAATAGATAATAGATAATAGATACATAGATACATAGATACATAGATACATAGATACATAGATACATAGATACATAGATACATAGATACATAGATACATAGATACATAGATACATAGATACATAGATACATAGATACATAGATACATAGATACATAGATACATAGATACATAGATACATAGATCCATAGATACATAGATACATAGATACATAGATTCATTTCTAAATAGATACATAGATACATAGATACATAGATACATAGATATTTCCTTCTGATAGTTCTGTCTCGCCTTAAAAACGTGAAATTAACCATAAAGATGCAATTTTCGTTAATTAGCCAGCATGACGAGAGATCTATCGTGGCAAGGGGAGGGTTGGGCAGGGAGGGGAGTGCTATATTTTTGCAGCACGTTCCTTTTCACGTTGCACGTTTGCAATTTTAATTACAAAATTGCGCAAATACTCGTAATTGAGCGTTAGAGTTCACATTAGCAGCCACAAACATAGCTGGCAGCGATCGAGCGTATCAAATGGACACGAG
Source organism: Drosophila aldrichi (assembly GCA_035045965.1). NCBI lineage: Eukaryota > Metazoa > Arthropoda > Insecta > Diptera > Drosophilidae > Drosophila > Drosophila aldrichi. Next base: position 3,192,666 of record JAWNOM010000161.1, read on the forward strand.
TCCTTGGCAGGACTCCGGAGTGACCGGCCATGACGGCCATGACGGCCATGACGTGGCCGTGGCCGTCGCCGTGGTCGTGGTCGTGGTTTAGTGCGTCGCTTCCATACGTCGTCGGCCGGAGACAGTGCACGGCCAGCAACACTTCCGGTGACATTTCAATTACCTCCACCACCTCGAAATAAAACAATGCCATTGCCATTGCCATTGCCATTGCCATTGCCATTGCCATGGCTATGCCCAATGGCCAGTGGCAGCTGTTGACTAACAAGTGCAGCACCACGCACCACACCAGAGCCAGCCACGGGTAGTAACAATTTTTTGATTAATGTGTCTGCTGCAAATTACAAAGAGCAGACAATAACCAAATGCACACGCACCAATGGGGGCAACTGGAACCGAAGCCGGACACGTATCTGTGTCCAGTTGTGAAAGGGCTGCCCGCTGTGCGCGTCCAAATGAAATAAACATGGCTACTAATGTAATGTAATCTTTATGTGGCCTGGACTCTTATTAACGGCTGCAGCGATGCCTCACATCTCTAGATTTATTTATACAAAATATTGGCACTGAATTTGCAATTTACTTTATTAATTTCGGTGCCAGACCGCGAAAAGTCTGTCTGGTGGTGCTGGTGGTGCTGCTGGTGGTTAAGTCTGAGTGGTGGTGCATTGCAAGTGGCAAAGCCGCAGTCAAAATCATTTTCTAATTAAATTCAAGCCAAAGTTTTGGCAAGCGAATGAAAACAAAAATTTTCTTGGCTTGCCGAAACTTTAAAATTCAATTAAAAATTATGCAATGCTAGCGCGACAGCAGACAGACAGCTGGATAGACAGAGACAGAGACAGGGAGAGTGGGAGAGCGGGTGAGAGAGAGTGCTAGGGCTAGAGATACATGCAGAGGGAAGCACATGAAAAGCCCATGAAAATGAAATACAAGCAGACACCAAGCTGATGATGACGAATAAAATGAAAATGAGGCGCTGTCGCAACTCCAGCGACTCCTGCGACTCCTGCTACTCCTGCTACTCCTGCTGCTCCTGCTGCTGCCGTTTCTTACAGTAATTTTGTGCAAAATTTTAGTTAAAATTACTGCTAAAGAAAATTTGCACATAATTTGATTAAAAAGTTACACGCATTTGCAGCTGCAGCTGCAGCAACTTTGTTGCAAAATAAAAATATGAAATGCTGCGTGCGGCGTGCGTGTTGCCACGCCCCCCACCACACCACAACTCCCACTCATGGCAAATCTCAGTTGACTGCAGTTTCCACTTGCTGCTGCTGCTGTTGTTGTTGTTGTTGTTAAGCTTTTTCTTCGACTTCAACTGCGGTTGGCAAAACTTTCAAGCGGCCGCAAGTTGCGCCAGAGATTGTCTTGGGTACGCCAAGGTGTCCCGCACTTTGAGCAGATCACAAATTGTTTATATGTATATGCCTTGTGCATAAAAACAATTATAATAATCAGAATAATTCTGCTTTTATTTGGCCATGATGCTAAAATTATAAAGTTGCTAACAACTTTTTGCAGGCTAATCAAATATTTGCAGCAACGAGACGGGATGAGGGTAAAGGTGAAGGGGGAGGGCGAGGGGCTTAGAAACGCAGGCAGTCGTGCGGACTATAGAGAAAGGACTTAAATCCTTTTAGACACGTGTGTGCAGAGTACCGTTAATATGACAGAAACACCAAGCTCAGGCGTGCGTGCGTGCGTGCATGTGTGTAAGTGTGTGTGTGTGTGTGTGTGTGTGTGTGTGAGTGACATGCAAATCTTATTTGTCAGTTGAAAAACACACAAAAATACAGGCAACAACAGGAGCAGCAGCAGCAGCAGCAGCAGCGCCTGGATTGTAGAATGTAAAATACTCGAATACACACACACTCTCCCTCTCTCTCTCTCTCATTCGCCCTCTCACTCACTCGCTCTATCGTAATGCTGCGAGGGTCTGAAGTGCGTTTTTTAATTGAAAATTATTATAAAAAGTTGTAAATCCCTCGCATTTGGCCCCAGCTGAAGCGTATGTGTGTGTGTGTGTGTGTGTAGGGGCGTGGCCAGGTGCGGCGAACGGCACACTTGACGTGGCTTGGCTTATTAAAGTAAGCTTTGGGGCCAAAAGGTGGCCACATACAACGGATTCATGTTGTTTAATTAAATTAAACCGCTCGAGCCGTATCTGCCCTTTGTTGTGGAATAAAGGCGTTATTAATATTATTACCATTACCAACATCGTCGTCCTCATCAACATCATTATTATGATTATTATTATGATCATTGTGATTCGGGGTCTGTCGCCAAAAAAGGGTCAAAAAGTTGCAGCATTTCAGGTGCTTTGCATAATGCGACATGTGAAGTTTTTTCCTGAGTGTCAATGGGCGTCATTGCCTTTTGTCTTCATTACGACGTCGCCGCCTTCGACCCTTCCCTAAATGAGTGCCATAAAATGTGTAATGTAAAAAGTGAAATGTGAAATTTTAAATGAAAATACAGCTTAAAGTAAGTGCGGCCAATGTCAAGGCAAGGCGAGGCCAAGGGATGTGCACAACTGTCTCCGTTCACAGAGCGCCCACCCCAGCTGTGCCATAGATAGACAGTTCCTGCTGCATGGCATGACCCTGAAAATACAAATATCTTTATCTATATATGTATGTATGTTTTCAATTGGTTTCAGGGGTTAACCCAAAGGTTTCTACGTTTGTTTGTTTGTTTGTGTGCTTTGATTTATTTCATTTGAAAATGATGCAGTTTGTTGCCATCAACCACTTGGGGCAACTTAACAGCATATAATGGGGCTAGAGCTATACTCCAGACTCGCGCAGTTGGTGGTTGTCTCTCTCTGCCTTACTCTCCCTCTCTCTCTCTCTCTGTGGGTGTGCTGGCTTGCAGCTATTTTTATATCATTTTTGCCTCTCGCTCAGTCCCTTTCGACTCGTTCCAATTTATTTCTGTGCTATTTACTTATCGCGTACTTAAAACCACTTGACAATATTTTCAATTTCAGCCTAGGTTTACTGCCCAAAAAAGAAAAAGAAAATATAAATAGAAAACAACTTTCTTCCCTCTTGAAGTGCCTGGCTCGCCTTTTAAGCCATATAGCAAACGACTTACTAATAACTTGAAAATACCGCACTCGGTATGATTTTTTCTCTTTGACCAAAACTTTTAATTAGCTTGACATTGTAACTAGACGAAAAATAAGAACAAGAAGAAGGAGAAAGAAAGAAAAAAAGAAAAAAAAAGTGCCCAGGAGCTTTGAAAGCGTGTAATTTTTAATTAATGTCATGCAAAAGTTTTTCGTGAGTGTCTTAAGGAGAATGTTTTGTTTTAGAAACTTGACTTAAAAGGAACTTTGCCCGAGTGCTTATTGAAAAGAACGAAAATCTGACTTGGAAAGTTGACAGGCTTAAAGCCAGAGCAGAAAGCCCCACTCAAACCATATTATTATTATTCATTATTATTATTCATTATTATTATACTTAATTTATACTATAAATGTGCAACATCTGAGCAGCTTTGAGTGGAATGGAACGAAGCATTCCCAAAGCGTAAACGACAACAATTTGCAATTTTCACACGTTCATAAATTACGCTCATCAAATTGCAAATTGCAAATTTAAATTTAATTAGTTATTTATGCAATTTGATATTTTTCATACTTTTGCACACATACACGTACACACACATGTGCACAGCGAATGTTTTTATTTGTTTTCATTTGCGCAAATTGCATGTAAATTTCATGACGATTTGCCATGCAGTTGACTTGTCATTTTGTTAGACGACTTTTTTTTTTGTCCACTTCTCTATACCCTGTACAAACACATATAACAATAAAAGTTGATGACAAAAAATGATTGTCAATTAGCAATTATTTTTAACAATAATAAAACCATTAAGCATAATACAAAATTATTATTGTAGAGATTTTTTGTAATATTCATGTATTTTTATTGAGTTGTTTCTCTGCAATGAGTAGACGAAACAGAGCAATATAATTTTTTATTTAATATTTTATTTGTCCCATTATTTTTAACTTTTTTTTATTAGTTTGTTTTTCTTTATGTTTAATTTTTTAATTTAAAAAATAACTAACATGTATAAATCATTAATTTTTTAATTTATTAATAATATTATTAAGCATTTTTATAACAATATCTTTAATTTTTTATTATTATTAATTCCTCTACGTCTTTAATGCTAAGCAGATCGATCCACGCTCTACTCCACTTCGTTGCGCTGACCCCCACCAGGCCTGGACGACTGAAGAAATGCTGCAGCTGCAGCCCTTTATATACGTAAAGCCACTTTTACTCAAGCACTTTCTCTCTCTCTCAAATGTGAAGCCCGACGGCAGGTGGCGCTCGTTGCAGTTGACCTTCCAGTGAGCAATGGGAACGTTCTCTGCTGCTGTGAGCATTCTAGCTTCGTTTTACACATACACATACCAAGAGAGAGCTGCTGCCTACACATAGACAACTCTAATGATCTTTTGCTCTTTTTCTCTCCTTGCTTTTACTTTTACTCAAGCACTGCAGTGCACAGTCTCTCTCAAATGTGAAGCCCGACGGCAGGTGGCGTTCATTGCAGTCGAGCTTCAAGTGAGCAATGGGAACGCTCTCTGCTGCTGCGAGCACTCTAGCTTCATTTTACACATACACATACCAAAAGAGAGCTGCTGCCTACACATAGACAACTCTAATGATCTTTTGCTCTTTTTCTCTCCTTACCTTTACTTTTGAGCGGACTCGACATGTTAAAGCTTTTCGAACTACGGCCTTATAATATACTACAACTATAAGTCTTACTACTATAACTATAAGTCTTACTACTATAACTATAAGTCCTACTACTATTACTATAAGTCCTACTTCTATTACTATAAGTCCTACTACTATAACCATTACTTCTACTACTACAACTATAAGTCTGCTGCGCTTTACATATGCCCACTATTACTCAAGCAGTGTCTCTCTCAAATTTTGAGACCGACAGCAGGTAGCGTTCATTGCAGTCGAGCTTCCAGTGAGCAATGGGAACGTTCTCTGCTGCTGCGAGCATTCTAGCTTCGTTTTACCTAAATACAAATACCACATGAGAGCTGCTGCCCACACATAGACAACTTTAATGATCTTCTCTCTTTGCTTTTACATTTACTCAAGTACTGTACGCATACGTGCCTATGTGTGTCTATGTATGTGTGTATGTGTGTGTGTGCGTCAGAAAGACGCGAAGAATTATTGAAATATCAGCTCTCCGAAGGGTTCAGGGGATTTTCTAGTCGAGCAGTCTCGACTAGAGCTTTCTTACTTGTTTAAGTTAAAGAATTATTAAAATTTAGAAGTCATTTATTTTTTAATTTATTAATTATATATATTTTTTTGTATTATTTTTGTATAAAAGCATTTTTATTACAATTTCTTAAGTTGTATTATTTTTATTTATCTTCACTTTTTAAAAAATTTTTTTTTAAGTCAAAAAATCACTAAAATTAATAAATCTTCTCAATCGGTTTTATGGTACTTAACACATTTTTTTTTTTAATTTTTCTTTTCCCTTTTCTAAGAAACATACGGGGTATCTACGAGCTTAGATCTCTCTGCTAATGAACACAAGCCATACTCTTTTTTTGCTTTTATTCGTATGAATATTCAAAAGCCATTCAATGCAGTTATGCATATTAAATTTCGCTTTTTGTTTGGCATATAAAAATTGCATATTGTGGCTGCTCTCCCAGCGAAATGTTTGTTAATAATCATTTTTAATGCCTTCACTTGCATTAGCTGGCCATAAAAACTAGAGCAGAGTCTAAGCTAAAAAAAAGGGAGATGGGTAAACAAATTGCACTTAACAATATTTATATTTTAATCTGGGAGAGATGCGAATTTATCATTTTCTATCCGATCTCATTTTTTTTTGCTGGATTTCTTTGTCACTTCTCGCCCCCTCCGCTGCCTTTGGCTGTGTGAAGTGAAAATTTGTTTGCGAATTTGTAAATAAATCCAGAAGTATTCATTCATTCGTTTATTCGTTTATTCGCTCATTCGTTCGTTCATACACTTATTTTTAGATACGCATCAAGTTGATTTATTTAGATTAAACTTTTGCCGCTCTTCTCGTGGCATGTGGCAGTGGTCGGCGTAGTCGTCGCAAAATGATTTACATAAGAAGGACAGAAAAGAATAAATTGATTTTAAATCATTTTCGCAGACGACTTTATCGGGGTGGTGATGTTGACATTGGTAGGCAACCGGATTGCGGGTGGGGCACGGTGCGGGCACTCTCGTTCGTATGCAAATAAGCATGAAAATAAGAATAACAAAAGCCAAGTTAACGAGTATTCAAAAACAAGATTAAAATAGGAGTGTTCCAGCAGACACACACAGAGCTAGAGAGAGAGAGAGAGTGAGAGTGAGAGAGAGAGCACCGCATGTTGTGATTTACCGCCCCTTCAGCCGACATCTCATGATGTGACAGTTGCAGTTGGCAGAGCAAAATTCAATGCGAATTTCCTAGCCATCATCTGTGTATGTGTGTGTGTTTGTGTGTGTGTGTTGTGTTACGAGTGTGAATTTGAGCTGGCAAATTCTGAATTTTGATACAAGGGCGCCCTGCTTGGCGCGCGTGGGGGGTCGGCTGAAGGCTTCAAGTTGCTTTTGTATGTTGACTTGATGTGAATTTGATTTGTATTTAGCGTTGATTGAGGCAACGCTCGAGGCTCCACGACTCGACTCACATTGGACATGCTCTTCAATTTGGTTAGTTCAGCTCGAAGTTATTTGCATTTTCACTCAACTACTTTCACTTCCAGTTGAGAACTTTACTTGTATAATTCACTAGTGCGCCCCTTAACCAGCGACAAAATATGCAAAATTGCACTTGCCTCGACTCGCTGTCTCTCTCTCTCTCTCGCTCTTTGTGACATGGCCTTGCTTGTGGCTACTGCTGCTGCTTCTCCTCCTCCTGCTGCTGCTTCTGCTGCTGTGGTTTTGTGACATGCCGCATCAATCTATCACCGTTTTCTCACTACAAGTACCCCGGCATAGCTATTCGATCCCAGCAGTTCCAGTTCCAGTTGCTCGAAATCCCCATTTACATGACCATAGCCAGGCCCTGCCTTGCAGCAGCAGAACGGTGTTTGGTGCCTCAGTGCTTGGAGTGCCCGTTGCCCGCTGCTCGGTGTTCGGTATTCGGATGTGGCCCCAAAATTGAATAGATTGGTAGATGGGCAAGTCGCTTGCCAGTTGGCTGCCAGCATTTTACCCAAATTTTTGCATATATAAATATTTATGAATTTATTAAAAGCGAACCACACGGGCATGCTAGCGGCTGCCTAGTTGGATGGATGAATGCATAAGTCAGCGAGGCAGGTTGGCAGGCCAAAAACCCGACCCGGCCGGCCCGGGCTGCCATGTGTGCAGGCATCGAGCATTGCACACATGCCGCATGCCTCCACGCCTCTATGCCGCTTGGCGCTTGCCACTTGCCGCCTGCCAGATGCACAGATACTAGCAGTGGCTCATGTTTAACGAAATGTTTGGTACATTTTTGGAAAATTTGCACAGCAGAGCGACAAGAGGCGCACCACCGACGCCACACAAAACGAACGTCCAAAAAAAAAAGATGGAAAAAAGAAGCTGAAAAAAAACTGTGCACAAAATGGCGCACTTGTCAGCCCGACTGGGACATGGCCTGGCCTGGTCTGGCCTGGACTCTAGCCATTCATTTGCACGAGAACAAGGCAATCGCATATTTGCGGCCGGCAAACGAGATTGTCAAATTTTTGACTAGCCCGCACCGCACCGCACCGCACCGCTCCCCCCGTCACAATCGACCCGTTGCATGTCGCTCAAAATATGGCGCACAGGGGCTAACGCATAATGCATGAAGTTGTCATTATCAGGGCCAATTGAATTGAGAATTTTCGTGCCTAATGTTCGGTTAGCTGGGCTTTGACTGAAAAGGAAAAGTCGCAAATGAATTTGCCAAAAATTGAAAATTTAGCCGCCTCACTGAACCGTTCAGCCCCGTTCGCCCCCGGGCCGCTGTCCGTTGTCCGCCTCAAGTGTTGTGTCGCTGCTGATTGCAAATTTTGCCCATTGAGCGTTGTCCACTGTCCGCTGCCCGTTGACCATTGACCGTTGACCCTTGCTGTGGCAGTGTTGCCACTTGATTATGCGCTGTGTTCGTGTCTCGGCGTCTCTGTGTGCGTGTCAAAGTAATTTAAACTTCATGTCAAATTCAGCAGACTCATTCAGTGCCATCGATGCATAATTTTACAACATTGCCCACTTGAAGCTGCCAGGCGCAGGGGCCCAACCACGTAATTACCTGAAGCACTGTAATTGCAAAAACTCCGGCACAGCCATATGAATCCACACAGACCCGAACTCCCAAACTTCAGCTCATATTGTCAGCGAGAAGCAGGGCTCTGAGCACAATGACGCTTAGTTTTGGAGCAAAGCTACCTCCCTGCCTGCCTGCCTGCCTGCCCGACTCCTGCTCTTCTGTTGTCCGCCTCCTGCCATATGACGAAAGATGATGTTGGTTGGCTTTAAACGCAATTTATGCAAATTCGTTTGTCTAGCTGCGTCGAAGACAGCCTGGCCCTGCAGAGACACATGGCAATCAGCGAAATGTGTTGACAGGCGTGCTCTCTCTCTCATTCTCTCCCCCTCTCTCTCACTCCGTCCAGTGCTGGCACATTTAACACGCTGGCCGCATTAAAACCCACGCGATTAGCATAAACGCATTAAAAATATGCCTGCCTATGCGTAAGGGTGTATGCGTGTGTGTGTGTGTGTGGGTGCGCGTGTGTTGAATTTTGCATATAATGCTGTTTGTTTTGACATGCTCGATGACAGTGTCAACGGAAAACTGTGCACAGCCCGAAAAACCGGGCCATCATAAAGGCAACTTGAGCCACGAGCGGAGGGCTAATCCCACAATATTTCAATTGCCGAAACATGTTGCTGTTTTATGGCATTTGCATATGTGCGCTGCGTCTAATAAAGCCTCACGCTCCAAGCGATTATAGTCCTATATGGCAGCATTAGAGACACGAAAAGACATTGAGAGTGGCTCTGGCGCTGGGCCCCCATTAAAACTTAGCCAAGAGCTCTAAAATGTAAGATGAGAGTCATGAAACTGCAACTTGAAGGGATTAACTGGATGCTTCAAATGTTTATTGAGCGCGAGTATCGTAAAAGTATGAAAGGAGTAGCACAGCTAGAGAGAGAGAGAGAGAGAGAGAGAGAGAGAGGAGTGTCTAAAATATTGTAGAAATATAATATTTAAATTAAAATTTGCATATTTGTGATATAATCTAAATGTATAGTAAAGGTTTATGCATGTACTTGTTGCCTAATATGAGCTAACTGTAATGAGACTGTCAAAGAGCCGAGAAGTTCAGAGATTATCTCTTGCTTATAGTATTACTATATGAACTACTATTCTTAATACCATTTCGAACATGATAACTATGTTTGCTACTACTATTCCTACTCCTACAACTACTATAACTATAAGTCCTACTACTATAACCAGTACTTCTACTACTACAACTATAAGTCTGCTGCAGCTGCTGCCCTTTATATATGCCCACTTTTACTCAAGCACTGTCTCTCTCAAATGTGAAGCCCGACGGCAGGTGGCGCTCGTTGCAGTTGACCTTCCAGTGAGCAATGGGACCGCTCTCTGCTGCTGTGAGCACTCTAGCTTCGTTTTACCTAAATACAAATGCCAAATGAGAGCTGATGCATACACATTGACAACTTTAATGATCTTCTGCACTTGTTCTCTCTTTGCTTTTACTTTTACTCAAGTACTATCTCTCTTAAATATTGAGCCAGACGCTAGGTAGAGCTCGTTACAGTCTCTGCTGCTTCAAGCATTCGTTCAGGATATTTCGTCGAGCGGACTCGACTTGTTAAAGCTTTTCGAACTACGGCCTTATAATATACTACAACTATAAGTCTTACTACTATAACTTTAAGGCTTACTACTATAACTATAAGTCTTACTACGATAAATATAAGTCCTACTCTACTATAACTATAAGTCTTACTACGATAAATATAAGTTCTACTAATATAACTCTACTATAATTATAAGTCTTACTACTATAACTTTAAGTCTTACTACTATAACTATAAGTCCTACTACTATAACCATTACTTCTACTACTACAACTATAAGTCTACTGCGCTTTATATATGCCCACTATTACCCAATCAGTGTCTCTCTCAAATTTTGAGACCGACAGCAGGTAGCGTTCATTGCAGTTGACCTTCCAGTGAGCAATGGGAACGCTCTCTGCTGCTGCGAGCATTCTAGCTTCGTTTTACACATGCACATACCAAAAGAGAGCTGCTGCCTACACATAGACAACTCTAATGATCTTTTGCTCTTTTTTTCTCCTTGCTTTAACTTGTACTCAAGCTCTGCAGTGCATAGTCTCTCTCAAATGTGAAGCCCGACGGCAGGTGGCGCTCGTTGCAGTTGACCTTCCAGTGAGCAATGGGAACGCTCTCTGCTGCTGTGAGCACTCTAGCTTCGTTTTACCTAAATACAAATGCCAAATGAGAGCTGATGCACACACATTGACAACTTTAATGATCTTCTGCACTTGTTCTCTCCTTGCTTTTACTTTTACTCAAGTACTATATCTCTTAAATGTTGAGCCAGACGCTAGGTAGCGTTCATTGCAGTCGAGCTTCCAGTGAGCAATGGGAACGCTCTCTGCTGCTTCCAGTGAGCAATGGGAACGCTCTCTGCTGCTGCGAGCTTTCAAGCTTCGTTTACACATACACATACCAAGAGAGAGCTGCTGCCTACACATAGACAACTCTAATGATCTTTTGCTCTTTTTCTCTCCTTGCTTTTACTTTTACTCAAGCACTGTCCCTCTCGTTGCAGTCGAGCTTCAAGTGAGCAATGGGAACGCTCTCTGCTGCTACAAGCATTCGTTCAGGGGATTTCCTAGTGAGCGGACTCAACTAGAGCTTTCGTACTTTTTAAAGCTTTTCGAACTACGGCCTTATAATAAAATTGATTATTTTAAAACACTTTAAAGTTTTTCACTTTGGCAATGCATTTCAAATTAAAGCCGGAATAAAATGTAAATATTTACAATTGAATTTGTTATATTACCTGCAATGAATTAAATAAATTAAAAATAGCGCAAAATCAGCTATTTTCCAAAGGCAATTTTCATAAAAACAAACTCAACTATATTTATTTCGGGCTGAAATTCATAAATGAAAATAAATTCAAGCCAAATCGAGTTAGCGCTTACACAATTTACCAGAGCACAAAGTTGTTTTTGCTGTTGTTGTCGTATGAGCGATAATGTTGGCAGTTAACTTAATTTTGTCACATTTGACAACACGTTAAAACAACAACAACAACAACCTCCAACAGAATGAAACGGAAATGAGCAGAGCAGCACGCTGAAAAGTAGAAGTTAGTGGCATGAGCCACTACGCGCTGCGCATCTGCCGAGGATAAACAATGCAAGCCGCAGACAAATGAGTGATGGCATATAAGAGAGTGCGCTGGGCCACACTCCCCCCCATCCTGGTAGAGACACTGGCGGGTAGAGATCGCAAATGCGGCGACGACAGGTTAAAAACTCCAGCGCCGCAAAGTATGCAATACAAATTCAGAGCGCGAAGCGAAGGCAACGGTACTATGTATGACGTTGTCGTCAGCTGCAGCAATGTAATTTGTGGCTGGCACAGTGCGTATTACACTCACACACACACACACGCACACAGCTAAGTGAGTGAGTGATTCGCCAGACAACGAGACTTGAAGGCAAAATGTTAAATGACGTTGCCAGCGACAGCATGTGCATGCGTGTGTGTGTGTGTGTGTGTGTGTTTGGCATAGTGTATTGCATTATACGCGGAGCTTAAATTGTAGCCAGACCCAGTCGGAAAGTGTGAGCAGCTCTTGTCTCCACAATAGAGGCCACAATATTTGCTTAAAGCGCGATTTTCCACTCGCTTTTTTTTTTGTTCTTCTTATTCTTCTTCTTCTGTGTGGCATCGACTGTTGTCTGGCCTTGTTTACATAGAAATATTCTATATGCGTGCATTTTATTTATGATTGCACAGCGGACAACTCACTCATTGCACTCAGCACTCAGCAGCAGAGACTCCACAGACACTCCACTCCACTCCTCTGAGCCCCGGGTGGAACGCCAGCAATTCACAATTTGATGGCATCATCTGCTCGTAGCGGCAATATTTATGTGGCTGCAGCACAGCCGGGCATCACTTGCTGCACTTAAAAGCGATTAAATATAAATCAATATAAAAATTTGCATATTAAATGTGTGTGGGAGTGTGTGTGCAGTGTGTGTGTGCAGGTGTGTGTGAATGTTTGCGCTCGTTTATCCAATGAAAGCCACTTCTTTATGAAGTAAATATGTGCATTCGAATGTTTATTACGTGTTAAAAGAAATGTTTATATTTATTATATTCCTATGTTCCCACACACGTATTTAAATACTTTAACATATACATACATACATACATAGATTCATACTATATGCAAGTGTATCAGTGTGTGTGTGTCGACGTCTTTGTTGCGTTTGTAGCTCAAATCTGACTGTAAGCTTGGTCTTAGAGACTGCTACTAGAGAGAGAGAGAGAGATAGGGAGAGTGAGAGAACAGCAAAGCTGCTGTAGTAAAAGCAAAGTGTATAAGAATTTTATTAAAAATAAAGCATAGAAGCGCATTTTCTATACCATCTCAGCTTAAGATGTTCTTTCTTATCATCAATCAGATAATAGTAAAGCTCTTAGAACTGCTAACATGTGTTAGTAGTAGTAGAAAGGTGTATAGGTGTAGCAGTAAAAGTAATAGTAATAGTAGTAGTAGTAGCAGTAATAGTTATAGTAATAGTAATAACAGTTATAGTTGGCATTTGTATTTAGGTAAATCGAAGCTCACAGCAGCAGAGAGCGTTCCCATTGCTCACTTGAATGTCAACTGCAACGAGCGCCACCTGCCGTCGGGCTTCACATTTGAGAGAGACTATGCACTGTAGTGCTTGAGTAAAAGTTAAAGCAAGGAGAGAAAAAGAGCAAAAGATCATTAGAGTTGTCTATGTGTAGGCAGCAGCTCTCTTTTGGTATGTGTATGTGTAAAACGAAGCTAGAATGCTCGCAGCAGCTGAGAGCGTTCCCATTGCTCACTGGAAGCTCGACTGCAATGAACGCTACCTGCTGTCGGTCTCAAAATTTGAGAGAGACACTGCTTGAGTAATAGTGGGCATATGTAAAGCGCAGCAGACTTATAGTTGTAGTAGTAGAAGTAATGGTTATAGTAGTAGGACTTATAGTAATAGTAGTAGGACTTATAGTAATATAAGTAGGACTTATAGTAATAGTAGTAGGACTTATAGTTATAGTAGTAAGACTTATAGTTATAGTAGTAAGACTTATAGTTGTAGTATATTATAAGGCCGTAGTTCGAAAAGCTTTAACAAGTCGAGTCCGCTCGACTAGGAAATCCCCTGAAGGAATGCTTGAAGCAGCAGAGACTGTAACGAGCTCTACCTAGCGTCTGGTTCAACATTTAAGAGAGACAGTACTTGAGTAAAAGTAAGCAGAGAAGCAGTGCAGAAGATCATTAAAGTTGTCAATGTGTATGTAGCAGGTAAAACGAAGCTAGAATGCTCGCAGCAGCAGAGAGCGTTCCAATTGCTCACTGGAAGGTCAACTGCAACGAGAGAGACAGTGCTTGAGTAAAAGTAAAAGCAAGGAGAGAAAAAGAGCAAAAGCTCATTAGAGCTGTCTATGTGTGTGCATCAGCTCTCTTTTGGTATGTGTATGTGTAAAACGAAGCTAGAATGCTCGCAGCAGCAGAAAGCGTTTCCATTGCTCACTTGAATGTCAACTGCCACGAGCGCCACCTGCCGTCGGGCTTCACATTTGAGAGAGAGAGAGGACAGTGCTTGAGTAAAAGTGGCTTTACGTATATAAAAGGCTGCAGCTGCAGCATTTCTTCAGTCGTCCAGGCCTGCTGGGGGTCAGCGCAATGAATTGAAGCAGAGCGTGTGATCGATCAGCTAAGCAATAAAGGAAATACGTAGAGAAATTACGTAAAGGTAATACGTATAGGAAATACTTAGAAAAAAGAGGAAATACTTAGCGGAAATACTTGGTCCCTACGAAGACTTCATTTCGGCTTTAGCCTTCGCCTTCACTTTCCCCCACTCAATTAGTCAACTCGTATATCAATCGATTAGTCTGCCAGCAATGTAGATCAATTGTTAGACTGTTCTGTTCGATAAGTACTTGCTGTGGCTGGCATAAATGCGTTGATGCAACTAAATGTGACAAACGCTTGGGCTGAACGCATCAGAATTTGTCAATCAGCGCATTGCATAATTTACGCTTGAATTCAATTGAATTGAACTGATGCCATATGCAGTGGGCCAGCACTGCGATGCCAAATCAAATCAACAGTTGCAAATGTCATGCAGACACGCACGCATAAAATCAACAAGTCAGCAGCACCACCGTCAACTGCAATGCGGGCCGCGGCTCAGCGTGGTTGGCCTCTTTACCAACGCGGTCATGCACCACTGCATCGATAATAACAATTCCAAATGTGCATATTGTGCAAAATGCATATTAACACACACACACACATAAACACGCATGCCATATTCATGCATATATTCATGAGAATAAGTTGTCTAATCTCATTTAATCTCACAACTTTATGAATTCGTTTGCCATAATCACACTTTTGTTAATATGCCCGCAAAAATAAGTCGCCAAATATGTTTAAGCGCTATTGTTTACCAACTTTTTCCATAATAGTTGAATAGGTTTTTTGTTGGCCAACAACAAAGCAATCTCAATTGAACTGTTTGTTGCCAACGTTGCGTATACGTAATACGCTTATTTAATTATCACACATTTTCCATTGCTAGCTAACTGTATATTGAATCAGTGTTGCACTGCGAAAGCGCTCTGCTTGACCCTTTGCCACATTAGCCTCGGTGAGCACTTAAGCGAGTCAAAGGAAGCACTTTGATCTGCGACTGACACTGAGCAGCCACAGCAACATATGTATCGGACTAGTTCCATCTCCACTCTACTCTCTCTCTCTCTCACTCACTCTTACAATCTCTCAGTATATGTGTGGTCACTTTGCTGTTCGGTATTGCAGCACTGATTGATAGCTAACACACACACACACACACACATATATACTATATAACACCCACACAGATACACACGTTAATTTAGCTGTTGCTTTGAGCTCGTTTGCCGTTCGCATTGGCAATAATTAAACAATCATTTAGTCATTCGAGCAGCAGGCTCTCGACTCACTTGACTCAATATCCTTTAACAGCAACGTTTTGGCTAAATGTGGAAATTGAAAACTAACCCGAGCACAGAGAGCAGCATACGATGCCATTACGAATTGGCATTGAATATCTTGATGTTCAATTTAATGGAGCAAACTATCGATTCAAGTTGAAGGCAAATAAACAAGTTGAAGTCGTCCTTGAATCTAAGGCTGAACTATTGTGATTAGCTTGTGAGCTATGTTTGATGTATTGAGTGATTTATATAGTAATTTTATATCATAAGTAATTATTATAAATGCCATTCCATTAGCCAAGACAATTAATGTTCCCAGTTGATGCCAACTGAGTATGCTTATCATGTATTAATTGATCTAAAACCGGAAAAAATTATATAAAAAGTTAAGCTGAATTTTAACTAAATTTAAATTTTGTAATAAATATTAATTTCTAATAATTTATTATTTTATTACAATATATTTTAAAAATATGCATAAGTTAGTTTGTATTTAATTTTTAATAAATTATTATTTTATTACTATTTATTTTAATAAAAAACTGCATAATATTTTCTAATTTTGTATTCAATTTTTAAAAATATATATCTATTTATTATTCAAAATTTTTTAATAATTCATAATTATTATTCTACAATAATTTGTTACATTATATTTCAAGCCTCAACTGGCAATCCTATATCTATATATATACTATGCACAACCCACATCAGTTCATTCACTTAATTGGCGCTTCAACATGTTGGCAAACAGATCGTTTGCTAGGCTAGAAAAATGCAATTGAATTGAGATCTATGTAGTTGATGCACTTCAATTAGGCTTTCAAACAGATGGACAGCTGCAAAGCGGCTTGATTCCCAGCACAAAGTGAGCCAAGGCAAGGCCCATGATGCATGCTTCTGTTGCACAGCTGCCCCAAACGTTTCCAATTGGAGCTCGGCTCACGGTTGCGGCTGTGGCTCTGCTGCCAATTTCAAAGCAATCGCCGGCAGCTGCAACGCTTTTTTTGGCCCTTGCTTTTCGGGTTACTTTTTGCACTATGCAACAGAGAGAGAGAGAGGGAGAGAGAGACGGATAGAGGCAAGCCGAATGATGACTGCGGATCGTTCGTTTGCCATACAAATCAATTTATGGCTGACCAACGTTTAAACAATTTTCGTGCCGCTTTGTGCAATTGACGTGCCGATAATTACGCCTGGCTAGCATGTGCGAGTGCGTTTCGCACAACAGCAAAAAAAAAAGCCAAAAGAAAATTGCCTGCCCCTAGAGCCAAACGGACGAAAAAAAAGAAGAGAGAAAATGGAGCAAAACTCAGCTTACACAAAAATGGAGCATAGTCGTCGTAAGTTAGTTGAGTCTATGGCAAATCCAAGAAAATCCAAGCTGCAAAGTCAATTTGCTTGTTTATTTAAATATCAAAGCAACTGAAATGCGCTGGTTTTTTTTTTTAGGGCAACATAAACTGGATTAAATTTCGTTTAAAATGTAAATGTACCAAAAGGTGATAGAGACAGTGAGAGAGAGAGAGTGAGAGAGAGAGAGAGAGAGAGAAACCTTGCTGAATTATAGCCAAAATGTCGCCTTATGCGCTACATCAAAAACTAAACAAACACCTCATCAAAAACATCAAAGACAGCGCCAGGCCTCTAAAAGGAAAGGCACAAAGATAAATACTGCGGGAGGGAGAAAATGGAAAAACCCGAAAAAAAAAAAATTGGCAAGGAAAAACATTTTCTTGTGCAGAACGCAGAAAATAAAATCAAGAATTTCACACCTTATCAATTTTGTTAGATTATCAAAACCGAAGAATGGCGCCAGCCAGCCAGGAGGAAGGCAAAAAGCTCTTAAATTGCATCATCAAGTTGCTGACGCCTCTGCCCCCTCAGCTCCACCCCTGCCCTTGACATTCTGCCCTCTGATGCTGTTGGCATTGATGACGTTGGCCTCTGCTATCGTCTCGTCGCCTGCTTCGTGGTCGTCGTGATTGTTGTCATCATCATCGCTGCCACACTGTCATTAAGGAAGTCAAAAACTTAGACCCCAAAAAAACTGCGGGGGCTGCTCGAGCAGCTCGAGCTGTTTGTTGCTTGCTTTGTGTGACAGCAGCGTTGACATTTATTTTGATTTCAGGTCGAGTGCAACCAGGGACAGCCAGCTGCCGAGCTGGGACCCAGTACGTAAGTGCGTGCCACACCCCCACGGCTGCCCCCACACTGTCAAGCCAACCACTCGGATCCCTGTCTAACGTCAACCTGAAGTCGTGCTCATGCTAATGTGCATTCAGCTTAGCTGCGTAAAAACCTTTGCTTTGAGGGTTGCTGCCCTTTTCCTTATTCACTTTTGTTGCTGTTGTTGTTGTTGTCGTTTGTGACTTAGCCCAGTTCCTTGTTGCTGTTGGCATAAAAGCCACTAAATTGAATTTTATGTGACAGTGCCAAGTTTGATGTGTGCGTTTATTAATGGCTGCTGCTGGGACGTCCGTCCGGGAGTAATGATAGCAAAGCGAACTTTGCTCAAATAATTGATAGCTTTTTACACTGCGTCTGAGTCTCGAATGGGTCTCGAATGGTAACTGGGGGTGGGCTGGTCGTAATTGCAATCCTTACACTTAAATGCTATGAAATATGGTTAACAAAAGTATTTCGCGAATGCCTTTTGTCAGCTACGTTTGCCAATGCCAATGCCAATGCCAGCTATGCACAGTCTGTACGCCAAACCAGGGGGCCCAGTGCATAGTCTGCATAACTTGTAGCGGCAACTAGACGAGCATATGTAAAAAATGCCCTCACATTCACACACTCACACTCACACTCACACACATGCCTGTGGTCGCCAAAGGACATATAAAAAAGAAGAGTCGAAAAAACAAGTAAGCGTGATATGGTCGAGAATGCTCGATGAAGAGATACCCTGCAAAGCAGGTATAACCCAATAATTTGCATGATTTATATATAAACAATAATAATCACACAGGCACACATGCACATGCATGCTGAGCTCTACTAACTGAGCAGTGAGAGGAGAAAGAAAAAAAAAAAAAAAAAAAAAATATTTACATATATCAATAATAATATAATGTATTTATATATACATATGTATATACATACCATTTTTGTATTTTTATAAATTAAATTTAAAACACGTAAATAAATTTAAAGAATTATTTAATTTAATTAATAATATTTATATTGGGAAATATTTATTATAATACATTAATAATTATCTTTTATTTTTGATAAGCAAAAGGGTGAAAATAATATTTAAATATTTATTTATAATAATTTAATTATTTATATTAAATATTAAATATATATATATTTTTAAATAACCCTTTGTAGCTTATTTATTATTTTTGATAAATTACATATATAAAGGTTGAATAATTTAATTTTATAATATATTATATATATAATAAAATA
Organism: Drosophila aldrichi; assembly: GCA_035045965.1. Classification (NCBI taxonomy): domain Eukaryota; kingdom Metazoa; phylum Arthropoda; class Insecta; order Diptera; family Drosophilidae; genus Drosophila; species Drosophila aldrichi. The sequence goes on from JAWNOM010000161.1 coordinate 3,211,424, forward strand.
TAAATATATTTATATGTAAATATTAAATATATGCAAAATAACAATAATAAAATAAAAACAAGTAAGAAAGTTATGAGAGGAAACCGATTTGTAAAAAAAAAAGGGGGGGGAAAGAAAATAAATTTAAAAGATAAAAAATTAATAATGGGAAAAAAATGGGGGGGGGGGGGGGGAAATAAAAAAAAAAAAAAAAAAATAAAATAATAAAAAGAAAAAAAAAATATAAAAATAATAATTAGGAAAAGTTAATAAAAAAAAAAAGGGAAAAAAAAAAAAAAATAGGAAAAAAAAAAAAAAAAAAGAGGGAGAGGGGGGGGGGGAGGGAGGTGGAAAAAAATATAGTTAAAAAAATAATATAAGGGGGGGGGGGGAAAATATATATAGCAAAATATTTGCTGCAAAACTAACAAAAATTTTAAATTGACTATACACTCAAATATATATTGTATAATTATTTTTTTTATAAAAAATAAACAAGTAAACAGGAAAAAAAATACCAGAATAAATAATATTTTTAAATTGAGTATACACAATTATATATATTTAAAATTTCAATTTAAAAATAGCCGAAAAATTAATAATTACAAATTTCGTATATTTTATAGTTTTAAAATTTCAATTCTCTAAAATTAGTTTTATACGTGTTCACTGTTTACATGCGAACGGACAGATAGATATATGTAGGTGGATATGGACTCGGCACTTCATTCAAATCAAGGTTACATGCAGCGTATTATGCTCTGACATCCCCATTGCAATGGCTTCACTGGGTATCCAAAAAGAAATGTTGCCAGCCAAGCTGCTAAATTGTGTGCCCCGAAATGTGTCCGGCAACACATAATGCCAAGTTTCCAGTGGGACTCTGCCTGCACTCAGTTTATGTGTGTGTCCACACACACACACACACATGCATGGAAAATCTGTTCATGTCCTTTTTATATGCAGCGAGTGGCCCAGCTGCTGCTTCTGCTGCTGCTGCTTGCCCAATGGCCGCAAGGAATTTCACACAATTGTTAGAAAAATTGCAGAAAATTGAAAATGTGCGAGAGCGTATAAATTTTTACTGCGTCACTTGTAATGCTAAATTGTTGTTATTTATGGCCAGTTGCGTGTGACTCATGCCAACATTTGCTTACACACGCCATCCCTCCTCTCTCTCCTTCTCGCTCGCTCACTGTGTGTGTATTGCTGTCTTCTTCTGTTTTAGTTGGTTGCCCTTGTGGCTGAACGAATGATTGAATTTAGTTGAGCTCTCTTGACTTTATTGACGCATATAAGCACTTTATTGCCGCCGGCACGCTGGCCCCAATAACGTGTTTATATTAGCCAAGTTAGCCAATTAGCTGAGTGCCCGGAGAGCGACGATTAGATTTTCAGAAATCCCCTCCTCAGCATGCACATGCCAGTGCAAGCGAATCTATGCAGAATGCCACGCCCACTGGGCGTCGTCAGAGACATCAGCATGAGGTACATGCCCAGGGAGAGCGCATATTTGTTGCTATCCATCCATCTGAGCGCCTCGGTCAGATTGATCGTGAAGGTCGGCTGGCGCACCAGCCTGCTGCGCTGTCTCCTCCTCCTCTCGTGGCTCACCTCTCTCTCTACGCTCTCGCAGCTCTGGCCGAAGAGCATCAGATAGGAGATCTGTACGCAGCTGGCATCGGCAATGCTCACGTGTTCCGTTCCATTGCCTTCCCCGGTGACCATCTCCGGCTGCAGCACATACTCCACGACGGCGACGCACCGGAGCAGCGCGCCGCAGCGGGAGCCGCCCCAGCCGGGCATCTCGGGGCTCTGCTGCAGCGCCTCGTCCACGTCGCGGCTCAGCTCCAGGGCGGCGCATGAGGGCAGGCAGCCCACGGTCAGCATGGCGTACAGCTGCTCCACCTTGCCGCCGTAGAATCCGATGCGCACGGGATACTGCTCGCGCAGTGCGGTGTAGGCCTTGGTGTGCGCACATCGCAGACTCGGCGTAACCTCAAGGATCTGTGTGGGCGACAGGGAAGGCGCCTCAATCTGCAGGTGCTCATACAGGGCGGTGAACTCACTTGGCCGCAGTGTGCTCAGGGCGACGCGCTCGGCATGCCGCACCAGCACCGCGTGCAGCAGACTCAGCACGTCCGCGTTGTAGCAGCCGTAGTTGCCCCGGTCCAGCTGCTCCAGTATGACCTCCAGTCGATCGATGTCGGCAATTACCTGGAAGATGGCGCCGATGTTCGGCCGCTGCTCGCTGTCCAGGAACTCCCTGGGAAAGGGCCGCAGCAGCGTCTCGTAACGGTAGCTGTTGGCCGCCGCCACAAAGAGCGAGAAGCGCACATCGCTGGCCAGCAGATCGGATCGCAGACGCTCCTGGAGTTGATAGAGCTGCTGCATGCTAATCGCCGGCTCGTCGCAGGGCTCAGCGGAGCTGGCAGTGTTCGAGTTGTCCAGAAAGGGAATCAGCTTCATGGTGACCGTGTGCAATGGAGTCGATTCGGTGTGATTTGGAAAATGGTTGTAAATACGATGCACTTGCTTTTGATTAAAGCGTAAATTTATTTCACTCCGAGAGATTCCAAAATCTGCTTAACTGACATATGGAAATGAAAAGGTATGCCACGCCCACTCCCTACTGGGCCAACGCCAGCTGAGATTGACGGCTTTCGAGCTGTTGCTGTTGCTTTCGTTCTTTTGCGCTTTACCTCGGCCAACTGCAGATTGAATTTAGACACTTCTGTGACAGGTTGTGATTGTCGTGCTCCTGCTGCTGCTCCTGCTGCTGCTGCTGCTCCTGTTGGGGTGTGTCTGTAATTGATTAATGGAGCTGATGCACGACGCGTAGCTTATGTCAGCTTGCATGTTTACAGCGACGCCTTTACGGCTTTGGTCCGGCCAATCAATTGGACCGCATTGAGTTATGGTCGAGCATGAAAGCCACCACCAGCATGAGCAGGGGGTCACTAATAGAGAGAGAGAGGGAGAGAGGGTGAGCGTGAGAGCAGCAGCAGGCTGTAGTTGTGCCTTGATCAGCAACAATTTCATTTGACAAATACTCACACACACACACACACACAAGCGAATATGTGTGTGGGGACGTCGCTTTATCTACTTTAAAAAGTGCTGGCAGCAGGATGCGTAATTTATTGATATACTCTCCTTAAATTATGAGTCTCTTGGGGGTCCGCGCACTGGCGCACATTTTTTTGATTTTGATTTTGGTTTTTTTCGTTGCTCGCTGCAGGCAGGTGTCGGTGTAGAAATCAGTTAACCGAGAAAGTTTTGTAACTTTTTGCGCTGCTGCCAGCCGCCCTGTGAAATGAGAAGTTTGAGTTTATTCAAATAAACGCCGACATTAAGAGAGTTGCAACTGTTGCGCTGGAGCCATAGACCTCGACTCGACTCGAGCGAGACGGCATTAATCAGAGAGCCAGCTCCAGTTTGCAACTTTTCTTCTTCTTTTCGTTTTTTTTCGTAGATAAACTTTTTGACGCACCAAAAGCCACCACCTTTGCGTCACTTAACCCTCTTTTTGCTGCCCCAAAAGCTTTATTAATATGCCCCGTTTTCTTGTGCACTCGCCCAGTCTCACATTCCCAGGCAATTCCCAGGGGCCGGGGGGGGCCCACTAAATAATTGCCTGGCATATGCTCGAAATTTTTCTAGTCTGTGGCCCAAGCCTTTAAGCGCCGCACCACCACACAAAACAGAGCAACATTTTCTCATTTAGCAAGTGACTTTGCTTTTGCCGTTGACTCTGCCAACTTTTTGGAATGTTCTTTATTAATTCTATTTGGTCTAGCAGCACATAAGAGGGGCATCCTATATCAATCAGTGTGTCATATCATAAATGCATATATTTATGAGCAATTTTATTTTAAGATAACACAAATCGTCTGCTCCATTGAAATCTGTTTAATATTTTACAATTGGGCGTAGGCAAAGCCTCATTTATTTGGACTTTGGTGTTGCGGGCACTTCTTGCTGCAGGCACGTCTTCATTCTGTACTCGCCTCTGATGGGCGTGTCTGTGGGACAGATGCGGATGTGCCGAATGAACTCGTATATCTGGGGCAGATAGATGTCATCTTTGTCCTTGTAGAACAATTCACGCACCGGCTCCGAATACTGCAAGAAATATTGGAATTTAATGAATATAAATATATATAGAATTATAAATAATATTAATATGATTATTTATGTCTATATCTATAAGAATCCATAACTTCCTCTGTTGTATATTGTATCTTGTATCTTGTATCTTGTATCTTGTAACTTATATTTATCTCCTGTCTCCTAACTCTTATCTTCTATCTCCTATCTCCCATCTCCTATCTCCTATCTCCTATCTCCTATCTCCTATCTCCTATCTCCTATCTCCTATCTCCTATCTCCTATCTCCTATCTCCTATCTCCTATCTCCTATCTCCTATCTCCTATCTCCTATCTCCTATCTCCTATCTCCTATCTCCTATCTCCTATCTCCTATCTCCTATCTCCTATCTCCTATCTCCTATCTCCTATCTCCTATCTCCTATCTCCTATCTCATATCTCCTATCTCCTATCTCCTATCTCCCATCTCCTATCTCCTATCTCATATCTCCTTATCTCATATCTTATATCTTTTATCTCTATTAACTGACTTTTGTCTACTTTCGACATGCTTTGACTTCATACACATTCACACTCTGTTATTATGGCCCATATTCAATTCCATTGCACATTAGGCTAAGAGCTTAACAACAATAAAATTAGTCAGCCTCGAGTTGATCTGTTGTTAATTGCTTTTGATATTAGATAGGCTTCGGGGGGGAGGGGCGATGGCTCTTTGTCAATCAGTGGAACGAATCGAGGATATTTATTGCGGCTTGAGAGTGCTTTTGCACCTAAGCCAGCCACGCTCAGGTTTGGTTTTTTTCTTTTCAATTATAGGCATTCTATTTACGCCAAATCAATTGGCATATTTTCACACATAAACATAAATTGGCTTCGATATGCCCGGCGCAGGAAAAGCATTTGGGAAAACAAACGCGTTCTGCTTTTTGCCATCCAGCCATTTCATAAATATGTACCGCACGTAGGCCAGCTCAATTGCCAATTAGAAGTGGGAGAGGGGAGCGAGCAGACGAATGCCTGGGCGCATGGAAAGTCTGCTTTAAAATTAGGACATGGCGAAGCAGTTCGACGGCAAACCGACGGAAGTTGATTTGTATACGGAGTACATACATATGCCGGAAAGAAATTGTGCCACTCGCAGCACTCTGAGAGCGTAATAAAGCATTGGCAGTGCCTATACCTATGCCTATGCCTACGTCTGTGGCTGAGGCTGAGGCTGAGGCTGTCGATGTGGCACTCGCATTCGCATTCGCATTCGCATTCACATTCCGAGAAAATGCTACTCTAATATTTAGCTCACGTCTGCTACAAAAATTATTAGGCATCCGCGGTCTGCCTATTTCCAAGTGCTTTTACAACTCCCGCACACGCACACACTTCAATAATTGTTTTGAAAAAAAAGAAAAGAAAACAAGTAAGAACGTTGCAGTCGGGCGTTACCGACTGCGGGATACTCATTCACATCCTATCAGCAATTCAGTATCTAAGTTTAGCTCTAGTACTGCAGAAAATGCAGTTTTTCTCGATTTGCCACGCCCCAAGTGGGCGTAAACATCTCATTTTTGGCCAGATCGTACAACGAGCTAACAGTAGTCTAACTGTAAAGTTTGGATGCTTACGCTCCAAAAATGTGAAAATTACAGGGTATTTTTCGATATGCCACGCCCCCAAAGAGGCGTAAAAATGATTTATAGGGAATCGATAGAGGAGGTTACCAGTAACACAACTATCTAAATTTGAAGCTTCTAGCTCTTATACTTTAGGAGATATAAACTTTTGCGGTTTGCCACGCCCCCTTTGAGCGGAGATATATCCACCATAGCTCGTTGGACTTGGGTGGTCAACCCGCGTATATATACCAAATTTCAGGTCTCTAGCACCAATAATGCCTAAAATATAGCAAAATCGGGAAAATCACTATATCTTCAGGTCAGATTTGCCACGCCCCTAGTGGGCGTAGACATATCAATTTTTTAGCAATCAA